>JAEIFZ010000115.1:8629166-9322500 GCA_018904035.1 Zaprionus ornatus | reverse complement strand
GTAGTTGGCAAAACTGGCTTTCTCGGTGGTCACATTTGTGAAAGAAATGAAATTTTACGAAACCCTGAACAGAAACAATTAACAACGAATTTTTCGTACACAACAATATCATTTTGAAGGATATTAATCATCACAACTTGGTAATCACTAGATTGTTATAAATGGTTTGCAATGCTACACTTAAATCACAAAAACATTTAGTCTTTACTTATGTAGGAACAATTAAAACTCAAAATTGCAAGACTAAAAAATATGTTTGGCATTAATGCTAAAAACTTTCTTTGATTCTCGAGAATATTTAAAAAGGAAACAACATAGAAGAAATAAGATAAGATTTAATAAGATGTTATTTTCAATAAGCTATTGTACAATCAAAATTTGGTTCCTTAGGTCTTTAAATCTCTGAGATTTAGGTCATACGGAAGGACAGACAGAAAGACGGACAGACTGGCAGACGGACAGACAGACAGACAGATAGACGGACAGACAGGCAGACGGACAGACAGACGGACAGTGGGGCGGACGTGCCTATATAGACTCGGCTGTTGATGCTGATCCAAAATATGTATATTTTGTGGGGTCTGACACGCCTCGTCCTGCCTGTTACATACATTTTCGTTTCGATCTAGGTTAATATACCCAATGGGTAAAGGGTTACTTACTTTTATCGCCAACAAAACTAACATAGATACGTACTTATGGTTGTGCAAATTGGACTATTAGAACCGTACTATATCTTGTCGTCTGAGATGGTGGAAAGTATGTTTTATAAATTATGTTTGGCTATTTGGGGAAAATTAAAACGCACACGGAACATGGTACTTTTTTAAATGCATGCACGTGCATGTTCGACTTGTCGTCACTTCTTCTCTTACACCCTTTCTCTCACTCTCTCTCTCTTTTGCTTTCTCTCTTTCTCCTCTGCAGCTGACAGCTTTGAGTCTTTGGTTCACTCTTTACGCTTCTTTGTAGCCGGCATCAATTTTTCACATAAAGTTTGGCAAACGCTTGACTTGCATATAAATGACTTGAATGTATTTGGGAGCTGCTTTGGGGAGAGCTGATGGAGCCTTGGCGGCCTGGAAAACCGGCAGCATGGCACCTGGGCGACACGGCACCATTCGAGTTGTCAACTCTTTCAACGTGTTTTACATTTTAAGCGGCATGAAGAAAAATGCCAGGCATCGTCTGAGCCCAAGGTGAGGGTGAAAAAAATAATTTCCTTTGCGTAATGTGAGTGTGTACTGTACGTATTAGTTGTTGTTGTCGAACGCAACGAGGTGCCTTGAGCAGCACTCGAGCGGTTGAAGTACAGTTTTTAGGGTATCACGGTTAACCCAAAAAAAACAATTAAATTAGAAATTAGTGTTAACTTGTACTTTAAATTAACAAAGTAATAAGTACAGAATATATATAAATATTGTTATATATTTATAGATTTCGACTTTGCATTTGAAAGTTTGTCAACCAACAGCATCTCCCTGTTGACTGTAGCGCATCGGAGGGCGCGTAAAAGCAGCATCCAAAGTGAATAATACTCGCACGACGTGCTGCCATTTACAACTAACATAAATAGAAAACACACTCGCACACACACACACACCAACAGACACACGGATGTAAAGACACTCATGGCGGATTATTCATAAATAGCCTGCGTATTAGAGGAGCACGAATATGGATCGCTGGGGCAGCACTTGAATAACGTACACGGCATTTGCAGACAATCAAATGAAATTTGACGTGCACTTCCAAACAAATTGGCATACGTAGTGCTAAAGCATTCTACGTGCAGCTATTTATGCATAAATATGTTTTTAACAGCTATTAAATTACATTTGCACACATTACGTATACGCCATGTCGAACGCATTCAACACAGAGCCGAAGCAAACGCCTGCCGGGGAGTGAAAGAGAGTCCATGAGCGCAAAAACAGAACTCAAACAGAAATTTCATAAAATGCAATGAATAAACGTTTTCGCCACGCTTCCTTTTTTTGTTCGCCAACCAATCGCATTTTTCTTTGATAGATAATTTTATATTGGGTGGGTTTGGATGGGGATTTTGCGCCATCTGCGCCTGTGTGCGCATTATCGGGCTGATCAAAAGGCAGCCTCGCATTTGTCATCCATCAAAGTTAAATCACACTTTTTATTATTTGCGCCCCTCGATGGCATCAAATATGCCAATCGACCAACAACAAATCCGCAGTTGAAGCCCCAAAGCGCCTAAATACGCGTAAAAATTGTTCGTGGTGAGTTTGTCGTGATAAAACATGTTCAATATTGTGCGTCCCTCCGAGGAGTGTGCGAGTGTGCGAGTGACAGAGCCGCAAATTATCAATGAATAAATGAAATAACGCGCACTTTGGCTTAATGTTTGGATTTAATTTTGATGTCTGGCATATGATTGCTTTTTGCGTTGTATACACGGATTTAAGATTATCTAAGAGCGCGGTATTCTCTGGCACTTTCATGGATGTTCGCTTGCATCAATAAATCGTGACACATTTAATATGTGCAGATATTCAAAGCAAAGAAGTAAAGAAGGGAGAATTGTTTCTGATAACTTTTTGTATTTCTTTATAAACCATCTATCGTATTTTATTGGACTTTAATCATTATTTGGATCAACAATACTTGCTTTAAACACACGCAGAATTTGCTCGCGTCAATTATGCAGCATCTCTAGCGGTAATTATGCTCAGGAAATTGCATTTAGCCCAAGATGCGGCATCATTACGATGGACCATAATTGATCACAGAGTGCTTATCAGCTGCTAAACCGCGCACTGTTGTCGTTTTGTCGATGTGTCGCAGTCGCTTGGCTCGCCTTCAATGGCTTGACATTCATTATGCTTGGCCTTTGCTTGCTCCGAGGATGCAAGGCAAGCATATTAATTGCTCATAAACAGGACGCCATGTCGCTTCGACTGGGATGTCCGCCTGTCTCTCTCTCTCTCTCTCTTCCTCTCTCACTCTAGCTTGGTGTCTCTCTCTCTCCCTCTTTCTCTCTCTATCTCTCTTGCTGTCTTGTTTATTATTCAATGGCATTTGCCGCTAAGCAATTACGCGTTGTTGTGCGCCATAAACACCTAAAGGCTTATACTACAAAAGCAAGCCACACAAATACACACACACACGCACACACATATCTATACACACGTACTTACTTCCACACACACGCGCGCCTGAACTCTTCTGAGCTGAACTCAGCTGTGCTGAGCTGTCAGCAACTTTTTTGCGAAACTTTGCTTTACTTTTTATGTGCCTCATGTCTCTGGTGGCGGTGGGGGAGGACGGAATGCGAAGTGGTTGCAAGAAGGGGCGAGAGATTGTCAGCATGCGACTGATATATGCTTCCGTACCTTTTCGATTTCTTACTGCGCGCCGACTCTTTTAGCAGCGTTATCAAAATTTATTGAGCAATGTCATGAAGCTGTCAAAGTCGATATCAAAAACATTTGATTTTTGACTTTATTTTGTCAGTCAGCAACAAGCGCCCACACGACCCAGTTAAGGATAAAGGGGGAGAGAGAGAAGGGTAATGAAAGGGAGTGGAAGAGAAAATACCATCCCCATGAAGAGCCAACTCCACATGCATGTGATCCATGCGCATTATAACCACGTTCCTGACTTTTGTTTGTTTTACATTTATACTCTGCATTCCTGGAATGTTCATTGAAAGTGGTATATGGTATGTGCGACAGACGATGGCAATATCTGACCATACGTGTATGTATGATGATATACTTTTTTTTTTTTTTTTTTTTTTTGTGTGATCATATACTACGTAAATTGTATCCTATCTCACTAGTTACAAAGTTTTTATTCCTTTAACATACATACAACTTTCCTTTTTGATTTTCTTTCATTTCTCAATTCATAACTGAATGCAGAGTATTTAATAGTCATTTGTTTTCGATTGTTGCTCCCCTTACTTTGCCAAAAACGCGAAAGAAAGAAATAATCATAATAAAAAAGCCGTGAGCATGGCAGCTAAAAAATTTCATGCGCTCCCAAGGCGCCAGCAGATTGATAAATTAATGATTGTGAAGACGAGGACAAAGTCGTCAAAAAAGAAAGAAAGAAAAGCAAAGGGAGAGAGAATGAAGTGAAAGGCAAAACGGCAAGCGTGTAAAGCAGCCACGCTGTTTGGGCTTGGCTTGCGAAGCAGACCGATTTATGAGAAATCAATTTATATGATATTATACTTGAAACAATTTCTCCAACGTTTCGCCAGTGTGTGCGAGCTGTGAAAGGATTTGAAAGTGAAGAGAACGAGTGACACATTTAAAATACTTCTTCATTGCTCATTCTCTATTAACTATTGTAAAATGCAACAAATTCATCTGATCATATAAACACATTCCACACGCTGTGAACAATCGATTCGATACGTCATTGGCGAATACGTCTGCCGGAACATTAACATGGTTGTTTTTCCGGTTGTTGCCCGCCTTTAGGCGCATTCGAATGGGCGTCCAGCGCGCCTAATGAATATTAATAGCTCAGCTGATGGAGACTGACTGACTGCTCGACGTACCTGTGTCTATATATTAAGGCAACAAAGCCACTTGTCTTATCAGTTGGGCCGACTTCGAGTTGAGTTCGGACTATTAACAAAACAAATACAGTCGGCGCATGGAAGCAGGCAGGCAAGCAGACAGCTCGACTGACAGTAGGGGGGCAGGATAAAAGGCCTAGGTCAGTCTAGTTGTAGTTAGCCGACATTGAGAGAGCTCTCCCTCTCTCTGCAACGTCCTTTGTTATTTCGGCGTGTGCGTTTTGCTACTTAAACCGCCGAACATGGCGGATTAATGTCATTTATCACGCGCGTGTGGCTGGCGCATTTAAAATGTGCCGAATAAATAAGCCAAGCGGCAGCCCCTTTTCCCCCTTCCTCAAGAACAATGGGCGCCTTTAATGCGCAGATTAAGCCACACTGTTCTGTTGCGGTTTCAGCTCAAACAGGATAATGACAAATAATCAAGGATAAACGCCTTTGATTGATCTTTAATTGCAGTTGCTAGTTGAGCCTCTTTGACAGCGCAACCAATTGTAAATGTAAATCATATTAACTTGAGTGTGGCATATAGAAATGTTCCCTTGAATTGGACTTGAGCGATAGCGGGCGGGTAAAGCTGGTTAGGCACTCACACAGGCTCAGACTCACACACACACAAAGACATCCGAAGGTACTTAGCGCTAAGTCCTCACACACGCAGCTGAAGCATTTGTCGGCACATTCCCTCACAATTGTGTTGTGTGGAGGCAATGCTTTTGAATATATCAAAGAGGACCAAGATATAAATAACAAGGGAGGAGTAACATCTAGCCAGAAGGGTCGACAGGTAGTTGTGGTAGGAAAATGTTCGAAGTTTAAAACTGTTAAATGTTAAATGATTTCTTAAATTATTAAATGTTTTTAAACTTTTTTTGGACACTCCAAGAACCCACTGTGTAAGTTACTCTTCCGTTGTAAACACACCCATTAGACGCGCATGACCTTAGCAAAACGCATTGGCCAAAAGTTCACACAATTCTTTTTCGATTCCCTTGCCAAATAGAATTAGAACTGGATTTCCTGGGAAAATGGCAATTCAGTCGAATTTCTAAGGAGCAAAGGAAGAAGAAAGACAGGAAGAGTGAGGGAGGTGGGACTGAGCACAGTGAAAGGCAGAGAAATAAAGCAATTAAGCGGCTTACAAATGTCGGCAACTCACAATGGGAAGAGAACGTCACAGAATCGGCCCCAAATAAGCCAGAGAAGAAAAAAGAAATTAAGAAAACGGCAGCAAATTAATTTACATGTGCGATTCATCAATCAACAGGGGCGAAAGATAAGGCAGACAGAGAAGATGATGGGGGAGGGAATCAAGAGATACAGAGAGGCTCGTCGTCCAGTTCGTAGTACATTTAAATCAGAAGATTCGCAGCCGTTGAACTTCACTCGAAGTCATAAATGGCCAAGTGTGTATGTCGATTCCGCTCTCTGACTCTCCCCTTGCCCTCTCTTTGTCTTGCCATGTATGTGAAACAGTTCATGAGTTGATTGATGATAAATACTCAATGTGCCCACAATGGCCGCTTGAGATAAAGCGTTTAAATGTGCTGCATATTAAATGATACGATATGAAAAGTGAAAAGCGAACAAAGATGGCGTCGTCGCCATCGCCTGCGTTGCCCTCGAAACCGGTCTCAGGCTTTGTCAAGTATTTGATTATTATGTTATGTATTGCCCGGATACAGTCCACACAGACGCATCGTTATAAATGACCATTTGCGTGGGCATCTTCTGTATCGCTTTACCCCGTTCTTCTTCTCCCTGTCACTCGGTCGCCTAGTTTCCTTGCCCTGTTGTCCTTGTCGACTTTTGGCATTGTCTGCAAGCGATAGCATTAATGCGCTTATATAAATATTCCATAAATAAATCAGTATTAGTTACAATCGAACGCAACACACACACTCACACTCACACGTACACACACCTGCATACACACACACAGTCGTGGACATTGAAAGGGTTATCACATGTTGGTGTCCATGTTTCATATAGAAATTGTACAAAGAATTCAAAAACTTAGTTTCAACAGTGAAGTAAATTATTTGAAGCAATTCTCTTTCCACATATTAACTTTTTTTTTTTATTATTCTTAAGTGAAGAATCCGTACATTATAATATTGTATCTTAACATCACAGGGTGAGAAATATTCTTAAGAATTACCAAACACTATAACAAAATTAGTGAAGTAGGAACATAAGTGAAAAAATTTTACTGTTGTCCAAATGTCTTGGCTAAGCCTTGCCGTTTGAGTCGCCTCAGAGTCCACATATTAACTATACTTATTTTAATATATTCATGTTTACATGAATGTTTTATTTAATGATATATGAAGTAATTGTTTATTTATATATTTAACAAACATAGTTTCAGCTAGCACTAATGAGTCATGTTGATAACTTTCAGTATTACTTTAACAAACTCATATTTATTCGCGCAACGCAACTTAAACTTCCGTGGACAGTCCGACTTGACCTATCCGCCTTTCTAACAATTTCTTTAATGTCTTTTTTTAACAACTACTCTGCAACTTCTTTTAAACTGCGACATTCAAGTTCAATTTCCTACATCGACTTTAACTTAACTAAGGCCGTCACTACTCGATTACAACCCTGAAGCTATCGATAATTGCCTGCAGCGTTGCCACCTGTACTATCAGGTTGCCACTACCATCATTGTTTACATTCGCACTCATTTATTTCTGAAGAAAGAATATACCATGAGTCTGTACTACAGACTCTGTAGTATAGATTGTTGTTGTCTGTAACGCCTTTCTTTGCCGAATTTCAGACAACCTTTTACTCGCATTTATAATGAGAGGGTGTATGAAAGTCCCAGAGGGTGTCAGTAGACTAGGTTACGCCTTAGGTGCTTAGCTGAATGTTGAGTGCTAAATAGACGACAATAAAGCCGAGTGCCGCCTTCCCTTCCCTGCAGATTACTGTGGCTTGTGCCTTTCCCCCACCAAGCAAGGGTCATCGACATATTAAAAGTCTCATTGTCGCTTAATTTTTGCTGTTGTTTATTTGTGCCTGTAGAAACATGTCTGTGTGTGAGTGTACGTGTGTGCGTGTGTGTGTGTTTGTGCTCTCCAGACGTGGCTTTTGAAGTCGCTTTGTCAGCGTGTGCCCGCAAGAATTTCATTCACATTCGCATTCACATAATTCGCTCGCATTCATTGTGCCAATGGGTGAGCGTTCATTCGCGTTGTGCAAATTAAAAACGGCCCCGCCGCCATGAGACCGACTATCGTGGGCTCTGCGGCATTTGCATAACACGGCCCATGGCTGGCCGTTCATAAATTAAAGCGCAACGCGGGATGCAGTTCCCAATAAATGTCTCGCCTGCTGCTAAATACCTGCTCGACAGCTGCACCCTGCACTTGCACTTGCACCTGCTGCAGTTGCTGTTGCTGCTGCCTGTGCTTGCATGTTGTATGTGTGTGTGTGTGTGTGTGCGCCTGTGTGTGGCATGCGAAGAGTACAACAAGTTAATTATAGATGCGCGCAGCTTGCACTGGGGTGCGCCATAAATTTAGCTGGCTGCTCCATTCGTACCTCAACGCAGTTTAATGAGTGTGCAAATATTGGCTACCTAAAGGTGCCTGTGCGTGACTGTGTGAGTGTGGGTGTGTATGTGTGTGTGCGATGGTGAGCATGCAAAAGTTTCGCAGGTAAAGGCTGGGCAACTATTTGACTTAGAAACTTTGTAGAGTTTGTTGTTGAACTTATTGCTTAAACTCTTGTCTAACTCCGATGTTGGTATCAGAAATTCGCAAGGAAGTCGCAAAGGCTGTAAATCAATGGAGAAGTTGTCAAGTGCAGCACTTGACTAAGGGTGGGGGTGGTGGCTTTGCGGACCTCTCGTTGCTGAATTTGGCAGCATTCAAAAACGACAGCATGTGACAATTAGTTTTCAAAACTAAGCTGCAATCGGCGTAGTCCAGGAGTTTAATAGGCTTAAAATGGTAAGCTAAGCTGCTAAGATATTGTTGTATACATATTTGTGCAAGTATGTACACATATATTTATTAATTACAGCGAATTTGGTAGAGCAAATTTGTAGGGAATTCGTAACTGCAGCAGAAGAAAACTCAGATCTGTAGCCGCTGCAGAGCTGCGAGTAAATTACAAGAAAATCACGCTGAGAACACTGTGAGAGAAATGAAAAACAACTCAAGGAACAAGGGAAGTGAAGCTCATTTGTGGGCGAGCTCACCCGCATGTAACTACAGCTACAGCTGACAGGGAGCGCAAAAAACTTGTGAGTGTTTGTCATGTGACAACACTCCGAACGCAGCAAAGTATGCTACGCTTTTTGTTGTCCCCTACGTTGCGTGCGCCTGTCACTGTGTGTGCGTGTGTGTGTGTGTCTCTGTTTGTGTGTGTGAGAGACTAATTTGCGCATAATTAAATATAAATTGTACACGACAGTGTTTGTTTTTGCCGTGTGCTGCAGTTGTTGGCAACAAGCAATGGGCGTAAATATATTAAACAAAAATGCAGGGCGACCCGCGCTACGTATGCGCCATGTATGCCACGATTGCAAGCTGTCGCTGCTTCCGCTGCTGCTGTTGTTGAACGACAAGAGGAGGAACTGCGAGTGGGTGCCAGCGCTAGCCAAAAGCAATTGTTACTGTTTTGGCAAGAGCACAAAGAAAAAGTAATTATTTACGCTCTTCAGCAGACGACGACGGCGGCGGCGACAACAGCTTCCGCCTCTCGTTGTTGTCCGTCGTGTCGTTGCTGTGTTCGTACTTCTGCCGTTGCTGTTGTTTTAGTTGTTATTGTCAGCGTTGGCGTCGCGTCAACAGCAATTTATTTGAGTGTGAAAAAGATGAATTAATTTTACAGCATTGTGCAGCACAATTAAAAATTATTTGCTCTGCTCGATTGTTGTTGCTGTTGCTGCTGTTGTTGCTGTTGCTGCTTCTACTGCTGCTGTCTGGCTCGCCCAGTGCCAGACCAAAGCTTAATTGCTGCAAAGTTGTTGTGGCTTAGCGGGGTCCTTGTATCACAGGATTGCCTATGCTGCCGTTGCCATTGCCGCTGCCCTGCAGCAATTTATGTTTGCCAACTGACTCGAGGGGCGTTTTCGGCTTCGGACTTCACTTGGCATTGTTTTTGTTGTTTCGGCCGCTTCTACTGTTTGGTTTTTTCTTGCCCTTCTATTGTTGCCCTTTGTTTGTGGTTGATGATGGGAAAAGTTTTTGCCAGCTGCCTGCTGAAGTGTTGGCGACGTTGACGTCGCCGTCGACATCGGGCATGTTTTATGCATTTTCTTATGACTTTACTTCCCCCCACCCAAACTGCCTCTACCCCGCCCTCGCCCTCTCCCGTTTGTGGTGAGCAAGAGAGCGAAAGACCGTGTAAATTATTATGTACATTTGAAATGTGTGCACCAGGCCGCCAACAACAATAACAGCAGCAACATAAGCAACTAAAAGCAATGCCGTAAATTTGTTTTGCTGGCGACTCTACAAAAAAGGGGTACACGCGTGCCTGGGGATGAGAAACAGTTTGACGGAGGCAGGGGGAGGCCGTGGTGAATCCCTCCTAAATAAAGGCTGTGACCTGCCCAAAATGCTGTAAACTTTTTCGGTAGGCGTTCGCCCAGGCATTTGTCATTTTGTTGTGCGCCACGGGGGGCGAGGGGGCTGGTCGGGCCATAACTTAATTAAAGTAAATGTGTTTGGGGACATAAGAAGTTGTAATTAGTTGGGCGTTCCCGGAATGTTTATTATAAACTCGAGCTCTAATTGTTAAAAAGGGATTCCACTGTGATTCGCACACAACATCGAGACGAGAACGGAGCAACGAATTACTGCAATTAGTCGAGATATTGAGGAATAAGTTGGAGAGAAAAGAACTAGAGGAGAAGCCTGCACTGTCCACTTATTAAGTTCAACTCGGATGATGTGGAAGTTGAATTGTTTTGTTGAATTTTTGAAAAATGTTAAAGATTGTTAATTAGCTGGAAAGCATCCCGGAGGCAGAATGATCCACCTTGAGCGAACGGAGTTGGTTCATTACCTTCATTGTCGCCGCATCCCTAATAACTTATGCATTATGTCTGCTTCCGCGCAACGGGGCGAGTTCATAAGAAATGCTACTCACTTCCGCTCTCAGGACAGAAGTCAGCTCCGGTGCCGCTGTCCGTCGTGGCACAGCATAATTGTTGTTGCCTGCCTGGCGTGCTTTGTTTGCCCAGTCTATAGATTAAATTCTGTACTCGGAAAGAAACTAACGTTAAGACGTTGAACTCGCCATTCGATGCGCCATGGTCGCCCGCGAAATGTCCTGCAGCTGTTGGTGTAACTTTAGCTGTATTCTGCTGTCTCTCCTGCGTGGCAGCGGCTTCGGTGTGGCGCGGCCTTCCACTTATTTAATTCGTTTTAAACGGCGACATTTTTCCTTATAACATTTTCCGCCTTCGCATTTCGCGTTTTTTTTTTTTTCTTGTTGCGCTCAAGTTGACTTCCTTTGCACTTTGGAAACATGTTTTGAAAAACAGGATTTAACAACGGAAAATTACATTTAGCGCAGGACGAACGGAATAAAAGCCCAAGGACGAGCCAGCCACCATCGCTACTGCGATGGTCCAAAGAAAACATGAATAAATGAAATGCGCTAACTTTTCCCGGCTGCGAAACAAAGGCAACTAAACGCAGTTGTAAACGCCGTTGCAGTGGTCCATCTACAGTGACTCCCTTCCCCCCCTCTCTCTCCACCCAATCCAAAAAGGTTTGCGCTTCAAGGAAAGCGCAAAACAAAATGGAAACAACTATGGCTGACTTCAGTTTCCTGTGCGCGTTGATTGAGCTCTTTAAAAATGCATTTAAGTCGCATGCGAAGTTGTTAATTGAATGACAAACAATGAATTGCAGTCTGACAAGGACACACCACATATACACACACACACACACTCGCCACAACCGAAATCTGGGGCGCACACAATGAGAGATTGTTGCGCTTAATAGTTTGAAAACTACTTAAAAGTAATGAATGGACCGTGACACATTAAAAACGCTTAGCTGACAGCAAAACCTCGCACAGTCGATGCCATAAAACCATGTGTGCACAGAAGACACGCTCGTGGCTGTGTGTGTGTGTGTCCCTTCTGGGAGAGCCACATGGAGCGCATTAAAAAATTACAGCATTGTAATACACGAAAATGTTATCATTATAAAGTAGACAAAGGCCGCAACATTGCATTGACTGGAGTCGAGGGAGCCAAAGGGTTGTGGCCTCGGCTTCGGGTTCAGGTTGGGGCTGTGAAAGAGTTGCCAAAAATGCCACACAATGAAGACGTTAGCAAGTGCTAGGGTGTGTGGCAGGGTCTCTCATCCAATGTGCATATTATTTTGATATATTAAGTCGTAAGAAGCACACAAGGCAAGCAAATACACAAAACCGAAAAGTGTCGAGTCACAAAGTTGATATTATTCATAATATCAGTGGATAGTAAAGTGCAAATAAGCAGACCCCACACGAAGCACGACCACATGTTAACAATTCGCTGCGCAATACAGTAGCATATGCATGTGTGTGTGTGTGTGTGTGTTGAGTGTGGCAGTTGCGAGTTTGTGCGATGCGGCACGTCAGACTAAACGTTACTTCACACGTCTCCTGTTTTAAAGCCCCGCCAAGTCTGGCAGTGTTGCCCACTGCGCTGTCCCCCTAACGACGTTTTCTTTAACAGCAGCTGCTTGTTGCTGCTGCTGGTGATGGTGCTGCTGCTGCTGCTGCTCGTGTTGCTGCTGTTAAGCAAAACAAATGAGTTAAAGGGTTTCTACTTGCCTTCTGTGTGTGTTTGCTAGTCGACTGGTTACGCCGTGGCCGTGGCCCACAACTAACTCATTGCGCACGGTCTGGTGGGCAGCCACCCTCTCCTTCGACTTTCTTTGCACAGTGACTCCCCTCCCCCATCCCCCTCTCCCAAGCAGGCAACCCTTCTGCGTGCCCTGTCGCTGGCAACGGCAACGGCAGCTCGCATAATGTGCCTTAACATAATGTGCACATTAGTGTTCACACGTTTATAGATGTGTCTATGTGTCTGTGAAACTGTCCCCCATCTCTCTGTGTATGTGTGTGTGTGTGTACAGCATGTTTATGGGCGTCTCCGTGTGCGCGTAAAGAGCAGCAGCAGACCGAGAAGCAACAACAAAAACAACAGCAAAATAATACAAAAAAACAACAAAAAAATCACATACAAAATATGTGGCAGCATCGGGCCACATGTGCAACAGCAGAGGCTGGTGGGAGGGGAGGTGAAAGGCAAAGCAGCGGCAGCAGCAGCTAACACAGCTTCCACAGCATCCGCAACATCCGCAGCATTTGTGAGCTAATGACATTATAAACATGAAAACTCCATTAATATTTTTTTGCTGATTATGATGTTCGTGTTTATTGTTGTTGTAGTTGCTGTTGTAGTTGTTGTTGTTGTTACTTTTTATGCTGCCTGTTACTGCGTACCTTTTTTCGCTTGTGCCTCGCTGCACCGTTGGCAACACAAAATTTTTACTCTTTTCGCGCAGAATACGAATAAGCCAAGAGGCAAGTGCTAGGAATGCGCTATTCCTCTTACTCTACTTCGCACTTATCTCCCTCTCTCGTTCTCGCTTACCCTTTCTCTTTCCCTCTTGCTCTGTGTCTCTCGTCTTTCCATAATTTACTAGATTTATTTGTACGCACCGCACGCGGATTATGACAAGCAGGTGAAAGAGAAGGCGGAGGTGGAGAGCTGCCACTGGAGGCGGCGCGGCAATTCAACTCCTTGCGATCTGAAGTTTCTACACGCTATATGTAAACGCATGTGCTTGTACTCCTGCTCCTGCTCCTCCTCCTACCAGACTGGCCCAGCTTTAAAAGTGTTTTGATGCTTGACAATTTTTTCAAATTAATATGAACCAGTTTTTTACGCCTCCTTCCCCTTTCCCCGCCCTTGGCGCACATCTTTTACCTTTTTCAGCTGACAACTGTGATAATTCTAAGATATGTGTGCCATTTGAGCTTTGTCTGCTTATATTCCTGGAAGGATAAAGAAAGTAGGTAAGCATAGTATGCCAACAACAATTGATAGATAACATTTCACTCGATAGGTGCAATTACTGCTGCAACTCACTGTCTGCACTGTCTGCGAACTGATGAACTTGCAATTGAAACTCCTTAATCGCGGCTGAATATTTATTAAATTGCCATTCGAAGTGAAAGGACACGAGGTAAAGCTGGCTTTTGATATTTGAGCAGCGCTCTTTCGCTGGCGACAGACGACCAGCTCTCTCCGTTGGAGGTCATTTCTGGCTTGGAGAAATCAATGAGCAAGAGCATTGCGACAGGCTGCAACCAATTTTATTGGCTTTCTTATTACATTTCCATTGCATTTCCGCACATTTGGGTACATAAAGCGACTGCTGCGGGGCGCTGCAAAAGCCACGGCCAAATGCATTGGCAATAAGTTGCACTTCATTATGAGATTTTTAATATAGCCACTACGATGTTCTGTTCACAAGTAAAAGAACACACACGATCTGAATATTAAATACTGTTTGGTGATAATGATTCGGACGTACATATGCACATACAAAAATATGTATACATGTAACATGTGAAATATTTATTAAAAATGTATATTTTGTGTTGATAATACTTTAAATGTCTTGATTTCTTTTAAATTTGAATATCTTACTCATTTCTGATCTGTCCTCTCGTTTTTCTCAAACGATAGTGACGCTGTCCTCTTGTTTTCGCGTTATTTAACACTATTTTATCGATAGGTATATCGATAGGGGGATCGCTTACTAAGAGCCAACCATCGTCGATAATATCAATGGGAGCCGTCTATCGGGAACCCACGATGGTATTTAGAAACCATAGCTAATATCGCATGCATCATCACTATTTTGATGCGAGTTGAAAAATCCAAACATTGTAAATATATAAATATGCTTACACTGTCTATACAGTTTCAGCTTCGTTACTATATAATACAGCTTTAGCTTATTCTACATCTTCTTATCGAGCATATCGCATGCGTATTTGACTTAGAATTTATAAAAATGCTTTTTATTTATGATCTTTCTGCTACTTTAAACTTACCTAAATCCCTGACAATCCTGCACCTAGAACGAAGCAAAAGGGGATTACTTGTGTACTTCATTTTCTCAACGGGAAAGGCAATTTACTCTTTTGAAAAGACAGCGGGAATGCAGTTGCTGCTGCAGTTGCCGTTGCTCCATTTGATGTCGTTGTTGTTGTTGTTGTTGCAGTTCTTGTTGTTGCGTGCGTCGTCGATAATGGCAATTGAGAGTTGCATTTGCTTTGATTTGCTTTTTTCTGTGAGCAGGTCTTTCGCTCCTTTCGCCCTTTGTATTTTATTGTGCGGCTCCATTCGCTAAGCTTTTGTTTGCCTTTGCTTTTGGCTGGGCATGATTCGGTTGGCTTGGCTTGTTGCCTGCTGGCTGGCGGCGGCTTATGCGGCTTGGCCACGCCTTGCTTGCCACTCTATGGGAGCGTTTGAGAAATGTTATATCGGCTTTGAGAATTGCGGTTTGTGTTCCCATCGAGAGAGTCTGGCGCTGCGTGCGTGTGTATGCAGCCTGTGTCAAATCACTTGGCATATCCGAAAGCCACATTGAGCATACGCAGTGTTGCTACACGGTGAAATCGAAACAAGTTGAATTCGTAGCGGCACACATTGTGTGTGGATAGAACGTGCGTATACTTAATCTATTTAAAACCCGTTCTATTCATAAGGAATAGTTAAAGGGGAAAAAGAAGAGAACTATGAAGTTGTTCAATGAATGTGTTCAGTCATTCCCAACTCTCTTACGACTTGGCTCACATTTTTCTACCTCTTGCTGTTGCTTGCATTCCTGGAGCGTCTGTCAACTCTTACAGTACTCGCATGCGACACAGTATTGCACATAATACGCATACGCATTGTTGTCGCATTGCACATTGCGTCGTCTTTTGACTGCTGAATTTCACACCCCATGGCGGCGCACTATGTATTTGTTGCTGTTGCCGGCAACCTTTTCAGAGGCGGTGGCTGTGGTGGTTGCGTCTCATTACCATAAGCAGCGCGTTGAGAGGACTAAGACGCATTGCGTCGACCACAAACATTAATACACTCGCAATTGCGGTGGTTTGCCGTGCTGCAGTTCCTGCTGCTCCTACGTTTGTGCGTGTGGTCAGGTAGAGAACGGCAACAATAGCAGGTATTGCAATACTTGTTGTTGCTGTTGCTATTGCAGCTTTATGCGCTGTGTTATGGTTACTTTTCTGCACAAATCTTCTTAGGTCTTTAAGCCTATTGCACATAATACTGAGTCAAAAGATTGAACGAAGAGGGGACATCAAAAGGTAGCGCAAACTAAATCAAAAGCCAGACCACACAGGGAGGCCAAGTGACCGAGTCTGTTGCATCTACAAAAGGGGCTGGGGCTGGGTCTGGGGTCGATTGGAACATTACCTTCCCACTGGGTCGTTTGATCCTCTATTATATATGTATTGCAGGACTAAATGCTCGGACAACACAATTCATTGTGTGGCATGTCCTGCTGTGCTTTGCCTTTGCACAATATCGTTTACTCCCGCCACAATCTAGAATATTTTTATTTTTGGTCAGCCCACTGCGCGTACATGTGCAGTACAGTTGCGTGTGTGTGCCTCGCTCTCTCTCTCTCTCTCTCTTTCTCACTCTCTCTGTGTGTGTAGGTGTGGGTGTTGTGTGTTGTTCTTTTTATTTTTGACCGCCTTTCTGGCTTTGGCCAGTTTTGATCTGCTGCAGTAGCTGCTTGAGCTGCGGCCCGCTTTGGTTTGCTGCCGGTTTGTTTTCTATAGCACGGTCTTTTTTTTACTTTTTGCCGTTTTTTCGTAATATTTTTGGTGTTTTTTTTTTCTTTTATATATATTTACAGAGCTTATCTTTGACCACACGTATGTATGTTGGCAGAGCAAAATTGTTTTTGAAATTGAAAAATTGCAATACAAGCTGAGCTCTGGGGTCAGCTATAGAGTCGCTGTAATACAAAATAATGCGACTACCCTGGCTGTTCACACACACACACACACACCCACGCACACACTCAGACAGCTTCATACACACACATTGTTGTGCACTCTCTCACTCTCTCTCATTCTCTTTGCTTTGCTGGCCACCCTCTGGGCTCTTTTCTCTCAGCAGCGGCATTTTTCTTTTAGTTTTTTGCCTTGCGCTCATTTTTCGTGCGGTATTTGCTTTTATTTTCTTTGTTTACCATTTTCATTTTTCTGGAAGTGAGCGCAGCGCTTATATTTTTATAGTATACTACGTTTTATAGTATATGTGAAATATGCAGTTCGTGGCTAGGTCGCTAGTTGCCCGTTGCCCGTTGCCCGCTGCTCGTTGCCCGTTGCCATGCCTCAGCTATGCTTTGTGTTTATGTCCTGGCAACGCTAGTGCTGGCTCTGACTCATTCAAGGATGCTGCAGGTGCTCAAAAAGCGTGGCTCCCCGCCCACTTGCCAGCCCTTCTGCCTTCTGCCTTGACTGCAAGTTATGCACATATTTAAATTAAGTGCTTTGAAATATAGTATATACACATACACATACATAAACATATATATGTATATATATTTATATATTTAAACATGTATACACTTTGGAAGAGCAGAGCAACTCCGTCGAGCTGCCACTTACATAGTATAAACGGATAACGCAAGGAGCATAAATATATAATAGCTACAAGCGCTACACTAAAGTGTTATTAACCAATGAAAGCCGTTTAATGCAGATAAGCAGCCACTACACCTTGACTTTGTCATGTCGGTGCCAATGCAAGGCAGGTTAGCTGCGCTCATACTTGTTTATATTGACAGTTATATGATGATTATAGTTTACATATCCATGTGGGACTTGGGCAGAAACTGTTGGTTTATGGTTCAAGTCGCAGTTTAAATTACTTATTATTAAATAATTAGTAATATTTTGATGGTATATTTGAACTTTAAATTAGGTCGTTGTATTAAACCTTTAATCCTCTATTTAATTTGTTAATTTATTTAGCATGCAGTCTTGCTCCTTTATCACGAGAATTCTCTTTTCGTTTTTTTTTTTTTAAACGTCATTGCCCGACCGTCGATTATTAGCTAAATACATCTGACTCGGCGTTGCCAGATCAAACCCATATGCATTTGAAATAGCAAGATTATTATGACTTTAAACTATAATGTTCGCCTCATAGTTCTCATAATAGAAGCAACTTTGTCTCTACGAAATGACTATCTGCAATTATATAATATCTAAATAAGATGGGATACATGTAGATAAAAACGGTAGTGACGCTACCGAGCCCCTTCGGCTCTTTATATGCTTTTTAATATAAATTTGTGTCATGGGTAACTGCAACTGAATTATTGTTGATAATTATGTACTATGAATTTTTTTAAGCTAAAGCTTACCTCAAAAGAAACTTGATACGATAAACGTAATTGCAAAGAGACTTTGCGCAAAACATAACCTCAAAAAGACTTTATATGGTTACACAAGATTCACTTCACAAATATTTAATAAATATGCCTAACTTAAACAAGATTGTTAAACATTCTGAATGATTCTTACCGAAAAGCTATTTATATAAGGTTATGAAAAGGATCACCTGTGAACCTCATCGACCAACTAAGTCTCGAATAAAGGGCATATATTTCATTGTGTGGGCTTTCCATTTGTTCGAAAAGTGCCAAAATCCAGTTGACACTTTGGAGCTGCATGTGTTAAAAAGGGGCTTTAGACTAGTGTACAATTGAAAATGCTTATTACCGCATACGGTTTGTCTGCGGCAATTAAGTATTTTTTTATTCAATCCCTTTTAATGTTTGCACAATCCCTTTTAATGCGCACAATTAATTTCATTATGCTTTGTCGCCTTTGACATGTCACTGGTTATCTGAAACTCACACACATGCAACCAGACACACACACACAGACACACATACATAGAGACACATACGCATACACCAACACCTACACCAACAATGTAACAAATTTGCTAAAATGCTGGAGCTTAGAAAATAATTTAATATCGGCTCTCTGTTTACAACGCGTGTTCGAAGGGGTGGCAACACCATTTCCTTGCTTTCCCCGTGTTCCCGCCCCAACACTCACAGACACCATCGAAAATCATTATGGGCGTTTTACGTTGCATGTCGCGATTTGCAAATTGCAATTTTATCCGCAAACGTAATTAAAATTATTTTAATTTACACACACGGCCGAACAGAGGAGTTCCAGAAACGGAAACGCTGAATGGAATGGGCCAGCGAAAACATTGACATAACATTGGAAATTAATTTTTAGCTATTTTCCGGGTACGATACGAAAAACCATCAACAAATTGTCAGCGTTTGCGTTCATTTGTTGATTTTATTTGCAATGTTTTAGGCGAAACAACTAAGAACTTTACAGTCCGCAGAGCCTGACCAACACTTCGATGCCCTGCAATCACCAACAAAAACATAAGCTAGCATGTTCATGAACTTTCCCACAAGCTCAAGAACTGATCGTATTGCAGTAATCTAAATAGTTCTTCTCATGATAAGCTGGACTGGCCTGCATCTGCAAATGCATTGTGGTTCTATTAGTTACATAGTGGATATACCCCTCTCTAATATTTGCAATGGGCAGCTGTATGTGAATTCTCATGTTTACACTAAAGCCAAAATGCATGTGGTTTGCTATTTTTGGTTTACTCGATAAGACCGGCACACTTGCATGCTAGTATGTACATGTGTGTGCATGAGTGTGTGCGTGAACGTGATGCGATTAGTATAAATTTCAAACACCATTACAAATCCATTGATTACGTAAACGTGTTATGCGCTGTTCAATTGAATATATATGTATATGTATTTTTATTTAAATTCAAAATGGCTTTGATCAACGTTTTAGGTCAATAAAACAATAATGATTACAGATACTTAAATCGCATGGCTGCCGTAGAAATTATCGATATATTTTTTGCAATTATGTAAGGTATCGCAAGCAAATTGATAACATCTTAAATTAAATTTGTTGATAGTCTGTCAAAATTGTATCTAAATTAAATTATCAAGAAATAGTCAAAGAAAACTCTCTAATTTCAATGTAACTGAAAAATAAATTGAAAAATAAGCTAAAAAAGGCTGAATAAGCTGGAAGAAACATCGATGTTACATCAAAAAAACTATCGATACTTCTTACGCTCTATCTTACGTCGATAAGCATCGATGTTCAATATGAAAAAACCTCAGCAAACATGATCTTTCTCCAGCTCTATTGGTCAGTCGCCAGAAGATGCACGTGGGTTTCAGCTATAGATTTGAATGGCCTGTGGCGAGGGCAACGGCGCTGGTGAAGACCGCTAGTGCAGTCGTCCTTGCGAATGACCCGAAGAGACGCCGCGGCATCGTCTGACAGTGGGGCGTGGCCACCAATTAACGCATTCCAATGCTTGCACTTTCCAGCATTTGTGTCTGTGCTCGTGTGTGCCTCGATATGCACACAATCTGCATTTCTGTGTGAATGCGTGGGTGCGCGCCTGTGTGAGTGTGCGAGTGTGTGTGTGTGTGTGTGTAGACGCTTGGCATTGTGTGTTTTCACAAGAGAATGCAATTTAAATTGCATTAAAATTGATTGAATTCATGGAACACACAGTTGCTGTTGCTCTCTCTGATAGTGTGTGTGCGTGTGTGTGTGTGTGCACCGGCTAGGCGCTGTCATGATGTGTATTGCGTGCTTGCTTTGTGCAGCGTTAAGTGGTCAGTTGCGTTTATAATCATAAACAAGCATCTTCGCTCGAGGACTTTTTCCATTGCGTTGCGGGCAAATGGAAAATTTAGAACAAGAAACTCTCATTTCGAGAATGAAATTGAGTAGCTATTGAGGTACTACTGAATCTAACGTGTTCTCAAATTGATATTATCGTCTTTGGTGTAGTTAATGTTACAGACTCACTCACAACTGCATTCGAGAGGTGAATAAATCGACCACGATATGGAATAAAGCTCATGACTTATGGGAAACCAGGGTACAGTGTGGGCAAGCATGAAGTGTGTATATACGACTGTATATCTCAATTTATCATGTGCACTTACACATACAGATGAGCATATCGCGCTGATCTATTGAACGTAAATAAATCGCAATAAATATTTACGACGTCGCCACGAATTTGCCACTTTAAACCTTCGTTTTTTCAGTGCAATTAATTTGCACTCCGGGAGGAGGAGCCAAGCGGATAGGGCAGGTCGTGGGAAAAAGAGATGGGGGGGTTTCGTAAGCATATGCATTTATTCGCTGCGATCCGTTGTGGGTTTTTGATTTTGTTGCTGCAGCGCGACAATTAATGCGCATTAATGAATTATTAATTTGTGTGCGCGCGGCGCTGTTGCAACGCACAAAAGTATGCAATTAAATTCTATTTGTTAATTTATGATGGCCGCCAAATATGCGTTGATTATGCAAATGGAATTGGCGTGGATATGTTGATATGCTGCTGTTCGATGGCGATGGCGATGGCGCGACAAATTTCACATTCAGCACGTCGCCAGCAGGTCTTAACCGGGCCTTAATCAGCTCACATTTACATACACTTTCCACAACACGTTTCTCCTGCTGTTGGTGTGTGTGGGGGTGTGTGTGTGTGGGGGGGTGTTTGTGTGTTTACTTTATTTTAAGCTTTTTGCATAAACCGTTTATAGTTAATTGCACTTTTGATGTTTTCCCACTGCTCGAGCTGCATTTCGCAGTTGAGTCAATGGCCAAAACTGTCATTGCATTTAATTAATTTTAATTAGAGTTAATCTACCATTTAATTACATTCGATTGCGCCTTTGTTGCTGCAGCCATAAGATAATTAAGCCTAATGAATAAATAGGCAGCCGATTGGCTGCGACAATGCGATAATAGCTCGAAGACAAGGCGTGCCTTGGCACTTACTTAACGCTCTAATTGTTATTGATGGTTTGCAAGTTGAAGAACATTGGGCCAAAGCAATTACGATTGAGGCGCCAAGGTAGCCATGGAGATGGAGATGGCAAATATGCACAGCAGCACAGAATGAAAATGTATTCTTTCTCTTTTGTGAAATGTATTCTCAAATTCTGGCAATGACATACCCAGGAGCATATTCACAATCTGAGAGAGTGAATACCTTTAATTCGTTTCAAATGCGCATTCATCTTCCCCTCGTCTTGGCAAACCATTACCTTCTATTGCTGGGGATAAGTTGCAAAGTTTGCTGGTTCTTAGCAAGTGAGAAGGAGGAGAGGGAGGGGAGAGGGGCGAGGGAGCAGTCTAAAGTGCAACACCGATAACTTCTGGCTGCAGTTTTCAACTTCTTTCTTTTGTCGTCTTCGTTGCGACCATAAAAGTGTAGTGCACATCGCTTTCTGGGCAGCAGCTAAAAGTTTTGGTGCTAAAACATTTGTAGGTGTAGCCCGGCGTGTCCAATGCTTCTTACGGCTAAGTTAAATGTGGTCCTTGCCAGGTAACGTGTGTATCGCCGAATATGTATCCGTATCCGAGCGTGTATCTCTGGCTGTATCTCTATCTGTATCTGTTGCCCACAGTGAACCTTTTTCCTGCTTCCTTGTTGTTATTCGAGAAAAGAAAACGAGCAGAAAGATCAACACAGAAAGGCAAGTGCCGATTTTTTTGTGCATGTAAAATACATATGTACACACACATACACGTGCAGGTGGGTGGATGGTTCTGTGTGTGTGTGTATAATTTACGTTTCGCCTGTTGCCTATTATTGTTTTTATTGTGGGCTGAACGAAACTGTTTCTTGTTGTTTTAACCGAACATTTTGCTTATTTTAGCCTAACAGACACACACACGTACGTACACACCCAAAAACATATGTTACACATACACCAATGCGTGAAGAAAAGGTGAATAATAATATAGCAAATATATTGCCAGCCTCTTTCCTGGACGGAGGCAGCGCGAGCAGCGACTCTTGCTGGCTGCACTTCGTTTGTGCTCCTCGTATTTGTTTGTACAAATTTAATGAATACACATATTAAGATACGTGCACATCTCTCTCCCTCTCTGTCCCTCTTTCCCGCATTCTCTATCTGTTTTGGTTCTTAGTTGTATGAGTGCTTCCACTTGTTCTCCCAATCGTTCGCATACTTGTACAATTCTGATGCGAAATGCTGTTGGGCATTTGCTAGAAATTTAGACAAATATTTCACTTACTTATGTGTACATGTGTTTGTATGCCTGTGTGTATGTATCTGTGTGTGTGTATTTGTATTTACATGCATGTGCAGTTGTTGTTCGTTGTTCTAGTTATTCTTGCTTTTTTCATCCGTTGTAATTCGTAACTATTCCTGCACTTCTGAAATTATTTTTCAAGAATTGCCAAAAAACATTAAACAAATGTACAATAAATTCTCCACCGTATTGTTTTCCAAATAGAGGACAGACTTACTCAGGTAATTCCTTAAAGGGTTTCACATTTTATTTCATTATAAACTGCATTACAGTACACTAATTTATTCTATTTTTACCCGCTTCCCATAGGGTAGAAGTATATCAAATTCCAGCCGTAGTTTTAGGTAGAACAATTAATTTTCTGCAAACACAATAACTACAATATGAACAGCCAAACTATTTCTTAAAATTTGCTTGCCATCGAATATTTAAGTTTGATTTTTTTTTTTTTTTTTTTTATTTTTTAAGTGAGTTAGAAGTTCTTTAAAACATGCTAAATACATATGTACTGATTCGAAGCCCCTACGCAAGAAATAAAATTTTTTTTTTTGTTTGTGTTATTATTATAAAAGTTATATATTAAAAATCGTTTTAAACAATCGTTTTGGTCACAATCGACAGAAGCTTTCGTGCATCTTTTCTGATGAGTCTGTAAATCAGTTCAGCACATTCTATTTGTTGTGCCCTATAAAAGTAACTGTAACATTTTTCCAGTAGCATAAATAGTTCTCATCAAAATTACCCTTATGGTCTTTTTAACCTCCCAAAACGCTGCATGAGCGACGAATTTTTTTTTTAATTTTCCAAACACGTTTTGCGGCAAGGGAGAACAAAATGTTGCAAGAAAAAACAAATGGAGAGAGTCGTGGCTGACAAAAGCAAAACAACAACAAGAAAAACAACAAAAAGTATGAGAACTGGAACTGTAGTTTGTTTATGTTAAATTCACGTCGCAGCTGCGGTGTTGGTGTGTGTGTGGGTGTGATAAAAGTTTTGGAAGTTTAAAGCGTGTCCTGGTAACAGTATGTTGTAATACCCTTTGCAGAGAGTACTATAATTTCGAGGCCCGTACCACCAAGAGTCGTGTCGGAAATATACCCGTTCCAGAAAGGGGTTTCCTCTTCGAAGCTACAATGAAATAGAATGGGAAGAATTCTATCAAAATTAAGTAGTGTCTTCGAGAGACACTGATATTCGCCCCGACAAAATGAGCTCAACTCGTTGCTTTTATTGCATTCTTGCACATTTCCCAACTTTAAACAAAGACCACGAGCAGCGAGTTGACTGACAGCAAAACTGCGAGTTGCGAGTCGAAACTTTGTGTTTTGCTTAAGTGACGACGTGCGACAAGCGGCCGCCAGGGTTGCCAAGTTGCACCCGAATATTTTTTTGGCCAACCGTTTTTTTTTTTGCCTGGACTTTTAATATTTAAGCACGCCACCCAGGCGACCAGGCAGGCAGTTAGTCAAGCTTACAAGCGAGAACGTTCGCCCCCCCACTCCTCAACCAATGAGTCTGCCTGACTAACTGCGAACAACAACGGCTAAAAAACAACAACAATTGCAAGAGCACACACACACACAAGCACACACGTGCTCGAAACTTTTCGACAGGGTGTATGTGTGTGTGCAAGGACTTGCTATACCTCGACGAAAAGTCGCACTGTGCACAGGGCCAACAGGGAGCTGCAGCAAGGCAATGCCTCCGCATACACATACATATACTCACACACACACGCACACACAGACACTCCTTGTGTCCTGTAGGTACATGTCTGTCTGCCCATCGATATGTGGCTAAATAAATTCCCAGCTTGACTGACCAAAACAAAAGACCTGCGAATCGAGTATAAATAACCATACAAACCATATATCTGCGTAAAAGCGAAGATTGTACTATACACTGTACATTAATATGAACTTTTTCACTAACTCAAGTTCACAATATTGGTTTGATTTCCGCATTTTAGCTTTTCTAGTCAACAAACCCAACAAAGCTTGTCAAAAGACCAGGAGGGGACTTGCAGAAGGCGATTGTTTCCCAAAGTATCAAACTCAGCATTGATCGCTAACTTACTTCGTGTTGGAAGACAGTTTTTATCTATATTGATATTTCATATATATATTAATATTCTTAAATTATTGATCAAATGCAATAATTATATTGAGTTTATACAGAATAGAATCGTCTTGTCTACAAACCCAAAAGTACTGTTCACTTTTCATAAATTTTTCTGTAACTCGCATAGTTCATAATTTTACAAACACAGAGTGTACACTCTGTATATAAGTTTGTGGCCAAAGCCAAGTAGAAAAGTTAATAGTTCTGCATAATAATGTTTTTGGTTAGAGAGAATGAGTGAGTGTTAATGTTCAGCTAACCTTTTTCTGAAGTTTTCAGTTTATGCTTTGCAGGGAAAAAGAGTAAAACAGAAGGAAAGAAAATTGAGCAGTACTTCCGTTGGGCAGGAAATTTGAGCTGAGCTGCCCTAAGAAAATTTCTTCACACCAAGTGCATGCACACACACACACACACATGCAGGTGTGTATAAGTGGTTATTTGCAATACCTAAATACCTTTCAAAAGATGTTTAATAATTGAATTATAACTTTTCAGTCCTTTGAGGAAGCTGGAGTTGACTTCTACCTGCAACTTTCAATGAAAGGGGAATGGAGAGGAGACAGGGGACCAGTGCCCGAGTAGGGGGAGGGTTGTGTGGTCAGTCCGGTGTCTTGGCTAGTTTGATGTGCTGTGGTTCCCATCTATCTGTCTGTCTGATTAATTAATGACTGCGGAGTGCGGTACGCATATTGAAAGACTGTGAAGTAGGTCGAGTTTTTTCATTCGAAAAGGGTTTCTTTAATTTAATTGAAAGTCCATAGAAAGACAACCTGAATCCCCCTCCCCCTCTGCACATACAGTTCGGGAGTCGATCAAGCATATACTTAGCATTGATTTATGTCTTAACACGTCGTTAATGAAACAATCAATTGTGACCTAGTTTAATCCATTGTTCTGATAGTTCGACTCTCACTTTAATTGAGTGTTTGATTTAATTATAGACCATTTAAATACCACTGCACTGTTGCATCATTAAGCATTGATTACGCAAGCTGATTAATTAGTTGCCTGTGCCCGCTACGCACACTCATCACACACCCCCGCACACATCACACCACACTTGCCGCTCTCTCTCTCTCTCTCCAATGCACACTTGGTGCCACACACGTGACGGTGCGGCAAAAGTGCGTATAATTATATAATTGTTAGTTAGGTGCGCAAATTCACATGCAGTGCTACGAACTCATTCATTTACCAAAAAAATACCACGTATTGTAAATAGTTATGTAGCAAGAGGCTTTTGCTTCACATGTGTACGTTAAGGGGTAACTGGACACAGATTAAAAGTGCCAACGATGTCAATCCACTGAAACAGAGCTCTCCCCAATATGCTACAGTGAGTGTTTTGTTTTTATGGAGTTCATTATCACTCTGCCACATAATAAAGTATCACCCGACAGTATTGAAGCACGTCTTGCCTTTATATACAACCAGAAAGAAAGAGTCTATTGTAAAGTCAATGTCTTTTAGTTTTATCAATTAATTTCACCACGTTGCGTGAGCGTCGCTTTTAATACTAACATCGAGTGACCATTAATCTTAAGCTACCTATCGATACATACTTTCAATAGCTAATAAATATCGATTAACTTAAGAGTGTTGGTATTAACAGTGTGACCTTGTTCTACTACACTTTTGACTACAGATAAAGATCACATGTTTTGTCGTAATTATTGCGAGGTATCTAATCAGCTGCTTTCACTGTAAACTTTTAATAACAAAATGCTCGGTCGAGTTTAGCTTTTTAACTTCCTAAGCAGCTGTCTGGCAGTCCACCATGCAGACAGGCGGAAAGTCTGTGGTGGTTGGTCTGTCAGCTCGTCAGTTTATCAGTTTTCATTCCGCGTGTTAATCGCCACTTAGTGATTTTAATTTGATGCCACTTCTGCTCTTTAGCAATGCAGAACCAAATGAAAAGCACTTTATTAGCTACTTGTCTAGTACATTTACTGCATGCCCCCTTATCATATCAGCAACAACAACAATATTTGAATAGTTTTAGTTGCAATTGTAGTGAATGTATTGAGTCCTTAGTCATCCTACATTTCAATATTTTTAAAATACATTGGCACTTTGGAAAAGTTAAACTTATTTGGTATTTTCATTTGAAAATAAATTCACTAAAGTCTAGAAATGTTTCTTCCATGCAGAGTTAACATTCTAGTTCTCAAAGTGAGATACTTTAGAGGGATAACTCACTCATTTTGAGCTTTTTTGTAACTTAACAAATATAAGAGCTAAACCGTTACATCGGTTTTGAATGCGAATATGTGCCACAAAATTAGAATCCACAAAGCGAACTGAGGCGCATGTGCGAGTTCGAAAACGCCACGTGAGAGAGAGATTGGGAGAGAAGACAGAGAGAGAAAGAGTGCGGATAAGCCAGAGAGCAAGAGACGTTGGCTGCAGCTCGTGAGCGCAAACATAACTGTAAACGAACAGCTGCCTCGTACACACGTTCGTTTCTATTCGTTCGTAGTATAAGTGTAACTCGTTGGGGAATAGAGTCGAGCCCACAAGACTTTTTCCCATACTATTTCGCATAGAATGAGCAAAATCTTATTAATGAATGGGTTGCTTAGTAAGTTGACAACAGAAGCGACGGACGGATGTGTCAAACGCGACTGTCAGTGCTAGGGGAAGATATGATTTACACTCTAATATAGGGAAAACAGCTTAGCAGATTATGAATTATTTTAAACTTAATAAATATTATAGTTTATCTTTGATTTAGCGATCCTACATCTGCATAAGTATGTACTGCACTTTCGTAGTTCGAGATACATTCAATAGTAGTGGATAAGGTCATGCTCTTGTAGTCACGCAATATAAAGGGCCTTCTTTACGTGTATATCGGTTGCTTGTTTGTTCGCAGTTTTGGTGCAGCATACAACATAATTTCCGACTCTGACTTGCTGCTGTGAACAGACAAGTTACAGCTGCCGAACGATTTGTTTACTCGCGTTTCCGTTCTAAGATGTTGGGCAAAGGCGAGAGAGAATTATAGTATGAGAGAGAGAGAGAGAGAGAGAGAGAGGGAGAGTGATTAGAAGAGAGACAGCCTGAGAGAATGATAACTCAGTGAGCAGCGCTCTGTAATGGTGTCCACATTATTACATGGAACATTGTTGTTTTTTCTTCAATGTCCTACGTGGTTTGCATTGTGATAGGTCGCTGATAGATATTATAAGAAATGTCAAGTGTGGAGCTACTCATGACATTTTAGTTTATAATTTCGTTAGGTTAAAGTTGAAAATAGATAAACATTTCTTTTATAAAGAGAGCTAGTCTGAAATAAACTATAATTATAGTAACTAAGTTAATATTTAATAATTAATATAAGTTAATATATTTTTTATGCTGATTTCAGTCTGTTTCGCATTTAAATTTGGTTTGTTTGGTTATTAAGTATCCATCTAGAGAGAGTTTACATTAACAGTTTAATATACATATGTTCTTTGTTAAATAGGGATTATCAAAAAATATTTAATTTAGTGCAATAACTTTTATTTTAATACATTGTACTTTATTCACTGTTGTTTGATCATTTGACACCTTCAGTCTTCATTCATTCACTCGCACTCAGGTTGCTCAGCACAGCTTACGTTCCACAAACGAAGGAGATGCGTTCCACCCGGCAGCGAGTCTAAATCACAGTCCTCTGATTTCATCGCCTGCCTACGCAGTGCAAAAGCTTCGTCAAGTTGCAGCATGGAGCGTGGCACAGTTACGAGAGTTGCCCCCACTGCCTCCACACTCCCCTCATCTATCCTTTTCATCCCCCACAACCCACACTGAGCAACCCACGCGCTGTTCGACTCGCACAACTCGAAACTCTCCCAACCGAACGAAGTTGGGACTCGGCTCGAGGGTTCGTGGTTTCGAAATTGCGCGACACACGAGCGAACCGAGCGCGCGAGTCGTGCAGGCCAGAGCCAAAGCCAAGGCAAAGGCAGAGCCGCAGCCAAAGCGAAAGCCACAGCAGCGCGTCGTCCATTTCGAAGTGCACGAACGGCGTGAAAGTGTGTGAAAGTCGCTTAGTACTGAAAAGGTCGTGGATTCGTGTAGTTGTCGTGTGCGCTGTAAGCCGTACGCTGTGTCAGCGGTTGCTTCTCCTCCGTAGTAGTAGTACTAGCGCTCCGTCTTGTTGTCTGCGCCCGTTAACCGCTCGAACTGCAAAGGGAACGATCCAAAGGAAGCGGAACTTCGTTCGCGTACGCAGGCTGCACAGTTTCCGTTTCCATTGTCGGAGGCGATGCCAATCCGTTAATCGACTGTGCTCAATCAGTGTATGCAGCTGTCTTTAATAACCGCAGTGATTAATTGTTGAATGCTGCTCTGTGTGTTCATGTGCGCGTGCCGCAGTGCGTATACGTAACTTAGCGTAGTAAGGCAACGTAACGTTGCACGTGCAAAAGGCCAAAACATTCTCAGGGCTCCAGCTTACTCTTTTTTGTTGTTATGCAAATAGCGGCGTTCGCTTGCTTCGGGCAGCAGCAACAACAACAACAACAACAACAATAATAGCAATAACTGAGTGCTCGTCGTCGTCGTGAGCTGTGAGTGTTAACGTACGTGTGCTAGCGTGTGTATGTGTGTGTGTGGCATACTTTGAGGCGTACGCGCCCACAATGCATAAATCAAAATACACATTATTGAGTCATAAATAAAGTTCGCATCGCTCGCGCGCTTCGCTACTTTAAATAAGTCCCAAGGCAAAGCCAAAATTGATGCCCCACAAATACTCTGCCATATTTTTTGCTCAATTGTTGGCATTGATCCTTGTTGCTGCCGCCACCCCCCGCCCGCACCCGCTTACCCGCAGGCATCCGCACTTCGATGCGCGTGTTTGTGCGTCTGCTGCATAAAACTTATTCAATGCTCACACGCCCTCAAAAGGCAACGACGGCAGCAGCAGAAACGGCAGCAGCAGCAGCAACAAGAGTAGCAGCACCCGCCGCAACAACAGCAGCAACAGCAACAACATTAACAACAACAGCGTGTGCCAAGAAGTCCCGCAGGCTGGTTTTATTACAAAGGCCGTAAAAAACAGCGCAGAGAACACTCCATATACATGTGTGTGTGTGCACAAACACACACTGAAACAAAAGAGCAGTCAGCGCCTCTGAAAGGATATCGCCTGGCATCCTCTGTAAGTGCATGCACGACATACGATACAATATATACGATATATATACCATATATATATATGTTTAGCTTCTTAAGTATTCCACACAATACCGCATTACATCGCGTATTCTAAGGCCAAACGAGCTGCGACTTGGTGCCAGTGTTGAAAAACGCTTGAAGTATCCTATTTTTATGCTCTGCTCTAAGTCTTTTACGATTATTGCTGGCATTGTTCGCTCTGGTTATCTTAATTGAAGGAGTAAATTCATTAAGCTTATTCTTCTCCTTTCTTGCTTTAAGTGTTGCCACGTTTTCACTCGATAAAGAATGCTATGTAAACTTGTGAGGGTTGTATTGAAGCTGAATATGTATCAAGAAATGGAATCTATTAGGAAGTACTGTGTTTGCAATTGCACTCCTTGTAGTCTTATTACTTGGACACCCTGTAATATGGGATGAGTGCCAGATTCGTGATAGAAATGATAACATATTATATATACCTGAGGAGGTGATAATCTCAAATGTCGATCAAGCATAACTGCATTTTGTTATGAATTGCTTAATTTAAAAAAAAAATTCTTTTTTTTTTTTTTTTTTAATGAATTGCCTACTGAAAAGAGGCGTGGAAGATGGACAACAAAGAGAAGCATATTCGCACAAAGCTTTGGTTTAAAGTTGAACTTTTTGTCTTGCAAGAAGTTCTTTAAAACATTTGATGATAATCATAATAAAGCAACTTCTATTGCCTTGACTTCTTCACAAGTAACGATACCTATTCCAAAAAAAACTTTGAATTGCATTAAGTGATACAATATTATGGTGTACGGATTCTTCACTTAATAATAATAAAAAAAAAAAAAAAAAATAGCATAAAGTTTATTAGCCAGAATATTTTTTGTTTTTTTGATTATTATTAAGTGAAGAATCCGTACAGAAATGATGCAAACTTTTATCAAATGTGCGTATTACTACAGGACTTTAATATGATTTGGCAGTGTGTTGGGATTTACACTCCTCCTACTGTCATGTTGTGTATGCGGACTGGCTGTGATCGGTTGCTGTCTTGATTTTGCACTCTTGATTTCACCAACGTGACGTATACGCAACTTGTGCTATTTCTGTTTGGTGTCAGTCCGTCAATCGGACGAGCGCATTCGAGTCAGTATCTGAAGCGCAAATGCGTCGCTGGCTCGTCGTCTGTTGTCCGTCGTCTGTCTCTCAGTCTGGCCGAAAGTAAGCCATGAAAATCATATTAAAATGCTGTCTGTGCATAACCTAGTTTCCATTTCTTCTTCTAGCATGGTATATGTGGCACGCAGTAGCAGCGCAGGCAACTTGCTGAGTCTCGCTCTACATGCATGCTGCTTGTGTGTGTGTGCGAGTGTGCGTGTGTGTATGCTGTACACACATGCACTTTGTTGCTGTTTCACTTTGCCTGAACACATCTTCGCACACACACACATGTAGAGGGTGTGTGTGTGTGTGCGTGTTTGCATTGCTGCAGGCGCTTGCCAAATGCGCTTTGTGTTGGCGCCATTGTCAACATGCTGAGGATATTTTTGCATTTTTCGGCTCAGTCAGCGCAACGTGGCTTGGCAGAGCGCCAGCAGAAGAGCAAGAAGAAGAGGCGAACGTCAGGCAGAGCAGGATGCCGCACTCCCTCTCTCTCTCTCCTGTCTCACGTCTCTCGTCTCTGATTTTGCAACTTAAATTATTAAAATACCGCCCGCTTAAGACTGCCGAGAGTTGCACATAAATCACATAACTGGCCAGGGGACAACGTGGCGTATGCGCTACTTTAAAGTGAGCACCGTCCAAGACGGCAGCACGTGGTGCCACATAATGGTAGGGTGCTTAAACTTTGCACACTGCCACTGGAACTGGACCGGGACCGGGGCCGAGGCGGGGCCAGAACTTTGGAGCAAGTTTAATGCAGCATGTAAATATTGTCGTGGCGCACGAAAACTTTCACTTCTGCTCCTTTTGTTGACAGGACGAGAGCGGAAGTGGGCCGCACAAAGCTGAGGCTAGCTGCGGGTACGATGTGTAGACACGAGGCAGATTTATGTTCACATATACTACGTATGCGAGAGAGCGATAGAGGGAGAGAGAGAGTATAGCAAATGCTGCCTCACAATGGTGACACGTGGCTGACCGAAAATGAAAAGTTTTACAATTTATTTGAATAGTTGACGAGTTGATGACTTGATGAGCCGTGGCCGTGTGCCCAGAGAGAGTCCTGCCCAACAAAATCGATATGTTAACCAAGCTCACCAGCTCACGATGAAGTGGCAAACGGGCCTGGCCACTTGGCTGCCTTGGCTACGTCGATCTGAGCAGCAAGCAGTGCAATTGAAGTGCTTTAAAAGTCAATTGCCCAGCCTCGACTATCACATTACACAGCACGCCAAAGGGGCAAACATAATACAACACACACACAAAGAGAGAGAGAGACAGAGAGAAGTAAAGAGGAAAAACGAGAAACAAGAAACAAGAAGCGAACGACGAGCGACGAGCAGTGTGCAAACAGAAATCAAAGTGGCAGATATAAGCAAATAATCCATCAAGTGGCATTAACTTGAAACAATAAATTTCACACAGCTGCCGTGGCATGCCAGCCTGCAGTGGGCGTGGCAATTGGCTTTCTCAGTTGCACCCCCCCTGGCAGCGAGAACAAGCAGTCGGCACTTGAAGTGCTTGGCTAATCAGGTTTCAAATGCCTAAGCACACACACACACACATTGTGATTCTTGCCATGTGGTATGTGGCAAGCGGCAGTCGGCATGTGGCAGGTGGCAACTTGCGTGTCGCTCTTTGCAGCCTGTTGGGGTTGCGGATTGGTAATCAAAGCGGCTTTTCCTCTGCTGTAATGGGAAACGGAAAATCTGCGCTTCGATTGTAACTTAGTTCTTTATAATGAGAATCTTCGGGGGCTTAGCCGAAGCTTCTAGCGGCACTTTCTCATTGAAGCATTTGCTTTCAGTCTAGACTCGCCTTCCGTTGTTATTTCCTTCTTTCACTGTGCGCCTGTGTGTGTGTGTGTGTGTGTGGGCAGCTTGAATTTCAATTTAATAAAAGTTTATATTGACTTGTGTATTTAGCTCAAGTGGGGGGAGAAGAGCTGAGCAAAGTCTTTGGGATTAAACATGAGTCATTCACGAAGGAGGCAGCAAGAGAGAGAGGCAGAGAGAGAGAGGATGAGCAAACAAAGCTCAGTCGGATTCCTTTACTTGCGCATTAACAAGATTTTTCTTGCCTTTGCAAACATTTTCACTTGATAATGAATTCTATGTAAACTTGTGTGGGTTATCTAAAGGCCAAATATGTATGCAGAGATGGGATCTCTTGGGAACCTCGCATTGCAGTCTCTCTCCTACTTTGACTGATTCGACTTCTCTTGACTGCACTTTCATTAACAGTTCTACTGATTGTTGCCCCATTGCTTGGGGCTGCTCTTTCCCTGCGAATGTCAAAGGATCCTCATTCCGGGTTTTATACTTCGTTTACGGCTCTTTGTGTGTGTGTCTTGCCCGGCAATGGGGCAATCAAAATGGCAGCAAGGTTGTTAAGCTTTGGGAAATTAACTCGGTTTGCTTGCTTCTAAAAATGGCTATACTCAATTCTTAATATCGAGCGAGCTAAGCTCGAGAAAATAAAAATAATAAACACAAAATAAAAAATAAAAAATAAACACAAAAAGCGCAAAAAGCGCAAAATGCCAACAGGAGCAGTTAAGCCACAGCGGCAGCAGCTGTAAAATGCGAACTGATTCAGATACTCGACCCAAATCTGCAGCCGGCAACAACAACAACAACAACAGAAAGAACAGAAAGAAAAGAAAGAAAAAGAAGCAAGAAATGCAACAGAACAAAACCAAACTGAGCCAGCAGCGTGCTCTCTTAACCAGCTTTCACTCCAAGTTTGCTAACCAACTTCACTGGTCAGCCACACAAAAACACACACACACACCTACACACACACACAGTCACACGCATACTGAGGGGTTGCACCTGTGCCACATGGGGTATATAGCATGACAAGCTGAGCCAGACGTTGAGCGGGACTTGGCTTTATGAGCTGCGCAATATAACCAGCTGAAGTACACTTTTAATTAAGGTTATGTGCCTTGCAGCCGGTACAGGGTATTGCCTAGTGCAGCCAAGCACTTGCTGCTTGCCTGTAACCTCGAAAACTACGGCACGCTTTGGCTGCTGCTCCTTTTTGTGGTCTGTTGCTCCGCTGGCCTGCAGTCTCGCTTGCCTCCCTCTACCTCTCTCTCTCTCCCTCTCTGGCTCTCTCACTCTTTGCTCCGTTTCCGTTTCTGTGCACTTACCGTTGCCATTGTGGGCGCATAATAGCCTGAAATTAAATCAGCCAGCGCGTGGGCAACTTAAAATAATAGCCATTGCTTATGTTTAAGTAAAATATGTACTTTGCTCGCAACTTTATGCGGACTAAGCGACGAGCAGCTGCCGACGCCGCAGACGCCGCAGTCCTGCCGTGTTTGCGCTTTTTTCTGCTATCCCCTTCCCTTCCCTTCACCGACTGCTTCCGCTTACTGCATGCAGTCTGCGCTGGTGCTATTCACTTGTGCTGCCTGCTTTAAGATATTTTCCTTGCTATTGCTGCTTAATTGTCTCGCTCTCTTTCTATAATATTCATTCGATCCATTTGATCCACTATTCACTTGCGCTGCCTGCTTTAAAATATTTGCTTTGCTATTGCATCTTACTTGTCTCGCTTAGAGCTGGACAAACATCAATGTTTACCTATATCGATGATTCGATGTTTTTTCAGAAACAAACATCGATGTATCGATACATCGAAATTACAAACCATATGATTGTAACTAGTTACTCTAATTACCATTGCTGTTTTGCTATAATAATCTGATCATTTATTTTAGTTATTTTAATGAATTAATAAAAAAACGTGTTTAGCTTACCAAGCTTGGATCATTCGATCCACTATTCACTTGTGCTGCCTGCTTTAAGATATATTTGCCTTGCTTTTGCTGCTTAATTGTCTCGCTCTCTCTATCCCTCTCTCTCTCGCTCTCTCTGATATCCATTTGATGCATTCGAGCTGCCCACCTCATGTACGAGTACTCGCGGTTAATTTGCTGTTTGCTTGATTGATAGTCGCCTGTAAATGATATTTATTTGGGCTGCCCGAGCCAGTTGTCAGCTGCTAATAATAACAATTAATAAATCGAAGCTAAAGTGCGCATATGCATACCCCCCATTCACCTCTCCTCACTCTCCACCCTCTCTCTGTCTGTGTGTGTGTGCTTAACCCGCAATCTCAACCCTTGGGGTTATTGATTAATGGCTCTGCCAGTGGCTGAAATCGCTACTTAATCTAATGGTTTGTGTGCCTTTTCAGTTTCAGTTGACAAGGCGTGTGTTTGATTAGCTTGCACTGTGCGATTAGCAGTGTGTGCGTGTGTGTGTGTGCGTGTGCGTGTGATTAGCATACATTTCTTACGAACTTCAATACTCATTAAGCTCAGCCACAGCCCAGTTACAGCTTATACTCATGCTTGGTTTCAATGTGCCGTGATTGGACTGTGATATAGTTATGAAAATTATGCCCTATTATGGGTATAAGGGGCAGCTGTGTGCACTCACAGTGGCGCGCTTCAATCACGCCCACGATACGGCAAACATCTTCAAATATTTCTATTGCTCTCTGCAATTACTAGGAATTATGAATTTATAAAGTGGAACTTTAAGTTGAAAAGTGCCCCAAAAGTTGCGAGACACGTATGTTCGTCCCACCCCCCTCCCCCCCTGCACCCCGTTATGCTCGAGGCATGTTTCTAATGAATTTTAAATGGTTTACAAATTGCTTTCCATACATAACCAAGTGAATATATATTTCGATTTCATGTAAGCCCATTAACCCGCTTCTTTGTTGATTCGTTGTTGTTGTTGTTGACTGTGACAAGGCTGAAATATTCAGTATTCAATATTCATTTTGTCAGATGCAATCGTGGCCAGGAAAGCAAACACAATCAGGCCTGTCACACATGACAATGCACACGTAAGAGTCGCACTCAATTATCTAAAAAGCCGAGCAAATACTCTGGAAATTAATTTGACATGTTTGACATTTTAGGGCAAACAAAATATGAAAATCAAAGGTGTAACCCGATGAAGCTGATGAAGTGCCCCACGACAGTCCCGGCGCCCAGAGCAAACAGCCTAAAGGGTAGGGGGAGGGCAGGGGAAAGCAGAGGAGAAAGGGTAGCGGGCAGTGGCGTGACAGTCGCTTAACTCTTAAATCAGCATTGCTGCCTCTACGTTCTTTCAAGGCGAATTCGCATACACTACTCAGTCTTTTTTGCCTGATTTCTTTTCGGCATAATTTGCTACATAGTCACGCAAACAGGGGCGTGTGTGCGTGTGTGTGGGGGTGTGTGTGAGTGCTTGTTTGTTTGTCACGCTTAAAACGCTGACAGCAAGGCAAACAGATGGCTATTAAAAGCAAACACACGCAAAAACAAAAACTAAGGCCGAGTCGAGACGTGTGCAAGGACGCTCGCAATTATGCGAGTGTGAGCGGGCTTTGTGCGAAAATAGTAGAGAAGGAAAAGGATTTGCGCAGAGCAAACACAGCCAAAGCCACAAATGATGATCACCAGGACGAGGCAACGACGACGATGATGACGTGTGCACAGCGCAAAGAGTGAAGAGACAAGAGAGAAAAACGCAAAAGGCTGGCAACAAAATATTTCCTGTCTACGCTTTAAGATTTCCTAGACGCACACACTCGCACACACATGCACACACTCGCACACACGCACATAATTATGCTGAAATTGAAAGCGCGCATTGTGTGTCAGCGACCCTCGCTGCCACTTCTCTCCTCTGCTCTCCACTCAGTCTAAGCACACGCATTGCACTCTCTGTCGATCTGCTACTAACTCATTCCCCTCTAACCCACTCCCTCCTGCCTCTCTCCCTCTCTCTGCACATCATTTTTGCCGGCTGCTGCCTTTTGAATTCCTTTTTTTATATTTTTACGCAATTTAGCGCGCCATCAAAATGAAGAAGTTGACGGTTGACTGTTGCCACTGCTAAAAGTTTGCGCTGTCTGTGTGTTTGTTTGTGTGTGTCTGTGTGTGTGTGTGTTTGTCTGTCTGTATTTGTGTGTCTACTAAATTATTTGCCATGCCTTTTGACTGCCGCAAAGCGACACATACCAACGTTGAACCTTTGGCACAACATTTGCCAGCCCAAAAAAAGTGTCACATGTAAAATTCTGCAATACATATAAACATACATATATACATATAGAGATGTATGTGCAACACATATGTAAATACTTCATATATGCTCTCGCTAGTCGTGTCATAATTAACGGTTAATACGTCTAGACGGGCATGGCTTGTAGTTTTATGTGTTCCCATTTAAATTTACGACCTTCTTCCCTCAGCCACACTATGCAAGCACAATATTTCAAGGGTTGCGGGAGGGTAGGGGCAAGGGGCAGGGGGAAGGCACTTTGCATATGAACTATATGCGAATGAAGAGCCTTTTTATGTGCGCCCTGCTAGCAGCTGAAGCCAAGAGCATAGTCGAACCATAAATTACTCATATACTTATGGGAATATACTTTATATATACTATATACGATATACGATATACAATATACGATATAGTGTGTGTATTGGTTAGAGTTTGGTTGCTGAGGCAACTTTCAATAATGCATATAAATGAAGTAATTTTCTCGCTCTAATGCCGGACGAGCACAGCCGGAGCCAGCCGTGGGAAGAGGGAAGAGGAGGCGTGGAAACAAAGCAAAACTAAAGCCGAAAAACTTGGGCCAACAATTTGGCAAACAGGAAAAAAGTTTCACACACTTTTCTCTGCTTTTCATGGCGGCAAAAATCGAAACGTAATCAAAGCGTCCAATGCACACAAATGCTTAAGCCCAAAAACCAAGTGTGTGCCAGTGTGTGTGCGAGTGTGTGTGGAGGAGCGTGGAGCGTGTGCGGGACAACCGGAAACGGCAGCCAGTTACGTGACTTTTTTATTTTCAACGCATTTCCCGCATTTCGTTTGGGACCCAATGGGAAAGCAAAGTCTTTGCATACCTATCAGAGGGATTTACATGACGAGTGGTAGTGTGTGAGAGAGAGAGAGACAGGGAGGTGGAGGGAAGGGGGTGCACCTAATAGTGAACCGTGGCACGCTCGTGTCAACCCTATAAAGCTGCCGACATTGTCGAACATCATCTCGTGGCAGAAGGTCAAAGGGAGAGCGACGCACGGCTAAAACTAGACATGAACTGCAGGTGCAGGTACAGTGGGGACTCATCGATGACATTATCGAGTCTATCGATTGTATATACTTTGCTCTATTATCGTTTGTGCTTTGCAAACATTTATAGACATTGTTTATTGCTAGATTTATATAATATGACCTATATATATATATATATGTATATGAGATTGGCTATATATATACTATATATATATATATAATGTATGATAATATATCTTTGTATTTTATATATCTATACTTTAAAAGCCAGTCGAAAGTTTACTTAACATGGAGTTAATCATAAAAGTTAAAGTCTAATGTCTTTAAATATTCTTTACATACATATAATGATTTATAGGTTAGATCCGAAATGAAGAACGCAATAAACATGTAAATATCTACTTTAATACTCTTAACGAATCTCTATACATTTGATGATAATAATAGTTTGAATCAGCCATAAATTATTTGTATTTTAATATACACATTTTATTTCACTATAATACTATCGATAGTTACTCTAGAAAGGTCAATATTTTATAAACCAATAATTAAAAGCCCCGTAAACATGGAATTAATCAATCAATTCATAGCTGTAATGCTATATGGGATACATTAGCATGCACATTAGTTTAGCTTTATCCAGAGTCTCTATTATCCACCGTTACTATCGATACTATAGATCTATCGATAGTTTCATAACAAGAAATCAGAAACCAAATGCCAATGAAGCTAATTAAGAGCAAAGCAAAGCAAAGGTAAATCGAAAGAGGAGGCAAGCGAACCAGAGAGAGACAGAAAGAGAGAGAGAGTGAGAGAGAGAAAAAGAAAGGGAGAGAGGGAAACCGAAAGAGCGGAAAGCAGCGATTAAAAAATATTCCTAGCGGGGCCACCGGCGCTGGGTTGGGTTGCGTACCATCTCAATTAGGCTAAATTGTCGTGTCATTAATGTCAATTGGCTCCATGGTGGGAGGTGAATAGGAAGTGGGAAAGTGGCAAGGGGGGGAGCCGGGGGAAATGTGGCAAATGACAATGAATAGGCAAATGGCAACAACAAAATTAGCGCATGACTTTCACGCGTAAAATTGAAAATCATTGCTGCAACACCTGCCACTTGAGGCAAGCTCTCATTTGCCGACTCAGATCTGCCTCCCCCCCTACCAAATACCCCCTGCCAGCTCTGCGCACGCCATGCCATGGAGGCATGGAGAGTCACAGAGAAAAGCATTACGTGATTTTCGTTTATGATTTCTGCTTACTTCTTAAGCACTTCCGTTTCCGCCGCAAAGAGCACGGCAAGCTGCCGCCATTTTGACTGCATAACACACACACACACACACACACACATAGACATAGATACAGAGCTACTTACATACGAACAAGCTGTGTGGCCCTGTCTTTGGCATAAAAATGAATATTTATGCTTCACATTTAGGAGACATAACCAAGCTGACACACACACACACACACACACACACACACATGAGGATTATGTATGCAGGTCCACGGTCTGCACTCGCATGTGCAGGAATTAGTGTGCCACATATGAATGACTCTGTGTGTGTGTGTGTGAGGCACATGTTCGTATAACACACACACAGTTGGCATGCATCAAATTGCATCGATTATTGTGTACGGTATGTCGGGCGAAATTTTACAGCATTCGCCAGAATCTCCGGGGCTTAAGCACGTGGCTCTGCGTCATTTATCATGGACAATAGCAGCAGCAGCATAGCAGCAGCAGCAGCAGCAGCAGCAGCAGCCAAGTGTATGGTGATTTATCATATTTACTATAGATATATAGCGCAATAAAGAACGAGAAACGCAGGGCGAGACAGTGAGGGAGAGAGTACCAGAGAGACAGAGAGAGAGAGAGCGAGTGAGACTCAGAGGAGGTGGCAGGCAGCATGTATGGCTTGTGGCACAGGTGCAAGAGTTCAGAATCCTAACGCAATTTGTTGCATGGCTGTCAAGCAGCGTTTTATGGCAGCAGAAACAAGTGCAAAAACAGATGCAGCAGGGGCAGAGGCAGCAAAGGTAGAGGCAGCAGCAGAGGCAGAGGTAGCAGCAGCAGAGGTAGCAGCAGAGGTAGAGGTAGTTGCAGAGGCAGAGGTAGCAGCAGAGGCAGAGGTAGCAGCAGCAGCCCCCCAAGTGGGACAACTTTTGCAACTGCTCAATCGAAAGTCGACCTGCTGCTGTATGTGTGTGTGTGTACAAGTCTTGTGTGTGTGTGAGTGTGTGTATCTCTGTGCGCCTGCCAAGAGTCATTTAAGTGCTGGGCAAAATATTTAAATAGTGCAGCCTGCATACGAGTATAGTTCAATTCCAGTTGGGGCATCGAGTTGATAAGCGTGAAATTCAGAGTTACTGAGGCTCCTCGCTTGTGCAGCTCATGAGTTGCTGCCACACATTGCGCAAGCTCTTTGGGGGATAATTTATGCCACAGCAGTTACTTCAAAGACATGCAAATTGTGTTATATTTTTGACGATTTCGATTGGGGTTTAAGATGCTTTCCATTATGCCTTGTCGCACATTTAATTTGGAGAATCTCTGGCAAGAGTCGCTGGCTTTCAACAGGCAGCAGAGCGTGCTTTCTGCCTCAGCTGTAATCGCTGTCCACACACACACACACACACAGGGAGAGAAAGGCATTCATAAACCACATAATAATGTGGCTGTCATTTCGGAATTTGGATTTGCTAATGAAATGCCGTTTGAAAATTGATTTAAAATCTCGACCGAAACTATAAATTCATTCAAACACACACGCAGACAGACAGACAGACAGATAGACAGACAGACAGACGACACACACACAGACAGACGACACACACACACAGACAGCCACGCGTACGTATGATGCATGAGTATTAATAAAAATGAGCAAACAAATCGCATAAATTATTTATGAAAGATATTAGGTCGCCTCTGGCGCATGCCAAACCGGCTGTGGTGCTGTGGTGCTGTGCCTAATTTTCAAACGAATCGCACATCAAACGCTTAATTGCGCACACAAAATGGCGCAGAACGAGCACATGGAAGCATTTCCTGCCGCGTCATGGCCCACAGCTATTTACCACAAAGAGAGCGAGAGAGAGAGAGCGAAGCAGCAAGACTACACCGAAGCAGCTGAGCCCCTGCAGACATCAGGCATCAGTTGAGGGGGGCGTAAGCGATGGATTCGATGATAAAACATATTTGAAACAGACTGAGTTGCAGCTCGGTAAGTATTCAACTGTTTACCTAGCAGCCGCAGCCTCGGCAGCGACGTGCCCCAGTGTGCCTGCAGGGTATGCGAGGCAGCGACGAGCCGAGCAGAAATGGCATAAATCAAACAAACTGAGAACGCCGCAGAAATAAGAAAAGACATAAATAAGTGCCTGTAATCGATGGATGCTGCACACTCCCCGCTCTCCTCACACTTCTCCCTCCACACAGTTGATTGCCTCGTGTGTGTGTGTGAGTGTGTGTGCGAGTGCGCATAAAATAATATAGACGATTAAGCGCTTCTTGTGGCGCAGGCGACGTGTTTGCATATGCAGAGCTTGCCCGTTAATGTGCCTGCGTGGCGCGACATAAGTGAACGGTAAATGTAACTGTAGTACGCGTGTACAAGTGCGCAGTCAATGTGTGCGTGTGTGAGTTTGTGTAATTTGATCGCATGCTTAAACGGCAAGAGAGAAGCTTTTCATTGCTCCGGCAGTTGCTCTTCGCTCGATTACTTATTTATTTGTTGCCACAGTGTTTGCTTGTGTGTGTGTGTGTGTGTGTGTGTGTGTGGGTGCTTTAATCGAATCAATAATTCAATTTTCGGCATAATTTTACGTTGATTTTGATTGATACCCGCACACGCGGCGTATGCGCAACGCTCCAGCGGAACATAAAGTATCGTGTGACAGTTTTGTTGTCGATTTAAATCATTTCCCCAATGCTGAAAGCCCACAAGTCTGTGTGGGGCGCAAATATGTGTTTACCTTATGTGATCGATGTCTTTGTGGCAGTTGCTGCTGTTGCTGTTGCTGCTGTTTGCTGCTCCTGTTGCTGCTGCTGCTGCTGTTGCTGCTGTCAAAGCCGCCCAAAAGTAGGCAATGCTTTTTGTGCGATGCCGCTTGTTAAACTCAGGCGACAGCAGCTACATCAAAGCACATTAGTTTGTATGGCACACAAATTGGTTAGGCAGGCACTTTGCACACACACACACACGTACACGGACAGGGACACTACAACACCTGGCTGCATACTATCAGCAGACCCGAATCTGGCCCGTTTGTTCCAATTCTGGTGCGACAAAACAAAAGCTGAAGAATATAACAAGCGCCAAAGTGGGCTAACGCTGAGTGCAGGCGCCCAAAACAGAAGCATAGAGAGGGAGGGAGAGTGGGGGAGAGAGGGAGGGAGGTAGAGCGACAAAACGAGAAGCAACACGCAGAACGAGTAAACGTGTCGCCATGGGGCATTGCAGAAGCTGACATTTATGTGAGGGCGGCGTGACAAGGCAGGCGGGGGAGGGGGAGTGGCGTGTTAGATAGCGCCCGATATGACACGCTGGCTTTGATGGCGGCAGCGTCGGCGTGTTTGTCTATGCCCAATCAAGGCTGAAGTCCCTATGACTCCAGGCCAGGCATCCTTTGCTGACGTTGCTGCCGCCGTAGCCGCTGTTGCTGCTGATGCTGCTGTTGCTGCTGTTGCTGTTGCTACTGTTACTGCTGCTGTTGCTATCATGCTGTACACTCCATTCAACCGGCGGGCACTTTGGCATCTTTGACACATGACAAAAGCAACAATGTGCAGCAATTCGGCGCAGCTAACTGCGGACTCGATTGACGCTCGCAGCTCGCGGCGCGCGCGCGTTAAGCTCATTAGGCTTAGACGCCATTTGCTTAATTACAATACCGGGAATGCTGCTGCTTCGCTGCTGCTTCAATTTGACGAATTGCGCCCGCAAAAGTTGCCCGGGCAACGGTTGCCACGCCTACTATTAATTAGAATTTTAAGATGCGCCCCCACACACCTCGGCCGCAAATCCGAAATTATTTTCGAATTTAATGAGCGAAACTTGTGCGTACACGGCCAGCGCATAATTGCAAAGTAAATGAAATCAATTCGTGTAATTACGCAAGTTTCTCTGACGCAACAGCTGCCTATGTGAGTTAGCGGGGGGATCCCCGCGGAGAATACATTACGCACAACATCTAATTAATTGCCAGAGAAAGGGGCACACTCTGCCTGCCGCTGCAACTGACTCCCAATCAGCCAAGTCACTCAAGTCGCGTCACTCCGAGGCAGCTCACGTCAGCTTGGCAGGGAGACAGACAGACAGAGAGAGAGAAAGAGACAGGGACAGCTCTCTCTTCAAGCTATTGGCAAATAGAAATCGATTTTGTATTGTCGCTGGCAGCATCAGTGGTGCAACAAATAAAAGAAGCGACACACAGAGAGAGAGACACGTTGAGGGACAAAGCCAATAGAGGGAAGCAGGGTAAACAGCACTCTGAGATGCCCAGCACACTAGAGAGACATGCCTGACTCACTCACTCACTCACACACACAGCATACCCGCTGGTAAGCACATTTACAGGGTATACGCTGCTGTTGTAGCTGCAGAGTTGTGCAACAAATAAAAGAAGCGACACAGAGAGAGAGAGACACGTTGAGGGACAAAGCCAATAGAGGGAAGCAGGGGAAGTAGCACTCTGAGATGCCCAGCACAACAACAAGACATGCCCGACTCTCACAAACCCACAGCATACCCGCTGGCAAGTACACTTACAGGGTATACGCTGAGTGAAGTCGTTGCCATTTGCTGTCGTGCTCGAGAGTTGCATCCTGATTGCTGTGGCAGACACAGACAGATAGCGAACCCTTGTGCAATGTCAAAGGTCGTGCAATTTATTTATTGCTGATGGACGATAAGTTGCTGGCAAATATATTAGCTTATTGAAAGCACACTGACCAAAGCAGAGCAGTCAGTAAGACAAGGAGGGGGGAGGGCAGGAGTAAGCTACTGTTGCCATTCGACGCACAAAGGAGGCGCCTCGTGCGAGGTGAGTGCTTGCTACGGCTGCTGCTGCGTGCTGAATTTCAAAGGCTTATGAACTCAGCACAGCGAAGAGGGCGTGGCGCAGCTTCCCTTTACAGGTGTTGTAAATCAAAGTCGTGGCAGCTGGCAGACGACGAGGCATGTGGCAGGAGAGCAGAGCAGAGAAGGTTCTCAGTTATTTTGCCTATGTGAAATTAGTTGCGTAAATCCCAACACGAGAACGCACTTGACACAACCGCCTAAACGTGCAACAGCCTCGGCTACAGTGGCAAGAAATTAACCAAAAAGCAAAAGTTATGTAACCAAGCTCGCGTTGGCAGAGCGCGAGAGCAAAACTCGAAATGAAAATGAGAATGAAAAGGAAAATGAACATGAAATGAGCCTGAGAATGAGAATGAAAACGCTGCTCAACTATGTGCCTAAAGCACGCTGGCTGTGTGTGTAATAAACCAGCACTAACACATGTCCTTACACACACTTACACACAGGCACACAGACATACACACACACGTGTCAGCTGTCAGGGCTGACGGTGTCGCCACGTCTACTGGGAAATTAAAGCGTGTGGGGCAAAAAGCGCCTGGCTTCATGTTAATTTTCATTAAAATTATATTAACTTGTAACGTGGCTGCTGCCAGCGGGCGAGCAGGACACGGCACAAGTCACACGGGGGCCAAAGGACACAGCACTGCCAGGGGGGGCAGAAGGGGGTAGGGGGCAGGGCGAGGGCCAAAGTCTGGCGACAAATTTTTTAGTGTCCATGCAAGTTTATCTGACGAATGAGCAAGCGACAGTTTTAAATGTGTGTGTGTACATACATATGTATTGTATATATATATGTGTATGTGTGTGTGTGAGCTCGTGTATGCATGCGAGTGCAAATCCTGAGGGACACTTAAAATATTTAAATGCGCAAAATAATAAATTAGCAATTTTGCAAACAAAACTTTGCCAAAAACCATTTTCCATTTGCAAAAGTTTTTCGCATTTCGTTCCAACATGTTGGGGATTTTAAATCTTATAAGCATGCAGAGTATATATGTATTTCAAACTGGCTCAGTTGACCCACATAAATGCCCAGTATAAATGTTCCCATGTCAATTTTGTTAGTTGACTGATAAAAAGAAGCACAAAAATTTAAATAAATCGATGCAAATTGTGGTAAAAGTGGAATTGCTTGTAATTGAGTTGCTTGAATGTATGTCTTGAGCCGCTGACGCCGATATCCAGGGAATGCCGTAAACAATCATGGCTTAATTCTTAGTTAAGTGTGACCAATTACAACAACGATAAAAACGCATACAATTAAAATACTAAATCTATCGGTGACAAATTACTTAACTAACTATCGATAGCCAACTTATTCATTTCGCAATAGCATGTGTGCCTGCAGTTGGCAGTAGTATTAGTAGCTACACATATGTATGTTATATGTGTGTAAGGTGCTTGCATTTGCTTAACAGTTGATATGCTGCGGCATTGAAGAGAAAGCATTTGGGCAACTTGCCTGACATACTCGACTCTTGAGTTGCAGCCTCTCTTACAATTGTTCGCTCTCTCTTTATTTCTCTCCCCCTCTCCGTTACTCTTTTTCTCACTCTCTCTACTATAGTGGCCCCTTTTCCATCGTATCTTAACACACTCACTATAGCTTCGACAATGTCCTAGGTGTTTCTTTGATGGCGTTGACTAACGCTCGCTTTACGAGTCCTTCGCTTGGCTATGGGGCCATTTATTATGTTGGCATATAAACAATATTTTATTTAACATCATTGTCATCGCTTAACTGTGTGTGTATGAGTGTGTGTGTGAGTGTGTAGAAGACTATAAAAATTGTCAGCTTGGCTTGTGTGGCTCGTCGAGCAGCCAGAGCTGAGTGCTGTGAATTATTTCACGGTTTGCTTTATTATAAAACACTTTTATGTTTATGTCTTCATATAACCCAAAACATTTTGAGTGTCGTTGCATATACGCACACTCTCACACACACACGAGCACTCGCCGCCACAGCTTCCGTTTCCTTGCAGCGACGCTTTGCCTCTCTCGGCCTTGGCGTGACTTTTCATTGCGCTTCCCATTTGTGCTGTAAACATAAATTTGATACGGCCAACGCAGGCCAGCAGAGGCAGCATTCTGTGGCAGCCGCGTGACAATAAAGCGCGTCATAATAACAATAACGGGACGACGCACAAACGTATCAAAATCGAGAGGCGAGACTGCATGAGAGGGCAAACGCTCGAACATAACGAATCAACGATAAATGCTCTTATATGTGCCTACTTTACAGGCCTAGAGCGCAAGAGGGGGAGCACACAGACACAGAGAGAGTGGGAGAGAGAGAGAGAGAGAGGGGGAGAGCGAGTGCAGGGGGAGATGGTTGTCATAAAAAAGCGCGCCAGTTAATTAAAACAAAACATTTTCAATTATAAACGAGGAAGAAGACGCCTGCGGGGTGAGAGCGGCAGCTGATGCCGCCTCTGCTGATGCAATAGATACACACATGCACACGCACACATACTGCAGTCAAGACACACATACACACACAGATGGGGGGACTTAAACAAAACAAGCAACGTTCACGTTCACGTTTCGGTGAGCAAGTTCTCCTTGTTATTGCAACAAAAAAGTGCAGCATATTTTGTGGGTGGCTGCTGTTTGCATAGGTGCGTGTGTGTGTGTGCCTGTCTGTGTGTGCGTGTGTGTGGGTGCGTGTGTGTGCGCGTTGATGTGCTGCGCATGCAGCGCCAAGAGTTATTGTCATTGCAGATGTTGCTCATGCCGTCGTTGTTATTGTTTTTATTATAGTTGTTTTCGCAGCACGATGTCAACAGGCAACACAAGCTCGCCCCATGAATATATTTAAATAAAAACACTTAATGTGAAATTAAAGCACGTCGCCAGCTAATTTACGGCTCTTTAAAATGTGATAATCAGCCTCATATGCGTCCTAAGTGAAAAACAACATCGAAGTAATTGAATTAAAGCTAATAGTTATCTCCACGTTCAGTGGTGCCTAAAGACCTGACGAGGCAGCCGAGTCTGCATGAGGGTCCTCTGCTTATGCCTGGACCCCCAGACTGGAGCCAAATTACACGAGCCACAACACAAATGGAAAACGATTGCGAACAATCAATCAATCAGTGAAAACAATCAACATGATTAACTCGTGTCCATTTTAATTAGTCGCACACACACACACACACACACACACAAAGACACACACAGACAAGGCAAATCTGAGCGTGAAAAAGTTGTTAGCACGTTGTCCGCAGATAGCTGAGACAATTGCCTCCAACGGGGGCCAAGATTAATGGCCACTTTGCCACGGAACTGGGCCAAGTCCGTTTCCACGTGCATGTTGCTTATCAGCAGCTCATGGCACCCCTCCTCCTACTCCAAGGGGTGGCTATTTTTGACTACGCGTGTATTTTTGTTTCTGCCACAAAACTCATATTTTTCGAATTTTCCCTTTGTCAAAAGCGGTAGAAAAGCCTACAAGAGTTACTCGCTTCGTTGAATGTTATAAAAATAAAAAGTAGAGAAAGCTGCAGAGGGGTGGGCAGCAAGATACCCTTTGCGTTGTCAAGAACTTGATGGTAAAGGTTGCTTGCTTGTGGTATTCTTTCTTGAATACTCGTATGCCTAAGGGCTTAGAGAGACATATGATATGAGTGTGTGTGAGATATGATATGAGATGAGGCTTTAATCTTTGAATTGTGCATATGATAGAGAGAAGCCTTCATAGCATTTTCCAGTATCTCTTCGAGTTTTATTTTATAATAATATAATAATAGAAGTTACTAGTACTATATGTTTGAATATACAGTTTATTTATTTATTTATTTTTTATTGTTTTACGGACCAAGCAAAAGTTTAGGTCTTGCTATCAAATTAGATTGGAAAAGGTTTTGAATATTCTACTCCTTCATAATCACTGAGTTCTCTTGTTCCCTTGCTGCAGCTACTGCTTACCCCACTAAGGATATACTCGTACATATGCATATGTACTTCCCTAGGCTCTCCACTGCGCCTTCCTCAGCTTGCTGAGCACACCCTCTTGAGCACAGCCAATGTTTGAGGGGTATAAAAGGACATAAATAGCATCTAAGTGCGCCATAGATAAAACTCGCAGTCACAAAGGCCAAAGCTCCCACTCCCCCCCGTTCGTGCAACCCACAGACTGCCACACTCGCAGCAGACCCAATCGCGGTCGTGCCGCCTCTGTCTGTGTGGAAAACGCAGACAAATTATGGACAAATTACGCCGACCTGGAAATGAGCAACGGCCATGTCGCGTTCGTGGAGTCGCTCTAGCTCATTATGTGCGCTGCGATATAGATGCGCCCTCACACACACACACACACACCACCTTCACCCTGCACCCCCCTGACCACCACATAGAGGTCTACCCTGCTGGCAGGCAAACCACTTCCTCTTGGCGTGCGTTTGGCGTTTGTCGACAGTTTGGCTTTGGCTTTGGTCGGGCTATATTTAAACCGTAGGAAGTCAGGACGGCAGGGCGGCAGAGCTTTGCCAAGCCGTCTGGTTAGCTTTTTTCTGCTGTTCCCTAATGCATGTGTGTGTCAGTTAGTGTGTCTGTGTGTGTGTGTCTGTGTGTGCGACAGTGTGTGCAACGCTTTTTGCAGCGTCACTTCCGGTCGTTTGTCGCCATTTTTATAATACGCTCCTCCTTTGCCAGCGGCAAGTTGTTGATATCGTTTTGCCTTCCCTCAGCCTCGACCCCAGCTACAACACTCCCTCAACTGTTTTTTAATTTAACTGCATTGCAAATATTTAGGTCACTACCCCTTCCCCCTCACCCCGTGCCCCCCTTTCCAGCTCATAGAAGAGCATTAAAAATGCAAATAAAAACGCTCTTTCCGCTGCAATGCAAAAAAAGCATTAAAGAGTTCGAACGCAACCATTTCGGTTATTACTTCATTGTTTTTGTATGAGAAAGGCTGCAAAGGAGGGCAGGGGGCGTGGAAGAGTAGGCTCTTTCAACACTGGTTGCAAGCTATCTAAGGATCGAGTGCGTTGGACTGCAGCGCGGGCTGTGCTGGCTTGTTATACCCTTGCAGAGGGTATATTCATTTTGACCGGGAGTTTGCAACGCACCATAGGAGATATGTCCGACCCCATAGGGTATATATATTCTGAATCAGCATCAACAGAGAAATCGAACTAGCACTGTCCATGTGTCCGTCTATCCGTGTGGCCATGTGTCCGTGTGTCCGTAAATCTGTGTGTCCGCCTGTTGCAACGCAAACTAGTCTGTCAGTATTGGAACTATCTTAATGAAACTTGGCATACCTGCTTCTTATTGCTGCACGCTGTAAATAAGTCGGAACGAGCTGGATCTGACCGACATATCGTATAGCTGCCATTCAAACTATCGGCCCATTTTCGTTAATTGTCAAGATATTGTAACCAAATTTACTAAATCTGACTTTTTATATATGTATAATATGCATACAAAATTTCATAAGAATCTGACTACTATAACATATAGCTGCCATAGGAACAATCACCCAAAATTGAGGTTTTTGTAAGAAGACCTATTCCGATCTAAGCAATAATTAAACTTATCAGTGTCGATCAAAGTGAGACATAATATTGAGCATGCACATTCAATTCTACACCATTATATATAACTAGCATTGGTATAATCGTAGATTGAATGATATACGAACCTGCAAGGGTGTAGAACCTTCTACATGCCGAAGGTAACCTTCCTTTCTGGTTTTAATCTAGTGAAGTTCATCTGCGCGTATAGTTGCGACCGAAGTGGGCGTGGCCAGCCTGCGGCTCTGGATAAGCCTCGTCGGCCTTTTGCCGGAAATTGAGGGAACAGCGAAAAAAAAAGAAAAAACGACGAGCAGAAGGAATTTGATGCAGATGCAGCTGCAGGTGCAACAACACTTTCAGCTGCAACGGGCTCTGGTTTTCGGAAGGGAAGCTGCTCAAGCTGAGCCCACGAAGCGAGGGCGTTGTAAATATAAAACATAAAATATTCACGGGACGAGCTTTTAAAATATTGCTTTAAATTGTACGCTGCAGGCGCTGAGGGGAGCGCTGAGGGAGGCGCTCGAGACGACGGAAGGCGGCTTTTAATTGAAGTGGCCTCCAGGGCAGGCATTCTTGTGCTCCGACAACTTCAACGAGGCAGCAGCAGCAGCAGCAGAGAGGAGAAAGAAATCAATACAGGAACGCGTAGTTCTTTAACTTTGCACAAGTCCAGAGAGTTTCTCTCTCTCTCTCTCTCTCTCCCTCTCTCTCTCTCTGTCTCTGTCTCTATTTGAATTTGTCACTGCTGCAGTTGAAAGCTCGAATAAGTTAGCCGGGTAATTGCATGCAAATGGAATTGAACTGTGCCACACGGCACTGGAGGAGAGAAAGAAAAACCTCAACGAGCTCGAAAAACCAATGACAAATCGCGACATTTGTCAGCTGAAAAAGCATGTCAAGAGACTAAGTCACCTTTGTGTATCGTCTGCCTGTCTGCCAGTGTGTGTGTGTGAGGGTGTGTGTGTGTGTATCTGCTTATTGATTTCGCTAGTTTTCAAAACTTTGCCAACTCTTTCTTTCTCTCTTTTGAATTCAATTGTAGAACAACTCAGTATGCGTGTGCATGTGTGTGTGTGTGCCTGCCTGAGTGTGTGTGTGTGTTGCACTTCCGGCAAACTGACAAAGCAGCTGCTCTAGCTTACTTGCTGCCATGTGCAAAAGGTCTTGCATTACGTATACGCCAGAGAGGCATAGCAAAACGAGAGAGAAAGAAAGAGAGAGAGAAAGGGAGATAGGAGGAGGGAGAAAGGAAGCAGCCACAGCCATATCGGAACCCGAAATGCCCGTGGGGTCATGAACTATGTTTATTGTGCACATTTAAATTAAATTGCTGCGCTCAATTCATTCGCTAAACGGCATTCACACAGACACTCACGAATGCCCATTCGAGAAGGGGAAGCTATAGAGACAACAGTCATATTCGTTTGCAGCACACTCACTTGCAAATCGAGTGCATTCACTGCTGTTATGAATGACAGCGGCAGGAGTAACCTGGCAGGGAGAAAGGGCCGATGATTTGAGAGAGGGAGAGACTAGATCTCTTTAGAGATATATGTACTTTAGAGATCTAAATGTACTTTAGAGATCTATATGTACTTTAAGGATATATGTACTCTAGAGATCTATGTACTTATGTAACACATTCTAGACTGTCCCAGACTGCCAGCTGAGTCTGCTGCTTATCGTTGTACTTTAATCTAGTTGGCAAGTTGCGAAACGGAATTGTTAATCGCTTCACAGCTTTAGATTATCTTCAATATATGCTGCGGCTTCAGTTAAAGTTTCACTGCGAGGCGACACTAGTTTGACACTAGTTAGCAACTAATAACTACTTAGACTAAGTTGCTCCTCTACGCAATCTCTCTCTCTCAATAAACACTTGCACAGCTCTTAATTACCCAATGCAAACTTAGTAAACGCAACAGGGACTGCCAGCAGGGGCAAGAGAAAGGGAAGGGAAGGAAGGAAAGCGAAGAGGGAAGGGGAAGAGGGCAGCAAAGCAATCGGAGCAGGGATGTGGATTTGGGAATGGGGGCTGTCGCCTGATCCCGCTTGTCGAGGCGAAACTGAAGTTAGGCGAGGCTTGAGTCTTGAGAGTTGAGGCTTGAGGCTTGAGGTTGCGACGTGGCAGTCGCTGGAATGTCATGCAAGTTTGTCAGCTTGTTCAGGGCTGCGTGTTAAACAAAAAACGTGTCGAAACTTTCAAGTCAAAGTTTTCATGACTCCTTTGTCAATTACCTGTAGTCGTAGTCGCAGATGTTGTTAGTGTTGCTGCTGTTGCTGTTGCTGGTGGCTTGGGAGTTGTGGCCTGAGCACAAGATGAACCTATTGACATTTCGATTGCGTATCGCTGGAATAACTTCATATGGCATGTTAGCATGACATGTGCTGGCTCACACAAGCTTACCCAACCACACACAGTCCCCTCTTGCTCCCCCCCTCTCTCTCTCTCTCTCTCTCTCTGCCTCGCTCTCACACACTCAATTAACGTGGCTTGCGAAAAGTTTTGGCTGTTCATTTGCTTAGGCGAGACGGGGTAGGGCAGGGCGAGCAGCTTGTGTATAATTTACGAGACTCCACTGCGATGCTCGGACGTAGCTAATCTATCATTATTGATTGGCATCAAAGTTTTTTCGCTCTCTGTTTGCGCTGAGCTCTGGATTTGGCATTATGTAATGGCCGAGCAAATGAACGAGCATTTATTTATAGCCTAATCCCAGGCTGATGCTTGGCATATCAAACTCAATCTCTCTCTCTCTCTCTCTCTCTCTCTCTCTCATCTCCTCCTCTTTTGCTGTTACTAACCACATGAATCTCTGATCTAATTGCAGAAACGCGTACTCGGCACTTCTGAGGAAGGCAGCAAAAGGATTTGGAAATTAAATTTTAAACGCCATGAGGAATGAGCCGGAGAAGGCAACTCAGAATGTGCAACACGTGCGGGATTCGTTTTAAAAATTTATAAATTATACATCTGCATACATACACACACTAACAGCTCGTGTGTGTGTGTGTGAGCGGCACTAAAGTTACGCGGTCGCCTCGTCAAATTCTATTAAAAATTCATTTTAACGGTTATGTGTTTTGACAAAAAATAAAACAAACACGACGCAAAGAACCGACAAAAACACACACAGAGAAAGAGTGAGAGAAAGCAAAACGACAGTAACGGCCAGAAAGAGGCAACTGTTTGTAAATATTAAAATGAATTTATGTGCAGCGCCAAAGTTTTTAATTAAGTGAACAAATTAAAACAACAACAACTAAAAGGATTCGAGCCGAGCTGAAAAAATTGTCACCGCGACGCGCAATAAGCCAGCAAATCATTTCGGTGTGTGTGTCTGTGTGTATGTGTGTTTGAGTGCGTGTTTGTCGAGTATGCGCGTGTGTGTGTGTCATGTGTGTGTTGTACATGCCTGAAATGATGTTTGCACAAGGCGAGGCAAAAGTATCTGCATGCTTCATGCTCCTGTAGCCACTCTCCCGTACAGTGCACACTCGTCTACAGAGAATTGACGACTAACAATTGAATTTGCCTTGCAACAACAACAGTGTGTGCGCCGGCACTAAAGATACCAACATGGAGCACTCCACGAAGTGCAACCCCTTGGTGCTGTGCCTCATTATCGGCGCACTGCAGCTTAATGGCATCGAGACCCACGAGCACAGCGATGGATATAAGCCAGGTGAGCCAGACTTAATGCAACTAAGCATGTTACATACTACATATAAGTAAACAAACTACTTGAAATTTAACTGTATACTTCTACTGGTTACGTTACTCGACAGTGAAACTTTAACTTCAACTTTATTCTCGACCTTAAAGATTTATTTACATATATCGAGAAAAAAGTCAGAAAGAAATAAGTAAAGGGAGTAAAAATGTATACTGTTTGTGGATACTGCTGCCAAACTTCGCATAAGGTCGCTTATTAGATCTAGTCAATATAGTCATGCCTATCCTTCCGTTTATCTATCTGTCGGTCTGTATGAACGCCTATATTTCAATGAATAGAAGAGCTAAATAGATCAAATTTTGTAAAAACACTTGTATCTAATGCAGTGATCAAATTATGTAATTAGAACTTGACCACGCCCACTTCCGCCTCCGTAAATTGATATAACATCGAATAAAAAGTGTTATTTTAGCTAGAATGGACATTTTTGGACTTCAATAATTATCATCCATCCAAATGATTTATAAACAATTTAATTTAAATTATGAACATTTGCTTAGTAAACATAGAAATTATTTAAGAATTTATTCAAGGAAGACTTGATTGCAATAGTTCTTATTCGCTCTACTTTGTTCACAAATTTATATCAATAACTGCAAATATTTTTTACGGTTCTTAGGTTAAGAAAATACTTCAATCCGACTATAGAGCACAAATTAAACCGTAGTATAAGTACTCTGTTATACATAGCATGGTGATATAAAACCAGCAGTAAAGCTGAAGGCTGACCTGATTTTGAGAGTAAAATAATAGCTGCATCATGAGTTTTTTTCAACGATATTTATTTTACCACATATTTATAAATCTTTGCGCACAGATCTATAATCGGGTAATGCAGTTTGCAATATTTTTTTGCTCATATAAATTATGCTGTTGCTGCAGTGTCCCTGCGAACATCACCTTAGTTTTTCACAATTGAAATTATTTTCGCTCATTTTTTTTTCGCACATTTTTCATTTATCTTCGTCGACGATTTCTCAATTAAAAAATTCTCTGAATTCTTTGGTGCAACAACAACAATCGCAATGCGCACTAAATTGCTGGCGGTTGTCTGTTAAATGCAAAATAAAAGTAAATCTCTACTTTGTGGGCCATGTGGTGGGCCCCCAAGTCCCCAAAAGAGTTTATGGAGAGCATTTAAAAATGCGGTCGCAAGGTTTTTGTTCATTTTTTTTGCGCAGCAACAGCAACAGCAACGAGATGCAAAATGTTAAATTAATAAATATTAAATAAAATCGTGCCATTTACACAACTTCATTATTAACTTTTTCTGATGCTGCTGCTACTGTTGCTCCTGCTGATGCTGCTGCTGCCACCGATGCGAGGGGCAACATGTGCGCAACGTTTGTTTATCGCTTCTGTTATTGTTTTTACCGTAGTCACAAATCCAAAACGTCACCTGCGTCACCTGCTTTATTGGCTCTTCAGCCCCTCTACCTACCTCCCTCTTCCTCTCCTGCTCTGTCCCGTAGCAGTCCAGGTTGTCCCTGCGGTGGCTACTTTGCTGTGCTGCTTAAAAAATGCATAAATTCTCATTTTTATGTGTCTGCGTTGGACTTTACATTAGCCTCTGCTGTTGTTGCTGTTGTTGTTGATGCTGTTGTTGTTGTTGCTGCTGCTGCTGATTATCCCCAGAGTGCTATATAAAAATTTGTGCGCGCATTTTGTTGTTGATCTCTTATTTTCGTTGCATGTATAAATTTATTGCGCTGTTCACATTTCCCGCTGCTGCCCTGGGAATTTTATACGGAAAATGTTTCGTAAATTAAGTTAAGCAAATAATTTCGTATGCATTACTGCCTGAATGCTATAGATGGCACCTTATCTTTATTGGCCTATCCCATAGCTGAGTGATGGCTGCACAGATGGGAACCTGCGATGGGTATCCATCCATCCTCATGCTCAGTTGGTTATGCTATGCAGCAATCAGTCTTTTGTTCTCAACACTCAGTGCGAGTTCGTCGGTCTGGCAACGCTTTAATTTTATTTCACAATGCTCAGTTGGTTATGTTATGCAGCAATCAGTCTTTTAGTGCTCAAGACTCAGTGCGAGTTCGTCAGCCTGGCAACGCTTTAATTTCATTACACAATGCTCGCAGCAGGGCGCTTACATAATAATTAGTAAAATATATTTCACCTAAATACACACGACGCAACCTGAAGTAAAGGCGAAGAGCAAACACGGCCAAATGCAAACGACAAGCGAGCAGAGGCAGCTGAGTAACCAGGTAGACTGGTACGTGGGCAACTGGGATGCTGTGGATCTCTCGAAAAGGTGCAGCAAATGGCCACGTCAAATGCACGTCCGAGGACCACTTAACGTTTGCTTTAAGTCCTCGTCAACGGTGCCGTCTCTTTCTCGACGTTGCAAAAATATTTTCCATCATTTTTCACGCAAAAAGCGCAAAATTTTTGCTTTCCCAACACACACACACACACACAGTTATACACAGACATCTATACAGACAGAAGCCTCTTGTCAACAGACCGCCCTCGCTCCTCCTACTGCCACGTTGCCGCTCCCGTGTCCGTGTTAGCGCTCGTGTCCACGTCCGCGTCCACGTCGGAGTCCGTGCCCATGTCGGTATCAGGCATAGCAGTAGCAGCAGTTGCTGTCTGCCAGCAGCAGCAAGGGGACACGCTCTAAATGAAATCTAATTAAAGTGCGCTAAATGTGCAGTCGGCGTTGGCAGCTCGAGCGTGCGACATATTTAAACGTTTCGCTCAACTTTTGCAAATAGACAAGGGAAACAAGCCTGAATTCACTTGAAAGTTGCCAGTATTTAAGCGGATCTTAGTGCTCAGTTTGCATACTGGTTGTGGAAAGCAGCGAAGGTATTGATAATGCCGGCTGATTACAGGGCTAACATGCTGTAGGGAACTGTGCAGATGAAGAGGTGAAGAAATTACAGGGAATAATTGATTAGAGTGCTGTCAATTAATGATGTTAACAATCAATAACTATGTTAATATATCTTAATTTCTACATTAACTTATTTACCCTAACCTATTCAATATGACCTCCAGCGAAAGCACATTTTTTTGGCTTCAAAACAAGTCAAATATATATTGAAAATTTGTAAAAGTTATTGATTGATAGTGCAGATTATATTTACAGCAATTTCTAGAACATATTACGAACACACACACACACACACACACCTCGCTAGTTGTTCTTGTGCAATCGATAACTTGAGTATCAAATATTGGCAGAGAAGCCAACGAACAAGCTTTGACCAAATAAAACAAACAGTTTTCCACACTCGAAAACGATAGATTCGCAGAAACACAGATAGAGAACGAGAGAAAGAGTGAGATGGATAAAAAGACAGAGAGAAATAGTGAGGATTGATTGCTGTAAGAGGAAGGGAAGGAAGGGAGGTACCTGCAGGCAGCTGCCATAACATGTGATTCCTAATTCAATTTCAGTGACAGCACATAAATAAAAGAAACATTTTGAAGAACAGCAGCAGCAGGAGAGAGGATAAGGAGAAGGAGAAAGAGGAGAAGCCCCTGTCGAAAGCAGCCAAAAGCAAAGCAAACGAACCAAAAACTGTAAAAGCAATTCCTTGACAAAATAAAAGGCGCACAAATGTCAGTTTTCCCAGGCTAACAAATACAACCACAACTACAAATGCTGTGGTACCTTTCGCATTGGCGACGAAGGAGCATTGCGACGAATCGTTTACCAATTTTCTGACTGCTGCAAATCAAACAAAAGCGGGAAACAAAAAAAACCAAATTGAAAATAAAAACGCAAGAAACAGAATCAGCAGCAGCAGCAGAGGCAGTAGCAGTAGCAGTAGCAGCAGCAGCAGCAGCAACCGAAAAACTTTTTAAATTAACTAAAAAAACAGAAAACATACACACACATTCATACACACACACAGTCTACAGAGACAGGAGAACGCGACACATTCACGCTGGTGTTGGCGTTTGGTTTGAGTATTTTAGAGGAAAGTAGAAAACTTTTAGTGGCATGTTTACAAAATAAACTTCAACTTGCAAAACGGGTGGCAAAATGGCGAACAAAGTAGAAGGCAAAGGCAGAAGAATGGAAAAAGAAAGCGCAAAATAGAAATAACGAAAAATGCTGATTGCGACGAAACAAAAACCAAGACAGATGATTATGTTGCGTGGTTTGTTCGGAGCGGTGGCCCCTTACCTTGTTTTATGTGACGGCCATCAGCTGACACATATTTCCAGTGCAAGGTAAGACTTGCAAACAAGCAGACAAACACACACACGCACACACTAGCACGCCCCCAAATACACACACACAATACACGCTGCCGAAAGTTGTTGGCAACTTTTGTTTGGTTTGTTGTCATTGTGGGCCAAAAAAGTTTTCGGTGCTGTTTTTTTGCTGACAGTTGGCAAACAAAGCATAATTTTTAATCTGAATCTGGCCATGCAAACATTGTTACATATGCCATACACACCAACACACACACACACACACGCAGCAGCATACACCTGCCACACCTGCACAATGCTTTTAGCCTGATTGTTGATGCCCCACAAAAAATTATGTTTATTTGGCTCTGGCCTCGATTCTTGCCCAAAAACACAATTTTGCAGCTCTGCAGATTGCGCATACGCAGCGTGTGCCCCTGGCATGGCGTGGCTGGCTTTTACTTTCGACCTTTTGCTTGCGTCGTTGTTGTCGTTGTTGTTGTTTTAAGGCTGCGCCAAAAAACGTGACAATATCATCAAGTTTGCACAGTTTCATCGTCCCTGAAAGTTGATTCTGCATATTTCAGTATGCGTCAAAGTTGCACACGCCCCCACAGACTCGACGCATATAAGGGGTGTGACATGCTTAAAATGTTTAACGAAAATACGTGGAAAATATTTATTATTTATATATATTACTATTTATAAATTAATTACAATATTTTATTGTGCAATTTCTAATTCAATCACTCAAAAAGGCAAAACAATCTGAGAGTCAAGTCTAAAGTATGATTGAGTTCATGCAGTGTAGTCTGTATTGCAAAGTGGGCGTGGCACTCCCTTGATAAAACCGTGAAATGCCGCCCTGACACCGTTCAACGGCCTTGAGGCCTGTGCCGCCATCATTCTGACAGTTATGAACTCTACATCGAGGACACTTCGGGGGCCTATTAATATGTAGTTTGACTGCGAACGGGTGTTGTTTTTGTGCAACTGACATTTAATGACCACACACAACATGTTATTTGCGGTGCGGCATTTAAAATTCAAGTTCAGCTTGCGCGCTGCATATTTAAATCGGCAGCAGCAGCTGTTGCTGACAGCCCAGACACAACACAGAAGGTGGAGAAGACGTCCACAACAGACCAGACCGAGTCCACCCCCTCCAGCTGACTATGACCTGCTTCAGCGTGCTGGAAAAACAATACACTCTACCATGCCCAGCCCCCGTTCCCCTCCCTTGTTAGATATCAAAAGGCCTTCGGGCAGAACGAATCGGAACCGTATCCGATATGTATCCGGCATTGCCTGGCATACGACGTGCTGTGCTGACGATGTCAAAGCTTTGGGTATTTGCAAATTTCTTAACACGATATTAGTCGCAATAAACAAGGCTAACAAACAAGACAAACAAGCCAGACAGCAGCAGGGAGAGGGAGAGGGAGAGGAAGTTAGCGTCTAATCGAAAGCAAATAAAATGCATTGCATACCTGCATAGCATAAACTGTCACCTGCATTGTGTCCAGACGGCATGGAACCCAGACGTTGCCACGCCCACTGGTAGCCGCCCATCAAACCCAGCGAATGTCTGACTGACTATCTTTCACTTTGCATGTCTGCCTGCCTGCCAGTCTCTCCCCCCTCTCTCCTGTCTTTCTATCCCTCTGTCTGCCTGTCTTTCCCTCTGTCTCCCTCTCTCTCTCTCTCTGTCTGTCTGTCTGTCTGTCCCTTGCACACCGTGGTGTGCGTGCCAAGCCCTCGTTTCGTATGCACTGTCAACCAATACGCATGCAAAAGCGCCCCCAGCGGGCCATTGGTAACGGGCTATGGCTATCAGGCATACCCACCATCGCCGCTGCAGCGTCGCTGTACGTTTTACCATAATTTGCCATCAGCTTCGACTGAGTTCGAGGCAGCTGACACTGGCATGCGGCATATCGTTTGTCGTCTATTATGGCATGGCATACAAGTGTGGTTTGCATGTCGCACTCGACTGCATCGCCTCCAACCACAGCCCAACTAGTGTCTGCCTGCCCTTCTGCCTGCCTGTCTGTCTGTCTCCTTGTCTGTTCGTCTATCTGCCTGCCTGTGTCAATTATACATGCAAAACCCTGTGCACTCAGCGCTGAACGGAGAAATTAAAATTGTTTACCCAAGACATTAATGTCGTGCCTATTTATTGTCGAACGCGCCTTCGAATAGTTACAACGAATTGCTTTTAGGCGCTAACTGACTAACTGGTTCACTTTCCGTGTAATTGTCCCCTAACAACGGCAAATTGATTTAATTGCATGTTGTACTTGGGGGAGGAGGAGGAACAGAAAATACAAGGCAAACATAAAGAGGGCACTCAATGCAGTCTGGTGTCAGGCAAGTCTATGCAGCTTAAACACTGTGATCTGTTTCATAATCTTGCAGGGAATATTGAGGAATGTCTGCAACTAATTGTTTATACCCTTCAATTATTGAAAGTGTTCAAATAAGGGTATGCTTACATTGTGTAAATGTATGTAACATGCAACGGATCGCGTTGATCTAGCCTAGGATCACATTGAGCTATGTCTGTCTGTCTGTCTGCTCGGCTGTCCGACTGTCTGTATGAACACACAGATCTCAGCTATAATAAAAGCTAGAGACATCAAATTTGAAATGAAGGTTCTTATATACTCTGCGCAGATTAACTTTATTTTAAATATTGGATGCCACGCCCACAACCACCGCGAATCAATCATTTAACTAAACTACATCGGAACATAGGTCGCAGGGTATTCAACTGTCGGGTGCCGCTCGATTGTGGCTCTAATTCCATATTCCCCTAGGGCCTCTGTTAGAGCCTTCCATTGTATTTTGGTTAGCGCTGTCGCATGATGTGTTTGCTTGGTACATTTCTTTTAGGGTAGCTCTTCCCCAGGTTGCTTTTGGTCCTCCAATTCCAGTCCTCTTTCGTATTGACGCTGCTGCTAGGCTGCTTGCTGAGAACAAGGCCAATCCACGCTCGCTTTCTTCTTGGACGTGAAAAAAAGGCAGCACTGCATTGGATATACTGTTAGGTCTGCATATGATCCTCAGTCAGTCTTCTGCAAATAATAATATATAATATCTATACTTCACTCTATCATAAACTGCATGATATATCTATAAGTATCTAAAGATAAACTCTCTTTACAACTCTCTGGTGTATTTCCGTTCTCCAAGCACTTCAATCGCATAGTCACCTAAACCACACCTGAATTTCTGTCGGATTGCCAGCTGCACACACCCACACACACACAACCACACACACACACAAGACCACACTCACCCATGGCAATTTCGCAAGTCGGGTATAAATAAACCAAGCTGCAAGAACCCAAAGAACGCTAACAAAAATAATTGAAAAGGTTTCATTGTGCGCACATTTTCACGTGCGGCGAGTTGGGGTTTCATTTCATTTCATTCGTTTCGTTTCACATGCCCTCGCACAACACACACACATGCACACACGCACACACACATACATACGCATGCAGCACATAAATAACAAGGATCAGGCGCTAATCCAATGGCAGCAGCAGCAGCAAAGAGCGTCGCGAAGGGGTTCGCGCTGTCACTGCCAGCACTCAATGTCAGCGCTCGCTGTAGCGCTCGCTTTAAATGCTTTGATTTCATTTTTCATTTCCCAACTCAAACACACACACACACACTTACACTCGCACACAACAACTGTCAGGTGCGAGAGCGGGCCAAATGAGATGTTGTTGGCTCAGGCTCTTGGCTCAATTCAATCACAAGCTATTTACAGACAAAGCATTCGCCCGACATTGCTTATGTAATGAATTTGCGCATTGGTGTGTGTGTGTGTGAGTGTGTTAGAGTGAGTGTGTGAGTGTCACATGTATAGCATACCTTTTTAGCAGAAGTTTAGCAATGCGAACCAGCGAACGCATGCCACACCTCACGTTGAAGCTGCCTCTGCCCCTTCCTCTGCTCCTGCTTCTGCCTCTCCATCGCTTCCGCCCTGCACATTTGGTGTTGCGGTAGAAATAAGCAGGATTAAGTGCGCTTAAAAACGAACTCTGTGAGAGATTTTCATAAAAAACGGAAGTGAATGAACGACGTGTGGGAGCAGAGCTCGCTATGAGCCGGCGACCTTCCGTTGTTCTTTTGCTCATCTGCTTGTGGCATGTGACGCTTCTGATTACATGACAACCAAATGAGCCCTTGAGCGCATGACGCATACGCCGCATTGTACGAAATCATGAAATAAGCCGAATTAGATCTACAGCTGAAACTAATGAGCTGCACTCATCCCAGCTCGGCTCGCAATGACTGAAGAGCAAGAGAGAGTAGAGAAAGGCAGAGTTCAATTGAATCGGATGTTGATCAGGATAATATATAATATATGTATATATGTATAGTATGTATAGTATGTATAGTATGTATAGTATGTATAGTATGTATAGTATGTATAGTATGTATAGTATGTATAGTATGTATAGTATGTATAGTATGTATAGTATGTATAGTATGTATAGTATGTATAGTATGTATAGTATGTATAGTATGTATAGTATGTATTATGTATAGTATGTATAGTATGTATAGTATGTATATACGAGGGTCGTTTGATAAGTCCGTGACTTTTTGTATTTGCCGCGCACCTGCTCTAAATACAACACTGCTCCTGTCAGCAGTTATCGATTAACAGCTGACTGTAAAATTTTGAGAAAGCTGCGTTTCTTAGTTTGCGTTTTATAGGCATTGAAAGCAGACGATCTCGTGAATTTTAACGAAAATGGAAAAAAGTGAATTTCGTGTGCTAATTAAGCATTATTTTTTGCGTAAAAAATCCATCACCGAAACCAAGGAAAGACTTGATAAATATTATGGGGACTCTGCACCATCAATTTCAATGGTTAAGAAATGGTTTACTGAGTTCCGTTGTGGTCGTACCAGTACAAGTGATGCCGAACGTTCAGGTCGCCCAAAAGAGGTCGTCATGCCAGAAATCGTCGACAAAATCCATGGAATGATATTGGATGATCGGAGAATGACAGTGCGTGAGGTAGCTGAGGCTGTAGGCATCTCAACTGAACGGGTACATCACATTTTACATGAATATTTGGACATGAAAAAGCTTTCCACGCAATGGGTGCCGCGATTGCTCACACACGACCATAAGCGCAACCGTGTGACCATTTCAAAGGAGTGTTTGGCGATGTTCAACCGCAATCCAAACGAATTTTTGCGCCGTTTCGTTACCGTAGACGAAACATGGATCCACCACACCACACCAGAGACCAAAGAACAATCAAGACAGTGGGTTTCTCCGGGTGAACGTGCACCAAAGAAGGCCAAGGTGGGTCTGTCGGCCAACAAGGTCATGGCCACAGTTTTTTGGGATGCACAAGGTATCATTCACATCGATTACCTTGAAAAGGGTAAAACGATCACCGGCGAATATTATTCAGAGCTTTTGGACAGATTCGATATTGATTTGAAGCAGAAACGACCGCATTTGGCGAAAAAAAAGTGCTGTTCCATCAGGACAATGCACGGGTGCACACGTGTGTAGTCAGCATGGCAAAATTTCATAAATTGGGCTACGAACTGCTACCCCATCCAGCATATTCTCCAGATTTAGCCCCCTGTGACTATTTTTTGTTTCCAAACATGAAGAAATGGCTCGGCGGTAAGAGATTCGGGTCAAATGAAGAGGTCATCACAGAAACAAACGACTATTTTGAGGGCCTTGAGAAAACCTATTATTTGGAAGGAATAAAAAAATTGGAAAAACGCTGGACTAAATGTATAGAGCTAAAAGGAGATTATGTTGAGAAATAAAACGCTTCTTTGACGAAAAAAATATATTTTATTCAAAAAGTCACGGACTTATCAAACGACCCTCGTATCTATGTATCTATGTATATCTCTCATGCCTTCTTCTGCTACCTTGTCTGATCTACCATGGTGAACCCACTCCCTCTGTGCATGCATAGGGTTTATAGAATGCTATTTAAGTTATCCTTATGTTTGCCTGTTGAGCTGGCAACCTAATTCTCTTTGTGGACCTTGCTGCCTTGGGTGGCACCTCGTTTCTAATGCGTGCGAATGGCCTGCGGCCGCTGCTGGTGCCTCTGCTGGTGCTACGGCGTCGAACAACAGGCGCAAATTGTCGTTTCGCGCTTCAGTTGAGCAGCTTAAAGCTTAAGTCAACATAACCGGCATGGGCAGCCAACGCGGTCCCTCGCAAGGCTGCCGAAAATTCCTTGAAGCCTTTGTGCAGAAGGAGAAAGCAACAAAAAAAAAAAAAAAAAATCCGCAAAGACCGCAAGAAAAAATTGTGTAAATTTCGTTTTAGCCTGAACCTGGCGGCATCTTCAGCACTCTCGGCTGCCTCTTAAAGTCACCCTGTGTGCAGGTGTGTGTGTAGGTGTGTGTGTGTGCGCGCCTACCAAAATTGCTTTTTGCCGCAATTGCTGCCGTTTTATTTTATTTATTTACTTGCGCACACACACACACACAGACACTTAGTCACACACACACAGCCACCCACACTCACCTACTTTCACTTAGTGTGCTTGGGGTAGGACTCGCTTGAAAAGGTGTGTGTACTGTGCTTGTTGTTGTGCCGTTGCTGTACATCGCTGACCGTTTGCTGATTGAATTTTCCAAGCGAGTAATTTTTAAATTGTGCCTCAGTCAAAAGATAATTCAATTTTAGTGTACATTTTCTATTACCCAGAACTTTGCCCTGCAACTTTGAACACAGAGCAGCACCACGAGTGGGCAGAGAGAACAAGAGAGGCAGAGAGAGAGAGAGAGAAGGGAGGGGGAGAGGGAGAGGGACAAGGCCTTCCACAGCGTCAGTGGTTTAAGATTTTTGCGGCTTTTGTGGCTGCTGGCAAAGTCTATTTATGTGCATATTTATTCCTTTTTACTGCTCAATTTTCAGCCTGATTTATGTGAGAAAATGAGGAGCCAATTGTTGCTGTTGTTGCTGTTGCTGCTGCAGCTCAGTTGGAAGTTGGCTAAATGCTTTGGCCTTGGGCCAACGAAGTTGAACAAAAAGCAGGTAGCCAGAATATTTGCTGAGGCAGACCTTAAAGAAGCCGCAGACGACAGACAGACAGACAGACAGACAAGGCAATATCGTTTTCATAAAAGGTTCAATTGCAAAGAGTCTCAGCTTTAATGCGCTGCATATTAAAGAGCTGAGAGTGAAGGAGAAAGAGAAAGCAGCTCAACTACTCTAAGTGCTGGCTGGCATTTCAAGCTAAAGTCGCAGCATACTGGGCATCAAGTATACGTACTTATAGCCACACACACACACGCACAGAGGGAGACACACCCTCTCCCGCCCAAGCACTTTTCGTTGCGTTATCAATGACAATCGTTAAATGTCATGTTCAAGTGCAGACCAGCACACAAAATGCCACAATTTGTATGCATTATGCTTGGCTCGAGATACAGAGCTACAAGCAGCGGCAGATAGTCGCAGTGGCAGTGGCAGTGGCACTGCCAGTGGCTGCCAGCTAAGCCAAAATGGCCACAAAACATTTACCATATATCATGCACTTTTACGTACAATTTTAGCCACTTTCGGAGCGTGTGTGGAGCGTGCTCAGCAAGGGCAATCCCTGCCAGTCTCTTGCTCTCTATCTGGCAGTTTCACTCCCCCCCCTCCCGCCACCTCGTTGCTGTTGCTGCAACTTTTTGCAAAACTCGTAATTTACACATGTACCCGACAACAACAACAACAACAACAACGAGAGCAACATGGTGCGTTTATCTGGCAAAAGCTGACTGAGCTTTTGCATTGCAAACTCAACTCTGGCTGCCTGCCATGTTCGCGTGAAGATATACGCTGCCCACGCGACGTATGCGTAATATGCAGTCAAACTTGTTGTTGTTCTCGCTGCACTTGCCATTTGTCAGTGTGACCTTAACATATCCTAGACAGCATTGCTCCGTCTCTGCATTGATTGTGTACTTGAACATTGAACATTGAGATTGAGTATCTACGATTGCCTCAATTGCACTGGGAATATGCATAGATCCCAACTTGCAGCAACTTTGCTTGTGCATCTTTGTATTCTAGTAAGTGCAATTAGAGCTAAAACAGTTTTCTTCCTCGACTCTTCTTTCTCTGCATGTGCCACACATACGTGTATGTCTGGTGCAGCTGGCTGCAATGTCAATGGGAATCAGTGTGTTGTCCTTCTCGATGCACTTTATGTTTTCCAATCTGTGCCATAATAAGTAAGTAGCTGCGTTCCTTGTACCTTGGCACACTTGACTACCTCATTGAGATCATGGCAACACCTTGGAGGGGCTCAGTTCGTTACAGTCACTTCAACTGCAATTTGACGTTGCCCCCCTGACAGCGCCAGCACTTTTTGTAGTGCTCGTAAATTGCCCTCGAGTGACATAAGTCGTCAGCAGCAAGCTGATGCAATGACACCAGCAGCCGAAGCAGCAGCAGCAGCATCAGCATTAACATCAGCATTCCGTGGACTGCCTTAACTCGCTGCTACTCAGTCAGCTTCCCCTTCCCCTTCCCCTTCCTCCCCCTCACCATCGCTGTGTCCCTTTCTGACGGCCAGAAGTTTTCTGTCTTCCGTTGTCTCCTGTCTCCGAGCAGGCTCATCTGCAGACATATTAATTTGGCCTTTGCTAAGTGCTCAGCATGTGTGTGTGTGTGTGTGTGTGTGACTCACCTGAGCCCCTAAGTATGTACATATGTCTGTCTCTGCGTCCGTCTGCGAGTCAATCTTTACATCTGTCTGCCACGTCTGCCCTGTCTGACTTGTCTGCCTTGTCCGACTTGTCTGCTCGTCTTTATCTGCACGAATTTTTAATGATTTTCTCACATTTTCCTTTCCGTTGGACATCTTTTGTTGTCAGCCTCTTTGTTGGCAAACATTTTTCTTGTCCTACACTTTAAGCTGGCCATTATTAAAATACGAGCTGATAACAATTTGGCTGCAAGCACAAACTCAAACACAAGCCCACACATACCCGCACACACACACACACACATACGGACATACGCACACTGAGAGATCTCTCTACACATTTTCTTGGCTTTTGCTGTCTGGTCGTGTCCTTTTGGTACGTTGAACTTGCTTTCGTTCGTTCTATGCATAAGTTTGGGTCTTCTACTGCTGCGTCGGCGAATTTCCGTTGCCTTTTCATAGCGCTGTCTGAGTGTCTCCTGCAAGGTCAGCTAAATACTCTGCCCGTCCATCCATCTACTTACACAGTGTGTCCTGTGTTCTCTCCACTTCCGTCATTATGCCTTTAAATTTGTTATGGCTTTTGGGGTTTTCTCTTTTCTCTGCCCGACCGCAGAACGTGATTGTACGGATAACTAAACCAATTTGGCAGAAAAAACCAAAAAAAAAAAAAAAAAAATCGATGTAGAAACTGCCCCGAGTGGCGCAGTTGTAATAACAATAAACAACACACAAAATAGTCAATTAAAATACGGGGCGTATGCGTAATATTCGTTTGTTTTCCTTTCTGCATTTTTAATCTAGTTCGTTTGGTAGCGCTGCCTGCTCTTAGGCACGATACAACCGCAACAAAGTGTTAGACAGGTTAATTGATACACAGACACCGCGAACATGTCCCCCCCAGCTGTCGCTATTCGCATTCGCACACACACACTCACACACACGTACACATGAGCCTGTGTGTGTGTGTGGCGTATGACAGGCAAACCTTTTGAAATATTAATGAAATCAATTTCTGGCTAACATGGGAAGCTGCCACAGATTGCCGAGGGGCAATGCCAGTGCGGACTTGTCTGGGGCGTTTTGTTCGCGCGCGTGTGTGTGTGTGTGTGTGTGCTAGGTGTGCTCTGTAGCACGAGGATATGCGTGCGATTACATCAAAATACGGCAGTGGTTATGGCCAGAATCCTCTGCGTGCATTCCGCAGCAGTCTTTGTCAAGCGATTTGGCTAGGAAGGATAAGCTGCTATGCGCGGATGACGTGTGTCTGATGGGGACTTAAAGTGAGTCTACTCTGCCAATTAGGGGTTAACGGAGTAACAAGCCAGAGCAGATTTCAATATGAAGAGCCACAGCAGATCGGAGATGATCTAAGCTTACGTTGATGAAGTGAAGTGGGATCTGAAATTAAGGTGATAATAGTTAAGCAGATGATGAAAGAGATTAATAGATAGATGGATGATAGTAGAGAAGAATATATAGAATGTATAACCATATATATATTTGTAAATGTTGTTCAAAAGTATATCACAGGCATAAGAAAGCACGACAGACCTTCTCAAGTATATACCTATATTCTTGCTCAGTACCACCAGCCGAGTCGATTAAGCTATGTCTGTCTGTCTGTCCGTCTGCCCGGCTGTCCGTCTGTCTGTATGAGCGCACAGATCTCAGCCATTACAAAAGCTAGAGATTCCAAATTTGGCATGCAGTTTTCTATATGCTCTGTGCAGATTAACTTTATTTCAAATGTTGGATGCCACGCCCACCGCCCCCGCAAATCAATAATTTAATTTATCAGCTCGATTTGTAAGCGATGTATAAAAGATACAACTAATTTAATGTAACATTTAGTAAGCTGATTGTTATTTTTACTTGTTCTGCAAATTTTAATCCAATCGGACAATAAACACAGAAGTTATACACGAAAGTTTAAGCATAATACCAAGTGCTTGTCTTATAAGAAGTGAGGCAGGCGAGCGCCATCTGTGGGGAATAATTTGAAAGCTTGTACATATATACTCGTAATATATATGTATTTGTGTATGAATTTGATTAATCTATGCGTGAACATAGATCGTAGCGTATCCCACTATCGCATGTCGCTCGACTGTCGCTATCTTTATACCCTTGGACCATTGAAAATGGTCAAAAAAGGGTATACTAACATTGTGCAAATGTAACGGGCAGAAGGAGGCGTCGGGGACCCCATAAAGTATATATATTCTTATTTTAATTCTCGTACTTCATTCTGCTTAATATCGTATGAATCGTTCATTTCTCAGTGCTTTAGATAAGCTCAATCGTCACTTGAACTCTCCAAGAATGCTTAAAAAGTGAGTTAATCTTAGCTGGGCCCCGAGATGCTTCCTGTACACAGTGTGTGCTAATATCGGCAGTTCAATCACCTTAAATAAGTTGGATTAATCAATGCGCCACAGAACGAAATGGTAGAATGGTAAAATGGTAGAATGTGGTGCCGCAAATTCCATTTAAAAATGGCCAACAGCTGTTGCCACATTAGCCACAGCCAGAGCCAGAGCCAGAGCAGAAGGGCGCAGCGAAGGAGGGGGGGGACTTAGGAGGGGCCTTGATGAAATCCTTTCACATTGAAATTGAAAAGGGGCTGCAGCTGCGGCAAAGTGGCCGCCAACACAGCTGCTGCCTCTGCGGCTAAGCGCAAAATTAAGCAAATTAAAAGCCGCACACATAGCACCAGCTGCATAACTCATGTGTCCGTGAGTATGCGTGTGTCCGTGTGTGTGTGTATCTGTGTGTGAGGGCATGTTTCCTCTGTGACCTCGTGCATGACCCATGTCCTGCCCCCCCTCCCTCCTTCCCAGTGTGTGTGTGCTTAGCTCTCTCTCTCTCCCTTTGGCTGCCCCTGACCTAAGCCTCTATGTGGAGAAAAAACCGCAACTCAGGGTTACCTTTGGTCCACACACACACACAACCAGTTGCAAAAAAAAAGAAAATAACAAAAAAGAAGAAGAAGAAGCACTGAAAAAACAGAGCAAAATGCCATTGAAAAATGTTCGCTTTGCTGGCTATTTTCAGATTTTTATCAGGCCCCTCAGTGCCTCCTAGTCCTTTGCCGAATTGCGCACAAAATCAGCGCTTAAAAGCTGTTGACGTGCAACTTTTTCATTTTTCTGCTTTTCTTTTGCTTTTGAAGCGCCCAAAAGGCTGACAAAAACATTTAAATTAAAATTCGGCGTAAAATAAAATGGCAAAATGGAAGGAATATTGACAGCCGAGTGAGAAGTGAGGGGCGGGCACACCAAGCGCTAAATACTCTTTGAAATTGTTTAGAGTTGATACCATACAAATTGGCAATAGATTAACAATAAAATCATTAATTTAATCAACAAATTTAATGCTTCTTTAATTCTTTAAATACTTCCAATACCAGAGAACTCTTACAGAGCGTAAGTCAGACACGTTTGGTTAGTGTAACCCGCGTATTCGTACACGAGCAGCGAAATTTAGCTGTCGAGGCAGCACTGACAGCATTAACTGTTACTGTCGTGCCTGGGTGTGGGCGTGTGCGTGGGCGGGGCGGGGCGCAGCCAAATATGCGCAAAGTGTAAGCCGTTTAGCGCTCTTTGATGGCCTGCCAGTAGCATTCGGAAATTTATAGCACACTTTCCGGCGTCGGGCAGAGAGGTGGGAAGGGGGACGGGGATATGGGCACCGCATCGCACAATTGGGCAATTTCAAATGCAGCAGCCAAACAAACGACAGTTTAAAGTGCGTGGCCCTTGGATACACTCAAACACACGCACACACACACACACAGACACAGTCAGGCGTGCAAAGGCACACACACACTCGCGCAACACATTCTTGACTGGGCCGGACTGCAGGCAAAGCACTTTGGGCGCATGTTTATTGGCATTTGTTGCTAATCAATGAATAATTAATGGGCCAAGGCTTTGCTGCATGCTGGTAGTAAGCCAACAAAAGCAGCAACAATAGCAACAAGGCAGCACTCATGCCGGGGCGAGTCGACGCGGAGATACCCTAGCAAGCACTTACGACTAAATTGACTTAAATTAATGCAGTTAACTGATTAAATGCTGATGATATAAATATTAAATGTATACTATAAGGTACTTTAGTGTCAAATAAATGTTTAACATTTGATTCTTTAATATTATTTATTTATTTTCATTCATGCAGAGCCAATAGTTAATGCGCTCTGCGCAGGGTATTGCCAATGCAGCAACCCCATTGAAATACATAAGCTCGTGTTGTAACGGTTCTTATGCGTGTGTAAAATCATGTTTTAAACTATTTGCCAGGACTTTAGGCTATTGTTGTTGTTGTCGTTGTTGTTGTTGCTACAGCTACTGTTGCGCCTCCCCGATGCTGTTCGTGTTGGTGTTCAACAGCGGCGGCGGCTCGCACATTTGCGCCACATGTTTTAGCTAAGGCCCTCGGCTGTTGTTGCTGCTGTTCCTGTTGTTGTTGTTGTTGCTGTTATTATTGCAGTTTCTGTGTCGCATTAAATATGCAATTTTTAATAGCGCAATCATAATTTGCATGTCGTAATAGTTTCCACCCCCCCTACCCATAGTCTACACCCCGAAATACATTTCGAATTTCGGAAAAGGGGTGCATAAGTACTGAGAAATTTGAAATGTGCACAAAGGGGTGCTAGTAAAGGGGTTGGCCAACAAGTTTTGCGTGAAATTGTTATTGTAGTTTCTCTACTCAAGCTCACAACACCTCAAGATACAAGGGGAAATGCCCATTCTCATATTCAATAAGCTAAAGTTACTTCTATTCTGGCAGCAGACCTTTTAGACCTATTAGAAAGTTAAATTAATTGTCTGACATTCATGAAAATAAGTGGGATATAAAAAACCATTGTTGTCAACTGTTTCCTCGTCTATTTAACACACTGTACGTGGTATTTTTTCTTTCTCTACTTGAAAGTAGCGAGCACTATAATCAACGTCTCTGGGGCGGGCTTATTTGCATGAATATTTCATGAGTTGTTTGTTTCAATTGCAAAGCCTGACGGCGGCCCATAAAAATTTACACGATATTTCATTTGAATAATGTAAATTATATCGATCTAATAAAGTGCTTCCACCCAAGAGGGGGACCCTCCCCCCCCTCTCAATTGATCATTTAAGCGTGTTAAACACAAAAACACAAGTTTAGCTTCCCCACACATTTTCCAGCAATTAATCCCGATGAAGGTTTTTCAACAGTCGAGGTAATAAACACGGCAATAATCATAACTAACACAAGAGTTAACGGGATCCGGCGAAACTAAAGAACACAAATAAATTAGTCGAGGCGGAAGAAGTGCCGAAAGAACTTTCAGGCCATCCAACAGATATCACCATGTGTTCAAGGCGGGAGGGGGGATGGGGGGAAACTCGCACATGTGCGGCGTTTAGCCGTTAGATAAATGTTGACGAGGTCATTGGGCGTAAAGCGGAAGTTATGGCCGGGAACAAGTCGCCCTGCAACACGTACAAATAAAGTAGATGCCTCCTCCAAAAGGGGGCGTGCGTGTGTGTGTGTGTGTGTGAATGTGCACGGCATTACGTGCCCTGCCAATAATCTCTGTCAACATCAATTTGGCCGGAGCCTGAGCACAACTGAAACTAATTAAATGGTGTCCCATAAATTGCACATTAAAGCAAATTTATAGCATGCCCAAATCGAAATTATTGCCAAAGTCGCGAGACGTTTAATAAACTTGGCCCAGCCCAAAACGCGCGGCAAACGTGTCGCGATCGCAGAAACTTTGCAACGCATCGAAATTGTGATTTATGCGGCACAGATGGAGATACATAAACGGATGCCGGGGGAAAGAAAGCCGACGAAACTGGAGAATATGCTACAAAGGAATTTACGCTAATGTGGAACAAAAAGATTCCTGGCAACAGATTTGTATATTTCTGGCATACGTTCGGTTTGAATGTCTTTTTGCTGGGGTTAGGTAAGGTAGAGATGGGTATGGATCAAAATGTATGTCGCAGATGGTTTACAGACAGATTTAAAGAATCTCATAAATAAGAATAATAAGATATTAATAAGATTATAGTCAATGTATCTCGTATAACTAAAGTATATTCCTTTCTACATGATTACAAGCACTTCCCATTCTGAGTAAGCAATAACATAATGAATTTTAAGGAATTTCATTTGTTAACAGTGATTAGTGTTGGGTAATGATATTGTAACAGTTGCTCGTAATTGAGCGTAGAGTATTTGAAGTGTCTCTTAAATAATTAGATTACAGAGACATTTTATAGTCAAAGTATATCGTATATACTGAAGTGTACTCCTTTCTACCTGTTTAGAAGAACTTCCTAATAAGAGAAAGCAATAACATAATGATTTTTGATGAATATCATACGTTAACAGTCATTAGTGTTGGGTAATGATATGGTAACAGTTGCTCTAAATTGAGCGCAGGGTAGTTGTCTACTATAGCTCTCTCTGCTTCTCTTTCCCTTCTCCAATTTGACCTTTGCTTGTTGGAGTTTCCTTCTCTCATTTGGCAAGTTAACAACGATTTGTACTAACAATATCCGTGAGCTAAGAAAAAGTTCCATTTAACATGGCACGTGGCTGCACTGATCCGTAGCGTGCGGCCCCTGGGGACACAAACTGCGCCGTGAGAAGAAGCTCGACCAATTTTCGACCGATACACGAGAGGAACAAATTTGCTGTTAACATTTTGTCATAGTTTCATTCTCATTGCTGCTTTCTTAGAACAATCTTTCATATTTTCTGGCAGCTTGGCGATGCTTGCAACAAAGTTTTAACTTTATCATTGTCTTGCAGCCCTCAATAGGAATGGGGGCAAGTTCTTCTAGTTGCAGCTTCGGTAATAGTTTAATTTTGTATTCAAACATTGCAAAAGGGAAAAATGCAATTATATTTTCAACACTGCGTGCAAATTAGTTTAACCGATGCTGGGAACAAACTCAAAAGGCCTCTTAACTTGTACACTTATCACGCATACGCCCCACCATCCACACGGCCAGAGCTCTCTCTACTCGACTCTCGTTGCGGTCTTCGTTTTGCCATTTGGCAACAAACAAAATACAAAGTTGGCTGACTGCAGCTAAACGAGAGAGAGACACCACACCCGATGAAGCATAGATGGGCTTCTTTTTGCAGCCAGCAAATCCCATTCGAGGAGCTTCCCCCCCCCCTCTCGTCTCGCTCTAAAAACATTGTCACGTGGTTTTTGTATTTAGTTGCAGTGCGAGCTGGAGAGCACGGGATGCCATGGCCAGATTGTTACCTGACTGCCGAGCACTTTTTCCTTGACTGCAGCACACAGGCAATGTCATTCCCCTTCCCTTTCCCCTCTCCACTCGCTCCCCTTGGCGCCAGTGTAATAAATTCCCAGCTACGTTTCGTGTAGCATTGTCAGGCAGCCATTGTGGCACAAGTTTATTCTGTTTTCTGTGTTTGTATTATGCACGTGTGTGATTGTTGTTGTTGTTGTTTGTGCTTGTGCTGTGTTGCCACGCTGTAGTAGGTGCAGATGCGACTATGGGCTGCCGTCGTTGTTGTTGCTGTTGTTGTTGTTAAGGAAATTGAAATAAATGTGTGTGTAAATGCGTCAAAATGAAGTTCTGAAAATGTTTTTGCCACTGACAAGTGTCAATTAGAAAATGTTCAATTACATTAAAGCAGGCAACAACAGCAACAGCAAGACAAGAACAACAACAAAGAGGAGCACAATGGCGGGCAATATACTAACAAGAAGAATAAAAACATTAACAATGGCAACACCAAGTGGTTCTTTGTCGCACTGCTGGCATTGTCATTCTATCTCGAACACAGCAAGAAGATAAACCAGAGCGCAGACAGAGAGATGGAAAGACAGATAGAAGAGAGAGTGGGAGAACAAGAAATACAAGTGGAGGGATAAATGTAATTAGTGGCACTTTGAGTTGGATGAGACGCAAATGGGTCTCAGCAGAACTCGGAGACTGATACGCAGTCTTAGTGCAGTGTGGCTTAAACTAAATCGAGATATAAATAGACATGTTCATGAGCAGCGGAGCCAACTTAAATAAATAAGCAGCTTAAACAGAAGACCGAAATAAATATATTTTAATGCCAAATCAGAGACTTATAGCGCTGCACATTTAATTATCATCGAAAGTTTGTTTAAACAATTGCAGGTTTTTCAATTATTAACAAGCAGAGAGTGAGGGTAAAAATCATAGCAGCACTTTGCATAGTTCATTCAAGGCGGCTGTGCATAAATACTTAATCCCATGTTTTTACCACAAACACATGCAAACGCACTTAACCCCAGAGCTAACTGTTCCAATCATCAGTTACTCGGGCAGGTTTGGCTCAGGCTGTGGTTAACCTGCCTCATGCTGCATGAAGGAAGGTGTGTGCGTGTGTAAATAAATACATATATTTATGAATGCATATATACAGAGACAGATAGGGATACGATATAGGCCATAGCCACACTTAATAAACTGGCTGGTAATTAAATAAATTATTAATTAACCGAATTTGTGCTGTCTGCTGTCCACGTTGGCACGGTCTTAAAGCTGCTCGCTGCAAGTCATGCAATTAAGCAAATGATAAATCTATCATTACGGCTCTGTGGGGAACGGAAGGTGAGGCGGAAGGCAGTGTAGGTGGCTGGGGATGGAGATGGGGGCAGAAGCTGAGGCAACAACCAGGAGAGGAAGGGAGTGTAAATGTAATTGCTGTTTGCGGTCAGTGGGCCACAAGTTGTTTGTCGTTTGTTGTTGCTCTGCCTGTGTGTGTGTGTCAAGTGTATGTATACAACTGCGTGTAACATGGCGTATGCGCAATAATTCAGTTTGTACCCATCCACCGTACTTTCTGTGTGCGCCTGCGACGCTGCATATTCGCTGGCATTTATAATCTGCTCATTATTTGTATTTAAATAAGCAGCCCCTCTCGACTAATGCGCATCTGTTGTGTGTTCGCCCCCTTGTTGTTGTTATTGTTATTGTTGCTGGGCTAACAACAAATTGAAGGGAAATGATTCCATTTCATGCTAGATTAAACATGTGTCCACATAATTTATCGATTATTTATCATGTGGTCGCCCAGTTTGTTTTGTGGACAAAGTGACGCAGTGCCTTCCGGCCGAAAGCAGCCGACAGACAGAGCGACACACTGCGGTGGCAGGGGGAAGACAGAGAAAGAAAGCTGAAGCATGGCAGGCCTGGCCAGGCAGCGTCTCTTGTGGTGCGTAGACCTTTTGCCAAACGGCACATTGCGCACACAAGTGCAAAATTAGAAACAAAAGCCTAGCCGAAGGGCTTTTCTGGCAGTCTGCTTCATCCCCCCTTCCCCCGTGTCCCCTTCTCGACACACAGTCCGCAGTTCGTAGTTCTCGCCACTGTTGCGGCTGCTGCTGGCGCTGGCTCTGGTTCTGTCTCTCTGCCTCTGCCTCTGCTCGCTTTTTTCTCGCTTTTCTCTCTATACGCATTGCATTTTACCGCATACAAAAATGCACAGACACACACACCCAACCACACACACACACACACACACACGCAGACATATACACAGTGAGGAAAACATGAAAATGGCTGCCATTTTGTAATCCGCATGCGGCTGGGTAATCACCTTATCCAGCTTCCCTCACGTGCGGCGGCTTTGGCTGGGTTTTTTGCGGCACATTGGCGCATTATGTGGCTGCCGCTCTACGGATGCTGTGATTTTATTATACGCCTCTGCCATTGCAAGTGTGCCCGGAAAAGGGTATATTGACTTTATGGCTTCATAGCAGTGCAAACACTATGAGGTATTCATACATATATACTTGATATTCCTGATCAAAAGACGAGTCGATTAAGCGCTCTTCAGCTGTCTATCAACAGTAGGTTTGTGGCTTCTTTTCATTTTCTTCGACTCAATTCAATGTCTTGACTGTTTCCAAATTGTGCTTAGGGTATCTCCTTGTCGAGTGCAGTTAACTTTGCTTAGTTATTTTTGTTTTCCTGTTGGTTTTGCTCTTCCTGTTTTAGCTTTTGTTTTGCATTTGATTTTGTATCAGACGATCGATATTTTAAAGCTTGACCAATTGGGTTGGACACATAAAGCGCATGCAACATCAGCAGGGGCACCACAAAGGCCATAATGGCTTGGAATGAAGTGGCACATTGAGCAGTTGCCACACTTGTCGTGTGTCGTCAAAGCAAACGACTTCACAGAGCTTGTTTGTACTGATTTCAAGATTTGTAATGGGAAGTAGTATGTTTAATAGGAGAATAAGGTTTGTTTTTTTATTTCTTTTTTTGTTTAATTATTTATGTATTTTTATATTTTTATTTAATTATTTATTTTTTTTTTTATTTATTTATTTATGTATTTTTATATATTTATTATATTATTATTTATTTTTTTTATTTATTTATTTTTTTTATTTATTTATTCATTTATGTATTCATTTATTTATTTAAAGTCGACTACGGACAGACGGCTGATTACAATTAAAGATTAAAATTGCCTAATTTTACAATACGAATTTAAAATTAAATTAAGGCATATATTTAAATTTAAATTTAAACCTTCAACTGGGGTAAACAAAAAGTTAGCTGATCCAACATTTGTTGCGGAGAAAAACCCAAACAAATCAGGACTGTGAGTTATTAGTAGGGTTAGTAATTGTTAAAAAAAAATTTATAATTTTGTAAAAAGACATGACCAAAATCGGTCATGAGGCAACGCCGTAAACGAATCGAGTACTCGAAATAAATCAAGTTTTTTTTTTTTTTATTTTTATTTTAACAAATTAAATTTAAAACTAAACTCTAAACTTAATATAATCTTGATAAGCGCTAGCTACAGAGGCCTTCGACTAGATTATAAGTTGAATAAAGGTGTTTACTTGATTACTAATGCTTTAACTTCCCTCTCGCCCTGCAGATGGTGACATTTTGCGTGTGCTCGTCAACAATTCGGCACAAATCAAATGCGATGTGGGCTCCAGTTTGCCCGACGACAAGGTGCTGCTGGTTGTTTGGTACAAGAACAATCTGCCCATTTACAGGTAAGTTGGGGGCATGTCTTGATTGGACATATAGTAAGCCTATGCCCAATTCCATTCACCCTTTGACAGCTACGACACACGTGGCGCTCACGCGGGCACACCCTCGCATTGGCGCGATGAGGAGGTGCTCGAGGATCGGGCTGTCTTTCGCACGCACAAGGAACCAGCGGAATTGATTATAAATCCAGTTAAGGTGGGTACCGAGCTAGAGTGTCAACAATAAAACATTTTATAATTGAATTTTTGTGGCCTCAAACAGGAAAAGGATGCGGGAAACTTTCGCTGTCGCGTGGACTTCAAGTTATCGCAGACCAGGAACAGCAACGTCAATTTGGAAGTCGTTGGTGCGTATGGCATTTTGATTTATTCTCAGGGGTTTGCCACAAATGGCTTTATCACATTTAAGCCCCACCCCCCCCCCCCCACAGCAAATATACTCGGAAGTTGGGTAAACAAACGGGAGTGAGAGGAAGGGATTTGTACAACTTTGAAAGAATAGCATAAATTAAATATACATTAAAGTGTTAGTCAAATAATGTAACAAATTCAAAAAAAAAAAAAAAAAAAAAAAAAAAAAAAACTTGTGAGGAGTCGCTTCCAATGTTGCACAACTGCAATAAAAGAATAAAACAAAAAGAGTGACAATCAGATATTAAAATTTGTATAATAAATATCTTATAAACTATATACCTTATTCACAGTCTTAACAACTTCCCTCAATCTCAAATGATTATGCGAATTCGATTCAGGAGAACCTAATCTACTCGATAATAACTGTCGTAAAACTAATTGAGCCGATGCCTTTCTTCTTCTGCCCCCCCACAGTGCCACCACAGCAGCCGAACATTTACAATGAGCGTCGCATGCGAATCGATTCCCGAGCGGGTCCGTACGAGGAGGGCGGCAGCCTGGAAGTCACCTGCGTCGTCTATGGAGGTAAGTATTGCCCGAGGCAACGAAGCTGTTATTGCAGTTGCGTGGTCGGGCTGCTCTTAACGAAGCACAATCAGCAATTAAAGTTTACAAGGAGTCTTAAATCATAAATTTTTGGTGCACGAAACTTATCAAAAATTAAAATCGCAATGAAAGAAAAAACAATTGTGCGACGAGGGTGGGGAGGGGGGAGGCAAGCAAACAATGGGGCAACTCGCGGCATAAACAACAAATAATAAATAAGGTAAATAACGTTCAATTGTAAGAAACGGAATGGAAACGAACAAGAACAACAGAGAAGGGGGGAGGTGGAGGAGGAGGAGGCAGCAGCAAAAGTCAACGAACAAAAAGCCAATTGAAAGCGAATGGCAAAAGGCAAAGGGAGAACGCCAAAGTCAATTTCTCAAATATACAAGGCACACAAAAGGATTAACAATCATTGTGGCAAGGTGGTGGTAGGGGGAAGGGGGAACCGGAAAGAGTAAAGGCTGGGGGGGAGGCACAAAAGAAAGGCAAAGAAAGCAAGTGCGGCGCTTTAAGCATAGCCAAACAATTGCTAAGCAAATAAGAGCCCAAGGGGGTTGGGCAGGGAGTAAGGAAGGGGACAGGGAGTAAGGAAGGGGGGCAAGGAGTAAGAAAAGGGGGCAGTCAACAGGCATTTTGGCAGCATTGAAAATATGGGCGACAAGTTGACAACAGTTACGAAAGGAGAAAAAAAAAACAGAACACATGAGCACACACACTCCCACACCCACACCCACACACACACACACCGACACACCCATTGTTGATAGTGCAGAGAGAGAGAAGAGAAAAGGAACTGCCGACAGTGCGAAGAAAAACTTAACGCCGTGCATTGTGTGTGCGGTGGCATTGGAAGCCTTCTGTTTCAAGCCGACCAGAGGCAACAATGGCTTTGCACTCACTCTAAGTATGTCACACTCACTGCCAGCAGTAACAGCAACAACAACAACAACAATAACAACAAAAACAACAAGCACATCGGAAACAAGAGCAGCAATCGCGTGCTTTATCGCTGGCAACTGTGAACTACCACGACCACTGTGGCAACTCTCGGGAAAAACGGAAGCGAAACCACTTTGAATGGTTTGACATGTCAACGTTGACATAAAATAAATCACCAGCCAGAAAGCTGCACTCGAAGTCCGGCCAAGCCGAGCCCCAATCGAGTCGAGTCGAGCCGAGCCCCAATCGAGCTGAGGGCCGGACAGTTTGTCGTACTGTTGACGCTTTGGCCAATGGGGTTAACTCAACGGGTTGGCTTGCCCCTTTTTTCTTGTTGCGCCTTACACAAGCAACAACAACAACAACAACAGCAGTAGCAACAACGATTGGGCACACAAATTGCTGTATGTGCCAATTAACGGGGCCAAGAAAGTGTTGCTAAATGTACGAGCCCATAAAACTACAAAAAGCCAAATACTTCAAGCTAAGTGAGGCAATGTGGCAAGGTGGGAAGGTGGTAGGTGGAAGGAACTTCCTCAAGTGCTTGGTCAAGATTGTTGACAGCCACAGCCACAGCGATTAGATTGAAGTTGAATACTTAATGCGCCTAGAATGCCAAATAATTGTGATTAATGTGCTGAGGGGGAAAAGAACTTTTGAGAATTCTAATGAAATCAGAGAATTTAAATGAAACAGGTACAGCATACACCCCTTATGCAAAGTCTGCAATCACTGGCAAGTTCATTGTGCCAGAAAAGCTTCTAGTTCGTACTAATTAAAAACTCCTGATATCACTGTGTGTCAATTAGAAATCTATGCAATTAAATGGTAAACAGAAACCGGAAATAAATTACAGGCAAATGTTGGCATTATACTGAGCAGGCAGACAGACAGACAGGCAGACCCAGTCAGGAGATTATGTAGAGAACAAGGCCAAAACCGGCACTTGGCATGCGATGTCCTTTACCAATGAATTGCAATTGTGTTTGTGTGTGTCTGAGTGTGTGGCAGTTGCAAATGCAAGCAGTAGCAGAAGTTAGACCAAGTTGAAGTCGTAGATGATGATGGAAATTGTAATGAATGCGCCCATGGCGAAAGTACCATACTTATTCGGGTTGCTTGCAGCTTAAGGGTGTGCGAAATCGACAAAGGAGCAGTAAATTTTATTACTGGGCGGCAAACGGGGAGGGGGAGTTAACTGCAGAGCACAGCGCACTGGCAACAGTTGCAAATGAGCGCGACACGCCAACGCCAGCGCGAAATGTTTGACTGTGGAAATAAAGTTATAGAGCCACAAAGTATCTGGGGTAACCCTCGGGCAGCAGAACCAATAGTAGGAGTACTCAGTAGATGCCACGACTCGCCTTGCCTTGCCTTGTCTTGCCTTGCTTTGCCTAGCTTCACCTTGCCTCGCCTCGCCTTGCCTTGCCTAGCTTCACCTTGCCTCGCCTCGCCTTGCCTTGCCTCGTCTTGCCTCACCTCGCCTCGTCTTGCCTCACCTCGCCTCGTCTTGCCTCACCTCGCCTCGTCTTGCCTCGCCTCACCTCGTCTCTTCTCAGCTTATACATAATACTTTGTGCTGCCTACTTTTTAGCACGTCATGAATTTTACACACGGCGGCATTGTACATATGTTTGTAGTAGTCTGCATACACTATACATGTGTGTGTGTGTGTGTGTGTGTTGCCTGGAAAGAGCAACTGAAGCGGAGGCTAGTGCAGGCGTTTCCCGCATTTGCCAAAGTGCGCGGCTGACATAGTAAAAATATTTTCTTCTTTTTTTCCATTTTTGGGTTGATATTACTGCTCTCTACTCGCCCACTTCACCTGGCTCTTATTGTGACCAGGTTGTGGGCTACAAAATTGTGTGCATTTTTATTAAAAACAAAAGAAATTGCCTCTTCCGAATTTTGAGCACGAAAACGTAACAATGCCGGGACCACACACAAGAAATTGCTCTAGCCACAAAGCGAGGGGGGAACCCCAAGAAGTAGAACATGTCGAAGAAGCCCCAAATATGCATGAGAGTGTATGTACATATATGTATGCGTGTGTGTGTGTGTGTGTTTGTGTGTGTATAATGACTTTGTTGCTAAATGCATGCCACAAATTTGCTACTGTTTTTATTGCGTTGGTCGAGGTTAGTCGAGTTTGCTATTCTTGTTGTTGGCCTGCATAATTTTCCACTCATTTCTCGCTTATTTTGACGGTCTTTTGACGGAGTTACTTAATGTATGGATTGACGGACTTTTATTATAGATTTATAATAGACTCAGTTGTAAGTAGGTAATGGCAACTTTCACATAGATAAACAATGCAAGATTTGTTAGGGAAAGTATCCAAAAGTTCCCCATTCATGATGGTTTTGAATCAGCCCCGGACAATAACAAGCCTTAATACCCCAAATTTGTTGCAAGCGCTGGCACTGCAGCTGCCATAATGCGCTGTCGAGTTTCAGCTCCTTTTCAGATGGTTCCTATTGTTTCAAGTTTCGGCAAACAAATGATGACGCTGGCGATTTGCAAGAGAGATTGAAGGCAGGCTAGTTCCTTGCTCCGTCTCGGAATGCTTAAAGCCAAGGGAACAGTCAGCAGGAGGTCTCTTTAAATTTATTTTACAACTTCCTCGATGGCTCGTTGAATGGGCACAAAAGCCAAATGGCAAACAGCAGACAAATACAGACACACACACACACACAAACACAGAGACACAGCCAGTCAGCTGTGGGTGTGCGCAGCAGAAGTGCAGAAAAGACGAGAGCATAAAAAATATTTATATGCGAGTGCATTTTTGCATCTCTCTCAGCAGAGACAGTCGGAGTAGTTGTTCTTGTTGCTCTGGCAGTCACTGTTTTATCTTAACCGTATACACAGACACACACACACAGATAGACAGACAAACACACACATAAGCTGTTTTATGTTCGCCTGCACTCTGTAGTTGCTGTTCTCAGCTGTAGCTGCAGCAGATGCAAAGATATGCAAAAACTAAACAAGCAAATATTTCAGTATTGCATAACTAACACACATTCTACCTCCCCCTCTCTCTCTCTCCTCCCATCTCTCTATCTTGCTTCATTCCCTGCATTCGCTTGGCACCATAAGAAACCAGCAAAGAATGCAGCCATTAAGCATGCTCGACAATAAGACACCCTTTGCTCTAATTAGAATATGCAAACTAACAAGTTGTCTGCTCGTTTTTGCCTTTTTGATTCCTATTTCAAATGGGCGGTAGGCGTGGTACTACAAATTTTATATGCACATTATATTTTTGCCTAAATCACGAACATTTATACCAAGTTTGGTCTATATAGCACGCAGCATAGTTGAGATATATGCGTTCATACAGACAAACGGACAAACAAATGAACAAAACTAAGGCAAGACTAAGCTCTACAGCTAGTATACTCTTTTATATTATAATAATAAAATAATTAATAATAAAATAAATAATAATAAAATAAATAATAATAATAAAACATAGCTCTAGCAAATTCAATATACCCTTTCAAAATGCGCTTTTAAAGGGTGTACTAAAAGAAAAGTGAAACTAGTTCACGTTTGACGCGACTGTCCATTAGGGCTGCCAGGTGTGAGGCAGCCCAGGCAGAAGGGACATAGACAAAGCAACCCTGGACCGTAACAGAAACCTCTTTAACTTGGCTCTACGAGTTCCAGCAGCTGTACCGAGTGCGAAAAAACATGCATATCATATTCCTACATGTACAGTGGACCATAAAGTCGCATTATATAGCAGTTCGATTCACAGCGAAAGATTTACAGGGCAATCAGGGGGACGTGTAGTGCAAGCGAGCTTATGTAGAACAGATATTTGTGAGTGTCCCGAGTGCGTGGTTGGCTGAACCGAACTGGCACCTTGTGTTGATATTGGGAAACGTGAGGACAGCTGGCGCGAGTCGAGCGGCACAGCACACACAGTGGGTGGGCAACCTTAAAAAACAAAGGCAAAAGGATTGCGACCACTGGCTAAGCAAATTGTTTAGCAAACTTTCGTGGCTGTGGACTATGGTGCCCTGGCTGACTGGCTGACTGGCAGACTGGTTGAGTGGTTGAGTGGCCTGCAAGAGAAGTCTGTGTACGCTAATTAAATTTCTCGAAATGGCTGCGTGGAGAGTCGCGCGATGAGAGTGTAGCTCGTACAGTGGCAAATTACTTAAATTTATGTGCAAATTGCACGCTCATTGCCCCAGCCTTGACACGGCCTGGCCAGTGGTGAGTGGAGAGTGGAGTGTGGCGAGTTGCGTGGCACGTGGCACGTGGCCAACTGGCGGCAATCACTTAAATTGCTTCAATTTCTTTAAGCCGCGCGGCAATCGCACTGCAAACTGCATTTCGGGGCAAATCAAATTTCGGAGGCAAACATTGCCTCCCCTCTCCCCCTCCCCCCTGCTGCCTACCACCTGCCGCTGCTGTCCAGTGTTTCTCGCTCTCTCTATTTTTCTGGCCGTGAGGCTAATAAATCACTGGCGACCATTAAGCCGCATGCTACACATGCGCTAATCTACTCTCGCACACACACACACACACAGAGGCATGCATAAAAATGTTGCGACCTTAAAGCACACACACACACACACAATGGGGACTCTCTGTGCGTTTGAGTGTGTGAAATATTTTCATAAACAACATAAAACTCAACCGAATGGCAGTTATTAATCAAAGTAATGTGCGCTCACTATATTCCAAGTATTTATCAGTGTATGTGACTGCGTGTGTGTGTGTGACTACGTGTGTGTGTGTCGCATTTTTCATAGGTATCAAGTGCAGTTGCCGTCTGCTAGTTTCGCTGCTTTCCAGGTGGATTTAATGGCACTTGGCTGCCGAAACAGCAATCGCGCTGCATAGCACACATACCTGTATAAGGACAGCAAATAAAAGAAGAAAAGAAACCCACTTGAATAAATAATATATAATGATACCGAAATGGGTACGCTATAATATATGGTTGACAAGAACTACACGTTGCAAAACAAAGCTCAGTAGATGAAAGAGAACTGTAGGAGGCAAGACGACAGGCACAGGCCAAGTTGAGGGTGTCAAGGCTCTGACAATGCACTCTTTACACATACATATGTTTGCACGCATGTGTGTGTGTGTGTGTGTGTAACTGAAAACAATGATACCGCAGCTAATTATAGAGCTATTATAACACAAGTGCTTTGCTGCGTAGTAGACAGACAATGTATTTAACTCTGCTCGGCGTTTCCTTCACTTTTGCACAGTGTATTTTGCCTAGCTTCCCTTTGCCTCTCTCTCTCTGTGTCTCTCTTTCTCCCTCTGTTGTACTCATATCTGGTCCGACATGGCAGCCTACCCGCAGCTATTAAATTAATGTGCGCTCATATACGCACACAAAAGCTAATTTCACTGCTTGATTAAGTAGAAGTCGTTAAGAGTGGCCGAGTGCACAAGCTGCGTATGAGTAATGTGTGTTGATTTAAGTGCCACGCCAGCGACAATAGCAACAACAACAACGTTGTGGCAGCCTAGTTAACTAGCGCAATATAAGCGAGTCTGAATTGGAGAACTCTCGAGTTTCTAGTGGCCAAAAAACAATGGGTAATTGCTCACAAATAGATTGGTTAGATATTTAAGAGAGGAGACTGGAAGATGCCCTGTAACATAAACAAGGGATAAGACTTTAAAACTGCTTCACTGTAAGTTTAAACAACTCACTTAAGCCCAGTAAAGACACAGTTGAATACATGAAATATGATATATACCTTCTTCTATAGACTATATATAGCGGGACTCCCACACACGGCAACAATTAATAGACTCCACAATAATTATTTAATGTACTGTAATAATATATAATTATAATACGTTTAATTATACTCATGCCTCTGCTAATATTAAAACTGTTTTAAAGCGTTTATTTTCAACAATTCCTCCCTCTCTTTCTCTCCCCTCTCTTGTCACTTTAGGCTCGCCACCGCCAACTGTCACCTGGCTGATGAATGGACAACTCCAGAACAGCGTCGTCGATTACACATACGATGGCACCATCAACAGCAAATTGGTGGTGCGCAACTTGTCACGCATCCACCAGCATGCGGTCTACACGTGCCAGGCGAGCAATTTCCACAAGAAATATGTGGCCACCAATATAACGATTGAGCTCTATCGTGAGTATATATAAGCACACTATTCAAACCAGACTGATGTACCTCTGTATGTACCGCAGTTTGCACTACATATATCCAAGTTGTCTGTCTGTCTAATTTGAAACTGCGCTCTGATTTTGGGATGTTCTTGTTGTTGCTCCTATTTCTGTTGCTGCAAGTTTCAACTATGCATAAAATGAGAGAAAATTTTAAATTGAGTTTCAAGTGTTTGCAGATGCAACGGCTGCAGCAGCAGCAGCAGCAGCAGCACGAGCAGCAACAACTACAATACGAAATATGGTGCTAAAAACGGTTTGGAGAACAGTTTATACATTTATTTATTTATTTCTCGTTTTTTACTTTTTTCTGACCCCACGTTCTACTTGCTTTTGAGCGTTGCGATAAAAGTTTTAACAAATAGCTTCAACAACAACAAAAAACGTAGCAAAAAACACGTCTTTACAGGAGCACATACAGTATAATAGATAATAATAAAATAGCTTTTGCAAATATAACGAAAGGCAGCAAGAGAAAGGCTGCAAGAGAAGGGGAGGCAAAGTAACGAAAAAATACAAATAACGCTATCAAATGTATCGTTTTGTCGCCAATGTTTTGTCTGTTTCTGTCTGTCTGTCCTTCGGTCTGTCTGTCCGTCTGTCTGTCGGTCTGTGTCCTGGTTACATCTGCTTTCACTTCGAACATATTTCTGTGTTTGGAACAACACATTCGTTCCATTTAGCTTAAAATGCGTATCGCCAAATGGATTTATTGTTTTGAATACGTTTCGATGTTGTTGCTTTTGTTTTTGTTTTTTAAATGCCTTTTCGCGCGACGCTGAATCGGAAAATTGAATTAAATTACAGTCTGTGTGTGAGAGAGAAAGAGTGTATGTCTGTATGAGAGAGAAAGAGATAGCAGCTGATATGGAAAGTGCACGAGTACTCTGATCCCATAAGCTTTATTAGTATTTACTCACTTTGTAGCTGATGTTAAATTTGCTATTGCTTTTCCCATTTTCCCTCATTTAACTTTGGGCCCTTTTAATTTTAAACAAAGTATTAAGATATTAAATATACCCTGCAATTATATAAATGATAAGTACATTGAGTACTTTCTCTCATGTAGTACTTAGTATTTGCTTTTGCATAGAGTATTTTCTCTCATATAGTACTTAGTATTTGCCTTGCCCCAAGCGCGGCCTTACAGTTCTGTCTACTTTCTGAGGGGGCGCATTATTTAATCATCAAGCTGAATAACCGCCAGCGAATGGCGCTTTTATAGTCGCAGTCTGCCATTCGAAATGGTCTTCTATTAATAATAATTTCATGTAAAGTGACGCTTATTTGCGAAATAAATAAGGAAACTTTTCGAAAACAATTCCCAAACTCCTGGGCCAAGGATTATGTTGCACTGTAAGACGGTTCCAGCTGCCGTTGCCATCGTCTTTGGCGTTGTCATTGCCAAATATTATGCCCAAGACGTGGCGCTAACAGCCAAAGATTGGCCATAGATTTTTATGGCCCTTTGGCGCAACTCGCAATGCTCCAAAAAGAAAAGCAATTGCTGTCAATTTTTACTTAGACTCAGCCTAATAAAAGTTACAAGTACAGGGCTATACTCGACCGTAATATACCCGTCCTAATTTTGCAAACCAGCATTGACTACGTATGGTATAGGTAACTCTTATTTCTATAGATCTCCCATTCTCAATCACAAATATGTGAAGGTAATTGTATCTACTGTGTCTACAAACCTTATATACCCTCTTTGAGCATTTTTTAATGTGCTCGCGGTATAAAAATGTCTTGCGACAACAGATGGTGATGTGCATATTTGATGTTATTGCCTACAGTTCATACACATGTATGCCTGCGAGTGTGTGTATGTGAGTGTGTCTGTGTGTGTATACGTAGGAATGTCGCACTTAGGCAGCATAAAATTTAACACTTCAATGAGAAAGGCGCTGAAATTAGAGAACGAGCACAGGAAACATGTTATTGACTTGGAGGGAGTCGTGTTAATTAATATGACAGACAAGCAAACACATAAAGGCGGGTAAGGGTAATGATATTAGTTCTATAAGCCACCACTTGACCTTGGGAGTGGGAGCAACAAGAACGTAGGGGAAGAGATGGGGAGTCGTCCTGTTCGTTGCGTGGTCCCTGAGCTTGCTTTGCTTGCGCTGTGCGTGTCATGGGCCCAGCAAAAACTTTTGAATAATAAGTATGACCTCAATTAGGTAATTTTATGGCCACTAACAATTAGATTACTTATGTCACGACTGCTGTACGAAGATCAAGGACGCAGTTCGCAGCAACAGTCTCGGTTTGTGTTGTTTAAATTACTGTTCAGAAATTCCTTTAATGAAATGTATTAAATGTAACCAATATACAATGTACATATGTACACTTCAATACCCTCAGCAAGGGTACAAAAATTAAAAACACTCGTTTGCATAAATAATTATTTACAGGTCTTGGCTGTATTGCATTATTTTTTGTAGCGCGTTTAATTAAACATTTAAATGGTTTTCCAATGCAAATGTGCATAATTAATTTAATTAAAATCAAGTGCTGCAAAAAACTTTGAAACTTTACGCTCGCCACTCACATACACACACACAAGTGCTCTGCCAATTAAAAACAACAATCATATTGGACCCATTGAAATAATAAAAAATGCAACATAAATTACACACACATTTGCGGCTTACACAAATAAAATGCTCTAGGTTATTATTATTATTATATTAAAACTTTCATTAAAAAATGTTTGTAACTGACAGAAGCTTAAAGGGTATGCAAAGATGTACACATACTTTATAGAAGCCACAATTAACTGCCCATCTCTTTGAACATAAAAGTGCCTCTGGTGCAGGAATTTTATATGTACGCGACATTAATGAATCTTTATTTGTACATATATGAATTTATATTGTTTGCAATAATTTTATTATGTTTTACTTTACTTTCGTATTCCGAGTAACCGTAGTTGCCTTATATCGATAGTTTAAGACTAAAAAATACAACTTATCGTTCGATCGATGTTTTACTCAAAAATATATCGCACATTCATAAACTAAACTTATCTGATATGCCTGTTGCTTCCCGATTTATTATCATATATCTATATATGTTGCTAAACTAAAGTCAACTAAGTTAATGCTAATCAACAGCGCGAGTTGTTTTATCAAAATAAATAACCGATAAAAATTAATAAGCATTAATTTCAAATATATCGATAACCAATGCGATGCGTGACATTGGCGTTGCCAGAACAAATGAAAGTAAAGCCGATAGGGGCAAACATTAAATTTCAATTCAAGATTGCAAGAATATCTATTTGAACTAAGACCCTTTATGGGACACACACACTCTAATTTGAATTGCATTAACTGGATACGAAAAAGAATACAGTAAATAAATATAGAACAATACAATTATGTCAAAAATGTGTAAACGCGATAATGAACCAGGCCACAATACGTGACCGTGTCTATGTTTATTTTACGAACGATTTTGGCAAGTGCGTATCAATACCAAAGTGTGTGGGTTTGTGTGGGTGTATGTTCGCGTTTTAATTTGACATGTAAACAATTTGCAGCCACAATAAATATTAACAAGATTTGAAATTATGTTGAAATACTGTGTATTTATATGGAAATTGCATATTGTTTGTTCGTCCTTTTTTGTTTTGATTGTTGCGTGTGGCGCACAAAAAAACACACGAGCAAAACAAACTGACAGCAACTGCAATTATGTTTAAATTATTCATTGTTTTATTGGCCTTTTACGTCAATTCGCAGTGCGTAGTTTTGAATGAAATCTAAACGTTCAATTTGTGTTTGATTTTCGCTTTTGATTAGCCAAATTTGATTTCGTATTTTTTCGATAACTATTTGGTATCAAGAGAAAGTCTATTAGTTGTGTAGTGCTGTAAACTGTAGCAAAGATTATAGAATACAGTTTATCATTTTTCATATCTTGGCTTACAGACAGATAAAGGAAGCATGGAAGATCAAGCCACTTAGCATATATATTCTTCTCAGATTGTTACCCAAGACAATGTGGCCCTCTCAGTCTGTCCGATCTATACCTGATGGATGTGCAAGCGAGAGAGCACAATAGGAATCTGTGCTGTCGAGATCGTGTGAGGATTGAGTGTAGATTGCTTTGCTTCTTTAATTTAAAGTCAATATCTATTAAAGGACTTCAACTTTGCTGATGCGATGCAAAAACAATTGTTCTCTGTTGTTGTTTTTGTTGGTCATGTCGGTGTGTACATCTGGTCAACGAGCCTTGCAGTCGTAATTCGCTGCAATTAATTTTAATTGCATTGCCTGTCCATTTTTATTGCGTTTTCGATTTTTCACACACAATTTGAATGAATAAACAAAATGCTGCATGCGCTAACGGCAGAAAAAATGTAAAAAGTGCGGGAGAGTCAAGGGGGGCATGCGTGAGAAGTAAATGGCATTTAAAACACATAAATTAACTATAAATATTAATGCATGCAAAATACACAATATTTGCAGTGCGACCGCTTCTGGTGGAAATCACTTTTAACAACCAGCCCATGTCGGCAGACCGAAAATACGAGATTGAATGCCAGGCCATCGGATCGAGGCCACCGGCCAAGATAACCTGGTGGATGGGCAATCTGGAGATGCACGGCCACAGCCAGAAGGTGAGTCATAGTTGCTTTTTCACTTGTGCTCTTTCTACAATAACTATCTTCGCAGGTCTCCGAGGATGGCAACGCTAGCACCTCCGTGCTGTCCATAACCCCAACACGGGAGGATCATGGCAAGGCTTTGTCCTGTCGCGCTACTAACGAACTGGTGCGCAACGGCATACGCGAGACGGCCATGAAGCTAAACGTATTCTGTAAGTACAACTTGAAACAATTTAATCGAAATCAATCAATGTGCCACATGAAACTTGCATGCAGAGAAGACACGATATTATTTTTCAGTTTCCATAGAAGACAGAAAGAAGCATCTCTGGCTGAATACATTCCAAATTAGCATGAGCTGCCAAGTCGCTCTAGTTCTGTCCGTCTGAGCCGAATGGTTCTGCATATTTCACAGTCGAGGGGACACGACTGTAGCCTTTTCCACTTGTTATACCCTTCGATCATTGAAAACGGTTTTGTCTTTGCGTTTTCAATTCAAATTGATGGGATAACCCGCCTCAAGTCGAAGGGGAAGTCAACAAAGCTTGTCCCTGTCCCTTTCCAATAATTACACGCATGCTGAGCACGAGCTTTGTTTGCGGCTTTCTAACTGGGGCATTGAAGAGGGGAGTGCGGAGTGATGTAGAGTGAGTACTGGGGAGAGTGGCACAGCTCGCCCGCGAATGCCATAAATAGCGCCGGGCGCTTATCACCCATGTCCCGGAATCGATACTGATTTGCATATAAATTTCGTAGACATGAGTTGGCTTTCCTTTCCATTCCTCCTCTCCTTTCCACTTGCCTCTGCTCTCCCTCTTTCTGGCATTCTCATTTCGCCTTTCTCCACTTTCCGCTTGAATGTCAAACGTCTGTTTTATGCGACAAGGCAAAGTTTTCTTAAAAAATTGCTGTGTTCAAATATTAAAAAGGCGACTCTTGCTCCATGTGCTGCTCTCTACACTCTTAAGCGCCAAAACTTTGACCCTACACACACACACACACAGATGCAGTCGTATGTACGTGTATGCATGTATGTGTGTGTGTGTGTGTGTGCAGCTCCTTTATGTTTCAATAGTCTCAGGAAATTTCGCAACGTTGTCGCCGTCGCCATCGCCATCGCCATCGCCATCGCTGTCGCTGTCGTAGTCGTTGTCGTTGGGCAAACAGTTGGCACGTCTATTATCTAAGAGTTTGGCGCATCTTCTTCCAGTTGCCATGGCAACGTTCACTCCTTTCAACGCGACTCCTGCGAGGCATCTTAAAGGAGGTGGCAGATGAAAGCGGAAGCTCGTTCGCCTCGCAGCCTCGCCTCGCATTCACTTTTAAGCGCTTGTCTTCTGCTGATATAAAAATTGGATAACAATTTCAATTTCCACGCTCATTTACATGTTTATAGCGTGTTTAAAATATTCCCCTACCCCCTCCCCCCCGGAACTTCCTTCATCTTTCCCCTCTTTGTTTCCTTTCTGTGATTTTCACGGAAATTTTGTGTCTTCTTTAGGGACTTTTATTGTTTGCATTGTGCGTAAATTGAAAAGCTCTGACTGCACTTTGGCTGCAAATGAGCAGAAACCAATAATTGCCACATTGTCTGACGATTGTCATAAAAAGAAATTAATTTCAGTAAGCTTCTTGCATTTTATGATGATAAACAGTTCCGGCCACAGTCCAGCAAGGAAACCATAGAAATTGAAGGCATAAGAAGAAGAATGTCGAAGAATTTAGATTGAAGAAGAGATCCAAGCAAGCTGATGTTGCTTAAATGCTGTTAACAGTTTAGAGATAAGCGGAAAGTCATTAGCTGGAAAGAGATAAATAGAGAGAGAGAGACAGAGAGAGAGAGAGAGGGAATTAAAAATACCTCAACTTTTCACATATGCTCATATATCGAGTAAAATTTGCACTAACTAGGAAACTTTTTTAATCCGAATTGGCGAACCGGAAACCGTTGGTTGTGCGTGGTGTGTGTGTGTACGGGCTGCCAAGCCACATTATGCTTACCATAGCATTTATTCCCCGTTTATAGAAATTATTTTGAAAACTATTTGCCCACACACACACACACACACAGAGAGAGAGATACAGACACACACACGTCTGCCGTACGCAATTAATTTTGCTCTAAGCCAATTTTTCTCAGTTTCCCTTGGCTTGGCTGGGACAGAAATACTTTGCAGTTAATGTAATTTATATGGCCAGCAGTGGCAGCAGCAACGGAAGCAGAAGCTGCAGCCGTGGCAGAACCAGTGGCAGTGGCAGTGGCAGAGGCTTGTGGAATCAATTTAAGGGCTGCTAACGAGCAGTTGTTAAACTTTTTGCAACAGACAATGACAGGCCCTGCACACATACGTAGAGCCAGAGAGACAGAGAGAGAGAGTTGGCAAGCAGAAGGAGATGTGGCTCGGCTGTATGTGCAACAAAATGTGGCAGTGGCATTCAAAAGTCGTTACGTTAAGCTGCAGCTATGGGTTTCGGATTCGCTCTGCTTTCTTTCAAGAGTCCGCACACACAGTCGGACTGGACTGGACTGCACTGACTCTTTCTCCCTCTCTCTGTGTATGCCATAAAATGCATTAGCCAAGCAAAGTTAGCCATTTTGGCAGCTGACCAGCTTGGCCAGTGACAGTTATTACCACTTAAGCCCATCTAACCGCAACAGTATGGCCAGGCAGGGGCCAGACCCAACCCCAACCAAGCGAGCAGGCCAAGTCACGCCAGAGCAGGCCACTTTCCACTGTACACTCTACACAGTGCCAGTTGAAAATCTATGTACGCTGTCATTGTAGATCTGAGTTCCTCCAACTGCTGCTGCTGCTACTGCTGCTGTACTTGTGTTCTCTGTTGCGAACTCGGCTTAAAGTCAACGTTAATGAACTTGTTGAGTAGCGATGGGAGGCCTTTAAATTATGGAAACAACTTTGCCTTCGCTGGGTTTTGTTCTCTGCTTGAGTACCTTCTCCTCCTCCTTCTTCTGCTGCTTCTTCTTGGCCATCATCTTGGTCCCCCCCCCTCTTTTGTTTTATGCTTTGGCCGAGGCGATTTTCATTTTCATTAACAAGTCTTTGCGAAAGAACGAAATCGGCTTAAGGAAACTTGTTTATAAAACGTGGCGAAAAATAACAGTCAGCAGAACAGAGACTCGAGAACAAAACTACAAGCAGCAAATACAACAACAACAGCAAGCACAACAACAACAACAGCAAGCACAACAACAGCTACAACAAGCACAACAACAGCTACAATAATGCGCAAGGAGAAAAATGACAAACCGCTTGGCAAAGAAAGGTAGTCGCAGAACGTAGGCAGTAGCAAGAAGCAGAAGATGATGAAGAAGAAGAAGCGACACTAATCACAGATGAGCGCGGATTAACCCCATTTCTATCCCTGTCTCTCTCTCTCTCTCTCTTTTCCTATCCTTCTCTCACTCTTTATTTTGGCTAAGGACTGGGTTAGGCTCTGCTCAAGCAACAAATTGCACTTGATGGGCAAAGATGGCCAAGTCCAAGAGCAGACAGCACATAAGAAACTAAACAGGGCACAAGGCACGCACACATACACACAGACACAAGGCACACACACAGACCAAGCACACATATACAGAGCAAGCTATACAAATGCGTTTACTGACTTATACCGTTTGTTTCTTTTTCTCGTTTGGTGTTTTTGCAGTTATACCCACCTTACAACTGGACCTGGGCTCCAATCTGAATCCAGAGGATATCGAGGAAGGCGATGATGTTTATTTCGAGTGTAAAGTGCATGCAAATCCCGCTGCTTATAAAGTTGTCTGGAAGCACAATGTAAGTAACGAGCAACAGCAAGAGAACACAAGATTTATCGGGATTTATTGAGTGACTGAATGGGAGATCTAGAAGAAGAGCGTACAAACTATTTGCCAAGCTACTGTCTTAGTGAAATTGTTGCATAAACATGTTGCATATTTTATTCAAGCCTGTCTAAGGGGCTGAGCTCCACTTGGTATACATATTACGTATACGTACGTAAAGATATAACGTATACACGTAGAAGATATCAGTTTACACCCCCAACACGGTCTTGACCTTCTACCACTGACGCTGCTCTGTATTACTTCCGGTAATTCCCTCAGGCAGTTGAGACGCTCGAGCCTTGCGCGTGTGTGTGTAGGTGCGCCTTGGGCCACTAAATTATGATGAGAAGGAAAATTAAGTGCTCGTTTTTACTGAATTATTGGGCAATTATTTTAAGGCAATTGAGTCAAGTGGCCGAAAGTGGAAGATGGACTCGAAGTGGGGCGAACAAACGTGAAGAAGTTTGCATGGCAAATCATTTGTTTATTAGTTCTGCAACGAGCGCACGCACACACACACACACACACACACACACACACAAAAAACTTTGCCAGACTTGCATAAACAAAAACATAAGATAACAACAACAAGAAGAACAAGAACACGAACAAGAGCAAGAGCAAGCTAATAAATGTTATTCAATGCGCAAGGGGCAAGAAGAGGAAGGAGAGAGAGGAGAAGAAGCGAGTGTATGAATAATACGAATGCTAATTGAATTCATTAGGAGCCGAAGAAGGAGCCAAAGGAGCCAGCAACGATAACAGAGCTAAGTACATGCGCAAACAATAAGCTAAGCAACAACGACAAAGAGAAGGACGACAACAGCAAGCAAAACATAACTTTGCCAAATGATTATAATGAATAAACAACAACAAAACAAAGCAACAACAGCAGCCGAAGCAGCAGCAGCAGAAACTTGAAGGCAGCCAAAAAGTTTTCAGGCGCCTTTGAGTAGGCAATACTCTATAGAACTACAAAGCGGCACAATGAAAGAGAGAGAAAGGGAGAGGGAGAGAGAGGGAGACAGATCTGAATAAATAAACAATAATTTGTAAAGAGCGTTAGCTAAGTACAAATCAATAAAACGCTTACACACAGAACAAAACCACTAAAGCAGCTTACAGAGCACTGAGAACGAGAACGAGTAGGAGAGAGAATGTCGACAGTGTGTGCAAAAAGTTAATCAATGCGATTGAAGTGGCTTGTCAAGCCAAAATTCAATGTTAAATGCAAATGAACTGAAAATAGACAAGAAGAGCAGAGCACAGTAAGTGTTGGCACACTCACAAACACACACACACACAAACAGATAGGCAAACTGTGTCTGTGAGTGTGTGTGTGTGTGTGTGTGTGTGGCACATGCAGCTCATGTCCATGTTGACGGGCTAACAAGAAAACTAGAGAAAACACAGTTAGTTAGTTCGCAGCAATTGTCGGCTTTCATTTGCCTTGCTCGACGTCATAACAATAAAAGTTCAGTGCAAAAAAGGGAAATGAAGCGCAAACGAGAGACAGCAAGAGTGTGAGACAGACAGAGAGAGAGATAGAGCTAGACAGAGACGTGTCGTGTATAGGACACATGAGCACACATGGCGTATGCGTAATGAGTTCAAGGCTAAACAGCAAATTGCGTTTGTTTTACGCAAGCAAAAAGCAGCATTACTCAAGGCACAAAGCCAGAGACAAAGGCGAAAGCCAAAGCCAATGCCAAGTCAACTGTGGGCGTTCATTACAAGTCAATTGTTAATTGGCAACAACAACAATAGCAATAGCAGCAGCAACAATAACAATAGCAACAACAAGAACGAGACGAGTCTTTTGTATGCAAGTCGAAATGCAATTAAAAGTCAAATTGAATTAAACAAACTTTTGTGTTGCGTAACTGCTCCGACTGAACGACCGACTGACTGACTGACTGACTGACGATGTCGATGGTTGACGCCTGACTGGCGCTGCTTCTGCTGCTGCCTCTGCCGTCTCGACTAGATTAATTGTGCATTGTGGGCCGCACACGAAGCTGAACTGGAGGCCGAAACTGAATGCAATTCATTTAATTGAGAGCAAAGCCTGCGCAACCACAAGTTTATTTTGCACAGTGTAAGCTGTGAAATGGCTGTGGCTCAATATAAGTTCAAATGTACCGCAACATAGCAATCAAAATGTGCGTGTATGTGTACGTGTGTGTGTGTGCGTGTGTGTAAACAATGACAAGGACATGGCGACGCCTTTGTCTCTGCCAGTTATTATTCAATTATGCATGCCGACAATTAACGACGAGCAGGCAAATTAAATTAACAATTAGTTTTATTAAACTTGCAGACACACACACACATGCATAAAGGCAAAAGTTTTCCCTGTTCGTGTGTGTGTGTGCATGTGGTAAACTTTTGCATGCTCATTAAGAAGCTGGTGGCGCAACTTTGATGAAAGACGTAGCCTGAGCAACCGCAGCACGAGGGTAAAAACCAAATCGACTCTGAATGCTGCTGGCAGGCAAAAGTTATTTAACACACATACTTATAAGAGTGTGCGTGCGTGCGTGTGTGTGTGTGTGTGCGTGTGTGTGTGCCTGAGAAATAGCAAACATAAACGGAAAGCACAAAATTTGATTAGCAAAGCAGCAGGCACGGCAGGCAGCGCACTTCGATTCCCGCAGCAACTTCAACTTCAACTTCAACTACAACTTCAACTTCAACTTGGAGTGCGCCTTGAACTGTGAAGGAAATACGTGAACAACTGTTTCGCAGCGCAATCAGACAAGCAGTTACATAAATGGTCAACACTAATTTGCGAGTGTCAAGGGAAGCGAAGAAAGAGGGAGAATAGAGGGAGAATAGAGAGGGAGGATAGAGAGACCTCCCTTCGAGGGCAAAGGAAAACATGTCAAGGCGCTGCAGACAGACAAACAAAATGGCAACTCATATAATCTGCCATTAGCATTGAGCGGGGACCGAGTGTCGGGGATGGTGGCGTGGGCGTGCTCTCAAAGGGTTGTAGGTGTTGTTGTTGGCGCCGTTGTTGCCGTTGCCATTGCTGGTGCTGCGGCAACTGGAAACCCACAGCGGAAAAGCTGCAGCGGATGTGCCTTCAACTATTGAAATAATCCTCCAGTGCGACCCAGCTGAGGCGGAAACCATTTCTTCTCTGCTTTTTCTCTCTTATATATTTACTTTTACTTTTACGTTGTGTTTTTATTTCTGTTCTACTGCGTTTTTGCTGTTTTTTGTATGTGACAACCTTGAACTTTATTTACTTTTGTGCGCCTGGCGACAGTTTTATTTGTTTTATGTCAACAACGCAGGCAGCAATGGCAACGCTGATAAACCGCCCCAGGTTGCCGAGCTCGGTAAATGGCTGGCAACATTTTGGGGCTATTTAAGAAAACCCTTCGGGAGTTGAGGCTGACTGCAGAGCGGGCGGGGGCGGGCAGGCAAGTGCGCAGGGACAGCCGCAGTCGCAGCTTGTGTCAAGGTCACTTTAAAATGCGCTCATTAGTTGAGGAAGCAGTTTTGATGACAACTACCCCCGACTTGAATGATTGTAGAGAACTGTTCCCACTGTGCTTGGGCACTGAGAACAGAGTCCTGAGTCCTACGTCCTGTATGTGCTGTGCCCCAGTTCGCACAGCGAGAAAGGCAACACTATTTCCAACGTGGCGCTGCATTGTTTCCTCTCTCTTATTGTTTATTTGCACATATTCTCCAATGTATTGTGCTAGGCATTCACACTGGTATTTGTATTTGTATTTATACTTTTATACTCATACTCAAAGCCATACTCACACTCATATTCATACTCATTCTTGGGTAATGTGTGCTAAGGTCGCAGCGGCTTTGTTCGACGCCCGCATTGTTGTTTTGCCATTTGACTTTTGTCGACAATTTACACACATTTTATTTATTTCAATATTGTTGCTTTTCCCTACTCTCGCTGCTTCTGTTGTTGTTGTTCTTGCTTAGAAGTGAGAATTTGTTTTGCTGCTAAATGGCACAGGGCTCTGGGGAAATGTGTCAAAATTCTGTCGGTTTGCCGGCGCCCTAAAAGCCTGGAAGGCACAGCCCCCTTTCCACGACTGGGCATAGAGGTCAAGTCTGCATGTGTGTGTGTGATTGTATGTGTGAGGTAGTGAGTGTGCACGTGGACTTTAAGTAAATATTGGCTGATTTGCAGTTATTTATTCCTTTCATTGCCAATCGCATATGCCAAACACGTTTCAAGCCCCGTCGTCCATTGCTCCATTTCGCTGCAGAATGGGAAGTAATAAATGAAGGCCCTGCTGACCTTGCCCTGCCTGACGGGCAGGTTCACACACATGACTGAAAATTAAACTCTTGGCTAGAAGCAGAATCGTTTTGGCAATTTATGAGGGAATGAAATTGATGAATTAGAAATGGTAGAGATAATACTTTATGGTTTAATTTGATTTTATTAAATGTCTGCACAATTTCAATCTATTCACTTGGCTCTCTCAAACGAAAGCGCAGCTGTCCCGCTCCTGCAGCGTTATTCAACACTCTTCTATCGGTAGGGTTATCGTTCAACTTACGATTGTGTATCGTATCAGCTTACAATAGTGTATCGTATCAGCTTACGATATTGTATCGTATCGTATCAGCTTACTGTAGTGTATCGTATCAGCTTACGATAGTGTATCGTATCAGCTTACGATAGTGTATCGTATCAGCTTACGACAGTGCAACGTATCAGCTCACGATAGTGTATCGTATGGAAACACTTAACAACATAAGACAAAATAATAACATATAACTTAGAAAAAACAATTTAATAGATTTAAAAGGCAACTCAGTGACTTTAATATAAATACAGAAACATATTAAACTAAGAAAACTGCTCAAAATGGGCACAGAAAGTACTCTGCAAAAGCCGCTTAAAGCAAAGTGTTTGTTACGCATACAAAATCGCACTAATTGGCCTCAGATAAGATTTCAATACTTCTGTCTGCGAGTCTGTGTGTGTGTGGGGGGGGGGAGTGTAAGCATAATTCTTTAACAAAGGCCAAACGCTCATTAGGCGAACAAGAGTTTGTAAGGCAGGCAGAGAGACAATGTGCACATGGCTTAGGCTAATTACGCGACTCATTCTCTTCTACTTTCTGCCACTTGCAGCATCAAATCATCCAGCACAATCAACGCGCCGGCGTCATTGTGAGCAGCGGAGATCTGGCACTGCAGGGAATCACACGTCACCAGGCCGGAAACTACACGTGCACCGCCTCCAACGTTGAGGGTGATGGCGACTCCAACATTGTGGAGCTCAAAGTGATGTGTAAGTACTCAAAACACACTCAACAAACACACGGCAAACACTCTCTGGGATTTCTCAGGGATCTTTCTGCTTTCAATTATGTATGAAAACGAAGGTGCGCGCAGTATTTATTTTCAGTTCGTAGTCGCTTTTATGGGGCACGTGTTGGTTTTAGTACAAAGGAAACTTATGGCTTCGCATCACGCTGCGTATGCGCAACATTTAAAGTTGCTGTTCCACTCGTTTCACATGTGTCCATTTGCATGGCCCGCATGGCATCGTAAAAGGCTGCCAGAGCAGAGCCATTAAGCAACATTCGGGATTCACTCTCTTTCTCTCTCTTAAATGGCAAACTGACTTTTAAATCGAATATCGTTTTGCTGCAGCTGCAAGCATTCACTCTCCTTCCTCCTCCCTTCTCCTCACCTACTCGAGTGCCTGTTTAGGCTTTTGTGCGAACCTTTGACACACAAAAGGAAGCATTATTGAGTGGTCGAGTGGTCGTCGCCTCTTGCAGTTTATTGGGTACACGCCCCCATTATTGTGCGCCGCCTTTTGTTACGGCACTCTCTCTCTCTCTCTTGCTCTCTTTCTCTGTATTGTGTATTGTGGAAAGTGCACAACTGAAGGCTGCACAACTGGGCATGGTCCAGGCCTGCGTTGAAGCCCATGAAAAGGTAGACTGTGCACGGCTTCCTGCCTGACCTTTTGTTGTTAAGAATTGCGCATTTTCTTATTGAATGAACGCATTTCCGCTTCCCTTTATTTAATGACCATTCAAACCCCCCCAAGTCTGGCCAGGCAACAGTCCCATTCAATGCTGCAAATTCCGATATGATCTTTACTAAAATCTTTCGCTCAATTTGCTACTTCTCTTGTTAATTACAATCGAGAGTTGTTTTTCACGCAACTTAGCACGCTGTGCCAGCTTTGTTTCCCACTCTGAATTGTTTTTTGCGTTGCCTTTTATACTTTTATTTCCTGTGTCATTTCCCCAGTTTCAGCCCCAGCTCAATGCTGTGTGGGTGTCAGTGTAACCAGCTTTTTCACAGCTTCACAGTTGTTTTCCCTTCGCTGCCTTTGTTTTATGCTCCACTTCCGGCCACCCATGCCCCTGCAAACTATCCAGCGTTTTTCATCACTAGAAATGTGGCCAAAAAACGGCTAAACTCCCATGCAAGTGGGGATCTGTTGGCATGGAAAATTTGCTTAGCATTTGCTCGGCCATTTTCCATCGATAGTTGACAAATGGCACACAGTGCACAATAAATTGTGGGTCAGCCCAGCCCAGAATGAAGTTGCAGCTGAGCTGAGCAGCTCGAGCAGATTTGCCTGGTTCCAAGGATTAGAAGAAATTGAATTTGCCGGACTAAAAGTTTCGCTTTGTTTCGTTGTTGCCAAGTTTTTCTTTCACTTAACGTTTGGTCAATGTTTTTCAGCAGCTTTTCCATTCCCTTTCCCTTCCCCTTCCTCTTCCCTTTGCTTTTGTTGCTGTTTCTGTTTGGTAGTCTGTTTAGTTAGTTGCTCGACTGGGCAGCGGGGAAGCTCAGCTCAACTCGCATGCGGCTGTGCGGCTGTGTGGCATGCAAAAGGACTCTCTATCTTTCAGTACCTTTTGCCGGCAAACTTTCCTACTTAAGATTTAAGTGCGGTTTCTGAGCTTCTGCCTCGGCACGGCACATGCAAAAACAAAAACCCAGGCCCAGCCCAGCCCAGACCAGCACAGTCCCATGTCAGGGTGCACTCAAATGGGGCCGCTGCTGGGGCTTTATTGCATTAAGTTTGCCCAAGCAATGCGATTATTGATTTGCCAGCCGTCGCTGCAGTTGCGAACAGCAAAATGCACTCGAAATATCAAAAGTTTCTAACTTCTGCTCTCATCTCTCCGTCTCTCATCTCATTCTCAATCTCTCTTGTTCTCCCTTTCTCGCGCACAGATAAACCAATTTGCCGACCCGATCAAAAGAAAATCTATGGCGTTGCTCGCAGCGAAGCGGCCGAAATTGTTTGCGAAGTGGATGCTTTTCCTCCGCCGGAGAACTTCAAGTGGTCCTTCAACAACACCGCCGAAACCTTCGATATGCCGCAAAGCGGCTTCCGTCCGCACTCGGCGCAGGGCTCCACGCTCACCTACACCCCCGTCAAGGTAAGTACAGATTATGTATCTCCCCTTCTCTCTCTTTATTATACCCTTGCAAAGGGTATATTATTTTGGCCAGCATCTTTTGCAACGCATTCTGGGAGACATTTCCAACACTATAAAGTATTTGTTTTCTGAATGAGCATCAACAAAGGAGTCGAACTAGCCCTGTCTGTCTGTCCGTGTGTCCGTAGATCCGTGTGACATGCTTCATATTGCTGCAGACTGTAAATAAGTTGAGATGAGTCGGAACAGAAGGATATATCGTATAGCTGTCATACAAACTATCGACCTATTTTTGTTATTTTTCACGGTATGGCAAATAAATTTACTACATCCGACTTTTTCTATATAAATAATATGCATATGTAATTTCATCAACATCGGACCACTATAACCCATAGCTGCCATAGGAATAATCGGGCGGAATAAGTGTTTTGGTATGAAGAGTACTCCTAATTTTCAATATAACCTAACTTATTAGTGTCAATGAAAGTTAAACAGTAATTGAAGTATTATCATTCAATTCTGCACCACTATATATATATATAGTATAGGAACTATCGCCGGATATAAGAACCTGCAAGGGTATAGAACGTTCAGCATGTCGAAGGTAGCCTTTCTTACTGGTATCTGTCTGTCTCTCTCTCTCACACTCATGTCCATAAAATTGATATTTACGTGACCTAATTGAAAGAGCTCGTGGCTGACATCCGAGGCTCGCAAACTACACACGGGCTTAAATGCTAAATATGGGAACAATCCACATGACAGGTGTGTGTTAGTGCGTGAGTGTGTGTGTTTGGGGTAGTGTATGTGTTTCAGTTTGCGGTTGTGTTCGGAGGCGGGACGTTTTAATATGCCCCTGCTATCGCTGTGGGCGTTGGCTTTGAGGGATTTTCGGCTGGCATTACATTTTCATTTCATGTTTTTGAAGTGAAATTGTTATTGACACATTTGACATTTGGCCAAATGGCAGGCAGGCAAACTCAGCCGGCAGCTCTCTCGATTAAATGGCAAAATTTTAATTAATAGGCAACCGTTTTGTTGTTGTAGTTGTTGTTGTTGTTGCTGTTTTATTGCGGCTCGTGTGCGTGTCACATTGTCAAACAAAATGTAAAACCAACATTGGTAGACAAAAGCCAAAAGGAGGAAGGAGCCATCCATATACACACTGTGCATACAACCTGCCCTTGGCTGCCATCAACGAACCGTTTTTAATTAAAAATTCTATTAGTAGCGCGTTCTAATTAAATGCGAAAGAAAAGAGAGAGAGAGAGAGAGAGAGAGAGAGACAGAGAGGGAACAGCAACAAGACCTACAGTAGTGAAAACAACAACAAGCACAGAATCGAGGGGAGGAATTAAACTAGTTGGTTGCTGTTTAGTTAATAATAATATCCGGGCAAACGCCATTGACTTTAATACGTCGCCAATCTCTGGCATATCCCTATTGTAACAATTGTTCTAGTTGCCTCCCTCCTGCCCTTTACAGTGCTCGCCCTCTCTCTCTCTGCCCTGGCAATTGTCAAATGGTTCTGTGCAAATTGCCAACGTTATCTTCATCGATATTGCCCAATGCGATTGGCGATTGCATTGTCGATTGCATTGTCGATTGCATTTTAAAGTTTTCGATGTGGCTTCCTCCCTGGCAATTGACCAGCCAAATTGGCCATCAATGAGCCAGTCTCAATCAGGCACTCACTTGCCATCTATGCCAAAAACGCATGTGCAATGAATGCAGCCATGAGGCTTAATTTCTGTCCAAAATGATGCTGCATATCTGCTGCAATCTGGGCTAGAAACAATTGATACGCTTGTTGGCAGTTGTTCCAGCTTGCCGGCAATGTAACTGCAAACGAAATCAGCTCGAAACTAGCCAGTTAAGAAGAGAGTTTGACGGGAAAAACGATGCTTGTGCAGCAGTTGCGTAAATCGATCTGACTATATGCATAAGTAAGTGATAATCTCTACCTAGAGAGAAGGGAGCCCCTTCAACTCTTCGTGCTCGCTCGAACGGATTGTGGCTTTAGCCTCGTTTCAGGGTTGCCTGCCTTTTGCTGCCCTGGTCAACGGGTCGGTCTGACCCAGTTGAGAGTGTTATTGCAGTGCACCCACATGCACAAACATTATTTCAGTGGTTTCCATTCGAGTTATCTGTGGATTTTCGAAGCGCCCGTCGGGGCTGTATTCACGTTCCACTTGTCAAAAGAAAATGTTGCTAGTCAAACGGCATTCAAATGAGTTCCGTTCACAAACAGTCTCCCGGCTTTGATTGATCACACAGACACACACACACAGAGAGACTCTTGCACTCACTCAGTCTCTATCCGTGTGAGACACACACACACACACACACATAAATCATTTGGCTCAATTGAATATGAAAAATCCCTTCCGTTCTGTTGTCATATATGCTGTTTCCGGCTGCCGCAGTCCCAGCTCAAGCGACATCCTCCTTCGTCCTTCCGCCCGTCCGTTGTCGTCCTTTGCACTGGCTTTATCCTTAATTTCGCTTCCACCACTTTTTCGCATATGACTTGTTCAAAGAGGGCTCATTAATTTTTGCTGCACGCTTTAGCTTTGCTCTCCGTTCTCTTTTATACCTTTTCTAATGCGCAGCGGGAGACTCGAGAGAGTCTCATAAAGTGTGCGTGTTTATATATACTATATATTCTTGTTCAGTGTGAAGTGGAAAAGGAAAGAAACAGTGTTGGAAGTCGTGAGACATAGTTCTTGTTACTGCACTCTTCAAAATAGTTTGTATTATATATATATATACTATATATTCTTGTTCAGGAGACAGAAAGAAACAGTGTTGGAAAACATGACACATAATCCAATTGACTGCACTCTTCAAAAAAGTGTGCATTACATATATATACTATAAGTTCTTGTTCAGGAGAACGAAAGAAAAAGTGTTGGAAGACGTGACACATTATTCTTAGTATTACACCCTTATAATAGGAATGAATATTTGCCTTAGATCAAGATATCTCATGAAAATTCAGTACATCCCTTAGTAATATAGTGTTATATAATAGAATATTCAATAACACTAAGACATAACATGAAATTCCATGTATCCCTAAAACCAGAAAATCTCATTTAAGATAAGCCTTATATTTGTAAGAAGAACTCTATTGTTTTTCAAGAGAGAGCATCAGTGCAGAGTTATTTCACAAGAAGTTAGAGTGTAGCAACTTCTGCTTGTCGAACATGAGTTTTTCTACTTATTTTGCCCTGTTTTTCTAGACATTTTCCTCGACTGCATACGAACACACACAGGCACACATGGCCACACACACATTCTCAAAGATAGCTTGCACAAATGTCGAAAATTTCACATCGTATGCCATACGAAAAACTCATTAAAACGTCAGTGAAGCGTTAAAATTTTAATTAAAATACATAAATAATATCATTTATGTTCGAGCTGTCAGCACTAAGCAAGAATGCAACAGAAATGCAACTGCTAAGATACAAAAAAAAGCAAGTGAAAAGTCACAGACAGCCTTAAAGCAAACATGGAGTACAGCTCTGTGTGTGTGTGTCTCTCTGTGTGTGTGTGTGTGTCTTGTTCCAATTTCTGCCAATTTAGCTAGTAAAATTCAAGAATTTGTTTTTGTTGCCTGCAACTAGGATCGGCATAGCTCGACAACTGCAATAATATTTACGCTCAGTTGAGGCAACATTAAAATAATATAAACAACTGAAAATAATGATAGTAAATATTTGGGCATACATTTTTAGCACACACACACACACATACATACGCACGCGCACGTATAGAGATAACGGGAAATTGTGGCCACAGTAGCTTCAGAACTGTAAATGGAAACTGTAAATTTATTAAGAATCTTGTAGAGTTGCAGTTGCTGAAGCAGGAAGGTGGAGGAGGAGAGGGAAGAGTGTGCACTATTTTCAGGCTGTCTCTGCATAGCAAATTTATTATGACTTAAATGCAACAATTTCCCAGGTGTGTGTGTGTGTGTGTGCTGCTTGCCTGTGGTTACAGTCAGACAGAAAAATGAGGACAGACAGACAGACAGAGAGAGAGAGAGAGAGAGAGAGAGAGAGAGCGGATGAGAGTGGGAGACACTTGTGTGTAGGTGTTGATGCGCAGTGTTGGCAGCTGCCAAGTTGCCGCCTTTGTGACAACACTCTGCTAAATACAGTATTATATGTATGTATGCAGTATATATGCCATGCTATGTATGCATGCATGTGTGTGTGTGCGCATTTTCATTTTCATAAATTTGTCATAAATTTGCATAAATACTTTGGCTGCACTTGACTCGGAGCATACTTAGCTATTGAATAACTGAGTGTCGACTAGACGAGCACGAATCAACACCTTCTCTACCATTTATTATATATTGTTGGTAATTCTATACTGTATCTGAGTTGCCTTTGGCTAATCAATTATGGCTAGAACAATCAAGTTCTTATGTCGATTGTCGATTCATGACCTTTGCTAATAACTAGCTTGGAGGATTACGAGTATATCTGAAATGATGTGACCTTTTTAGTTGCGGATAAAACAGAGTTACAACATTAATTGCTTAGGCTCTATCTTGTATCTTGGCTTACTGGGGACTAATCCAGGCAGTTGATCAAATGGACCTTGATTGTTTGATTTAGTTTGACATTTTATGTGCACAATAGAGTGTATTTTTATGCCTACAAAGTACATTTTTTATTTGCCTTGACTCTGCTAAGACAATTTGAAAGTTTTTACTATTTTAAGCCATTTATATCATGCGATTCTACTATGTGTGTCTGTATGAACGCGTTAATATCAGCACCTACTGAGGTTAGACATACAAAATTTGGTGTGGTGCTTCCTATAGGGCATACTAAGGCAATTAAGTTTACCTTTCATCTTGTTGCCACATCCACTGGCTGTGCTAATCAATGACTTAACTTTAAGCGCAATTACCAAGTGAATAAATAAATTCTCACCATTCAGTTCGAGCACACACAAAGCTGAATATATGCTAAACCTAATCTCCAAATTTTAATTTGATAAGACAATGAAGACAGAAGTAATTCAAGTTTTTAATGCCGGGAATCGCTTTCTTATGTCTATATGTTTGAGTGAAAGTGAGAAGGGTTCTTGAAAATTGTCCCATGGGTATCTTATTGTCGAGCGCACTCGACTTTAGTATCACTTTACTTGCTTACTTTTTTGCTTTCCTAATTAAAATGTCAAGAAGGCCCGATTTCCTCTTGAGTTGAATGAGCAATGTCCGTGGGGGGTTTCAGTAGGACGTGCCTGGGATGGGGCTGGTAAAATAAGTGTGCGCTCTCTGACTGATAAATAGGCTGCAATTTGCGTTGACATTTTGAAGTGAAGTGGAAAAGTGCCGGGGAAAGTGGTTTAAATTTTTGATAAGTTCAAGGCATCTAGAGTTGATTAATTGTGCTTATTTTTCCAGCTGAAAATACCAAAGGTGAGCACTACGGCATGTTTATGTTTGTGAGTGTGTTTGTGTGTCTATGTGTGTGTGTTTGTGTGTATTTACGAGTGTGTTTCTGTTTCTGTTTGTGTGAAAACAAATCAATCGTCTCGAATGTTGTTGTGCATTTGACCGTAATATAGTTGGGGGATTTCATTAGCACAACATTTGACACACAACACAAGAATAAATGCAGACACCCTCACACACACACACACACACTCAGGCAAACACACATACTCACACACACACACTCAGTCACTCACACACAATAAGAAGCAAGTGTAGGCCCGCGGGCGTGTCCCCATATCAGGTTGTACACACAAGGAGGTCTTATGGCATGCATTAAAGCCATGTTAACATAGTTTCCTTTGGCCCGCTTCCAATCGCAAACTCAGCTCGGGAAATGCGAGACGGAATGTTGGCCACAAAATGCTGCCTCGTTTGTTTTGCCTGCTCTGCCCGTGTTTTTGGGAAAACTTCTGACCCGATACCATAGACGTCTGCCCTGCCAGAGAGTGTGTGTGTGTATTGACACAAAGTTATATTAATGAAGGACTTATTGACAGCTGCGATCAATCAGCCGTGGCTGACAGGCATATTACGCATACGCCAGCGCGCACAGACGAGGCTTTAACTGCCTCGCTGTGTACATACCATATATGTACATATATTGTATTTAATATATTTTATTTGTTCAATAAATCGAGTCTGTTTGGCGGTTACATAATGCACTCGCATCATTCATTCTATTGCATATGCTGCCGCCATTTATCAGCACAATTAGCCGCCGTAAACGACGTTGTTAATTACTTAAAATACTTAACGCCAATAAATGCGAACTGCATATATAATTAATGTACAAATTGAGAATTATCATCAGCTATACACGTACATATGTGAATTATTATAACGTTCTGTTCGCTTCGCAGGAAATGGACTTTGGCACCATCATGTGCTGGGCGGACAACAATGTGGGTCAGCAGAAGGAGCCCTGTGTGTTCCATTTGATCGCTGCTGGCAAGCCGGAAGCGCCAACCAATTGCACCGTGGTCAATCAAACGTCGGACTCATTAGAGGTTTATTGCCTTGAAGGTGAGTACAAGAACAAGAAGAAGAAGAAGAAGTTGCAACGCAGTATCGCTGCAAGCCGTTGCCAATTTGGCAGCTCTTATAATTGGTGATGAGCCAATCAATATGGACTAAAGGAAGTACCCCAACATACAAACACACACATGTGTATACGTGTGTGTCTGCATGTGTGTGTGTGGCCACAACTCAAGCAATGTTCTGCATGGCTAGTTAAATGACCAGAAACAAGTTCTTTTTTTTTTGGACTGGGCTGGGCTCCGTTGAGGTACCACGGAGGCACCGAGTGAAAAGTGCAAAGTGGAAATCATGGAACATGTGTACGAGAATGTTGTTTCCTGCAGCGCTTTTCAGACTCATTTAAAATACATGAGCGAACTTAAGTGCACTTTGGCAGTGCCGGCTATGCGAACTTCCTTCGAGATACACAGCCGAATAATAAAAATGCAATGAAAGCATAAAACTAGAAAGGCAACACGCTGTGAAATATATCAGCTACACACACACTCCCCCTTCGCACACTCTCCCCCTCTGCTGCTACATGGCTTGAGCTGGCTGCGAAACTGTTGCAAACTCTTGGCGAGCAAACTCTTTAAAGAGAATGCAAAGAGTGTCTAAATGCCGAATATACATAAATAAGTAAAATGCGAAGCCAAAGCTGAAAATTATGAACTGTAGCAGGAGGGGGTGGGGACAGTGGGCGCCAGAAGTTAAGCACAAATTTGTACATACAAAATGTTTTGGCTTGTTATGCAACTTGGCCGACAGTTAAAAGCAGCAAAAACACTGAGCCAAGCGAAGAGGAACTGAGAACTGAGAACAGAAACAGAAACGAGGCGAAACTTTAAATACAAATTCAATTCGCATATTTTATGCGTTACGGAAATGCAAAGGCAGCTGAGGCAGAAGCAGAAGCAGGCAGCATATGCCAGCAAAGCGCAAAATAAGCAGCACAAATTGTTCCGACAGGCGACAGAAAGAGAAAGAGATAGAAAGAGAGAGAGAGATAGGGAGAGTTCAAAGTTCAGCTGCAGTGAGCATATTAGCAGCGAGGCGACAGTCGACAGTCGACAGTTGGAGCTGGAAATGTGCTCGCAAATTGGCGCTGCAAGAGCTGCATTTATGCTGCATTTATGTAGCCCTCGAAACACTCTCGAGTGCAAAGCAAAGCCAGACAGAGGTAGACAGAGGAGGAGTGCGAGCTGTGTTAGAAATGGTGCAAGAAGAGCGTGCGTCGCGTTGCGAGAAGGAAGCTGCGAAGCAGAAACTGAAGAAGTTGCATAACGAGCCTGAGCTGAAAGTGCAACAAAAGCGCATAATAACTGCATATTTGATGGCGCATTACGAGCTCCACTGTCTCGTGTATCAAGAGCGATAGCTGGCGCTGGCTGCTACTGCTGCTGCTGTGTGTGCAACACGCTTCACGTCTCAAGTTGCACGCTTGGCCATGGGGTACATAAAGCAGAGTATACGGACAGTGGACAGTGCCACGCCCAACTGGTTGCTGCTCTTTTCTATTTTAAATATTATATTTGAATTATATTATAAACATCTTGTAGAGTTCATGAGGGCAGGGTGTCTAACAAGTCGAGTACACTTGACTATACAGTTTCCCATATACTGAGAGAGTTCTCCTTATAAAGAGTTCAGAGAAGAGCGCACTTCATGGCGCATACAGCCTTTTATGTTGTGCTAATTTAAAGAGAGATTTTCAAAATGTATTTTATGGCTTTATTTAAACACGTAATTGATACGAAACTTGGTGAGCTGTTTCATTATTCCTCTCTGCTCCCTGTTTCGGTTAAAGCTTTAAGCAGCTCTTAACCATTTTATGTACGTTTCGCCGACAACTTGCAGCGCACTCTCCCCCGCATCCCTGCTAATTTAGTGGCTGCACATTATTATCATAGTCATCAGCATCATTAAAACTTTAGCGCAACTCGCTGGAAGAAGAAAAAGACGCAGACGCAGACGCGCAGGCATCGGGAGAAGGGGGCGGGGCCAGAAAACGATACTTTTTATATTGCATTTTACGTGAAGGCAAATGACGTGGGGCGTTTGGCAACCCCAGCAGCAGGAGCAGCACAAGCAGCACAAGAAATAAGTGCAAAATAAAGTAGAAGGCAACCCTATGGCAAAGGGAGGGGAGGACAACCCCAAACTCCTCCTCGGGCTTGGTTTTTATAATAGCTCAACTTAAGCTGCGGTCGCTGCACGTTTCGACTTTAATAAGCTAGCACGCAAGTTGGCCAACTTGCCTCAACCGATGTGGCAAGGACGACGAAGGCGCAGGCGAAGGCGAACTTGCTGCGAATTGAATTCAATGCGAGGTGATGCCTCTGCTGCTGTTGCTGCCAGCAAACTTACAGACAACTTGGGGCAACTTGCATGCGTCTGTGCCCCTATTGGACACTTAATTCTTTCCCTCTCTCTGTCTAACTCTCTTTCTCTCTCTCTCTCTCTCTCTCTCTTGCTTGCCTGTCTTTGGCGAAACAAAGCACCGAGCCAGCAAACTCATCAAGCGTCGCTTTAATATAATACAATTTCAGTTTATAACGTTTTGCGCGCTGCCTCTGTCGCTGCCTCCGTCTCTGCCTCCGCCGCTGCCTTCGCCTCTGCTGCTGCTTTATTATTTTTACTCCACTTGCGCAATTTCCATTGTAGCCAGGTCCAAGTAAATAAAATTAACCCATTACAATAAAGTTGCAGTTGTTGTTGTTGCTGTTGCTGCTGCTGCTGCTGCTCCGACTGAGGCAAATTTCATTAGCTAAATGGTTTAAAGTGCGCACAAAATACTTCGGCTATGGCACAAGAACCAAGCACAACAACGACACCAACAGCAACAACATCGACCCCTGGCCAGGAGGGCAGGGCAACAACAATGAGGCCCACACAAAGCGCTTTGAAGCAAAGGCGCAGCATATTCTTTTGACTTTATTTCCGTGCAGCCTTTGTGCTCAGAGAAGTGGGCAGACAGGCAGAGGGCAGCAGGGGGTAGGGGCTAACAGCGGCAACAACAAAGGCCGGCCAAATAAGCCAACAATGCCAGCTAAATTCATCGCAACATATAAAACATTTTACACAACAATTTCTCCTGCGGGAGAGTCCCCTGGCTCGGCTCAAGTAGTTGTCGGTTCTCAGTTGTCTGTGGAGGGGGTGGTAGAGGGTTAGGGGGGTTAGGGGGGTCAAAGCAACCTTTTGAGCTGCCTGCCGTCTTTATTACAAAATATTTTAACATTTTTCGCAAGTGTTTCGAGCCGACTTTTGTGTCTAGAACCAAGTACCATTTGAGCAGCAGCAGCAGAAGGCCAACAACAAGTTTATCCGCTTTATTTTCCGGCCAAAGGGTGTGCCACATTTGCAAGTGGGGTACAAGGGGCGGGGATGAACACTCAAGTGGGCGGTCAGTTCTTTTGTGGTGTTATTAAATGGTATTTAAAATGTAGCTTTAAATTACTTAGAATACTCTCTTGTTGACTTGGGTTGCTTGTGTGAGGGGTGTGTGGGGAAATTAGTTGTAAGCACCCTTTAATCATTAAGCAACACTGAAACTATTGTCACTTGTAACGGGTGAAGTGTCCTCTCACATTCTCTGTTTGCGTAGTGTAGACAAGCCTTAATTTCCGATTGAAATGAAAGGGGGTTGATCTGGCAACGCCAAAGTCACTGATGACTTTTTAGTATTTTATTAATTCACATACAAATATTTTATTAAGTTATCGATGGCTTTGGAATCGAAACGGCCAATAAAATAACTTGTGAAACTGCTAGTTGTTTATATTGATTTATAAAATAAAATAAAAAGGACAATCACTAAAGAACATTTTATGGAAACATATGGAAAATTAATATGCAAATGAGCATCTTATATATCTAATTAATTTCCGTCAATATACAGTATGACTAACAGAGTTTCTTATTGCAGGCTTTGATGGTGGAATGCGTCAATGGTTCCTGATGGAAATCTACGATCAGAACAGCGGAATTCTTCAAGCAAACATAAGCGCCAAATTTGCTATGTTCAGTGTAACAGGACTGGATGCAGGACACCTATTCCGCATCTATATCTATGCAGCAAATGGACGCGGACGTAGTGAGGCCACGGTGGTGGAGGGATACACTCTCAAGGCCGCAGAGAAGCAGACAGGTAAGTGGGGGTGTGATAAGAGCAAGAGCTGAAGCCTAACTTACTACGTTCTACGTAGCAAAGCACAACCCTTCCCACTAGTATCTAAAATTAAATACACTTCTTTTTTGTCAGTGTAGACAGAGTTGCGAAATGGGAATGTTACGTGGGGCAGTTTGCAAAGACTTGTGAATTTTTAATGCATTTTTATGTGGCGCGTGCGTTTTTCGTTTATGAATTTTTTATGTTAATGTTTTTGGTACTCATAAATACTTATCGAGAGCGAGAGAGAGGGATGGAGAACTGAGGCTGGTTCCATAACTTTGCAAGGCTTTTTAAGTGCAGCTCACTGTGTAGAGTATCCGAATTGGTGTGGTTGAAGGTGTCTCCTCTCAAGTTCTTTTTAGTATTATGTCGCCTCTCAATTTAATTACGCTAAACTGTGCAATGAATTGTAAATTCGTCGAATAACTTTGCCTGGCGACAGAAAGAATACATTTCAAATAAAGAAAAATTATGCAAGCATCAAAGTGGCGTAAGAAATTATATAAAATGATTAACATTAATGAATTGTCTTCAGGAGCCTCTTCCGGGCTCTGCGGCCCGCGCGAATATAGCGGGCAAAAGCAAATTGTAATACTAATTAGCCGATGCAAAATGCCGTAAAGCAAAGTTTAGAAGAGTTTTTCCGTTTCCTCGAGAGTCTCGAGTCGAGGGTTGTCCGACACACAGACAGACATACAGACACATTTTTCGGGTAAACAACTTGAGCCGTCAATTTAATTTTTCAAAAAGTCACAGCGCAACAAAAGTGCCAAAGAAAACAAGGGCGGAAGTATGACAAGCGAAAATGCAAGAGAACGAAGCGCAAATACGCTGCCAGAACATTGACCTAACTTACACGGGCAGGGAACAGTTTCCTTTCCTTCTTGCATGAGTATTTGCCTTAAGTAACTTATAGAATTAGTCAGAAGTCAGGCTCACTTTAGTCGTGCAAACTAAGTTTCGGAGTTAATATACCCGATTGCTTGTTAAGTGTGTGAAATTAACATTCACTCATTATTTATGGCCAACTGTTTTGGGGCCGCTTCGCGACGATTTCGTCTAATTGAGCATGAAAATACTTAAAAACAGCAAGGGAAGGTTGAGGGAGGCTTACCGATTTCCGATATAGCTTATACACATAAAAGTATATAGTATTTATAAAGCATATAATGAACTTATTGATTATTTTCAACTTATTGCCAATAGACTAAACTTGTTCTTTTCTCTCCTGCCTTTCCAGTTGCATTGACCTCCTACAAGGGCAGTGCTCAGGGCTCGAACAGCTTTGAGCTGACTCCGATACTCTCGATTGGCATCTTCGTGGGCATTCTGGTCGCACTGGTGTGCATTGGCATCGGCACGATCGCTGCGCTCAAGTTGCGCTCCCACAAGCATCCACAGCAGGAGAAATTTCAACATTCGAATGCAAAGTTCTCACGTCCAGGGAATCTGCAGATTAAGGACAAGATCTCATTGCCGTTGAGCCACTCCGAGGAGATGTACGACGAGAAGAATCCCGATGTGGTGCCATACAATGAGGGTAAGTGCATTTGTACCTCAAGATGAATGTGTCTGTGTGTGTCTGCGTCTGTTTGCGTGTAATTCATGGACTCTAGCGAATGCCTTGAGGACAACCAGAAGTGAATATATGTCCGAGCGTAGGGGAGGGTTGGTAAGGGGTGTGCCTGCACTTTTCAGCCAGTGTTGAAATATTTAAACGACAGCTAATTGCAGTCTTTGGTATGTTTGTTTGCTCACATGTCTGCAGTCGAGTGGCTTGGCTTTTTCCCCTCACCCCCATCTCTCACTCTGACCACCCTCTTTCTCCACGTCTTCCCCGCTGCTCCTCCGCTCCTGCTCTGCGCAAATTGCGCCCACTGCACGTTTTGCTTGATTAATGGCAATCAAGAAATCAGGAGCAGCTCACAGCTCTCTCGCAGCTCAGCAATTTAATCAATTTTCTTAACGTAAAGCAATTTCATGGCAAAGCCAGCGAAAGGCGAAAAGAAAATTGACCGTTTCGCCCCGAAAATTACCAAACTGAGAATTCAGCGGAGCTGGAGACGACGAACTCAGCCGAGGCGAGCCGAAAAACTTTTGCCAAGCTACTTAATAACAACAAACTGAAACTTTTCACTAAACTAACATTATCTCCCTCTCTCTCTCTCCCCCACTCTCTCTCTCCCTCTCTTCTTCGATGTATATCTGTGCTGGCCTTGCCTCAATTTAGTTGATGGAGAATATAAACAAAAATCAGCAACACAAACGCCATCGGGACATCTTTCAACAACCAGCGAGGTGGAAATCAGCTGCAAACCTGGTTCCACAGTCGGAGTTGGCGTCGCAGTCGGCGGAGCTGCCGTTGGCGCCAGCAGCTCCATGGATAGCGGCGCCTACCAGAGCAGCAAGGTAAGTTACAGTGCGCAGACCTGAACTGTCAAGCCAAAAAGTTTCGCGAAACTTTCGTTACAACTTAATGACTGTAAATACTTCGCAATTGTTGCCAAAAAATTGAATTTCACCTCTTTTTGTCGTTTTCCCTTCTGTTTCTGCGCCTGCAGGAGGATGAGCTGCACTATGCAGAACTGTCCTTGGACAGTGCCAAATGCAGCAGCTCCAAGAAGATGCAACCCGGCCAGAGCACAGCTCAGCAACAACAGCAGCAGCAGCAGCAACATTCCCAGGCACAGCAACAGCAGCCTCATCCCGCCATGGGCGGTACTTTGCCACACGGGTCCAGCATGCGCAAGCTACTGCCAAATATTCCGGCAACGGCCACGTTGCAGCGGCATAAGCCAAATGCCGGCGGGCTGCAGCATCCGCATCAGCATGCACCGCCGCCTACTTACGATTATTTCGAGGAGCCCACGATATACGCCCACATCGATGCATACAAGACAAGGGTGGGAGCAGCCGCAGCCTCGATGCAGGTGGACACTGCCACCGGGCAGTCCTTTGCCGGCGCATGCACCTCATCGCCAGGCTCGCAGGGAACACCCTCGACTGTATCGCCGGGCACCGTGCAAATGTATACGCTGCCCTCGCATCCGGGCGGCTACCACACGCTGCCGCTTAATCATCAGCAGCACCAACAGCAGCAGCAGCCGCATAACTCGGCCTCTATGATGCAGATGATGCACCAACAGTTGCAGCATCATCCAGCTGGCAACATGCCCATGCCGCCCTCCTACCAGCAGCATCAGCAGCAACAGCAGCAGCAGCAGCAGCTGACACACGGCCAAATGCTCGTCTCGAGCAACAGCAGCGGGCTCGCCTCGACGGCAGCGATTACCAGCCCGAGTAACTCCCTGTCGGGTCTCTCAGGCGTAGGCAAGTCCTATTCACGCGAAATTGTCACGGTCCGCACTCCGCTCATGTATTCGCAGCAGGAGAGCTGCGTCTAAGTCAATGTCACTCAAACTACTCCTGTAAGTCTTGAGCTCCCGAGGTTCGTATCTATGCTAAGCGTTGCCAAAGCAATCTGTAACAATTTTTAAAACACACAATTCAATTGTAAAATCAGCAAAGAAAAGAAAATGAAAATTCTCAATCTACTTATGCTCTTCGACCCCTGCAAACAGAGCACAGTTTAATTATAGATGTCAGTGCAAAATACGAAAAAGAGCACAATAAATGATGAATATCTCCCCGACCGTTGCACAGATTCAAATCCTAATTCCAGAAGTAAATGAAAGATCGAAGCAGACTTGATACGTCTTGGCAGTTTGAATGGAACTGCGAGAGAATGAGAGAAAGAGAGAGAGAACGCAACAAAGAATTCCAGTCAAAAGTGCATCAAAAAGGTTCCTTCCTTACAGTAAGTACTCACAAGAGGCGACAGAGGAGTGAAAGAAACATAAATAAGAAATCAATCTCAAAGACATAGACATAATATACATAGTACATATGCATATATATACATATATATATTTTCAAAGCTCATTCTTACACAAGCAATTTCCAATTTTACTCTGTAAATGTTTGTAAATGTTATAAAAAGCTGTAGATCACCTAAGCAGGCAACAATAATAACCATTTATAGAAACTAAGCTCAATATTTATGGTAATTTATTAGAGAAGCTCACACACGAAACTCAACACAAAGGAAAACAAACAAAAAAGTAAGAAACTTCTTGGCAATTATATTAAAAATATACAAATTAAATTGTTAAATTAAATTAAAATTTACCCCATAATAAAACACTCACACACATACACTGAAACAAAGAAAGAAACTAGCTGCAATTAGCCTAGGATAATAAGCCCACTAAGTGTATTGTATATACTAAATATCATAGCGAAAATTATCGATTATCAATTATCGATTATGAGTTTGTGTGTCATAAATCAATGTAATATAAATTACTCGTTTATTGAAAGTCAAAACTCAAAAGACTAAAAAGTTTAAATACTTCGTTAGCAATAAAAACTTGTTAAGAGCTCTGAAACAATGTGTGAATTGCATTTTTTAATCTTCTATCTTTTTTATAGACGTATACGTAAAGCATATATACATACATCTATATATTAATATATATATTATGAAATATAAATGTAACTTATTGCCAGCACACTCTGTATATAGATATGTAACTGTTGCAACTTTTGAAAAACGAGAAAGAACTTTCAACTTTTTAGGCTAAATTGTATAAAAACGTGAAGCGGAAAAAACTTATCATGTTGGACATATGTAAACTGTTTGCGCCAAGAGAGAATACGAGTATAAAAGAAAAGAAAAAAAAAAGAAGAATATGCTTACACAGCAAATACATAGAGTATATTACAAAACGAGTAAATGTATTTTAAAAGTGATGTCTCTTAACCAAAATTAAATAAATACGAAACCGAAACGAATATCGACAGATAGATGTATCTATGTGTATGTATGTGTAAGCGTTCCACGATGAAATAAACTTAGCTAATTGGTAATAAATCAATTTAAAATAATTTAAATTAAATGTAAATGAACAGTGCGCGTACACAAATTACAAAAATGCAAAAAAAAAAACTATTGAGAATACAATACAAAGAGCAACAACCAATAAGGAATAATATAAATGTATGTTATTTTAAGCACTCTAAGAACGAAAAAAGACAAGCCCAAGAACAACCGCGACAAACGTCAAATATCCCCCAATGAGAAAACGAAAACACAAGGAAAGCGCAATAAACAAACTGAAAAACCTAAATAAATTCAAAAATAAATTCGAAAAATTTCAAAGACTTCACTGTGTTTCAGTCAAGGATGAGTAACATGAGACAAGGAGTGCCAGAAATATTTTTATTTTCCTGCAATTTTTCCCCCATTAGGGCCGCCATTTTGCAATAATTTTAATGCACACACACACACACATATACATAAATTGACAATGCAGCGTTTCAGGCATTCCGCGTCCCCAGTCACCGTCTCCGTCTGCCTCGTAAACTTGCTGCATTTGCCTCAAGGGCAGCCCAAGCAAACCAAACCAAACCAAGCCCGAGCGTACCCAGCCCCAAGTAGCTTTTTTGAAATGTGCACTCAAATGGACACAGCAAGGACAGGCTAGCGACAGCGAGGACAATGTCTGTGTGTCCCCCCGTCGCCCTGTCCCCCTCGGTATGCCCTCAGTCTGTGAAAACATGGCGCATGAGTTATATCTGTGTGTGCGTGTGGACGGACAAGATGCAACATTTCTTACATTTTCCTTCTCCTATCTTGTGACATTTTTTTTGGAAGCAGGACGTACACGGGGCTGGGGGGCGCGTTGCTAACGTTTGCATGTGCAGTGAGGCGTAGATCTGAAGAAATGAAAAGGCAGAAAGAAGGCACGACATCGTATGGATTTGTGGCTTGAAAACCGAGCGATGCCAACGACAATGCCAAATGGTCATGTTTGACAACTTTCATGCTGAAAATGGCATTTGCTACTGTTCTACTCCCTCCCTCTCTCACACACACACTCCTTGCGTATCTCTTCTTTTAGGACTCTTTTTTTTCTGATGCGTTACATTGTTTTCCAGGGTGAAATTTCAGATGTAAAAGTGAGGTCGACTTGTATACACCCTGTACTCCATTTTGAATAGTTTATACACGAGTTAAACTGCTTGTACTGATGATTATTTCTTTTTTAGGGTGTTCAATGAGTTTGCAGTTTCATACTACACAAGGTTAATATTTTTAGCCTTAAAATAAGAGGTTAAGTCTAGTCGATCAGACTCTCGTTGCTGATAAGGAATAGACCAACGAATATACCAAGTACATTTGTTTTAGTGCAGACCAAATATACCCTCTCCTGCATGCATTTTAAATGGCTGCGTTTATAACAAGTATTCTGAACTGATACACTCCGCAAGGAGAGCAGAAGAGTGACAGGGCAGAGAAAGAGAGAGCGGAGGTTGCGAGTCAGCAGAGAGGAGGAAGGCTGACAGAGAAATCATTGCAGCAAATACGTTAAACGAGCTTCTGGCAAGGTCTTGACTGCCTGCCCTCCTCTCTCCTGCCCTGCTTGCCCCGCCTCAACTGCCTGCACTGCTCTCATATGTCACGCTGTAGACATTACTCGTGTATTGGCCCCTTGGTCGTGTGGGGCGCTGCGCTGTGGTAATTTATGTGCCCGCTTTGATGTATCTTGGCCCCGTTACAAGCGACTGAATCCAAATTAAAATTTGAAATGTACGCTCAATTAAGTGCGCTTGTGTGTGTGAGCCTGTATGTACATACATATGTGTATGTGTGTGTGTGTTCTGATCATTCTTGATGGTTCTTTAATGTCCAGTTGGGAGTAGAACATTTACTGCACTCAAACCAAGAAAACCACACAAAAACAGGGAAACAAATCATCTGCAATGCAATGTTACAGATGAACCATCATATTTCGTTGTTTTGAGTCACGTACGGGTTTTTGTATTGTCAAAAATCTAGTCTGTTACTTTATATATAACAAGAATTGATACAGTAACTATTCAGATTTTGACAACGAAATATATATCAATACAGAGAGTTTGATGTAAAAAGTCCCAGGCCAAATATAGATTAATCAAAAACTATTGATGATTAGTCCAGAAGAAAATTAGATGTAAATAGTAAAGGTTGCCAGATGAGTGCCTTGTCAAATCAGTAGTAGATATGGCAACCCTATAATTGGTATTAGCACTAAGCATCGAACTTATAGAGTACTCAAACAGCGGGAAGTACTCGCCTGCTGCTTTTCGTTTTTTTTAATTAAATTATGTTATGTTTTTGTTACATACTATATTTTAAAGCAAAGTATACACAAAGGGGTCGTGAAAGGTTTTACAGAAGGCCCCCAGAACGTCCTTTTACCAATTGTTTTCACGACATGATTGTATTCTGTTAAAGACAGAGCCCTTTGAACTTTGAATGGTCAAGAGAAGGTATACTAATTTTAAGCAAATGTATTTAAGAGACAGAGGTAGTCGTGGTAGATCCTATAAAGTATAAATACTATTTTCTCCATCAAAATCACTTACCAAAATTCTTATTTACATGGATATTAATTGACATGCTTTATCAACATCTTTAAAATCATCGATTAATCATTCTCAATCTCCAAACACCCATGCCACATGTGAAACAATGTTAACATTAATAGACTATGACTATAAATAATAATTATAAACAAAATAATTTTATGTTTTGTTTAAAAGTTGAAGTCCAAGCTGTGTAAACTCTTTAACACCATATATGCATACAGAATTCATTCAGAATACTCGACAAATCTTAACTTACTCAATATGCACTGCAAGGCTACTGTATTTTAAACGATATTGTGTCTCTGTTAACGAAATATAGACTCCACTTTGTAATTTGACAGCGCAGAGCAGATACTCCTCAGTGCAGATACTCTTCAAATTTCAATGGCACAATTAGCAAGGAAGCTATCACAGGAAAGTGACACTGCGCCGTGGGAGTACACTCAACTTTAATGTGTGTGTTGCTGCTGGCTGCGAGGCACAACATCTCATTACCATTGAGGTACAAGAAGCTTTCAATCAATTTCCACTGCAATATCCGCCAGTCGCACAAGGCGCGATGCGAATCTCAAGTTGTTGTGCCTTGCCTGCACTCGGCACACTTCGCCATAGACCCGGAGACATGGAGACAGAGACATAAGCATTGTGTTTGTTGTTGTCGTCGCCGGAGCTGTTATTGTTATTATTGTTCTTGATGCTGCTGCTGTTGGAGCTGCTGCTGCTCCTTTTGAATGTCAGCGTCGTCGAAGTGACAGCATTGTTTTGCGCCATGGCACAGCTGATGCTCCAAGAATTGCACGCTTTGAAGTAAACAAGCAATTTTGCGAAGCAACAGCAGGGGCGCAACCCCTGAGTGCAGCATGCACTGCAAGAAATAGTGGAGTAAGAAGAGTGTTTTACTTCAGTTTCAGTCTGAGCAAAGGCAAACAAGAAGCAGTTCATGTATAGAGTATATTCGGGTGTACGGGGTATATCAAAGTCAAGTCATTCACTTTGTAGTCCTGCCTATTTCTCGCAGTATAGTGCGACCCCTTGGCAACCCTGCACATATGCATATAAAACTTGCAACACGCTTGCGTCTCAGTAACAGTGCCTGTCCCGGTGCTGGTCTTGTCTCAGTCTTCTACCCCCCCCCCCATCCAACTGCCCCCGTCTGGCCTGCTCCGCCTCTGCGCTGTCAACTGTCAATGTGCGACTATGCGTTGTTCATTTTGCTTCATTTTTTATGCTGCATCGCACTTTGACTTTGCCGACTTTGTGTGGCTGCTGTCGGCCCGTTTCAGACATGAATTATTTTTGCATTTTTGCCGCATACGCTGTCGCTGACAATGATGGGGATCGGAATAGAGAGATGCAGACGGGGTGAGCGGGGGGATGGGGTTGGGGATGCGCTGACAACAATGTCATCAGCATAATCATCAGCCATGAAGTTTAGCAACACTTTCAGATCTGCCTGCACGAGAGAGCATCATCTATACATGCGCATTATATACGAGTATATAAAAATGTGTTTGCCTTAGCATGATTTTCATTCAGCAGGGGGGGGGGAGTAGGGTATCGGGGGGTTGTCATAATTAATATTACGCATACGCCAGGGGATGCATTGAAAGCCTCACAGCAGCTGCTTTAACTTTACAAAGCACACACTGAGGCGAGGCGCAACGAAGTGGGAAGCAGGTTAACAAAGGCAGAGCGAAGGTTCAGCTTGGCCGGATCTGACTTCAGAAAGAGAAATGTGTGGCCATAAATTACAGTTATGCATGCTATAAATATTCAAATTACATGACCAGAACCCAAAAAAGCAGCAAGAGCAACAGCAACAGAAACAGCAGGAGCAACAGCAACTGCTAACTAATGATCTATTAGCCAGGACAGACAGAGACAGAGAGAGGAAGAGGGAGAGAGAGAGAGAGAGGGAGAGAGTCGCATATCCGCTGCGTGTCTTATTAGTTAGCAAAGACGACCACGTTTGAGTTTTATGACAGTCAAAGTTTGACAGACAGCAGGCATTTGTCATTTCCGTGGGAGCGAACTAAACATAATAAACAATTTGTACAGACTGCCACCAATATGTTGCAAGTGGCAAGCGACATAGCCGTAACTGTATAGAGTATATATAGATAGTTCTGTAAACTGTTTCTTTAATTATTGAACGCTCTAAATCAAATGCAGAAAGTCGAACTGCCATTATGCGCTATCGTTTATCGCCAACGTGTCTAATGCGCCTTGCGCAGCTGGACAGAGAAAGGGAGAGAGATAGAGTATCATGGCAAGCAAGAGAGAGAGAGAGAGGGGGGGGAGAGAAGTGCAAATGCAACCAAAACTCGGCAATAACAATGAGCAAAAGTATTTGGGGCAAAACTTTGTGCTGGAGCAGCTCAAAAGTTTCGCGCAAAACATTTTATTGCACTCTCTACAGCGCAACATATAACGTATACGCCACAGACACAACAGCAGCAGCGGCAGCAACTGCGACAGCGCTCGCATATGGAGCTGCTGCTGCCGCTGCTGCTGCTGCTGTTGCTCCCAAAGCAAACGTAAAATATGAAATATATTCTCAACTTTTGCACTGCGCACACGAAATACTAAAAGAGAAAATATGTGTGGCATTGCCAGCGTTGATGCTGTAGCAAGTATGCCGTCTCTGCCGCCGCCTCTGCCTCTGCTGCCTCCGCTGCAAAGTATCTTGAGCATGCCAAGCCAGCAGTGTGGGGAGGCAGTGGCTCCCAAAATATGCAATGACAGAGAAGACTGCGCCGCAGCCATGGGAGCAACTGGAGCTGCCGTCGGCGGCATCAGCTAAGCCCTGATTCGGTGTCAGGTGAAACTATTTTCGGGGACATTTCAAGGCCATACTGGGGCAAATGGAAAATTGTTTGCACTCTGTCAGACGAGACTCCTGGCCAGGCCCTGCCTGCTGAGTGCAGTAGCTGCCGCTGGTTTATGGACTCTGCGACGTTAATGCACGCCAGCTTGGGGGCGACGCTGTTGAAAAGTTGCCAAGCTAATGACAGCCGCCATCTGGCCTCAACAAAGGGAGCGAGGGAGGGAGGCTGCGAGGGAGGGAGGTAGGTGCAACTTCAGAATGTCACAAACTTATTTTGTCGATTAAGTGAAATGCATTGAACGAAGTGACAAACAATCTCATGACAGCCGCACACTCTGACTGCACTTAGTCGCAGCTCAGTGCAGATCCCCATCCCGATGCCGATCCCGATGCCGGCTCAGTTGGAGCATTTTGCGGCTCATTGCGTCCGTAGTCGGCAAACATTTTCGCATGCTTGACCCACATAATTATGCGAAACGCCCGCAAATTCTCCATTTGCTGACCCAGGCTAAAGCAAGCAATGCACACACACATACACACACACACACAGAGAGACAGACAGACAGTGGTATATACTATACACATACGTGCTCACATGCCACGCAGAGCATAAAGCTCTAATCAGAAATCGATAGTAATCAGAGAGTCGGGCTGGATTTACATGCATGCAACCAATAGCTGCGGTGGCTATGCCGCAACGGACGTTGCCCTTGCCGCCGCCGCCGCTGCTTGCTCCGTCTGCGGCTGTGCAACGCGGCGTATGAAATTAATGCCTCTGCGGTTTGCAGCACATTAATTGATAATTAAACATTGCGCAAAACTGCAAGAGTTGCGGCTCAGCGCTCCGTTCAGCACTCGCTCAGCACGCTGCGGAAGTTGCCAATCAGTTCAAATTACGCATACGCATTGTTGCCGCCGCTGCCGCGCATGCACTGCGAATATTTTCTTACCAATTAAACGCTAAAGCAATGTGCACTCGCCCCTCTTTTTCAGCATTCAATAAGTTGAACAGCTGCAGGAGCCTTTAAGCGACGCCTGCTTAGAGGCAGCTTCCTCTTGCCACATTTCGCTATTTATGAATGCCCCAAATATCCAGAGAGCTGTGTGCCACAAGCAGCCACACTCGTTTGCCCTGCTTGTTGTTGTTTGTTTCACTCAAAGTCAACTCATTTTTTCACATCTAATGCACGCCAGGGATCAATTTGCCATGTAAACAATTTATTGACTGTTTTGTTTAGTGCGCTTCGGGGATGCCTGCACCGTTGTGTTGTTGATGCTGGCTTAAGCTCTGGCCCGGCCGAAGTAAACAAGACAAGACGAGACCGTCTCTCTATGAATTTTAAAGCATCATTTGGAGCATTCGAGGCTGGACGCGTTAATTAAGCGTCGCTAAGACGCGCTCAGCGAGCGTTCAGCTTGACCACCGCAGAGAGAAGATGCCTCCAATTAATTTTAATTACAGTTACAGCGAAAAGAGTGCGAGAGACGAGGCGTGGCACAAAGCGATAAACGCCAAAGGTGCAGCGGCATACAAAGGGAGGGGGGGGACGTGGCTCTAACTGTTTGTATTTTCACACCTTTTGGACAGCAAATGCGCTGTGAAGATGCTGAGCTGGAAAGAACCACAACAACAAGAGTAAGACAACAACAACAAGAGCGAGACAAGAACAACAACAACAAAAAGAAGAACAGTGAGACATCAACTTGTCCAGGCCACAACTTCGTGCACAGTTTGAGTCTTGGGTTTTTCTCACTATACTTTTTTTCTTTCTCTTCACGACACGTTTTCTATTTTTCTTTGTTTCTCCTCTCTCTCTCTCTCTCTCTCGCTCTGCTTGTTGTTGTTGTTGATTTGTCTACTTTGCTTAGTCGTCTTTAGCGTGAGGTCGGTCTAAGATTTCTTTCTCTACATTTGCTTACACTAATTATGACCCCAGGTGACGCCGGGCTGATTGTTCGCCATGGCAACGGTGCATGTAATTAGTGATTAAATGGCCGCCCAGAGGTCAGCACAGGCGGGTGACGAAGCCGTAGGTGGTAAGCAGTAGGGGGCAGCAGAGGGGTGGGGGGACAGGGGGCAGCTGCCCGCTCGTGTTATTGTAGCAACATGCTCATTATCAAGTGGTTTGCATTTACAAGGCTGCTCAAGTGATACAACGGGGCAGGGGTAGACAGTAAGAGGGAAAGGGAAAGAGAGCTGCCAGCAGTGACTGCCTTGAAGCGATCACAAGCTGCCCCAGCAATGCCCTTAGCTTAGACGTGCTATAAGTGTTGCTGGGCATCAGTTTCTGTGGGAAGGCAAAGGGGGAGAGAGAGAGAGAGAGAGAGATGCCTCCTCCTGTGCTGCTCCCCCCAGGGCAATTTGCTGAACAAGCGCTGATGCACAATTATCAGTGTGTTTTATGACTGGACACTGGCATCGACGGGAACAGATTGTTGATAAAAAATCAGCATCATAAGGCATTTTAATTCATAAGCTGACATTTGTCTCGCTCGTTCAGGCGGGGGCAGGCGGGCGGGCAGAGCTCACTCGAAGTGAAATGAAAAAGATATTTTATGCTCATTTACATGAAATTTTCATTATGCGCCGCACACTAAAACTTATGCAATGCTATCAGGGAGCAGCGAGGGGTAAAGGGAGGAGGGGCAGGGCAGAGTTGCGGATTTGGCCGGCAAAGGAGAAAAAAAGCCAACAACAAAATCACGTTCGTTTATCATCGCGTCGGAGTTGGCATCATGCTCGACTATGATGTTGATGTTGATGAGCAGCGCAGGCTGACTGACGGCACGGCGGGGGGACAGTGCGACGGGGGAGGGGTGTAGGAGAAGGGGAAAGGAAAAAGGGACGACAACGACTGGAGAACAAGGACGAAAAGCGACGAGCGACTGACGACAAAGCGTATGACGGCATTTTGCATACGCTGATGAATCCATCATCTTTACTCAACGTCACATCATCAAATCCGCGGCGCTTAGTTTTACTTTAAAAGCGACTGTGTGCGTGCGTGTGTGTGCGAGAGTGTGTATGTATATGTGCCTGTGTGAGTGTGGATGAGAGCGTGTGTATGAGTGTGCGTTATGCGAGCAGCTTTAAGCCGCACTGCAGCTGCTGCAGGGGATCAAGCGCAGCCAATGCCCGCATATATGCAAATAGAGAGAGAGAGGGGGGAAACGGAGTGCTCCGTCGATGCGGGCCACATCAAACACTCGACGAATGAACTACTCGCTGGCTCCTCCATTAACAGGGCTACTACTATGGACTCGAGTCCAGTTTTGATTTGCGGCTCACGCCATCGTGGGGCTGGCGTGCTGTTTACGCGGCGTATACGTGATGGCATTTCAAGTGCATCCCTTTAATTGTTAAACGAAGCTTGGCAGCAGCAGCAGTAGCAGCAGCAGCAGCAGCAGCCACCACAGCAGAAGGCAGCCCCGACTCATAGCTATTGTCATTGTCGTAGTCGTATCTAGTCTTTGTTGACAAAGTGGCCGACAGACGCCCCCCACGTACACGCCTTGGCACTTAAGGGGATTTGCTTAATTGAAACGAATGCCGGGCGAGGGCGCTGCGAAAGGCGAAGAAAAACGATGTCGACCAATGGCAAAATGAAAATGGAAAGCGCACGTAAAGACAACAAGTGAAAGATGCCATGGCACAGCGTGTGGCGGGAGGGGGGGGACCTAAGGGGTGCTCGCATACAAGGAATATGCGTCAGAGCTTAACATACACAATAAAAAAGTGTCTGCAAAATAAACAACAAAAATTGCACTTGTGTATCCTCAAAGCGGCCAATGAAAACGGCCGAAAGGCGAGAGAGAGCGAGAGAGAGGGAGAGGGAGAGAGAGAGAGGGAGAGAGAGAGAGAGACAAGCGCAATTAGAACTTTGTCCAATTGTTTCAAGTGTTGCCTAATGCCAAAAGCTGTCAGTGTTGTTATTGCCCCTCTGCCCCACTGTTTGTTGCCTCTGCCCTCCTTGTTTTTATCACTCAACACACCCATCATCCTTTCAACCATTCTCCCCTCTTGCTCCCATTCCCCTCCAGCGTCCACGCGCCTCTCTGCAGCCCTCCCCCTCCTGCTCTCCATTCATGTGTGCGTAGAAGGTGCAACGTTTGAGGGACTTAACAAATATTCGGCCATTTGTTTAATTAGAAATCTCAAGGTCGTCGTGTCAAGCTATCAAATACATCCCAAAATAGACATTAAGATACTTTACTCAGGTAATTAACGAGCAGCGACGGGGAAGGTCAATCAGGAGTGGAATCCCAGTGGCAGGTTTACAGTTACAGAAAGGGATTTATCAAAACTAGTTAGAACAAATAGAACTTTGATGTATGCCTGTAATCCTGCCCAGACATCTTGAGAGTATTTTGATACTCTTTCGAGTTAGGTACCCGCAGTTGAAACGTTGCTAGTGCTTGACTCTTGAACCTGGACACGACTCTCGTACAAGTGTCACTTAACCCATCGCTTGAGCCGAAATTCTCGAGAAACAACATTATAACTAATTCAATGTAAATTAAAATGTCCCCAGAGTCAGAGAGAGAGAGAGAGAGAGAGAGAGTGCAAACAAACAAATAACTGAGAGACAACAGTGAAGAGTCAACTTGATGACTGCCAAATTGAAATTGAAATTGAAATTGAAACTGTAAGTCGCAGGATGAAAAAATTAAGACAGTTCTGGGCCTGCTAAGTGGGTTAGTCGAGCGGGGGGATGACAGGAGGTTGGCCAGCTGGTCAGTGGACTGTATAAGCGCGTGTGTGTGCGTGTGTAGGGGTACAGGGGGGTCTCTGTGTGTGTGTGTGTGTGTGTGTGTGAATGAAGCAAAGGCAAAGGTCTTTAATTAAATTACGAGAACGGCAGCCAAAAGCAACTTTGATCCCTTTTAACGTAGTCTCTGTCGCACTCTGTCTCCCTCTATCTCTGTCTCCCTCTTGCCAACACAACTCCCAAACAGCCTCTGCCTGCGACTGGCTGTGCCCTTCTCCCTTTGGCGAGTTCGTGGAAGACTTGACTTGCGTTTGTAATTTGGTTGCTTTTCACTTTTCAAGAAAAGTTGTTCGCCTTTTTTGCTGGCTTTTCATTACTTTTGCGCTCGTCAGTTTGCAGTTTGTTGGTTTTCCGACTCGCTTTTCTCTCTGCCAGTTGCCGAGTTGCCATTGCCGAGTTGCCTCTGTTTTAACTTCATCCCAGGCATCGTTTCATTTATGACAAACAAACAAACTTTTGAGAACTTCGACGTCGACGTCGACGTCGACGACGACGACGAGTGACGTGTGGCCTAAGAAAAGTGCCAAGTGTAAGTGAAAATTTGCCGGCAAGCGAAAGTCAAACGGCATAAATAAACAGCCCGAATATGCCCCACACACACACCAACACACACACACACAGAGAGAGGAAACTAGCAAAGCGAAAGCACAAATGGAAATGGGAATGGAAATGATAATAAAAATGCAAATGTCACCTGTCGCTGTAGAAAAATTTGCTTAATTGCAACGCTAATTAATAACCTTGCAATCGTTTACATAGCTAACAATTTGTCATCCCCCCCGCACTCCCCTCTCTCTGCTTGCATATCATTTAAATTGTTTAAGGTTTCCGGGCAGCAATTAAACAGTCCCCAGGGGAGCTAGAAATATGCCATGAAATTAGAAAAAACATTTCGAATGTTGTCGACTTACGAAAATCAAATGATTTAATAGAAAGTTCCGGCTTATCGGAGTCTTCTGTGCATTTGTACAATATTTAAATGCGGCTGCGGGAAATGCAACAAGCTGCAGGATACTCGGGCCACGGGGCGTATGATTTACATATAACCAAGAGCTGAAACAGACAGTGCAAAGTGTCAGAAGGCTCGGAAAGCAAAGCTGATTGCAGCATTAAATGGGATTGAAAGAACCTGCAAGGATAACCAGGCGCAAAAAGGCAGCCAGCCACGGAGCCAGTGCAGCCAGACAGCAAGCAAGACGGCCACAATATTCTCTCTCTCACTCTCTCGCTCCACTTGTCGTCGTCCTGCCTCGTTCTGCTCCTTGCCTCCCACAAAGTGCAAATCGAAGAGCACATGGCATCGGCAAAGGCAGCTGCCAAATGGACATTAACCACATGCAGAATTCTTTGCGATTCCCTTGCCTTCTACTGTTCCTTTTGTGGCCCAAGCTGACACGTTGTGGTTGCTGTGCACTTAGAGAAAAGCTCGTGTTACTACGGCAGTAGAAAATAAATAGAAAATGTCAATTAAATAATAATTAAACATAATTAAAATACGAAGCAGTTTAAGTTCGTTTACCTGTGCAGGGTATCTGCTGGCCTAGACTCTGCTGCCAGTTGTCTTAATGCCCAATGCATTGACCAATTTTCAATTGTTGCTCATTAATAATGACCCAAGTCATCGCTGTGCTCGCTCATTACTGTGGCAATATTTAAAGGATATTCACTTTGTGCTACGATGGAATTCGCTGCTGCTGTTGCTGCTGCTGCTGTGGATGCTACGAGGCTGTGGGGCTGCGAGACAAAAGGAATTTAAATAAAAAATGCTCGCACCAAACATATAAAAGGCACATAAATCGAAATCTGTCACAAAGAACATGCGCAGCCAATAAATTTTCTTATCTCAATAGCAGCGACAAGAGTTAAGGAGGGAGAACGCTCGGCAGGAGGGCAGGCGGGGAGTGGGAAAGGGGGAGGCTACGAAAAGGCGTGGCTGCAGTTGAACATGTTGCATATGCATTCAGCTTTGCTTTCCCCCTCTCTCCTCACACTCCCCGTGTGTGTGTGTGTGTGTTTTTTATGCCTTTCATCTTGGCTCGTGTTTTTGTTTGCCTTCGCTGCCTTTGATGCTGTCAGATCGTCGCGCAAATTGAAATTACTGCAGTGGCAGCGCGAACTGTGATTAATATTTCTGTTTATTCGCGATTACTTTGATTCATTTCACTGTCGTTGTCTGCAATATATTGTGGTATATATAATATTATATGATTTGAGCATTGTAGCTCTATCCAATCTATGTCGACTTCATAGCTTCTCTAGCAGACATTTAAGGCATTTAAGACATTTTCCTTGGCAATCGAAGACAGCTTCCTCTCCTTGCTGTTAGTACTGAAAAGAAATAATATAATGTGATTATGAATTATGGTAGTGAAATACTCTGCGAATCGAAACATGATCGAAAGTCTAATGCAATTTTAATCCCCTACAACTTTTCCCTCATACAATAAACTTTAATTTCTCAAATGATGTCGAAAATTTCAGGCTGCCAAAAATAACAGACGGACAAACTAAACTAAACTAAACTCACTTGCAAATCCATAAATCACACATATAATTATGCAAATCCGAGAAAGTACGGCATGCAAAAGTTGTAGGTTTGTAGGCTTCACATAGCGTTGCCCGTGCCCCTTCCCCTCTCTCTCTCTCTCTCTCTCTAATGCATAGCCACTTGCTGAGTTACCCCTTCAACGCCCCCCTTCCCCTTCGCAGTTGGGGGAAATTGCAGACAAATGTGAAACTGAAACTCAACCAAAAATTCAGGCACGTGTTTGGCTTGGAGAAATCTACATAAGCTGGCTGCCAGCCAATTTGGTGGTGGGATGGGGTTGAGCGTAGGTGGAGAGGGGATGACTAACTAGCCAGTAAGCCAGACAGTTGGAATAGCTGGCCGTGCGCTCCTGCCAAGAAATGTGTAGCTAAACGTTTGCCTCGCTGCCATTAAAAGCAAGAAAAAATCCAGAAAAAAAACGGTTAAAAAATCTGTTTTGCCAGCATTTGCATGGCATGCGTCGCACTCATAGTTCTGTGGGCCATTTTGCATAACTAGACACACACACACACACTCGCACGGCTTTGCATACCATACTTAGTTATTGAGATAGGAATATATATTTCAAGTTTTTGGTTCGTTGCGTTTCTGTGATTTTGGCAGTCCTGCCTCAAGTGCTCTTCTCCCCCCAACCCCCACGAAAGGCAGGAAAAAAAGCGTGCATAAATTGAAATATTGTAGGGAAGGATGGGGCAGCAACTCGTCTCGCAGGGCACTGAGAAATATTTAAGCATTCTTCAATGGAAAACCTCATTGTCCTCCACTAATGTGGTCAAGTGTGCGTGGAAATTCGTTCAGCTGACTTTTCTCGTGTTGTTGCCTTGACTTTGTTGCTGTTGTTGTTTATCTTCATCATCGGTTTGTTTATTACATTTGCATATTATTTATTATTTATTTACCATTGTGTGTACGCACACACACACACACATACACAGAGAGAGAGCTGCGTTCGTATATGTTTATGACTTTCATTTGTGTTTGTTTTTGTCTTTGTGTATGTGTTAGTGTGTGTGCAGCCACAGCCTCCCTTGCCGTGCAGTGTTTATTTCATTAGCTATTCCCTAGAATTCCGCTTTGCTCTTTTTACAAAAGGACGCGGCGCAGAAGGCAACGGAGGCACAAAAAAAGAATATGCTACGGACAAAAAAATGGAAGCCACATCGGAGGCAACGCTTTAACTACCGGAAATTTCTTTGTACTGCTCTGCTCATTTCCCTTGCCCACCCAGCCGAGTGCTCCTTCTCCCTCTCCTCCTCCTCTCTCTCTCTCCATTTCTCCCGCGTATCTCTAGTAGACGCAGCCAGTTAGCAAGCGAAAACACGCGCGCCCACACTCACGCCCGCTCAATTTTTCGCTGTTGACAATTTCGGCGGTTGTTGTGGCAACACGTGACAGGGATGCGTAACAACGAGAGAAGGCAACTGGCAAAAAGTTACTTCAAACTTGAGTCGGTTACTTTGCGCACTGTCCAAATGCGAAGAAATAATTTGCCCTCGTCCCAAAGATACTTTTACTCTGACTCCGCCTTCGCCCCCGCCTCCGTTGTGCACTTTTCCTTGCGCTTCAACTGACTCCGCTGCGAGCTGCCACGGACCGTTGATCACATTGAAATCAGTTTCAAAATAATTCTCCACTGAAATTCAATTTGTTATTTGTACATGGAAACTGCGCAGAAAAAATGCCGAAGACATTAACGCTCCGATGGCTTTGTTAGCATCGCTTTATTTAGTCGTAAGTAAATTATATCATTAGGTCTCATTATGCCTGTCAATGCAGGAAGGCCACACCCACCTGCTGAGGGGAGGCACGCAGGATGGCAGCAGTAAAAGTGCAGGAAATATGAATATATATTTAATTTATATTGTATATATTTAAGTAATTGCCTTGAGTGGTTCTGCAATATAAGGAACGGAATTCGTTGATGAATTTAAGGTATTAAAGGTATTTAAGAGAATTTTAACACGTTGTGTACCTTTGAGGAGTATGAGTCATATTTAGAGCCGGCTTAAGTGAGTAATGATAATCACTAATATAATCTGTTGTAATCATTAACTTCAATCAGTGATTAGTTTAGCATCAAATATTTTAAAATGAATTAATTTTTGGCAGATACCAAAAGCCACTTAGTTAACCTAGTTATCCGATTAAAAAGAGATGATTTCAAAGATATCGATAGCATAGAAAAATATTTGGTATTTATGCAAATAAATAAAAGTTGTGAACAGTGATTTTGGCGCTGCCACATTGCGAACAAACGAATAAGTTAATTGTTGACATTAAATGCAGATTATTTCTTGTTGTAGAACTTACGTACCTTACTTACATTAATTTCATTCTCAGAATATATTATACTACTTTGCTGAACAATCGACAGGACTTTTAAGCAACAGCCCCGGATTGTCTTGCCTATGAAAAGCACACAGATACTTATTGAAAGTATGTATTCTATCAGCTGCAAGGCCATAAACGGTGCTCCGTCTTATCTGCACCTGCGTCTTATTGATCCTACGTGTAAATGGATATGTTTCTGCAAGTACAAGTATATTGGCCATATTTCTTCGTGCTTTGCACATGATTGCCACCTGCTGTGCAGGAGATGCCGCTGGAAATGGATGACTCGTCTAGACAGGAGTTAGACTTTTTATGGAATTGTTCGATTTGCATATCACCGGGACCCAGCAAAGTCAGGGTCAGGCACAAACTGAGGTTGTGGAACTGTGCAATGAACCACAAAGCCCAAGCTTGTGCCGAAATGAAATGCCAATCGTTTATTAAAACGTGGCGGTTTATCGAAACCATCTCGCACTCCGAAACGACGTGGTGTTTGCGGCCAATTGCTGTTGGACTTGGCAGCAAATACTAGTTACCCCTAAACAGTTTGAACAGTTTGGTAAATAGAGACAGTGCCGCGTAGAGACAGAGCCAATGTACGCATAATTTATGGCCTCAATTGTCTACTGTTTCGCCGGACTGACGTTCTATCCGACCTTCGGACTGCTTCGGGAGCTTTAGGGACTCTGCTTGGGCGCACAGATAACGAGCCACGTCAATTTTCGCTAATAAACTTAAGGATTAATTTTGTGATTTATGATCCGTGACGAAGATGAAGACGATGCTGCCCCAAAGGAAACACTGCGTTTGACCACTGTAGGGGTCCGTTTTCGCGCAAGACCAGCCCCCCTTCCTGCGTCTTCTAGTTGCCAAGTCGCTTAGCAACGGTAACTAGAAAAATGCTGCATATTCCTCAGCTGACACTTTTACATTAATTTGGCAGGCATATTAATTAATGTTGCCATAAATCTCTGACCCACAAGTTCTCAAGCAATTTCATTGCAAACTAAACTCGGCGACTTTCTCAACAGTGATTCGCATTTATAAAGGTTAATATATCATACATATACGCATCCTTATATTGTCGGATTAATAGACCTATTTATTTCCAATATGGGTTTTAAGGATAACTACTAAGCACGGGCTTAATTCAAATAAACAATTGGAATAGATGAACCAAGGACTTTTACAGTAGTAATGCTATACGTATGCAGAGTTTTAAGGTACATAATCTCTTAAGTAAACGACACTGTTCATTCTACAATACTCGTACTTATTACATTTTTCCCTTTTCAAAACCACTACAAATTGGAAATAATTGTATATTTTATTTGAATTTAACTGTGCAATTTACCTCAACGTAAATAACTTGCGAGCACAAAGGCAACTGAGAATCGAGTGCTTAAAAATACCAGAATAGGTTTACATTCAGCCAAGTATTATGCTGTCATGTGGCATAGATAATCAAATGAAAGCCCAAGTACGGATGTGTGTTATGAAAGTGGCTACAAAAGAAGCTGTTAAAACAGCTTCCCATGCAGCGAACGACCTATACAGCTCGAACAAAGAGAGGGAGAGAGAGAAGAGAGAGAACTGAATCGACTGCACTCCGCGTAGATACACAACACACATCCATACATAGAAGTACAGTCTCCTTCCCTGGGCAAACAGACAGTTTTTGCCTCGACTATAAAAATTGTTTGCTGAGGCATTAAATTGAATGAAAATTTATGATCTTTCATATTTACTTATGTGGTTCCACGGCCAGGCAGGCGGCTGGGCCCAAGCATGAAAGGAGCTGCTGCGTGTATCGCCAGCGGCACAACCTGCATGTGGTGTGCGTGTGTGGGTGTGTATGTCAGAAGGTTGTTTGTACTATATATGGTGCTCTGGTGCTGTCTGCTGGGCCATTTGCAGGGCACATCGTCTGTTTCGCATTGAAGTTAAATGCGAATCAGCTTTAAAGCCAGCTGTAAAATCAAACAAATTTTCCATAGTCCACAGTCCACAAGCCATCAATCAACAGCAACTGGGTGCCCCTATATATATACATATATCCAATAACTGACCTATGGCTGATGACGATGCCGTTGCTATTGCCGATGCTGTGCAGTGCAGTTCGTTGGCCATTTATCATGTGAAATGCAAACAAAACGCCGAGCAAAACAGACTGAGTCGTTATCTGGCTAGCAGTTAGCCAAATAGCTAATCATTACCGTTGTCTCTTGTCTCTAGTCTCTGGTCTTGTCCGCGCTCCGCGACTCTCTTTCATTTTGATTTTCTTGCAGGTGACAACAACTTGGAATGCAAAGAATTCCACTACGAACTCCCGTTGTCTGAGCAACTGCCAGCACGTCCTGAGGTCCACGTCGTGGTCGCGGTCGCGGAGCAAGGCCTTGGCCTTGGTCTAAGAGAGCTCCTGCTGTTCCGCTAAGAAAGATTAATGATCTAAACTGTTGCGGCAAAGGGAGCAGTATTAATATTGCCGCAATATTCTGAATACGTGTACGAAATGCTCGTACACCTCCCCTGGTTCACATAATTTGTAGTTTGTCAACGGATAAGCAGAGGAAAATGAACCAACCTCGAGTTCCGGATTCCGGGATACATAAAAATGGGTAATTTCATAGCAAAATCAAACACTGTGTGGGAAGTGTTGAGAGATATCACAAGCTTCGTTTAAGTTGTGTTTGTTATAGAAAAAGGTCTTTAGACTTTTGTTCGCAATTGAAATATTTATGATCTTAATCGTCGGCATAATCGTATTAAATAGTTCTTGTGAAAGATTGACGCTAATGAGGAATGAACTAGTTCTGTGTGTAGTTCTGTTTTGGTTGATCTGGCAACACCCTTAATCTGTTAATCAACACTTTATTTAAAGTACATACCTGCACAGATATTAATCCACATGCGCTTATTGATATGCTTTTAGTCATCGTACAATCATTCTCTATCTATCTCCAATCCTTTTAAAAAGTACAAATTCAATATGAATAAATATAAATATGAATATGAATAAATCTCGAAACTCTTACACCATCCAGTCTTTATAACTGAGAAATTCCGTCTAAATATCTATGCACCTAATGGTAATAGGTCAGTGTCGGTCATTGCGGCATTCAATTCTAATTTGATTCGAGTCGAAACCTTAGTCATTTTTGCAAAAGTAATCATGTCAGGAATTCTTCTAGTTTTGAAATTGAACCGTCACACACCGAGAAAAAGAGAAAGAGAGAGAGACAGGCAGATGCATTAAGGAGACACAATCTCACACTTGGCAAGTGGGTCCATAACTCTCAGTGTTGTCATGTTGGACATGAAAGAACCTGCCTGCCTGCTGTCGCTGTCCATCTGTCCGTCCCACCGTCCGGTAGCCCGCATATTGTATGCATCCCTGTTGCAGTGGCAGCTTTAGCTGCAACTCTGTTTCGGCCTGGGCCGTGCGTGTGCATGTTCACTTGTCAAAATACGTTTGTTGCATGTAACTCAATGTCGGTTTAGAGCTGAGCAAAATGCCGCAGGCTGCTGCTGCTGCTGTTGCTGCTACTCCTGCTCTGCTTTACGCGCCGCTCACTGACACAAATGCACTGCAAGCGCCCCTGCGGCACGAGAGACAAGCGCAATGTTGAGCCAAATAATAGCGAGAAACATGAACAACGACGACAACGACGACGACGATGATGACGACGAACGTCAACTATGTTGGGGTTGCAATGTGGCTGCGTCTGAAGAAAATGCCCCACATTGATTTATTGTTGCACTCAACGGGCTGGCAAGCTTTAGAGTTGCCGCCTGCCCGCCTGCTACTTCAACATCAGCAGCAGCTGCAACATCTTCTCCGGATATAATCTTCACCTGACGAGAAGCAACATGCATTTAGCCAATCGAGTGCTTATTGTAGTGCAATGCATACTCACATAATCGTACACACACTCACACTTGTTCGAGTGTTTTGTGTGGTATTAAACGGACTGTTTGGATTCCTTCCTATTCTAAATCAAATATTTGATTAATTAGTGATACATTCCAGATAATCCTTTTAGAAGGAATTAATACCATATAAAGTCTGCAGCTCTGTTCGATTTTGTACAAGAAAAAAAATAAACATAACTTCTTGAGACATGAAAAGGAACTTTAATGAACCTAAAAACCAAACCGAACTTCAAAATAATCTAGGCAGCACATATAACAATCTGAGTAGGATGTAAGTTACTGCACATGCAATGTTTAAACCTCTACCTATAACAATATAGACCCCGCACATAATCTGCCTTATGTTGCACTTTTGCTGACTCCTTTGCTTAGCATATTCCTGCGCAACATATGCAAATTTTAGTCACCATATTATCCTTTTTGCAGAGTCAGCCAAAAATAAAAAAAATATTAAAAGCTTAAGTACCCTTTACCATCTTCTGATGGAGTCTACAAGACGTATTATTCATCCATAATCTTAAAAAAGAAAGCACATTCATTTAATACATCGTACTAGCTTTGCCATTTGTACAGATGCATCTGTTTATCACTTATGCATCTCCCTCTTTCTGTGTTTCTCTCTTATCCACTGTACGATGTTCTGTTTGTCTTTCCTCTCTCTTCGATTGCGTATTGCTCCCCCTCTTCATTACGATTTTGTTTGCTAATGTGCAGATATTAAAGAGCATTTGACCTTCGGTTAGCCAATAAGTGGCTTCCTCTTTCAATCTCAATGCAATGGCAAAAGTTATGGCCAGTTCAAACGGCACTTTATTGATTGGCTGAACTGGCATTAAAAAATAAATAGAAGACAGTGGAGAAAGAGAGGGAAAAGAAAGAAAGCTGGAAAGCAGAGCGAATAGTTTGCTTGCTTATTGCGTTCGTCTACCATGGAAAATTGCGGAGATCTGAACAGTTCTTTTTGTTGAGTTGCTTCATTTGGACGATTTGTTCAATTCGTTTTTGTGTTGTTCTCCTTGTCAGGTCCCACTATCTCTCTCTCTCCCTCTCTCTCGAGTTTTTTGCGCTCTGTCTCATCCTTTGTGTGCGCACGCCTTTCAAGTCTAATCAACAGCATTTCATCAGCGCAAAGTTTAATTAAAATAAATTACAACAACAGGCGAAAAACGAGAAAAATCGCCTTTCGACGGCTACTGAAAAGGGTTTTTGCAGCCGCGGACCGCGGTTCTTCTGGCAGAGGACAAGCTAAATGCCAGCTAATCATATTTCAGCCCCAGTTGAGAAGAGTAAGAAGAAGAAGTAGATGAAGATGAAGAAGAGAAGGCCTCTTTGAGCTGATGCCCGACGTCGGAATACGCCGTTATTAGCAATGTCATAATTTCATTACTGTCAACGCTCGCTCGATGTCAGCGCTGTCATCGCGACGTCCTGTGCCAGGCTCCTCTCCTCCTCATTGCTGCCCCTTACAATGCCCTGCCCCTAAGCCGTATCCTGCCAGTGCTTCCTCTCTAAATTACACACGCGTGGCAGGTCTATTTATTACCGTTAGCGGTAATCCTAAGCCACGTTGGCGTCGGCGTTGCCGTCGACGTCAGCGTCGACATCTGCAATGAGTGAGCAATGAGAGGATTTGGTTGTTGCGACTTGTTGATGCCCTGGAATTGGCTGGAAAGTAACGAAAAAGATTTGCTAACCTTGTTAATGTTTAGAATTTTTATAAACAATTTGAGAATTTGTTTGAAACTAAAGATAAATTGTCTTTAATTTAAAAGTTAAGTTTGAATAAAATTTTTCTTTTTATTTTATATTGTTTTTAGGAAACCGATATGAATTAATTGCTATAAATCTGATTTACTCCTCATTAGAAGACACACCCTCAGCAACTCCTACAGTCTTCTTACCTATGTGTGTATCTACTTAGAGAGAGAAAGTGGGCACTCCACCATAAGGCGCAGGCTCACCCACCTTCTCCTTCATCTTCTGCAGCGGCTGTCGCACAGTTTTTTCACAGCCAATATATCATTATAATTTGCATTTCCGGCGTGCCATGAAGATTGAGTAAGTAGCACCAGAAGCCTGAGCGACTCAGGCCAACAGAATAGAGGGAGAGAGAGAGAGAGAGAGGGAGAGGGACAGAGTGAGCCAGAGAGATTGCAAAAGAAAGAAATTTCCCTTTCGCTGGCAGCTGTTGCCGCACAAATGTCTCAAGTGGCAATCAAGGCGCTTCCATTCAAATTTACGTCGCAACAAATTACCAAGCATTTGTCAAGTTGTCACACCCCGTACAGCCCTCTCTCTCACACCCCCACCCGGTCCCAACCCCCTCAGCTGTGGCCGAAGAATGTGAAGAGCGGAGCCCACGTCTGTATGCCGCTAATCCACTAGTGTGAAAAATCTATGCTCGCTGCAAATGTGCCGCGAAATGTGTCGAAGGGATCGGAAGGCAGGAATGGCAGGATGAAGGGCATCGGGAACGGGGGAAGGGAGGCACGCTCTGTGACAAATTTTTATGAAACGCCTCTGCCGAAAAGTGTTGACAGTTGATTAATGTGCTTATTTATATTAGCCAACACTGGGTTAGTTCATTAGGCACTAATTAAAAGAGGCGAGTAACGAGCTCAATTGCTGGATTAACTTAGGTACTGAGAGGTGATTCGTCTTGTTTCCCACTCTCCTCTGCATATCTCTCTTACTTCTGCTCCCTATCTGCCTTCCTCCTTCTCTCCATTCCTCTGTCTCTCTCCCCCTGTCTCTATCTCAGTTTTTATGCAAGGAAAGGAGTTGCTCCATTACCAAAAGGTCCATTCACTTTGACTTAGTTCAGTCTTATACGCAGCCTCACTCCTCTTGTAAATCTCTTTGCCTCCTCCTTGGCCTGCGTCTTTCAACCTCACTCTCGCTTCATTAATTTCATAATCGTTGTACAAAGCTTTTGTCGGTCAAACCTTTTGACCAACTGCCAAAGTTGCCTTTGTTTCCCAGAAAATTCAATAAAGTCCCGTTGCCCAAGCCAACTTTGTTGCCTATAAGCAAATTTTAATTGCAAATATTTTCGAAAAACTGCGTAACAACAACCACAACAGCAGCAGCAGCAGTAGCAGCAATGGCAACAGCAACAACTTCAACTACAGGAGCAAAGGCAGCAGCAACGACAACAACAAAGTTGCCAATCCTGTGGGTTGCGGTGGCAAAAACTATTTCGTGGGCTTCAGCACTTGGAACTTTTAAGAGTTTACCTTCTGGAGCGTAGAAAGGAAGGGTGGGGAGCGGGCACCGCAAGAAATATTAAAGAAAGCCAAGACGTGGGCAACAATATTGCCGGCAAGACCTTTTGCTGGCCAAACAAACGGTAATTTCTCACCTATTTATGGACGTAATAAACGTTTATGATGATGCCCTCGGCTGCCAGTTGTTACAGCCTTCTCTTCTCCTTCTTCTTCTTCTGCTTCTTCTTCTGCCTCTCCTTGGTCCATTGCAGCCTGGCAGCTGACAGAGCAGGATCGTGTTAGATTATGCCTCTCTTTACGCGTGTGTGTGTGTGTGTGTGTGTGCAGTTTGAGGCGGGGGTCACCAACAATGTTGCTAACACACTAAACTTTTCTCATCGCCTTGAAGCCCTCGAATAAGTTCAGAGCATCTCCGAGGTGTTCTGTTCTTGTCGGCTTGCTAAATGATATAGGAATAATGATGTGCTAAGTCCCGGATAGAGTTTAGCACAGGGCAACATTCACTCGAACTTCGATCATTGCATGTGAGGTCAGAAATACCTTTGTATCATTGCAACAAAGTAGCCTAGAAGAGCGTTCTTTGTGGGTCAACAAATAGTGAACCATGTTTATTGGTTTCATTGCAGCACTATAACAAACATTGCTAGAGATAATGTAAAGTTCAAATGCAATTATATAAATATAGAATAGACTTGTAACACGACGAAAGACAAATGAATGTCTTTTCAATGTACAAAGTAAAGCGATACATGCCTAAAATTGTCTTGATTTGACATTTCCAAAACACATGATAACAAGTCAATCGGTTGTCAAATGCTCAAATAATTCAATGTAACAGTACCGACATAAGAAATCGACCTCTCTATAGATATGTATGTATATAGGTTCAAGCCAGTTAATCTTTGCTCGTCTGTTTTGTACCCAAATAAAACTGCAGTTTAGGTTACCTTATATTATATATAAACTATATATATTAGAGCGGCCTTATATTAGCTTTTGGCCTAATCGTACATAATTGTAGCAGGAAACATCTCCACTGACATTTATAACAACAAATTACTCCAAATATCTCATTGACTCAGAGCGCACAACAAAAAGTCCAGTTGGAAATTCAATTATGTTAAATGAATATTATTGCTGGCAAGCCCAGGAAAATGCAAATTCGATATGCTGACAATTAAATAGATACACATGTCCATGGCATCGGCATCGGCATCAGCAACGTCTACAGTCAGCTGCAGCATTATGTGTCCGCCACACACACACAGTCATTCAACGTAATAAGAGGGTGTAAGAGACTCGGCGGATGAGAAACATTTGCCTTAGTCTCGGTCAACAACAGCAGCAGGGGGATGAGCAGAAGGAGTAGCAACAATTGCTACAGTGCTGGTGAAAAGTATCCATCTGCAAAATTACATATTTGGCATGATTTGTGGCAAGTGCAGACATAATGTGGAAGACGACACAAACAAACTTTAATTAATTAAAATTCATTGGAATTGAGGCAGGCTAAGCTAGCAGAGGATTGGCAAGTAGAAACTAACAAGGGGGGGCGGGGAGGTTAGGCAAGTGGCAAGGGGTAAGGGGCAAGGGACGCATCACAATCACAACATCCAAATGGCACATTAACTTACTTAAATAAGCACAAGAGCTACTGCAGCCGAGCCGAGGCAGGCTGGGCAGGATGTGCACGTATGTGTCTATGCCGTTTAAGTGCCCTGACATACGCACACATGTGCGTGATGTACGAGTGTGTCTGTGTGTGTTTATGTGTGTGTGTGTTTAGCCTGCAATTGTTGGTTTATGCATTGATGGGCTCTAATATTGTCTTGGTTGAGCTTTGCTCCGGCTGTCCTGACTGACTAGCGAATGGCTAACTAATATTTGCCCAACTGAGTACTCAACAACAACAACAACAACTACTACAACAACAAGAGAATGTATGCTTGTCCTTTGCTTGCTGAAAGCGCCTGCAGGGCAGTTGATTATTTGGCTTGCATTGACTTAACGTAACTCAAAAACATTCGAAGAGAAAACGGCATAACTCTCCTTTTTGAGCATTGCTCATTACTAAAGAATCCTGCCAAACCCCTTACCCCTTCCCTACCCCTTCCCCCTTTCTATCAAGTGAATTTCTGACTGTTCACACACACACACTTGAAGTTATTTGCGGCTGGAATGTCGATGATGACGCGAAAGAGATTTGTGTTGTGATTGTGATTTTTGGTGAAGGTTTAATTATTCATGCAGCTGTTTTCGCCTGACATACAATTAATCACATGCTGGGCACATGCAGTAAAATGCCAGACAGAGAGAGAGAACGAGAAAGAGAGAAAAGAGGGATAGAGAGAGAGAGAGAGAGTAGAGAGAGAGTGAGCAGCAGAAGAGAAAATACTCGTAACTTACCAGTTGATTCGACACTTTCGCAGAGTTTTCTTCCCCCTGCACGACACAAATTGTGGCAGCCGAACAGGTTGTTAGACTGTGGTTCTTCTTGAGAGGCAAAGGGGAGGGGGAGGTGCTACATTTATGAGCCATGTGCGACAACTGTCGAAGAAGCCAACGGGACAAGGTGCCCCGCCCGACGCACCCAAGTCAAGTCAAGGCTTGACATGTGATTGAAAACTTTGACTTTGACTCTGAGAGTGTTTCACGGGAGCCTCGCCAGGCTGCGGTAGGGTTGCCAGGGTTGTCAGGTTGCCGGCAAACAACGTACGTAAACACAAAACACTCTGTGGTTGTGTGAGAAAACTTGTCAAATTCTCGAGTTTTGTGGCTGAGTGCGTGTGTGCGTGTGTGTGTATCTGTGTGGGGATGCAAGAGTTGACTAGTTTTTAATAAAAATACTTCTCTTTTATGACAAATTCCTGTCGAGAATATGAAAAACAACGCAACCATATTTCACTTTCTAGGGAGAAGTAACCGAAAGGTTTTTATATGAAAGAAACGTTCCTAAACTCTAAAGGGAAGTAATGAAAGGTACAAAATTTTGGAGTTATATTGGTTGAAAAGCAAAGTAAACATATTATAAAAGTTATAAAGGCACTGTTTTAAGGTAAACATCATTTGAGCTAACTTGGTTAAGTCTCTACTTTGATATTGGTCATATAATAATACCACATTTCATTTTTTCCGCGTTTCTATCAAGTGCAGATGCTTCTAGCTCAATTTCCCTTACTATATCGTATTTACTATTCAAAATGAATACAAATTTAAGTTGTATATCAATTTATATTCCTTACTATTATTATTTACCTCTTCATTTTCACATTTTAAGTAGACAAGTGCAGGGAAATCATGTCTGACTGTGTTCTTTTATGAGCTTATTGTCTCACCAAGAGGCCAAGTTGATTCGTCTACAGTGTCAGCAATTAGTGTCGTGCCATAAATCTGGCATTGTCCGGCAAATTTGTCGTGTGTGTGTGTCGGTGTGCGTTTAACAACACTGGCTTGTAACAATATTATAATAAATATTGGCAACACAAAAGGGCGCGCCTCGCCGGCTTTAATCAAGTTGATTAAAGCAAACAAAGAAAGATGCAGATGCGCGCGCATTAAAAATGATTACAACAAAATTGTGTAATTACAGCAAATGCGACATTTAACTGCCATGCTTATCGGGGCGCAATTACACACTGACAACGATGTGTGGCACAGCAGCAACAACAATTGCAACAACAACATCAGCAACAGCAACAGCAACAAGAACAGCATCAAAATGAGAGATGACATCGGGTTGGGCAAGCGATTCGCATTAATGCGCATAAATATGAAATCATGCGTTAAGATCAACAATTCAACAATTAAAACTTAATTGCATTAACATGAAATGTGCATCATCAACAACGGAGTCGCAGCCAGAGTCGGTGCCGGAAAGTTGGAAAGAGAAATGGAGGCGAGAAATGGAGCGATAAGCTCGTCCAGACACTTGGAAAGAATTTTCAATTATGCAGAGAAGGGCATAAATTGTGCATGGCTAGCGGTCTGCAGATCCTGTGGATAGTTGGGAGTACCTTTTGTGTGGGGAGGGGGGAATGGGGTTAGTGCTCTATTAGTTTAATTTATAGAAAATTATTTGTACGACATTAAACCATAAAAAGTTTGGCTCAAAAGGTAACACACTCGGGCATATATTAAAAGGGATCAGGAATACAGCAAACCACACACACACACAGACACAGACACCCATAACACGCGTGGGGTTGTGACTATAAAATTGTGAGGTTATACTCGTAAAATCTGCTCCAGTGCCCGCCTCCACTCGTCTCACCCTCTACCCCCTAAGGTATGTTAAGAAAAGCAAGGCTGCGCAGCTGGCGTCGCTGTCGCTGATGGCGTCGCCGACCTCAAAATGCTTAAATGGCTTTTTTGTTACACGTAGCAAAAGACTTTGTTGTGCCTGTGCGTGTGTGTGGCTGTGTGTCAGTGTATCTGTGTGTGTGTGTTTGGCATTGCCAGCATGGTGTGAATTTATATTACAAACTATTACTGTCAAAAAACACGTTTACATAGCACAAATACACGCTCACACATATACGCACACACACCTCCCCCCACACATACTGCGAAGATACTTACCTATACACTCACACTGCCTTACATACCAGACAGTCATGCGCGCCCCCTGGGACAGTCGCTGCTCCGACACCCTCCACCACCCTGACTGTCTTCCCTGCTTCGACCCCTCTCTAGCCACTGCTGGGAGCCCCTGTGTGGCTGTATGTGCCTGTGTACTTGTAGAAGGTTATAGCATCTTGACGCTTGCACATACAGCAACAAAAGTAACCAAAGTAGGTCATGCACGACGTGCAAATACTCTGTGAAAAGGGGCATTGCATGCAGAATCTTTTAACAGAGTTTGCTTATGTTATTAAGTGTGACCTTAGCGGTTCACTATCGTAAGTTGAATTAGTTAACGATAACCCTATCGAAAGCCCAATCGATAGAACAATGTTGAATAGCACTGAAGGAGCCGGACAGCGTCACTATCGTTTGAGAAATTTCGTGTGAATATATTGATATTGTGCAAAAACATTAAAAATTAAAACAAAACAAAGTATTCTCTCTACAGTATGAAGATGTACTTAAGAGTGAACAGCAAGGCAAGAAGAAGAATGAACTAAGCAGAGAGGAGTGAGAAGTGTTGATGGGAAATTTCTTACACATAACTAAGAAGGAAACGAGAAGTCTTGACGAAGAAAATCTTATACAAGTTTCCGCAAACGTTTCACTAATGTTTAAATTTCTTATCTTTCAGATTCTTTCTCCAATAGGCACACCCACTTGCCTGGCACACCTTCTACAGGGTATTAAAAATTGCTTTGCTGACACAGTTTGTGGCAATGGCTCTGCGCGTTGGCATTAGGCAATTTGGACGTGGCTGCTACAAGGTGTTAACGGACGGCCTTATGGACTTGCCCATAAGCTCCAGTCTGAGACTATTTGTCATTCACCCGGCCGAACTTAGTTGCCCAGTTCCCTAGTAGCTTCCCCCTTCTTCTTTCTCTGCTCTCCCCTGCCCCCTCTCGCATAGTTCTCCCGCTCAGACGAGGAGGCGTCTGTATTAGTTTTAATGTCTTCTCGCGACGGGGAGCAACAAACTGCGCAGCATCAGCAGCTGCATTCGTGCCACGCCCACAAAGACTCGCTTTAAAGCCTGCTTACACGTCCACAGCCACGCCCACGCCGGCTTATGGTAGGCGGTAATAATTTACATAAATTTCATTAGCACATCTGGCAAAGGCTGCGACATTCCTTTCATTGTTTGGATATGTCTGCCTGCCTACGCGTGTGTGTGTTTGTGTGTGCGTGTGTGAATATAAAATTTCATTTAATTTACAAGTTGTTTAATTTATGGCATGTTTACAATTTGCAATTTGTACAATTCGATTGAAAACAAGAATGAAACAGAAAAATGCTCGACAAAGTTGCCAAATGAAATTAAATGCGAAACACAGTTCTGTCTGGCTACCCCACTCCTCTGCCTCTACTCCCCCCTTCCCCGATAACATGCCAAGCTCAATGGTTCTTATGCTGCTTGTTGCTGTTGTTGTTGCCGTGTTGCGTGTCAACGCTCAACGCTTTCACTTAACTGTCTGTGTCATTTGGGGTCACGCCCCCATTTTGCCCATTTCGCAATGCGCCGCTGCCTCCGCCTCTGCTGCTGCCTTCTTCTTTGCCTTTGCCTGGCGGCTTGCCGTCCAAGTAAACTAGTTGCCTCTTCGCTTTCCCTGCTTGCACCCTGCCCTGCCCCGCCAACCAACTCGACTCATGTCGGCTGGCCGAGCATACCCTTTAACTAGTTTGTCTGTTTGCCTGCCTTGTTTGTCTCGCTCGGCCGACGACCACACCCCTCTCCCCTGCTGCACCCCCACCCCTGCGACGACCGCTGCCCTGTCGTGTCTTGTCCTGTCACATGCAATTTTTTGCATGTCCTCTTTACGGCAGCAACAAAATGTATTTACCTCATATTTAATTAAATTGCCAACTCGTATTGCGATGCTTTATTTGCATAGTTAAGTGCGAGTGAGAGCGACAAAGAGAGAGAGAGAGGGAAGGACGGAGAGAGGGACAGGGAAAGAGAAAGGAAGTACATGTGTCCCACTCATCGAGTACTTTACGAATGCTGCGGACTGTTTCAAGTACTTTGCAATTGTTAAGGGAAAATCACGATTCAGTTTTGATTATAACATGAACTTCATGAACTCTGAAATGAACTCTGTTCTTCGCAGACGCTGCTTGCTTACTGTTCTTTAAATACATGGATCTTTTTACCCTTGCTGAGGGTATATTAATGTTGGCCAGAACTTTGCAACGCACCTTGGGAGAGTTCTCTGTGTTCTCATATATATATTCTGAATAAGCATCAACAGAGGAATCGAACTAGCCTTGTCCGTCTGTCTGTTTGTCCGTGTGTCTGTATGTGTCCGTCTATTACAAAATAGTCCATCAGTGTTGGAGTTATCTTAATGAAACTTGGCACACATGCTTTCTCTGTCTGATCTTTAGGTTAGCTCCTCTCGCTCTTCTGTCTATGTTCACAGACAGTTGGCGACTCGGCTATTCTGATCTTGCTGACTGCTTGTCAAGCTGTTCTTTAATCCAGCTACATTCCTTACTGTATGTTTTCTACAAATCTGCCTTCTGCCTTGCAATCTAGCAAATATCTATTCGCAGCTCTGAAGTGCTTTCCTGATCCCCTCAAATGTTTATCATGCTCTCGTTCTACTTCCTTGTCTGGCCTTTGCCTTAGTTCGTCCCGTGCTGCAATATTTATGCATATTTGCGGCACTGCTTTTGTTTGCTCCTTCGCAATCGTAAATTAAAAATGCGCTTGCTGTGGCCACACAATAACCGCAACATACCGCAAAGGCGGCAAATGGTGGGCGTGGCTGAAAGTGCAAACGAACGTGACACATTGAAATATCCATTGTTGTTGCTGCCGATGCTGCTGCTGCTGCTGCTGCAGAGTGGCCTATGTTATGCTGTCGAGCAGCGAAAGCAACCGAGAATTCCCAACTCATCGTAATTTGGCTAATTTAACGGCACATTCGGCACACAAATAGCTGCCAATCATGACCCGACTCGATCCCTTTCCTCTTCTCTTTCGCTTTTAATTTACTGCTCCCTTTCCCTCTCGCATTCTGTGTGCGAACTTTGGCACTGCGTGGTCAACAATTTATGTGCACGTATACGTAATTTATTTATTAACCCCTTCAAAGTCACTGCTAAGCTGAGGAGGCGCGGAGGGAGACAGGGAGGGGGGGAGCGCTGCCTTCGCCTGCCACAGCATCTTGGCAAATTTACACGAATGAAATAAATTTAAATTAGTTTTAACATATTAAGCGTAAAAAGGCAGGCCCAAAAGTCAGAAATCGACATTGTCTCCTCCTGTTGTTGTTGTTCCTCTTCTTCTTACTGTTGTTATCTCTGTTTTTGTCTCTGTCTCTCTCTCTCTCGCACAGCTGCTCTGCAGGCGGGCAGGTTGCTGTAAACTGTTGAAATATACGCAAACATAAACTTTAATGAATTTCACCAAATCCAAACGCGTGTGCTCCTGGGTGCCTGTGTGCGTCTGTGTGTGCGTGTGTACGTGCTTGTGTTTGTGTGTGGCTTTTGTTGCGCTAGTGAAGTTATTTTGCTAACCTTTCGCCGCCATTTTGTTGCCATAGAGCTGCCAAATATTTGCATTGGCGCGAAGAAAAACTCGCAGCTCCCGAAAACATTTTAGTTCGGCGAGAAAATTAAACGCGCGCGCACACACACAGTCACACTCCGTCTCTCACACCTACACACACACACACTTGCTAGACAGTTATATTTTTCGGTTGCCGTTGACTGCAACTTTTTGGCACTTCACCGCCGACGGCGACGGCAGAGACGTTGCTGTTGCCGTTGCCGTTGCCGTTGCCAGGCCTCTTCAAACATGTAAGCCGCAGCAGTGGCAACTTTCGCCAGGGGCGTGGCCATGCTGTGGGCGTTGTGAGCGTAGTGTGGGGCGGTTGCGCGGGTGCGGGTGCGGGTGCTGAAGGTTTTCGGGTAACGCCCTCACATTACGCATAAATTTTGCACTTTACAAATTTGACACGCACACGTTTGCGGCATTTTGTGTTACACATTTACACACAACGTGTGTGTGTCCTGGGTTAGACCTAAAAGGCAACAGCAGAGGGAGGTGCAGGGGGAGGGGAGGGGAAAGGGGCAGTGGACAACTATACATATGTAAAGCAAGTGCGCCATTTGTCAGGGTGACAGCGGGCAAGGCACTGTGGGTGTGATATGTATAAGTGGTGGTGTGTGTGAGCAAGTGTCTGTGTGAGCAAGTGTCTGTGTGTGTGTGTCTATCCTTGCATTACTATAAGCACACGCCAGGCACTATGATCTTTGGGCAACTAAAGCATGCCACACTTGCCCCGAGTTTATACATTTCAAGGCATATTCAATTCTGATTCAATCTTCTCCCTTTGCATGGCCAAAGTTTCAGCTGAAATCAATTTGCGCGAAATGAGCACAGCATGTACCGTTATCACTTGCTGCCTACCCCCAGCCAGTGCGTTAATAAGGCCACCCTAATGTGCCCATAAGCTGAGCAGAGCGGCAACAAGCTGCTGCGCAATTTTCTATTCCATCGACGAGCACCCAAACATAACTCTAGCAACAACAACAACAACAACAGCAACCCCATATCAGACACACACACACACATGCACACACACACTGGCGCATCTCACCTTCGCTTTAGTGTTTGGGGCGCAGTTAAAATGTTGCCCTAATGCCCGTAAACAAATTAGGAAGCATCCTCTAGAGCCAGCCCACGCTGCGTATGCGTTATGTGAGTGTTGATCGCATTGTTGTTGTAGTTTCTAACACTGCTACTGCTTGTAAACTTACAACGCTGTCAAAATGTCAAAATTCACATGGAGCGTGGGAGGGGGGGAGGTGTAAGCGGAGTCTGACGACGCTTGAAGGCTGAAAAAATTAAGTGAAAGTGTAATTGGGCGTCAGCGGGTTAATGGAGGTTGCAGCGCGCGTTTTTTAGCGTCCGCCACTTAGTTTTAATTAGTGGGTTAGCTAACGGGACTAGCAAGACATAACGGCAACAGCTAACGCCTTTTCCCCGTTGCCAAATGGGGGACTAGGTGAGGGGGAAAGACAGGCTTTCAGGGGTTACCCCGTTGGATCATATTCATAAATAATAAGAAGTGCACTAACAATCGATATCAATTGCCCAATAACCCCTAAATGCAATTGCACAATTAATTTATCATTAGCTGCGCTACACCCCGCCCCCTCTCTCCCCGCCCCTTCTGCCCTTGCTGCCTTCGAGATTCTCTCTTGGGGTTTTTTGGCGCCGCGCTTAAGTGAATTATTGCCTCTCAGGCACTGGGCGCGTTTCATTTTACTGCCGCGACCTAATTGCAAAAGTGCTGCAGCCTTCGATTGGTGCAGTGAGTGTGGGGGAGGGGGAGTGAGGCAGGTTGAGGCAGCTGCCAGCAGCGGCACTCCATCAGCTTTTTATGTCGGTTTCATTTTACCAATTTCTGATATGCAATATAGAACCGGGCAATTAAAGAACCAAAAGGAAACGTATCCTTTGCCAGGCTGAGCTTGCGAGTTGAAAGCAATGTAAAGTCTTGGAGTCATGGATAACTGCAGCTGCTAAGGCACATTTGCAACTGAGTTGCAACTTAATAATAGCAGAGTTTTTGTGTGTTAATGAAACAATGAATATGTGGTCAAGTGCTACCTGCAATACCAAAGTATCACTTGTTACACGAGGAACCTAGAGAATGAGATGTCCAGGACACTGAGGAGCACTGTTGCGTAATGTACGGACTCTAGACGTCACAAAAAGACGCAAATATGCAGTAGAATAAAAGAAAGCTGGAAATTTGGCCTAATTTCTAGATAGGTGGGACAAAATTGAAGGTTTTAAAGAGGCTACAAGGTAAGTGTGAGAAAGAAAAAAGCAGAGCTGATTGTAGTTCGCAAACAGCACCCTAAACGACTCGTGCAGTGCGTAATTCGACCTACAATTCGAAAGAGTTAATGGTAAAACTTGACTTGTACTTCTTTAAGGAACAAAGCAGTGACTACAGTTAAATTTAATCAATTTTCCATGGTCACTTACTCTCTTCAAGTGCTTAGTCTGATGTCCTGAACCTCTTTTCTAATATATTTATTGCTATTTGAATGCCTGGCGAGCCTTAGCTAGAAGAATCGCAGTTTTAGCAACCTAAGAGTCTCTATAAGAAGCTTTCACAGTCTTTGCATATAACCTCTCTCTCTCTCTGTTTCTCAAAAGCCTTTCATAAGCCTCTGCAAACGCCTCTCCCTCACTCTTTTATGCCTCCCGTCGCCTGTTTTTTGCTGCGCATTTCGCCCGCCACAACAGACTGTGGAACACTTGTAATTAGCCGCGGTTCCTACAAATTATAATTACATAGCATGTGCGATATGTATGTACTACATAGAGAGAGTCAGACGCAGATACAGAAAGAGATACAGCTACAGACGCAGATACAGATACAGACACAGCTACAGCTACAGACGCAGATACAGCTACATCTGCAGACACAGGCGTGTGCGTATGCATGCAATGTGTGGCAGAAGATTGTTTATTAAGAGGCGCCGCGTGCGGGAGGCTGCAACCGCAGACTGTCAGCAAATGGCAGCTATTACTTACCAGTGGCTGCCGCGAATGTACGCCCCCCGCTGCCTCACCGCCCCGTTAAGTGGCGCAGCCCGCACAGACAACAGGCATTTAAATTGTCAAGGCAGGCAGACAAGGCGCGAGCTGGCGCAAAGGCTTGTCGCAGTCGCAGTTGAAGAAGAGGCTGCGTAACGAAAGGAAAGGAGGCGCAAAGAAGGAGCAAACGATACGGCGTATACTTGTTTTTTGTTCGCGCTTTGCTGGGCACATAAAAAATATCTTCAACCTGACGGTGGCAAACGTATTTACACCTTGTTGCCATATGCTTAATGGCCAGGCCGCATGAGGCAGACAAAGCTGGCTTGGCATACTGCAGGCAGGCAAGCAGGGGGAGGTGGAGAGGGGGGGAAACCAGCGCAATTGTATACAATTTTTTGTTGTTGGTGAATTAACACGTTGCCAACTGTTGCTAGTTGTCTGCGGAAGTTGTCAACTTGGCGGCGTGGCATAAATTCAATTAGCAAAGTGTTCTCAAAGTTGCCACACGGGCTGAGCGACAGGAAAGGCAATCGGAGATGTCTGCGCTGACCCTCGACAGGCACAGACGGAGGCACACGTTGACGCATGCTACACGTGTATTGGTATTGGTATTCGCATTGGTATTTGTATTTTGTTAGCCTTTTTCGACTCACAATCAGCGCACTGAAGCGCACATCCTGTCAGTCCGAATGATTGTCGAGATCTCTCTGCCTGCCCGCTCGCCCCCCTCTCTCTCTCTCTCTCCGTGTGGGGGAGTGAATGTATTCAGCGCTTGATTTAAACAGAAACTGAAATGCACACAAATGGAATTCGAGTTTCCCCTCCGCCCTGCACCCCTCTACCCGCATAAGCCGCTTCTATTATTACATCAGCTTATTTATGTGCGCTGGCTGGCAGTGCTACTGGCTGCAGGGATACCCCTTACAGGCAACAGGAATACCCCTGCTGTTGAAACATGTTTCTTATTATGTTGCTTCAACTTACAGCGTATCCTCTAGTCGTCTACCTCAATTCGCTTTGATGTTGATTTTATTTTCATTTTATGTAAGTCGATTTGAGTTTGGTTTGCTGGAGATGATTATGATTTGCACCGTAGTCGCATGCCAAGCTAATGGACTTGCTACCAGGAAATTGTGTAGCACCTCCCCTGTTCCCTCTTCTGCTTCTGCCAAGCTCTTTTCCTTATACCTTTCCACAGCTACAACATGCAGCGATTAGCACCTGCATTTCGTCGCAGGCAACCACTAAAATGTGTCACTAAATGCTCTGCATGCAGAACGCAATCCCAAACATTTTCTAGCAGCACCAACAATCGCAGCAACTCAGCACGTCTCAATTGCCCAGTGGGAACGTGCAGCAGTACTTCTGCAACTTCTACAGAGTACATGATCTAATGTGAATTGAAAGTAACTGCTTATTATCAAAATTTGTTCATAGATACTTAGAGCATTTAGGTGCATTCACAGTTTCTTCTTCCTGGACACAGTTCTGTCTATTTTTGTAGGAAATCTGTATAAAAGAGTACAATAACTAGCTCGATTTTAAGCGTTTTACAAGGGAGTTGTGTTGCAATAATGCAATGCAATGTTTTATTGAAGTGTTGTTAGGTCAAGTGGGTGGAACCTTTCGTCTCCTGTCTTCTACGTTGATTGATAGTAGTCGAGTAGTTGGACAGCTAGTACATTCATGTGATGTTCCAGATGTTCTATGCGTATATTTCTGGCTGAATTTAAAGATGTTCTTCTGTATTTCGAGAATAATAATGAATATATCAGCTGTCAGCTACCTTAAGCTCTTCAGGTTCTGTTGAGCTCAATTTTTCGAGCGTAACGAGTAAAAAAGCGAGAGGGAGTTTGCATGTTAAGCAGAGAGAGAGAGAAGTGAAACTGAAAGAGAGACTTAGCATGGTCTTTACAATATAAAGATCAAAGGAAAAAGAACCAAATAGACAGACAAATTAATAAATAGATAGATAAGTAGAAATATAGATAGATAGATAAAGCATAGATATAACATAGATATAACATGGATATAACATAGATATAACATAGCTATAACATAGATATAACATAAATATAACATAGATATAACATAGATATAGCTTAGATATAACATAGATAAAACATAGATATAACATGGATATAACATAGATATAGCATAGATATAACATAGATAAAACATAGATATAACATAGATATAACATGGATATAACATAGATATAACATGGATATAACATAGATATAACATAGATATAACATGGATATAACATAGATATAACATAGATATAACATAGATATAGCATAGATATAACATAGATAAAACATAGATATAACATGGATATAACATGGATATAACATAGATATAACATGGATATAACATAGATATAACATAAATATAACATAGATATAACATAAATATAACATAGATATAACATATAGAAATAGATTAAATGTAGCTGTAGCATTATATTAACACTGTGACTCCTGCAAACACCTGAATTGAAGGAATATTGAAGTCACAATAAAGCAATGCATGACATAAGTATAAAAGGCTGCGCCTTCTATTGTTCTTAGAACTTTGAACTGCAACGTTAGTATGATATTTGCATTGCTGTTGGCAGCAGCACCTCTCAGCTGTAAACAGAACTAAAATTGATATGAATTTGATGCCATTTCTGTTGACAATTTAAATATATTTAAAAATACATAACATATTTATATCAGCGCATGCTGACTTTGCTGCTGTTCTGCGCACAAAAAGGCAACAGAAGTTGCAGCTGGGCAACGCGAGTAACACTAAGTCGCAATCGCACTCTCGCTCCCTGCACTCCTCACACTCCTCGCTCTCCTTGCACTCCTCGTAGTCCTTGCCACGTTGAGTGCTTTGCTGGCTCAGCTGCAAAGAGGGAGGGGGCTGGCAGTGGGTGCTGCTGCTGCTGTTGTTGCTGGCGCGGTGACCATGGCGGGGCTGACCTGACTTGCCTTGGAGTGCGACTACTTTGCTGTAATTGCCAACATTGTTGTTGCTGCCGTTGCTGCTGCTGCCGTTGCTGCTGCTGCTCCAGTTGCAGTTGAGTTGGCGTCGTCGCCGCCCGCAATCCTCCGCGCCACTAAAAACAACCGCAACACAAAACTATTTTGTTCACGCAATGCGAAAATGTTTCTCTCTCTTGTTGTTGTTGTTGTTGCTCTTGCTGCTGCTGCTGCTGTTATTGCTGACGCCCTCGGCGCTGGCATTTGGCGTTACGTATACGCAACGTATGTCGGGTCGCCATTTGCATTTGTATGCACATTGTTGTTACAAGGCACCAGGCGGGGCCTGCACTGCAGCAGCCTCCGTTTGGTCTCTGCTCTTATTGCTTTAAACGTCATCATTGCCAGCTTTGACTTCGTCTTCCCCTCTTCTTCTTCTCCTCTTCTTGCCTCTGCTGCTGCTGTTATTGTTTTCGCCTTTGGTTCGCTTGGCTGCGTTCGTTGCGCAAGTTTATTAAATTTTGAATATCATCAGCGGCGCCTTGGGCTCTGATTTTCCAATCAAAATTCAATTCAATTGCCAGTTAATAAAATTTACTGTACCGCTGAAAGGATGTTAGATGTCACTAGTAAACGAAAGTGCCTTAAATATCAATGCATGCGAAAGCGCATTGTCGAGTACAAGCAGCAGTACGAGGACAATAAAATGAAAATTCAAAGGCAAAGAGTGCGAATTGAAATGAAGAAGAAACTAATCAAACGACTCGAGCAACTGTTGAAGGCATCGAAGAAAGCCAGTGGCAGATCGAGGAGGAACAAAGACAGAACTCGATAGAAGATAATACTGCATTCAGTTCACTCAAAGTGCTCGCAAGGTGAAAGTCTTGGCAATAAAAGTGATGTGAAACAGCTATTATTGCTATCTCTTTCACTCTTATTGATCCCCTTCGTTCGCAATGCCATAAAAATCAAAGCAGCAGCTGCCCCTCGACAGCCTTCTCCCCACTCCCTGCTCCCCCTTTAGGCAACAAATCGCATCTACTTAAACCCGAAAAACTTTCACGGCATTAATAAATATTTACAGGCACATCGCGTTTATTTTGCCAGGGAGGGGGGCGTTGAATAAGTTGAGCTGGCAATGAAATCAAATCAAATATGCACGCTGACGCCTGGGATATGCCGTATATATCAGTGCGTCCAGACCAAGTCTGCTGCCAGGGAGTCAGTCCTTCTGTCTGTCCATTTGCTTGGCGTGCGCACAAGAATTTAAATCATGCGCTCTCCATCCCCGGCTTACATGCTACTTACAACCCAATGCGCCTATATGTGTAGCCTATAAAATGCGAAGTGTGCAAAGCGAGGGGGGAGAGAGAGTGGCAGACGCAGCTGGAGAGCTGGACCGTGGCCGAAAAGTGAAATGGAATGGTCTCTGACTTGACTCAGCCAAGGCAGAGATAGCAGGGAAGACAGATAGAGGCAACAACAAAGTTATTATTCGCTGCTGGCTGTGGGGTTTCTTGAGTTTTTATGCACATGGAATTTTTATGAGTTAATTTAATTTATAGTTTTATTATTATGTTCGGCACATAATGCTAGTCATGAGAACTGACTGAGCAGCCTTTGAACTTAGCTGCATTCGATTCAAGTGTGAAACTTAATGTTGATCTTTCTATGCAGCAATTGCAATGATTTTTGCCACTGGGTGGTGGGGAGGGGTCAAGCAGGGGAGGGGGAAGGTGTGAGGCGGAGCTGACGGGCTTGCAAGCTTGTAAACAACTTGAAATGACGCATTAAATGACGCAATAAGAGGAGGCAAGAGAGACAACGACGCTGGCGCTGGAAAGTATGCTAAGATTTTTGCACTGTTGATTTCCACGCTGGCACTGTAAAGTATGCTACGATTTTTGCACTGTTGATTTATACGCTAATAAAAGCAATTTCACTGAACGTCAGATGAAGGCAGAAAACAACAAGAGCAACACGGAGTAAACATGGGTAGGGGCATGGCATAAGTTACGCCGGACAGGGACTCCGACTGCGCCTCGGACACAGACGCGGCTGCGAACTCGAACTCGACATGGACACGGAAGTGGAGTGAGTGGAAGTTGCGAGACTGGCAGTGGCTGCCTTTGACATTGTAGACAAGCCCGTCGAGTGCTGTGTTCCCCTTGTTATTTCTGCTGTCAGTTGAGCGCTGTGCAGTAGTAGCAGGTGGGGGAGGAGCAGGAGCAGGCAGTCCGAGCATTTGAGCCCAAGCTGAACTTTTTATTTACGCAGCAAATTTAATAATTTACTCTGGGATTGCTCAGTGACGAGGCGAGAGCTGATGACCGCGTGTCATCTTTGCTCGGCTTAGCTGCAGCTTTGGCAGCTTTAATTGCTTGCGAGCATTAAACGAAATCCCGCCAAATCGCTGCAGCGTTAAAAGTGCCAGTTGAAAAATCAAAACAGCCGCTTTTATTGGCATTAGCTCATTTGGGCATGTAAATTATTTGCATACCGCGCTCATTCCATGTGCTGTTGTTACTTTTGTTGTTACTGTTGTTGTTACTGTTGTTGTTGTTGGGCAATCGCACAATGCAATTAACATAATTACAATGGAGAATAGAATTTCACTGGCACTTTGCAAAGTCCTCTATTGAGATTCCATTTAATGTTTAGAACATGCGTTTTACAATTTGTAACTATCAAGCCGAAAGCAACAACAACAACAACAACAATAGCCGCAACAGCAACAAATGTTATAAAACAATAATAATAACACCAGCAGCAGCAGCCATAACAGTGGGCATAGCACGCACAGTGGGCACTCCACTTGGATTTACCTGTTCGCTTCGTTTTCGTTACTGTTTTCGTATTCATACTCATATTCATATGGTCATTCATATTTAATACGCTGCGATAGAAACACGCGTGTGTGCGCTAATTCAAAATGCGTTTAAAATGAATTGTTCAGCGCTTTAAGCACGAAAACAAGCCAAACAACAAGCCAAACAATGGCGAAACGAGAGAGCTCAGCTCGTTAATATTTTACCTGACACACACACAAAATGAGGCACACACACACAAATACAGACACACACAGACACACTCAGTCATGCCGTTGGGTATTAAGCTTTAATGAAGCAATAAATTTAAAATACGCACTTTTTTGTGTCCAAGTACAGAGGAAATAAATAAAAAGTAAGACTGCAAGGCGTGCAAGTGCACGACCTGCAGATACCCTGTAAATTAAGTTGCACTTGTGGGGGTGTAAAGAGGAACAAAGTCAAGCACATTGGCATATAACATAAAATAAATAATAAATAATACTTTATACAAACTCAACTACAGCATGCATACCCAGCTCCGTCTCTGCAGGGTATGAAAATTGCTTCCAATATTACGTCTTCTGCTGCTTCCTGTCCCGCTCATTCGCTGTGTCTCGCTGCTACCTTTGTGCTCGCTCTCTCTCTCTCTCTCTCCCTCTCTGTCTGTCCCTTGCTGGCTGTGCTGCCATCTCGCTCTGCACACACACACATGTCGCTCGCCTGTTTCTTTTTATAAATACATAAACCTTTTTAAGCTGTCAAGTGATATGTCAAAATTGATATCCGAGTCATTTAAAATGCATGCAAATATGGCGCATCGACAACAAAAAGGAAACTACAATAACATCAGCAGCAGCAGCACCACCACCACCAACAGCAACACCAACAGCAACATCAACAGCGACAACAGCGACAGTGGCAGCAATAACAACAACAGCAAATCAGACGACGAACCTGAGGCGAGTCACTCAGTCAGTCAGTTTGTGGGCAACAGGAATACCGACAACAACAGCAACAACAGCAACACAACAACACGAATGTCGAGGCAAGAAGGAACAGGCAACACTGAGCAGCAACAACAACAACAACAGCAACAACAGTCGCGGGTAGCAAAATTCACAGCGCATTTGCATAAATACGTTTATGTAATGTAAAATGTCAGCGACAGCGACAGCAACGGGCACTCGCTGTCGCCTTGCTCACACCCACACACACACAAATATACATACACTCGCACACACGTGAACTGTGCTGCTGCTCTTGTATTTTTGTTGCGGAAAAAACGAGAAAACGCATCGAATTCGGCGCTGCTTCTCTTCATCTCCCTCTGCCTTTGGTTCTCCTTTACCGATTTCGTCGTTGGGTTTTTGCAGCTGGAATTGTATTGAAATTCATAACACATCTGATGCATAAAACGCCCGAAAGCAGGCTATGCAAATATGTAGTAGTAAACCATGCCGCTGCGCAAGAGGCGTGAGTGCGGAAGGGACAAGGAAGGAAGGGAAGGGTGGAAGTGCATAGATCAGACAGTCTGCTGATGGATTTATTAATTACAATTTCACTAGCTCAGTTCCTTGACTGCGACAAGGCAACGCGGCGTATGCGTGATGCGCTGCAAGTGCAAGGCAGATTAGTGCAGTGAGAAAGGTTCATAGATCCTGCAGCTCAACAATTAGCGTTTCTCTTGGCAACATGGCGTATGCGTAATGCGTGGCAAGCCTGATCAATGCAGCGAAAGGGGAAGGGAAGTCACTTCAGTGACTAGAGCAGCATTATAATCACAGATCACAAGCTGCCACAAAATATAAGCAGTATATAACAATTTAATTAAGTTGAGCTGAGCTTACGGGGCGTATGCGTAATACGCTGCAAGTGGAAACCCGATCAATGCAGCGCAAGGCAGCAAAGTTCAGTGCACAGTCAATTGATTAGTCTGCAGCTTTACTCGACTTCTGACCTTTTTTGGCCACGTTGTTGTTGTTGCTGTTTTTATTGTCTGACTGCGCCATTTTGATGCATTAGTTGCAGCTTAGCGCACATACTAGCGAGCACACACACACACACACACACACACATGCACATGCACTGACACTCTCGCACTGCCATCGCCAACTGCTGCTTATGAATTATTATGAGCAACGCACGCAGTTTGCAACATTAAATTTGTTGTTGTCTGCGCGTCTATTTGCAAATTGCCAACGCCAAACTTTCTCTATAGCACGCCCATCAGATTGCCCTCCCTCCCTCTGCTATGCCCCCTCTCTCTACCAGGCCAATATGATGGCCCATACATCCCCACACTGGCCATATGTTGCGTTGGCCATTTAGATGTGATTTGCTGCTTGGTTTGGGCTCCCAATCCCCTCTTCACTTCTCTCCCCTCTCCCTCTCCTTCTTGCTTCTCCTGCTCTCCTGCTGCCACTGACTGCGTGATCCAATTTCGCATCGCGAAACTTATTTCCAAGTGCATAATTCATTGTTTTGCCCACATTATTTTGCCTGTCATAAGTTGAAGAGCTGCCACTGCGCTGCTCCTATTGTTGTTGTTGCTGTTGCAACCAACATTGGCTACAAGGCATATGAAATTAGTTCTGTTTTTTGAGTTTGGACCAAACTTTGCAATTCGTCGCTTCAACTTGTCAGCAGAAGAGCAGCAGAAGTGCAATTTTCCAGGATATTTAATTGAATTTGAAGCCGCAGAGCAAATGGCAGCGCCAAGAACTGCTGCACACGGCAGCTGCTACAGCCGCATGCGCAACTTGCCTCATGCAACGTAGTAAAGTATCTTAAAGTAGGCACTGCTCCGGCTGCAGCTTAAAGTAAACTAAAACTCCATTTGCACCTCAGCTCAATTTGTTTGCCTTGCACTCGGACAGCGGCAGGAACTATTGACAGCACGACGGGAGGGGGGAGGAGGGGCAACAGGGGAAAGTGAGCGGTGGCTGTGACCATTCTTAGTTATTTGCATGTGGCGGTCGAACTGCCTGCTCGGCCTGCATTGACCTCCAACTTGACCCACAGCAAGGAATGAGACCATTTCATATGCTCCAAGTTGCCTTAGGTCAACGAAAGTAACACGGCCATGAGGAGAGATGAGTTTGGTAGATTCCAATACAAAATGTTGTATAATATTCTAGGTATTTAAGAGGTATTCTATGCTATTTCAGCAGTATTATTATAGTATTATTCCAGGTGAAGTATGTGGGCATAAGAGTAACCTGACTGCCTGCAGAAACTACGCTGAACTCTCAATTTATTAACTGCTAGAAGACTATGACTTCCTTGGGTTATTGATTCAGCAGCTGCTCTGCTTCATTCAGCTTCAAGACAGAGAATAAGAGACAGGTAGAAAGGCATACAGAGAGAAAGAGAGAGAGAGAGAGAGAGAAATAGAGACAGACCGACAGGCAGCTGATTGTTTCGAGTGCATTCTTGAAGCTCCTGCACTTGCCTTGAGCCTTCTGCAAAACTTCTGCAGTAAACAAACAAAACATGCTGATTTTCACGATGCTCGACAGTAAGATACCCTATGTCCAACATGAAAAAGCACATACAGAAATTGTTACCAACAATGAATCTCAACATCATCTCCTTGCTGTCTTTGTCTTTCATTTGCACTTAATTTATATAACCCTTTGCAACACTTTTAGTGGGTATACAGCACTGTAAATAAGTTGGCTTAGTGTAAGCTATCGTCCCGGCGCTGCTTTACCGACGCCAGACTTCAATTAAATCGATTAATTCGATAGCACATTTCGGTCTCTCGATTAGCTTTCCAGGCTCACTGCAATGGGAACGAGCAACGTTTCTTATTCTCTTCTCTTCTTCTCTCTCCTTCTTTTGTAGTATGTCTTTGCGATAGATGTAGTTCGTTTGATTTGCACCAGAGTGGCGCACACTCCATCAAATTGACTGAAAGGAGCAACAACATCAATTGCACTGCAAGCTGAACATTATTAATTATTCCCGTTGTCAGAGACAAGCTTTAAAAAGTCAATATGCTTATTTGAATGCCATCAGCAGGGTGTATTAGGGTGCAGCGTTGAATTGTCTAATATATTCGAGCATTTTTAGTTTGCATGGGATTCCCTTTTGGCAATTGATACCAAGTTAAAATGGTGCCCGTTGTAGGTATTACTGCTTCTAGGAGTCGCATTTATACTCTCAATTTGCATAATAATCTTCAATGAATTGTTGTTGTGCCTCGTGCCTTGCCACATGTGGAACTCTCTGCTCTGGCAACGGTCGCTGCAATAAATAAATTACGCATTGGGGTTTTTTGCGGGCAATAAGCCAAAAAGGCCATACAACGTTGTTTTTGTTATTGTTGTTGTTGCAATGCAAATAAATTAAATGCAGTTGATATTGTTGCCTTGTTGTTGTTGGTGTTGTTGATGCCTATGCCAGTTGAATTGTGTAACAAATGACAGTGTGGCAATTTGTATAAGCTAATCACACCAGAGACATGACATACACTCACGCACACACACACACACACACACATGGGGCCATAATTAAAGGCTTTCATGAGCGTTACCAATACAATTAAGCGCATTAAAAGCGCACAATTGTGCGCACAATGCATGCCTGACTGCGTGCGTGTGTGTGTGTGTGTGTGCGTGTGTGTCTGTATGTGTGCGTGTTCATTTGTGCGTATTGGGCAACGTTGCGCACGTTGATGGCATTTCGATTGGAGATGCTGCATGAAAAGCACTGCGAATGACCTACAAAATGCCCCAGGCTGGGAAAATGATTCTAATTTTCCATTTTCTATACCACAAATTCGGACTATGACCCTCCCCCCAAATACAGACCCGTTCTGCTATTAATCTGTGCCGGGCCACTTGTGAATTTATGGCTACAGCAATTGCTTCGACAAAGTGTGGTGGACCATGTGCCGTGTCCCGAGGCTCGGACAAATTTGCAGACAAAAATCTGCAATGGGTACGAGAAAGCGCCGCAAAGGCGATCATGTAAGAGCACAGAAGGCATATGGGCGGGCAAAAAGAATGTCTTTAATTAAAATCTAGCAACTCATACTGCAGCAGAAGAGGGGAGAGGGATGTGGGTGGAGTCTACAAACTACAAAAATGCCAAAAGAAATGGAGAATAACTTTTAATTAAAATGCGTGTAAGATAAAAAGCGAAAGCGAACAGACAAAATATAAGCTCGTGTCTACGAACATACACACACACACACACACACACATATATACACACATTTACAGAGATACCAATACATACAGACTTTAGTTTGCTTGAAGAAATGAACATCGGAAATGCAGAAAAGTTGTTGCTGTTGCCTGTACTAATCTCATATTTAACTGATAAATCTTTTTTTTTTTTTTTTTTTTTTTTAATTGATAAATGAATACGGAATGGAATGAATGTTAGAATGAAAATCGAAGGGAGAATGATTGAAAGAGAAAGAAGCAAGATAAGGAAGGAAAGAGAGAGTAAGAGAGAGAGAAGAGAGGTAGGGAGTGTAAGAGAGAGAGTTCAACAGTTGGAAATCATGAAGTCGAAGCCTTTAGTTCACCTGAGTCTTGTTTCCAAATTATGGGAATCAAAACAAGGCAATTTGTGCGTGTATGGGCGTGTAAACACGTATGTGTGTATGTGTGTGTGTGTGTGTGTGTGGGGACTGGCATTAGATAAACATGAAAGCGGGCAAAGCAAAAATGTAAAAAGTATGCGAGCATTAAAGTCAACAAGAAGAAATCCGCAAAGCACGAAAAATATGATATATATGGTATGAAAGTGTATCCCAACTTACACACACACACACACAAAACAACAAGCAAAAGCAAATCATTTGCTACACATGTGGCCAGGCAGGAGAGGAGTAGGGCAGGAGGGAGGCGGGGAGGGACTCTAAATAAAAGTAAAAATGGAAATCTTGACACACTCTACAAACTAACTTGACCCGAAACTACAAGAACAAATAGCAAAGCAACAAAGGGGAGGGGCAGCCGTTGAGGCAAGAGAGGAGACAAGAAAAGAGGCAGGAGAAGAGACACGAGCGGAGGCAACTACAAGGGAAGCTTTGGTCAGCAAGCTAAAAGGACTGCCCAAATGTAGCGAGGGGTAGGATGAGGAGTGTGTAGGAGATGGGCGGGGAGGTACGCTGGGTAAGCTGTTCATATTTTATGCGCATAGCGCACATGTTTAAATTAACATAAGGCGAAATTGAGCCGCTGCCTGGGCGTGCCCAACGTTGACATTAGGCTGCATAAAATTCACACTCACACACACACATATACAGATCCCACACACACACATCCGACAGAGAGTAGACTCAAAAATTCAGCACAGAAGTCGAGTCTTACATATCCATGTCATTTAGAGAGGAAGAGTTCGAGCTCGCACGCAGATTGCCCGATTTGCCGGGGCCAAAAAGGAAATTTTACGCGGCCTTTTTACATATTTTTCGGGCCTGGGACATAACTGTGCATGGCATAATAATGATGTGTGCCCAGACTGGGCAACAAGGCAGTAGGAGTGGGTGTGGCAGGCAGCGCAGCCGGCACACAGCGCGACCACAGTAAGAGCGGTCAAATAAAAAACATAAAGAGAAAGAGAGAGGAAGAGGCGAAAAAATCCGAAAATAAAGTCGTAAGTTCAAATAAAGCGCAAAGGAAAATGCGAATGTGTATTGAGTGAAGACCAGACATGACCTGACCTGTTGTGGTATATTGGAAAAGTTGGAAATTTGTCGAAGAATCAAGCAAAGAAAACTAGGCTATACAAGTTCCTGAGAAGACGTTGTTAGGCAGTTTGGGGATACACTAATGCCATTTTTCCAGCTTGTTCTTTACTTTTTCTCAGCTCAGATTCACTTGAACTTAAATTCGAAGTGCGGCTGACTGCACTGACTACCCTCCTACTCTTCCATTACTGACAGTCCCTGCTGCTCCTGCGACAGTATCAAGTAAGCATGTCTCTGGGAATTTATCTTTTGATTAGGCGCGCTTGAGCGACGACCAAATTGTGTGCCCGGCAATTTCCTGGATGGGGGTGAAAAGGACACACAGCACATCAAATTTATGTGCCGCCCTTTGGCCTCAATAATGAGCACAAATTTTTGTCGATAATTCGGTTTCAATACCCTGCAACCAATGATAATGGCTGAAAAAAGGGTTTACTTAGCATTTTAATATGACAAGTTGAACAAATAAATACATTACAACGCGTTTCATATTATTCACGGTTTAAATTACATTTTCTTCGATTTTTGATCACTTTTCTTGTTACTGCTCTACCTCCATGTTGAGCTGCGATTACTCAATATCAACTTATGAACTGTTATCGACTTACCGCCACTTTCGACAAAGTCTATAAATAAGTGTTGAGTAAGAAAATAAATGAATGAATAAATAATAAAGATTAAATAAATTAGTATTAAAATCATTTGTATATTTGCTTGTGAGCGAGCGAGACAGCAACCGGTATGCAGGGTAACTGTCTATCGAGTGAGTTCAAAATATGTTTTTCGCGTGGTTTTGCTCCTTTTTGGTTTTTCCCCTCCAACATTTTGTGCTGATTTTCCCTTTTTTGTGGCTGCGCTCCGCTGCGCAATCCGCTCTCATCTGTAATTCACTTTAACTGTCTCTAAACAGACTACGAACATACTATATATATAGTATATACTGAATATACTGTGTAATATACACGATTTATTATGAAGCGCTGCAAAAATGAAATGCCAGCTCATTGGATTACGGCTGAGGCTTTGATTTGCTTTAAGCACGCGGCGAAAGGCTGTCCCAGTTGGAGTCAGGTCAGGAAGGGTCAGTCAGAGAGGGGAATATGAGAGAAAAGAAACGAGAAACGAGAGAAAAGCCATAAATGTTAATTGCAGCACACACGAGAGCTTAGCCTGACCGCCCTCGGGCTGACAGCTGTGCAGAATGAGTTTGACAATTATGTGACTCGCACACACACACGCATACTCAAACACTCACACGCACACTCATATGCGCACACACATGACAATAACTGCCCCGAAGCCGAGAGAGCATTTTTCGGGGGCATCAAATTCATTAGAGCCGCTTCAAAGTGCCAACGTGCAGGATATGTTCCTGCTTTATCCTTTGGCTGCAAACCCACCAGGCCCCCTCTCCTCTCCACTCTCTTAAGCCCCTCACCAGCAGCTGCTGCTCCTGCATGCAAAACGATGTTTTAATATGAAATTAGTTAGGTCCTTTGGTTTTTGGCTTAGCTGCGTGCCGACTACCTCCTCCAGCGACGACAGAACCTTCTACTCGTGCGTCTACATTTCCGTATACTCCTCCGTTTACTCCTTCATCTTCTCCTGCGTCTACTTCTCCTTCCCCACCTTTGCCTACTCCTCCGTCGACTTCTCCGTCTCCTCCTTCGTCTGTCTCCGTTCGGGCAAAAGTAAAACAAATACAAATTGCTTGCCATGTACTTATTTGGTCAACAAATGACAGGACATTCAAACACACACACACACGTATTGTCAGAGACAGAGAAAGAGAGGGACAGAGAGAGAGAGCGAAAAATATAGCCAACATTAACACAACATTGCCACTGTTGACTTACGCAACAAGGAACAGTTACGACTGCCAGCCAAATACCGTTACTCTAGCCACACACACTGCCCCTTACCCCTACTCCACAGAGGGAGACGCCCCTGTGCACTGCCACTACTCCTGCCTGTGGCCACTCAAGACAAAGGGCAAGCAATGCGTCGTTTTCCATTGACTTTTTAACTGAGCTGGCGTTGCCAGACAAATCGCTTCGCTAGGCTGAAGCAAGGTGGATGAGCGTTGTATCAAATTGAATCCAAAGGAGCGAGAGAGGGGGAGACAGAGACTCTTTATAGAGAAAGAGTGAGGGAGTAGAAAACTTTTGGTTATGCTTTTGCCAATTAAACGCGGGCCGAGTGCAGCTTCTCGCTCTATCGACAAATTGTAACGGAGTTTGCCATGATTTTGCAAGCGCACAATACACACATACACCTACACACACACACCCACATACACTCCTACACACCACATGTCAGATGCCAGCCGCCGAAGTTTTTCAACTGTCAATTAAAAGCGAAACTAATTAAACTTTGCACAGAGGGAGGGGCAGACGTTTAATTAATCGACAGGGAGGGGGCAGAAGAGTGATACAGATAGAGAGAGAGAGAGAGAGAGAGGCAGCAAAAGAGAGAGAGAGAGAGAGAGAGAGAGAGAAAACAAAACGATTAAAGTTTAATTGAACTTGTGTATTAACAAAAAACGCCTGCGAGCACGATGACAATTATTAATCAATTTGCGATCGAATGAAGGCAGCAAAAAACACGCCGATTAGTTGCCGTGTGCGCGTGTTCTTGTGTTCCCTCTCTCTCTGTGTGTGTGTGTGTGTGTTCCTGTTTTGTGTGTGTGCAACCAAATGATGTGCCAGTTTATTTATTCGCGGCACCTCCACGCCAAAGCCAGTCGCATTGTCATTGTCAGATCGAACCCCAACCTCAGCCACCTTCCCACATCCCGCCTTCTTGCCACAAAAGCTGCCGCAACGTGAGTAAATGACAAAAGCACTAAAAACAATATGGCGTCACTTCCGGCACGCATTAGCGGCATACGCCACGTTCGCCTTGTTCGCAGGCGTTTCTCGCTTTCCGTTACCCCTTGCTTACCGCCCTCCTTGCCCCACTGCAGATTCGCATGCCGAATCAGGCAGCTTAACGTGTCATTGTCATTATTCGCATTGTTTGTCTCTGTTGTTGTTGTTTCTGTTTCGGGTTGTTGCTCTGGGTTGTTTGGGCTGTTGTGCTGCGCTTGGCAGGCCAGTTAGGCAGTTAGGCATCATCATCATTAACAGCCTGCGGCAGAGGCAACGGTGGCGTTGGCAGCAACATGATTTGATCGATGTACTTACACCTTGCAGTCATATACGCATCCATTTTAAAACTGTTTGAATGCTTCGATGAGGTCTGCCCGGGAGAGTCTTCAGGGTCGTGTCGGGGTCAGAAATTAGATTAATGACCTGGGCGTAGCCTGGGATCGCAGCTCGTTCAACTACGCGCTCATTATGCGGCGCACGAGTTCGATTTGATGCTCATTTAGTTGTTTTTCTCGGTCTCAGATTCTTTTTCTCTCCTTGTCTTGATAGTCACTTTCTCGCTCTGTCTCTGTCTCTGCCGGAGTCGCCGTCGCAGTCGCTGTCTCTGCTCGGCTCACCGCAATAATTGGAAAAGTTTTCATTTGAACGCCATCAACGACACCAACAAGAACAATGGCTCGTGTTGCTACAACAACAACAAAAGCAGCGACAGCAGCAACAACAACGAATTGTGGTTTACAGCAGCAATCACAACAACAACAGCAACAACAACGACAATGACAACGACAAGAACACGACGAGCAACGCTATCATCGTCCTCGTCGCCATCCTCGTCCGTGTTGGCGAAAAGTCATCAAAAGGCTAGTAAAGGTTGACGCAGCTTCTCCTGGCCATCCCGTCCATCCTGTCCAGGACAACTTTTTGCGGCCATCGCACGCTCATGGATTTAGCACGCAGCGGACCACGAAAACGAAACGAAAACACTTTGCAGCTCACCCCAAAAGTAAAAGAGATAAGCGCAGAGCGAACGAGCGAGAGGGAAATACAGATAGCGAGAGAGAAGGAGGAATGCTAAGAGCAGCTGCCTCGGCTGTGCCAGCTGCATTGCCATGCACTTCCCCCTGGTGGATATTACGCGTATTATGGCAGCAGGTGTAACGCACTTCCATTAGCAACTGCTGCTAATGCAAACCGGGATTAGGGACAACGAAGGGGTTCGATATTAAAGATGCATCGCTGCTGAAGCTGGTGATGGATCCGGCGGTGTGGGAGGTAAGTGTACTTTCCATATAATACCTTCTTATATAATACTTACTTTACTTGCCAACAGTTTCGAGTTTCATCACTTCATGCAGAGCATGCCGAGGTCAACTATACCCTACGCCTATATCATATCGTTGCTGCTGCTGCTGAGCCATGCAGTTTGCCTACAATGATTTAAGTTTTCATTATCGAGCAACGTCTACCCAAAGACCTCTTTCTACAGCCATCCTGCCACTTCCCACCCCCACGTTGCCGCTGCATGTGTGCAGTTAAATGTGAAAAGTTCCATTTCAACTGGATTACATCGTTTATCCTAGCAAACAGGCAGAGGCACGCACGCAGACAGACAGAGAGAGAGGGAGAAAAGGGGAAGGAAAGCAGGGAGGGAGATAATGAAACAGCCTGGCAAATGCTTTCGATCGCTGACGTCGCCGTCAACCGCGCTGCAAATGCATTTTCGACGCGCTTCGAATGCGACGCCCAGAACCAAGCGAGGTCCAACCAAGAAAACCAATGAAAATGTTTGCCCAGCTCACATGGACATTGGCCCGGTTGCACTTGCTGCCACTCGACACTGGATACTGTACACTGCGTGCTGCACACTGGACACTGCCTGCAACGGGGCACTCTGCTGGGGCTACTGTGGCCAGTGAGTGCCAGGATACTCTCTCCAGCTTGCTATTTAGTATTCGGTCTTTGGTGTGGGGGTGCAACTGTCGGCCATACGGTTGGCTTTCTGTGGTATTTGTTATAGCAAAGGCTAATGAAAAGTTGACCGTTCCGCGCTGCTTCCCGACCTCGCACCCTACTACACTGCCGCCTGTAGCCAGGCTGCGGCTCATCATCGGCATCGAAAGAGGAAAGTTTTTCATTTCAGATTGCCTCTCTCTGGATACGCATGCCGTATGCAGTGCTCCATTTGTTGACCCGCGCCGCTGAGCCATCCTTAATGTGAGGGCAGCCTTCATGCCCAAGTGATTCCATGCCAGGAGGCAGAGTAGCTGTTGCTTAGTACCTTCCCTGCTTGCCAGTGAGTGCGCCTAGCAACCAGCTTTTGTGCGTGCCACAAATTGCACATTTACTGAAAGGGGAACCTAATTGAACAATCACATTTATTTATTTATTATTTATGCGCAATGATTTTATATTATATGTATTGTTATTTACCAAGTTCTATTGCAGTGTGGCCATAGTAAATGAACTTTCGTCAAATCAATCGATAAAGGTATCGAAAGTTGTATCGCTACAACAAGTGTTGAAGAACGCGTCAGCACAATTACTATTGAGCTGATATCTTGCTGACATTGCCATCGATATTTAACAAAAGAACGAGTTTTGCTGTGTAATCGATGTTTCTTTAATATGTTTGAAGCTTTAATTGGCACTGTTGTGCCTTGTTTGAAAAAACAAATAAATCAGTAAAATAGTAGTTTTGACACAAGTGGACAATCTAACAAAACACAGCATGAAGTTGATGAATATTTTCTAATATACTTTACCAGCATGTTATGTTTTTAAGGTACAGCAGTTAAATCAAATTACAATTATATTTCCTGCACTCACAACATGGCTGGCTGAGCTCTTGATCGAATTTTTATCTAAAGCATCTTTTCTCTCACTCTACCTCTCTCTGATTCTCACTTTATACTTTGTTTTGTCTTTTAAAAAGAATTTTAAGGTAATTCGCTTTGAGCCGAGTCTGAGGCGCCTCGACGGGCTGCAAATGCTGCTGAGCTCTTGGGGCGCTTAATGCAAGTTGAGCTGGTCCCATCGACACCGAGTTCGCAGTGGACTTTTGTGGCAATAAAGCAGCTCAACTCCTGAACTCCGGCGTGGGTTGCTGCAGATTTGCTTATGCAACTGCAACGGCAATGGCAACGGGCAACGGCATCGGGAACGACAACTGCAATTTAGTTGAATTACCAAGTGAAACAATGGCAACTGTTAATTGGTTTCCTTTGTCCTCGCACCGGATACCGTAATCGTAGTCGTGGCTGTAGCTGTTGCTGTTGCTGTTGCTGTTGCTGTAACTGTAGTTGCAACCAAATCTGATGTTGCTGTTGCCGTTGCCGTTGCCATTGCTGTTACTGTTACTGTACCCATTATTGCAGCTACTGCAGCCGGCAGGCGCCTGTGGCTGCTGTTTGCCAATTGCTGCAAGAATTTGAAATTGTCTTTTGCCGGGCAAATTTATTAAACAAACAAAGCTGACGCCAGAGGTAGAGAGCCAGAGCCACAACCAGAACCTGAGCGGATTCGAGACCAGAGAGCAGAGACTTAAATGCAGCAGCAAAGATTGTGAGCAAGCCTCGAAGCCGGAATGAGGAGCAGCAACAGCTGCAATTTGCATACTGCACTAACTAAGCTGATGAGGACAAGCGCCAGCATCAGTGCCTGTGCCAGCAGAGCTGACAGCTGAAAGCTGCGCCCTTGCCCATGGGCAATAAACGACAGCTCGGACCGAAAGGAGACCAAGGCAAAGCCAGCCTGAGATGCAAGCGGAGCAGCAAGCTTATCTTTATGAAGTCGCATAACTAAATGTCCAATCAGTGAAGCTGCAGCTGACAAATGAATTGCCCCACTACAAACTGCACAGTTAAGCGACAGCACCTCTTCCCCACCTCCTCCATTCGTGTACGCCCTGTTGTATACCATATCCCTTAGCACAATCCTAAAGTATCAATCTGCTGCCCTCGAGGCACACTCAGGTAAAGTCGAAGCTGAATGGAAACTCGCTCCTGTTCGCTTCTCTACAAATTATCCCTGTCTCTAGCTATGTATCTAATAGATACTATCTATCTATCCATGCTCTGCTACTCTGGTATTTTAGACTATCAGCTTACTTCAAATTGTATGCCAGAGTTCGCATATCTCTTTGCTAATTTCGGACTTTATTTTGTATCTTTCTCCTTACCCTTCTCCTTTTGTCTTGCAGCAAGTCTATTTTTGGCACATCAATACTGCAATTGGGCTTAAACTGTTGTTAAACGCAGGAGACGATGACGACAACGACGACGTAGACGATGAGGATGAGGAGGACAAGTGGCAACAGTGGCAAATAAGTTGCACTTGTTGAAAGTTTTCTGCTGCCGCAAACATTTGCATATTCCCGTCGAAAACTTTTGACTTTCTGCGAAGCCGCTCAGCACTTTGCCCCGTTTTTTGGCCATTTTCGGCTATGACCATCCCACCTTCCCTTAACTCTCTCCTCCCGCGACTGTGGCAATAAGTCAATGAGCGAGTGTCGAGTTGCAAAACGATGCAAGTTTTCCTTGTGCATTGTAGCCTGAGCGTGAGACAAGGTCCGTTTGAAAAATGAATGAATAATCAACTACCAGGGCAGTGCACTGCCAGAGAGGGGGTGGGAGGGAGGCAGTTGTAGGGGGCGGGACACAATTTGCCTGTGGAAGTTTATTGCAGCGCATAAATTGGCTGTGCGGGCCCAGAGTGATGGATATGCTGAGTGAGAATTGGGCGGGTCTGCGTGGAAATGACATTGATGACAGTGCACAAGGCGCAGGCATAGGCAGAGGGAGACAGATAGACAGAGAGAGAGAGAGGGAGGGGAGGGGAGGGTTAAAGAGAGACATCGTAAATCAATTATGATTAAAGCTCATTACAATTGCAGTGCACGCGTCACAATTCTGGTACAAACTTATTGGCAGGGAAAAGCCACACAACGTTCCGAGGAAATTGCTTAGCTCTCACCCGCGCACTCTCTCCATCACTCTCTCTCTCTCTCTCTCTGTGTAGCTATCTCTCTTTAGTTTTCACTGTGCGTGTGCGTAAGCGTGTCGGGGCGGTGTATGTGTGTGTATGGCTACGCCCACCTAATGACAATGATTTGCTTTGCCATCGATTGTAAACGCTTTCAGTTCAGCTTGTAATGATGCTGCTACTACCCCCTGCGCCCTGCCTTCCGCCATCTGCTAGTTTGAAACTACGCCATACACACATACATATGTACATGTATACTCTCCTACCCACACACACACATAGGAAAACAATTCTTGAAGCTACGACGCAGCTAAGCCACAGTATGATTGATTAGGAGAGCCCTGCAGGATGAGGGCAGACTAAGACTGCTACCAAGATTTATAATTGAGAGAATAATTAGATGAGTGTTGCGTTCTTTCCCGAACATGCTCCCCCTCTCTCTTTCTCTCTTTAACTTTCCCTCTCTCTCTTAGTGTCTCTCTCTCTTTCCCCTTATACTTGTGTGCCTTTAGTGCCTTGCGTAAGTCTTGGGTGCGGTTAATAAGTTGCATAACTGCTAAAGCCGCAGTAGCTCAGGGGAGGCAGAAGCAATGGCAATTTCTACTTTAAAGGTCCCTTAAGGAGTGAAGGGTAAAGAGTCAAGGTAGGACGACAAAACTATATAAATTGCTACTCTCTTTGTATATAGAAACATGACAGTCATTTTCCTAAAACCTAATAAGAAAGTCCGACCACGCAAAGGTTTTCTTCATCTTGATGCTGATCAAGAATATATAACATACATATATAGTACTATACAATACTTGTTACTCAGAGATTGGAGTTGCTGCCTGCTGTGTTTGAGTCGATAACAAGCAACAGCTCTCCCTGTCAGACCAGCTCGACAAGTCGGCAAATGTGAAGGCCCTTCAACGGGAATGTAGCGTCAGCTTTCATTCAGTGTGTGTATATATGGTATATATGTGTGTGTGTGTGTGTGTGAGCGAAGCTGCTTTGTATTAGAGGCTGCCACTTGTGTATTTCATTCCATTGTATTATTCGGCTTGCATTCATTTCCTTCTCAGTAATTTTTTTGTGTTTGCACCCAAAGACAAACTCCGCCAACCCGACTTAAGCAGACATCGCACTTTGCTGACTGTCGACTGCGCAATGATTATGTGCCACATGCGTGTAGGTAGGTGTAGATGTGTGTGAGTGTGTGTGTAGTTGTTGTCAGTGTGTGCGTTTTGGGGCTGTCTTGTGCTGTATACAAATGCCTACTTATAACGACATTTAATTTCAAAGCACGCGCGCACAGGACGAGCCGAGGTAGAGAGACTGTTGTGTCTGCAATATTGAATATTGTAGCAGATACGCGCACTGAGACAAGCGCGCACACACACACACACACCCACGCACACGCATTCACACACATCACTTGCTGGGCCACATTGGCACCTATACAAGAGTGCGTGCTCTGCCGGGCAACTCCTGGGTCTCGGCCACATTGTTTGCTCATCGTTCGCCTCCGCGGCCAGTCAATTTATTTGCTGCACAGGCAGTCCTGGGCAGTGCCGAAAACTTCTGCGCTGTCCACTCCTGTCCCAACATGTGCGTATTTCACCCTCCCCCCTGCCAGTTACCCTTCCCCTATTCCCTTTGCCATAGCAACTTGTCTTGTACCTTATGGCGGCACTGCGCATAAATCTCACGCGCACCACATAATTATCCAGTCAACAGGCGCTAAACAGCCCTCGAGCGAATGGATTTGGTCAGTGCTTAGTGGGCGGTGCATGTCAGGCATGGCCACGCCTACTAAGCTCTACCAGCTAGGCTTAAAGTTGTCCGTGTACAGCTCCGAGGAGATCAACAACAATTTGCCACGACGAAATGCTTAGGAACTGTTTGTCCTTGCCTGTTGTGCCAGCACCTTGCTTACCTCCTTGCATGTAGTATAGCATAAAACCTATTTAAATAAGTGAGATTTTATACCCTTTGGCTAAGGAACACCTTCAAAATATCGTATCGTATCGTATTAGTGTATTCTTTGTCGGCATCAATAGGGAGTTAATTAGGCCAAGCCGGTCTGTCTGTCTGTATGAACGCGCTGAAATCAGAAAAAGAATAAAGCTGGAGACTTCAAATTTGGCCTGAATATTACTCTCTTTTATGCGTAACAAAAGTTGATTGTAAATCTAGTATGCCACGCCCACCGCCCTCGCAAATCAATAAGTTGAACTCTACTATTAGGCAATCTAGTAATGTTTTAACATTTTGCTTTTGCATATGCATAGCTAAATACATTATGACCTTATCCCCCTAATTTCAATCCGATTAGATTGTAACAGAAGTTGTGTGGAGTGGTTAGGGCTCTCTAAACATGCTTTAATTCCTTATTAGTCAGACCTTTGACGGGTGCTTAGGGGCTGAGGTAGTTAATGACATTAAAATGGAAAATCATATAAAAGTAAATGAAGTAAGTTTCGTGCTGGCAGCAAAACGAGGCTAAAGGAGGTGAATTGCACTGACAGACACCCTGTAATAATCAATTCGAAATGAAAACTATTAATTAGCATAGAGCTCGTTTGAAAGCAGGAGCTGTCTGTCAATGAGTCTCTCTGTCTGCCTTCATCCGCATGCAGCAGGCTAATGAGTACAGGGTATTGTAGGGAAACAATGCTGCTTCCCAGAGCTTTCAACGGCAGCAACAATTGCAAGAGGAAAACAAAAGTAAAGCGCAAAAATACCAAGTGCATTGCAACGCGCAAGGTGAAGGAGGCAGAGTTTTTGCCATTGCCAAAGCAAATATGCAAATTGTTGATTACAAAGTTTTGTTGCTGCTGCTGCTGGTGCTGGTGCTGATGCTGCTTCTCTTACTGCAGCTGCTTTTCCATATAAATATTTAAGTATCTTGGCATTTTAGCTGCTAGTTTTTGCAACAAAATGGCAGTTGCCAAGCAGAGAAAGGGATGGAGAAAGGGGGGCAGTAGTCGCTTGCACAATGGGCGCCTGTCTAAATTAGACTTTGAGTATTTTGCATATTTAATTGAAATTGCATTTCTTAAATAACTCACTGTCATTTGCACAGCACACACACACACACTTACACACATACGCACTCAGAGAGAGAGAGAGAGAGAGAGCGAGACAGAGACAGCTAAGAACAAAGTGGAACAGCAGAGACACGCCTACTATGCTGGCATACGCTTTTTATTTGTGCATTTAACTACAGCCTGACTTCGCATGTGTGTGTCTGTCTGTGTGTGTGTGTGTGGATGAGTATTTATTTAGTTTTATAAGAGTTTATTCAAGTGCATGTCTTACCCAAAGCTTTGTTTGTTTATTTCGGCCAACTCAACAACAACAACAACAGCATCAAGAGGAACAACAAGCACTACAAAAAACCGAAACTCATTTGCAATTTGTTTAATCAACACTCAACGCACAAGCAGCTTGAACATACACACACCCACACACACACAAAGAGAGACTCAGCCGAAATTCCACATACGCCCCGTGCGTCCCCCGCTTCAGACACTTTGCCAGCACCGAAACTTCGCACTCGTCCTCGCACAAGCAAAGTCAAATAAACATGCTAATTAAAAGGCAGACCGCCCGCCTCGCCTCGCACAAAAAATCCAAGACAAAATATTTGACCCAATCATAGACACGACACAATGGCGAATTACCCCCAAAAAAGCAGAGAGAGTGCCGACGTGAACACACAAAAGGAAGCTCCACATAGCACAAAGGTTCTCCTGCTACACTTTCGAAAAAAGTTCGAGAATGAAATAAAGCAAGAGCTCAAAGTTAAATAAATAATTGTAACTTTCCGGAAACAGCCTTAAAGTGATTCATTTAAAGTGGAATTGAATTACCATGATATATAAAATATAAAATATATATAGTTTATTTATGTAGGAATGTAATAGAAGCTGTGTAACTGCGTACCTTCCTCGATGTTAAAGCACTTCAGATTCTGAGGCGGATTCTGTATGTTCAACGATAGTTTTATGTTTTATTAATCGACAGATAATTTTGCTTGAGTTAAAAGAGAGAGAAAGACGTATTGAAAATAACTTTCTATCTCCTCCTATAAATCATTTTAATTAATTATTACTAATATTATTAAGAAACAAATCATTATAATAATCATTTCAATTTGTATGCCCACATGTATGTATGTAAATAGTGATGGTACTGGCAGTTTCATAGTACGGGTGGCAACGCTGCAGGTAACTGTCGATAGGTTCAGGGTTGCAGTTGACACCAATAAACGAGTGATGAAGTCACTCGAAGTAGTTGTTTAAAACTGAAGTTAACTTATTATTGTACTATCCATTTATGTTCATTAATAATTAAACTAATATTTAAACCAATATTAAATGTATATGAAATGATGCCAAGTGGGCAGAACTACTTCCAAATATAATATTAATATATATTATATATGTAAAGTCCTTGCTCACAGTTATTCTCTAGTCAGTTGTAGCCTGGGTAAGTATATTTCTCTATAAGATGACTGCAGTTGAAGTTTTGTTTTACTTTTGCATTCCGCTTCTCATTTTCATTTGCAGCTCCGCTGATGGCAATCTAAATGCGACTAATGAATGTCATTAACTCGCTGGGCAGCGCAGTGCTGCACTGGGGAGCTGCAGAGTCGATTGAAATCGGATTAATAAATGAGTGTGGCCCGCAAAAATTGCATGAGTTCACAGCGTGGAAGGAGGGAGGAAGGGCAAAGGTCTCTATTGGCTACGGAGTGTTGCAGATTGTTTTCCGGCTGGCAATTTTTCTGTAGCTTTAATGCTATTGCTGTGCAGGCGGAGGCAGCAGCCTGACAGTGAAAGCAGTTGCAGCTGCACTTATGACACGTGCATTCCCAGCTGGGACATTACTAAGTAGAAGTAGCTGAGTAACCTTACGAATTGGAGTAGAGAAACAGCTCGATGTGAATTAAGTCTCTTTGTGTTGCCCAGTTATATTTAGCTTGTTGACAGACATATTCTATATGTAGCTGTATTCAAGCTGAAAGTGTGGTCACTCAAAGTGAAAACTACTGCTGACGTCGCAGGTTAACCTTATGACCGCAGCTGGTCAGCCAGAGACCACAATCGATAGAATGACTTTCATTATCAACGCGTTTTAATTGCGTCTTTTAACTGCTAAACTTAGCTTTTGGGAGCATATTTCATGATTGTATCAATTCTTAATCAGTTGCTCGGCACAGCTGCCTGCTGGGTGCCTGCCTGCCTGTCTTGTGGCAGCTGTGCCAGGTAATGGCTTTGGTATTAAGAAATTATCAGGCCAAAAAGTTGGCCGGTCCGGGCTTGGGTTCGAGCACGCCAATAGAAGGTAATTAGAGACCCTGCCGGGCCAACTTGTTGTACTACTCCACCCCTTTCCCTCTTCCCAGGAGAGGGGTGAAAATATGAAAAACATTTGTGTGCAAAGAGGGGAATGCAGTGCTGCTGCTGCTTCACTGGGGCTGTGCAGAGAGGCATAGCCACGCCCCCGGCCATTTTTCCACTTGACTGCGAGTGTGCGTGCAACAATTGTGGCTGCAACTTGGCCCTGCTGCCAGTCGCCGCACGCAATGTGCAGCCGCAGTGGTAGCCGCAGGGACATGAAGCGGGAGGAGAGAGAGGCAATGAATTAAAGCCAGTTCTACCTTTGCAATTTCGTCATCTAATGTGGAAGGTACTTCAGACTGTTTACATTTTAAGGCTTCAAGCAGAAAGAGGAAAACAAGACAGTTTCCCTTGCAGGTTTTGCTTTCGGGCAACCCCTTTTGCCTTCTGAAAACCTTCTTTCCCTAGTCAATTTCTTCTCCTTCAGCCATCCACATGAAAGTTGAGCCCCAGCCACAAGACGTTGCTTTATTGCCGTGCCATTTGAGCTAATGCCTCATGTGGCAGGGGTACAGTGCCTGCAAATCTCCGCCAGACATGCCCATTATGCAGCAAATGCGTGTTAATAGGCAAGTTAAAAGTTTTCGAGCTAATTATCGAAAGCGAACCTGCCCAGCTGGGCGAATGCTCATGTGTCTGCAGTCTGCTTCGGTTACAAATTGTTGAGGCACTCGGAAAGTTGGTCATCGATTTGGCCAAATTAAAGGCTCACACACACATTAGACAGGTTTATGGTAATTAAGCCGTACAGCATGCGTCGAAAAATAGTTGAAATGCTTGCGCACTACTTGGCGTATGCTTAATTTAATTAGGCGTCTACAGTGGCGCATGTAAAGCGACTTTGGTGTAAATAGAAGTCATGCAAAAACAGCAAATCATCAGCTTAAAATGGCAATATCCTGATAAGAAAAGACTACGTTAAGTATACGTTCTATCCATTTTAATATTTCACTTGGTGGTTTGCTAATAACCCAAACGAATGTCGATGGGGATGCTAATCTTGGCACTGCTCGTTATGCGTATGTAAAGCAATGCGCATCATTAGTGCAATCATCTTCGGTGCGAGACCACTTAATCTGTATGCAAGACTCCAAAGTGCCGGGCAAATAGTCTTGGCAGTGATTTTAATTGAAAAATATTTCACCCTCCCCGTACAGACCCTGCACCCCCCAAAGGTTTCGACACGCGTCTCCTGCTGCTGCGCAGAGTTTCGCGCTGCGAACTCTATTTAATTAGTGCCCCAGCCGCCTACATTTGTCGCTGTGTAAACTTCAATTAATATGCGAATGAAATCCGCTTAGACAAAAAGCAGTAACAGGGAGGAGAAGGGGGAGCAAGTAACGACAATCAGGACAAGCGCAAAGAGCGAAACTGCCAATCAAGCGAGCGAGACCCGTGAAGGACCTGCCCCGCCTCGTCCTGTACTGTCCCCCATCAGCTCCAGCAGCCCCTTGGTGATTTGCGACATTTTGTTATTTTTGCTGATGTCGCTGTTGACGCTGTTGCTGTCGCTGCTGCTGTCGCTGTCGTTGGCGCTGATGCAAAGCCGACACTCGATTGAACGAGAGAACATTCAAGTACTCTAATTAAGATCAAACGTTTCGCTGCGAAATGAGATTCCATCGGCTGACGGCATTGTTGTACACAAAATATCCATATTAAAATCACATAATGAAGTGTCAGCGAATCTGACGCCTACGCAGTGCGCCCCCTCCTCTCTCCCTCTCACGCTCTCTCTCTCTCTTTCTGTAGTTGGCGCTCTTCCACTTTCCCTTTCTGCCATTCATTCTAATGAGAGATTAACGTCAAAACTTAAGAGGCGAGTGTTTAATCAAAACCTTCAGCTCTCGATTGGAGTCCCCCCCAATCCCCTGCTGCATCCCCCCTGGCACCTCCTGCCTTCATTGTTGTTGAGGCTCGGACCCATCAAAAGGCAAAAAGCGTCTTAAAGTGGTCGCTGGTTGCACTGACAGCTCGATAATTAATGAAACGCAGTAGGCTCGCGCTTTTTTCCTTTGCCTTCTCCACGGGCATAAACTAATTAAGTCTACTTAATAAACTCTAGGAATTACCCACTCATACTCATGCACTCACACGCCTTCGGGGCGTATTCAATGAGCCGTTAAACAAAAACTTGCAAAGCAAAAGCAAAAACCAAAAACCAAAAAAATTCCTATTTAGATTGTCTCATTTCGTTTAATTAAAATTAAATGTTTTGTTTTGTTTTGTTTTACTAAAAAATGCCCCTAATTACGCATCGTAATCTGATGCCAGATTTTAATTAACGTAACAACGTTACGACGTAACGGTAGTTAATACACTTGTCTTTGGGCCAAAGGTAACGCGATGTCGGGGAGTGAGAAAAACTTTTAGAAGTTTAATTTAAGATTTCCTTGTCTCTGTGATATTTAATCGCGATTCCCTATACAAACATATATGTACTTGTATAGTGTGTGTGTGCTTGTGTGTACTTGTATGTGTGTGTGCTTGTGTGGGTCTTTCGCGGCTCCGTCTCTCAACAGATATCGTATATTCTGGCTTTTAATTAAATTTTTAAAACCAATTAATGGAAGAGACAGTATTTAATAACAGCGCAGGGTGCGAAAAAATGGGTTGAAATTTCATAAATTTTGCAGAAAATATGAAGCAGCATTGGACACGACAAAAATACTTACGCAACCACACACACACACACACACACACACAGAAGAGAGATGCGTGTGTGTGTCTGTGGTGGATTGGGGGCGAGCTCGCACTGAAATGTATGAGAAATGAAATTGTTGTGGGAAGGTAGCACACACACACACAGACACAGCCACACTTGCCCTGGCACTGGGACATCAATGTCAGGGCAAACAAGAAGACAGGCAGGCAGCACCATGAAGAAGAAGAGGGAGGGGAAGGGGGGGATCAAGGCAGGGTAAATTGCTAACTGGAAACTGGGAATAGGGTTTGCCAGGCGCGTCGCGTCGCGTCGTCATTTTGAGCTCTCTCGTTTTTGCGTTTCCTGCAGTCACTTGACTGATTTCAAATGTTACCGTTATTTATACACGTAGCCAGGCTGTATAAACAGCAGAAGCAGCTCTGCGCTGTGCGTAGCCTCTCTCTGTCTCTCTCTCTCACACACTCTGCGCGAACTTGCCCCTGTTCTGTGTGTGTATTTTTGCACATTTTTCATCGTTTTCCGTGGACGGCGAGTTGCAGCTCGACAGCATGGTGCAAGAGACTGACTGCGACTTGGCAACACCAGCTTCAGCAGTTACAACAACACTGTTCCACACGTCTGTCTGCCGTCTCTCTCTCCCTCTCTCTCTCTCTCTCACTCCCAATTTCTGGCTTGCCCTCCTGCTGTTAGCTGTCAAAAGAGATTTTTTTCAAATTAACTTTTCATATATTTATGTATGTTTAAATTTCAGCACAATCTTTTTTCAGTTTGCCCAGCAACACATCATACAAGAGCCATACATATGTAATGTATGTGTGTACGTATGTGCATGTATATCAAATACGTAACTGCACCTTACACGCGCCACTGTGCTCAGTTAGAGCATATACCATATGCGGCATATAGCGTGTTCTTCAATTTGTTATTTTCCCTTCCGAAGCCTTCTGGCGCCTGAATGAATGTGTCATAAACGTTTGAGTCGCAAAAAACACAAATCAAGATAAATAAACTGAGAGGGTACCGAAGGGAGTACCCTGCTAAAAGATACCGTACAAGAAAAGCAAAGTATTTTAAGATTTAGATACCAACTGTAATTATCAATAAACAACATAATAAAGAGAATGGAAATATAAAACTATTTGCTTTAGTTATTCATACTGTACCCGTTTACATCTACGGGGTATGTAGGGTATTTGTAAAAGCCAGTGAAATGCATATGATTTGGTTACCTCTGGCACCTAGTGCAAAACATGTGGGGAAACTAAACCAAAGCTGACATTTGTGCGTTTTGAAAAGTCAACATTGTATTTTACAGTTTTTGTTCTTTTGTTTACATCGTATACCCCTGCAGAGGGTATATTTGTTTGCCCAAAACTGGCACAAACCAAAAACTCCTCAGAGTAGATGCACAGTGGAGTTAAACTAGCAATTTACCTCTGTCTGCCCTTAACAATATTATACATTATTGCCATGGGAACAATCGCCGAAAACTTGTGCCATAAACTTCAAGGGTATAAAAGTGTTCAGCAAGCTGAAGCATTTGTGTTTTTGTTTTTTTGATGCTGTCCCTCATGCATTTTTGAAGCGCTTAACAAATTTTTTGGCATAAATATTTGATAATGTGCTTGGCATCAAGCAAAAGTTTTGGACCTTTAGATTGCTGGGGATGCTGCTGCAAAGTTAGTAATTTTAAGAGAATTTACTACCCGATGCTGCAGAATGTCCATTCATTATCCGACTCTGCTATGCAGTAATTGTGAGTTTATTGAATCTAGAATCCCCACTTAGTTTATTATTGTATTATATGCTGTGTGTGACTGAGAATACCATATATACTTTATCACACCATCCACTGGTCTGGTGTCAAGCTAAATTTGTATAAAACTTCATATTTCAAGTAACATTGTTGTGTAACATTTATATACAAGTGACTACAGAAGGATGTTCTCCTTGTAAGTAGCAGAAGAGTAGCTCGACTACGCTAGAGACTTCAATTTCTCTCCCACAGATGCCGTTACTGCAAAATTCCCGTGCAGCGAAGTATTCGTAGTGGGATATTTGTTAATCATCGTATGCTGAATAGTCCCTTCGTTGTACAGTCTTTACAATTCTGCAAAGAACCGCCGAAAGGACCTAAGGATAGTGATAAAAAAGAAGCTGGCGATCAACTCAAAACTGCTGAAGAGCTTAAGAAAGTAGTTGGGGCAGCCGAAAATATCAAGGATTTGAAGAAAGCCGTCGGCAAACCCGAAGTCATTGAGGCGCTTAAAAAGGCGGGCGCCAATCCCGATGATATTGCTTCACTTTTGATGTCATGTGATGCAAAACCCACAGGACCATCTGGAGCAGGCAAACCACCAAAACCACCAACGCCACCCCCTCCCCCGAAAATCGAATTGAGAATTGTGCCACCCACATATCCCACAGCTAACTACGATGAGCGGAACATGAAACTGGGTCGCAAACTCTCGCCCCATCTGAGTATCTACAAGAAGCAACTGACCTCGGTATTGTCTATATTAATTCGGATGAGTGGATGCGTGTTGGCCGTAGGTGTCTGGACTATCGGTTTGTGGGGGCTACTTTGCAACAAGGATGTGAATGCCTTGGTCGAACAGATACAAAAGTCGGATACTCTAAAATCTTTACTTACTCTAATGAAAATCTGCATAGCTTTGCCCTTTGCCTACCACATTGTAGGCGGTACTCGGCATCTGCTTTGGTACCTGAATATCTTTCTCAGCAAGCAGATGGTATATGTGACTGGCTATATATCCATTGTACTGTCCTTAATATTGGCAGGTTTATTGTTTGCGCTCAAGCCCGAAGAAGTAAAGCGAGAGCTGCAGAATATTGAATACAGCGCACAATCGGGAATAAAGCTGCAGCACATGGTAATGGGGGAGAATCAGGGAATAGTGCAACAGCTAGACTGATTTACAGCTGTGCAGTGCTATAAAAATATAGCAGTTTTAGTTAATATTAAAATACCTTGCAAAATTGGGAACGGGTGAACATGTTTTAATCATATTTCATTTCTATACCCAAGTAGCTCATAAGTGAATATGAATATTTCTACTGACATTATACGATATAATACAAACCAGAGCTATTTACTGTAAATCTTATATTAAAGCTTTCATGACATAGACTCAAGCACAAGTTTAAAGCTAAAACAACTTGCAACTTCATTGGCTTAGATTGTGCTACAATGTGGAAAATTACTTTCAGTTTTTGCCTCGTCCAGTGCTTGGGATATGCCATCCATGTCATAAACTACCATATAGATATCGTTGTTGTTGCTCTTGTTGCAAATACGATGGCCTCATAATGGAATTACCTGCACAGACCTGTTCGTCCGTCATGGATTGCTCTGTCCTTTGCATATATCATAAATTTATGCGACGATTGGCTGAGCTTATTTGATTTGATAGCCAGCACTGGCATAAGAAATCCAGGGTCCATTTCCAGGTACCGAGTCGTATTGCGTGCGGATTCATTATTAGATTTCCACTTATTATTGCTTTCGCCTCGCAGTGAGCTTAATTTAAATAAGCCACATGGTAGAGGCATCTGAAATTCGCTCTGCGTGCCACTCTGTGGAGAGTGACAGGCATTTTGTGGTACCATAACTTGATTTGTGTCTCTCGCTTTGCGTTCATTTGCCTAAATAAATACCTCAGTACGAGTAGACATAAAAAGCGCACAAGTAGACTTTGCTTTCAATCTAATAAAATTCGTCTTACTTGAGTTTCTGCGGCTTTTATTTAAACTGAATGCTCGCATCAGCCCGCCCCTCTTACACTCCCTTACTCTCTCTCCCTTCTCAGCTTTATGTGTTCATGTATGTATGTTATTCGCTACTTTCGAGTCTAAGTATTTAACGAAATCTTGGAGACTGTTTGATGAAAACTTCACGCCCAATTAGAGGCTGAACCTTTCAGTTAACTCGACAAGCCACATCAAAGGAGAATCAATCATCAATATGCAAACACTGCATCAATCATTCATAAAGTGAAACCCAAATTAAAAAAAAAAATGAAGAAATTTGCAATGATTTGGCAAAAAAAAATTGGTCAAATCAATGTGGAGGAATTTGTGTGCATACTGTCAGGCACGACCTTCCTGATGATGCTAAAATGGCTACAAAGACATATTCGTGTAATCGTATAAGCACAGGCGACAAGTCCGACACTCATTATTAAGCCTGAAAAAAGTTAAGAGAAGAACTGAAGGAAATTTTATTTATCCTTATTTCAGTTTTAATTGAACCGATTTTAGTTTGTGGAAGGTGTTTATAATGTTATAAATATAAAATAAATATTAAAGAAGATAAATTATTCAACTCTTGCCTTAATTTACGCACTTAAAATCAAAACTGACTCCACTGTCGCCTGTTCACAAAGTCTTCATAAAAATGTTGTACTGGAAAGCGAAATTGGAAGGACTTAACTACACGCACATACTCATAGACATGCACACTCATTCAGCACACCCCGCCCGCCCATTTCCTCGTTTCCCTTTCCCCCTCCCCTTGACATCGTCTTCATTCTCTCTACTCCATGTTTGCACCGTGATTCACAGTCAAACGATTGCTTTTTCCTTTCAAGGAACTCAATATGCGTGTCTGTGTTTAATTAAGATTGAGTTTATGTATGTGAATGCGAATGGCACTGTATGAATGTGTACGACTACTATACTCGTGTTGAAGGCTCTCTCTGTGTAAGCATGTGTGTGTGTCTGTGTGTTTGTGTGTGCGGGTATGAATAAATGTATGAGCGCATGCATTTAATTTAATTTTCATTTCAATTGATTCGATGACTTTACGTTTCATTTCACATCTCGATGCGATTTCAATTATAATACGCACACACACACACACACACATACATACATACTATACACTCTCATAGCAATCCAAGGATGAACACGCACCTAACTGTTACACGGATTGTTTGTAAGTTCTTGGCCAAGTTGAGTCTCAGATTAAACTTGATTCGCGAATTTGCATAGAACTTCGCGACAGTCGAAGAAGCAGACTCTCGGGCACACCTTTAGCTGATATAACATGTTCATACCCGCTGCTCATAGCGTAGAAGGGTATTTTAGCTCTGTGCCAATCAAAAATGTATGTAACAGGCAGTTAGAGGCGTGGCAGACCCCACCAACTATATACAATATATTCTTAATAATCCTTGTCTGATAATTAATATAAAAGTTACTTAAGAAATTTTTATTATTATTATTATTATTAAGTGAAGAATCCGTACATAATAATATTGTATCTTAACATCGCAGGGTGGAAAAATATTCTTAAGATATTTAAGAAATGATTTTAAGAGTTACTGATTTTCAAGACCCTCCCTACAAAGTATGCAATGGAAAATAAACTAACTATAATTTTTTTGCTTGTTTCATCAGGAAAGTGAAGTGACGAAAGTGCATTTTCCGATTAGCTCTGACTTGTCCTACTTATGCTTAGTCGTCTTACATACTTCCGATTCGGTTACTAATGGTTTTTAATATACGAATCTATTTATCTAAATTTGGACTACTTATTTTATAAAACTTTTACACAAACTTAAGCTGTTTTACATTTTTGTATGCATGGCGTCAGCTTCTGCTTGGTGAAGGGACTTTAAAGTTTACGCACAACTTTGTGAGCTAAGTTTGGTCACCGATGGAGCAAGCCACAAAGAAGCAACCACTCCACAAGGTTATCCTCTCAACTATCGCTCTCTCCTCTTTTAACTATTCGACGTAGGTTAAGAATGACATCTACCTGTGTCACTTTTTCCGCAGAGACTGTTATTGTTTTACTTACTCAGTTTTAGTCATCAAGTTAATTTTATTATTTCACATCTGTATTTGCATTTTATCGGTCTAAATACTAAATAAATTATTCTAAATACATTTCCATCTTTGCCTAACAGCACTGTTAAGTCATTCCAAGAGCTCTTTAAAAGAAAGGTGGAAACTCTTCCATCCCCTTAGTAGTTTGTTTACTTTGCTCTTCACTTTGTGATTCTTTTGTAGAGAACTCTGTCTGCTGAGCCTCCTTACACTGTTTATACACATGCAACGGAAAACCTATTTCCTTTGCAGGATGAGAATAGGAAAATGCTAGCGTCAGTATAACATTGACCCCTTTAAATTAACCTGTTGCTTTACAGGCTAACAGGGCTAATACTTCCTGTGGCTGACAATGGAGGGTAAGTTAAACTCTAATTTGCGCATACAAGTGTAATAAACAAAAGCGATATTAGAACAAGCGCCTGTCGATTTGGCATGGTGTTACAGTATAAAAATAAATTCCACAAAGGTGCCATTTGCAGTTGACAAGCTCGTTTCCAAGGAGTGAATTTCATAACTAATTATAAAAAATATTTATGTGCTCGCCGGTGGTGGAGGAGGTGTCACATTTTGGTGGAAGCTGTGGCCAATGCCTTGTCTCAGTTGTCAGCTCTACAATTGAATTCAAGCCCCCGATTCTGTTTGGCTTTTGAAAGATTTATAACATGCCTCGGCACTGACTCTGGCAGGCCAATGGCCTCGTATCGATAAGCACAATGCGCACTGCTGGACCCAGCTCGAAACCGTGCTCGACTCCGTGCTCGGCTCCGTGTTCCGCCTGTGTGCTGTGTGTTGCGCTGTGTGTCGCTGACAGTTACCGATACACAAGCGGTACACACACACACAGACACACAAACACGCACACAAAGAGAGGACGGCGACAAACTTTTTAATCAAATTTTTTTAACGCATTTTCTTTTGCATACTTTTTGCTCGCTCGCACAAGGAGACACGCCGCTGTTACACATGCATGCTCAATAGTGTTTGTATTGGCAAAGGACATGCTTTGTGATTTATATACATATCACACACACGCACACAAGCATACAGCCACACACACACACACACACACACATACCCAGTGGGAGGGGTTGTGAGCAAACAACAGCTTTTTTTGATTTATGAGCGCTTTGAGTGCCGCCAGCAATACAACAAGAACAACACTGTCTGAAAGAAAACCAAAACAACACAATGGGAATAACCAAGAAACCCTTTAGGCGTTGAATAAAGGGTATTTTAACCATCTGCAAGTGCTGGTAACTGGCAAAGATAGACATTTGCAATCCAATAAAGCATGTACTATATATGTATATTCTTGGTCAGTATTGGTCGATATTGCCTTGAAGGTCTGTATGAACAGCTATATTTTAGAGATTAGCTTGGCTAGACTTACCAAATTTAGTGGGAACATTCTTCTAGTCGCAAGTCGCAATAATCATATTGAAATATGTTCCTACTGTAATTAAACATTACATTTGAATGCACTGATTGTTATCTTAGAGACTTAACTTAAATATGTATTAGACTAAATACTAAGAACAATAAATTATATTTAAAATATTTAGCGAAGCAAAGTAAATGCAGGAATCTGATATATTCTGATATAGAATCTGTTTTAAATTAAATTTAAACAGTTTACATTAATCATGTTACTAAAAAAATGATTTCCACTTTCAATATAATATTAATTCCATTAGTTATACTTCTGCTGCCAAACTTTAAACATTTAGGTCGATTCCCTCGCGCATGTTGTTTTGCAAAACCTTTAAATTGTTCGCCAGATTAATGACAGACGTGTCACTCAAGTATTTGGTTGTGCCCAGGGTCGAACCACGGGTGTGGAGCCACATCAGGCTTCAGGTCTGTGTCTATGTCGAGGGCATGCCATTGGACATATGAAATTTTGATTGATTTCTCTCCGAACAGCGAGTGCACTATTGCTCTATCCGAGTATCGATTGTCGCTGTCATAAAAACTCGAAAAAAACAAGAAGAACACTACAGGATATAGACGAGAGGAAGACGGGAAACGGAAAACGGAATACAGCGGCGAATCCAGAGTCGGGCCTTATGCAAATCAAGACATGCCACACACACATCACTTTGTTTCCCTCACGGCACTGAACGGAACGTTCCCGAAACTTGTCAAAACTTGTTCTTTCTCGAATTTTTTCTCTCAGATTTTTTTATAGTTTTTCGTAAAAAAAAATTGGCAGCGCATATTGCCGTTTGTTGTGTGGCATGCAGCACTTGCAGCACCACTTGCAATAGCCCAGTTGATTTTTGCATATTTCTGATAGCACCGGCATTAGTCTCCAGTGAGCCGGCACATGAAGCGCAGTTATAGACTGATTGTTGGCGTGCTATACACACACACACACACACACAAAAAGACACATATCTCATATATGTATGGTATATTTTTGAGAATGCTGTAGGTATTTCAAAAATTTAACACAAATATTTATTTGACAGTTTGGGGAATTCGGCGCAACGTGAACCAAGTTCTGATTTTCAGAAGCTGTTAAATTCCTAAATGGATCAGTACCAATTCAGACGACCAACTTACGTAATTCAATACAAAGTTTTCTATTTTATAAGGCAAGGTCTGTTAAATAATAACATCATATAACATCTCTGCCCCAATGAAGTATCAACAGACAAGTCAAACTAGATATGCAAATCAGTCTGTAAATCAGTCTCAGTTTTCTACAAAAGAAGGCGTGCTAGACCCATCTAAATAAACAGATTCTTGATCAATTACCCTATCAAAGTGAACTCAGTTATTATACGAGTACAAGCTTAACAATCGCATATCTGGTAATCGCTTCCGACTGTAGCTTATTTTATTTATTTGCATTGCCATCTGCAATTTTCGAGTGTTATCTATGCCAGCACTCTCCAGTATTGTAATCCCCATTGATGGAAGTGCTCTCATAAGATCCGATCCGCAGTTTGGTGCGCTTTGCTGCCACTCCACGAGTCAAATGCCTGGCAGCAAAAGAGGGAGGCGTGGGCAAGAGGGCGAGCAATCGAGCGGCAACTTTGAGTGGAATGCGCATTGTACACTTTTCGCCGTGGTATAAAGCAATAGGTACTGGCTATACGAGTATATGTGCATAGTAAAGCTGTATTGCTTCGGCTAGGTGTATGTATAGGTACAGCTCTAAAATAATTGCCTGCACTTTAAGTGCGCCATTAGTACTAAATTACAGACAACCCGCCCCGGTCCAGCCCAGCTCGGCAGCTGCACGACGCGGTCTAATTACGCGCCAAAGCCAAGTATAATGGGAAACTGTGGGGCTTACCTGCCCCGAACCGAGCCAACCCAAGCCGCCCCATCTCCCTGCCCATCCCCAACCCCATCCACACCCACATCAACTCATCCCATTTCTCTCTGCAGTGGCTGCGAAAAGTAAAGTGCGCTAATGGCAATTAGAAGTTTGCCGAGTGCAGTCAAAAATTGTAACGGCTGCCTCGCATAGCTGCATTATTGAACATTCTGCTAATTGCCGTATAATTATTGCAGTTAAAAAATTTAGCACGATTGCCGCCTGCGAGTAGGGCAGAGGCAGAGGCACGGGCAGGGGCAGGGGCAGTGGCAGTGCGCCATGAGCAAGTCTTGACCGTAGAAGAGCCGACAAAAGCAGGCTCCACATGCATGCCCAACAGACAAACAATTGAGCAAACACACTGCCAGATAGACGGACAGACAGACATCTGCATGAAAATTACGTATACGCAACATTGGGACCACAAACCACAAGCCTGTTGTAGATTGAGCCGCGTCTCAGTTGCATCGAAGCAGAGCATTATGCACTTGCAGTGGCTGCAACTAATCCAAATATTATGCCAAAATCTTATAATTAAGATAAGCATTCCGGTCGAGTGGTTTTAATGAAAATCAAACAATCACCGCATGACGACAAATAAGGCTGCACCTGATCAGGTGCATTCCCTGCATCGAGCTGCAACAAATGCAGGCCCTGTTTTAATATTTAATGAGTACTTGGGCCATCTTACACAGTCAGTGCACATTATGATGCTCGTATAAGCCTGAGGCAGTTGCCAACTTCAAATTGCAATCAATAAGGACATACAAATCTCGATTTGTATTTGAAATAAAGCATCGCTTCGCTGTAGATTATTTGAAATCTCAAATAACATATACTCGTATGTATCCATTGACTGTCTCGCTCAGTTATTAGTTGGCCTAATTGAGATGGGCACCTTCTTATGCCATGCGTGGCATGTCCTCACCCCTGTTACTGCACTGCTGCATGCGATAATTGCACTGCCGTGCTACTGTTGAGTGGCCCCAGAAATTGTGTCACGCCAGAAAGTGTGCAACGCGGAGCTGCTTGTAATTACGTTGCCACATGGTGCTCGCGTCTCGCCATCTTCGCAAATGTCGTAGGGAAACTTAATGATGCAATCGCTTTAAAGTCTTTGACACGCCTTGAACCAGCCCGGGCAGGTCTCAGTCTCAGTCAGAGTTTATCTGGCCGGGCGTGCACATAATCTGGCACAAGTTCATTAGAGCATTTGCACTGACTGAGCACAAAATGCATAAATTCGTGGCTTATAACTGAACGGGCAGGCAAATGGCCACTGTTTGTTCACGCCCGGAATTTGTATTATATGAAACATATATATTTTATTACAGTCAGAAAGTTGAATATGCAATTTAGTGTGCATATTAACCCGTTGCCCCGGCAAGACCGGGCAAAGTTACCTTTGCAACTATTTAGCATAACAGAGAACATGGCAGGGGGTGCGGAGAGGGTGGGGGACGTATAGGGACGGCTCATTATAGGAGTAGCTCGTACATTCCTCTACCATAGGTTCATTCCATGGCAGCTGGCAACTTTATTTGCTCTGTGAATTTGGCTGGGAAGCTTGGTGCCGGTCCAGAAACTGGGGCCGGGTCGCCAGGCACGTAAAATATGCGCAGTTGTACACGGGCCAGTATACGCCAGAGATCACTTGACTATAAACGAGATTAAAAATTCAATTACGTTGGAGTTGCAAGCTGATACTGAAGCTGAAGCCGGACCCGTGCCCGTGCCCGTGCCCGTGTACCCGAAGCTGCAGAGAAAAAAACTTAAAAGTTAACCAGAAGTTTGGCGAATAAAAAGACAAACGCCCAGGCACGAGAGTGAGAGAGAAGGAGAGTGAGAGATAGGGAGGAAAAGAGAGTGCTCTCAAGTCAAAGCACACCATACGGCGTTGGGGTATTCGGAATATTGTCTACGGTGTACGAATTACGGCATACGGAAGCTGGACACGGGAGCAATAGAAGTGGTCAGTGCCGGCGACGTTGTCGCAGCCAGCGGAAGTTGACAACAATTTATGTGCCCGAAACGGATACAATTTACAAGCCGGGCAAGGCGCGTACGTGTAGCTAGCTTGCTGTCAGGATATATGACCGCCAGGAATGGCAGGCTCTGCTCCTCTGCTCCTCTGTGCTCCTCTCTGCTCCTCTGCAAGTGCGGCCAGCGCTAACTTCAAACGGAATTTTGTGTGTGAGTACTTAGTGCAAAGTGGCTAGCGCGAGGTTTTTTGTGCCACACCGTTGTTAGGGGCACAGAGAGACCGAAAGAGAGAAGAGGAGAGAGGGGGCGTGTGAGCAAAAAACGAGTGAAACATTTGAATTTCGTTTCAAGTTGAAGTTGATAAAAAGCCAGTGATTTAGGGCGAGTCCTCGCAGTAGCATTGGCAACCTGAAATCCAATGGGAATGACACAAAAACCTTGTGTGCAATTAAGGCAAAGTTTTGACTTGTTAATTTTGTGTACTTTGTACCAACTCAACAGCAAATAAAACAAAGAGCAGCACGAGCGGAGACTGAGTTGATTCGTAGTACAATTCAATTTATTACTTTAAATAAATTCAATGTTAATTCAATGAATATCATGAAAGCTTTGAAAGCTCAGAGAGGGATCTCTCTCGCTCTCAACTTATCTCTGTGTTATTAACAGCAAGCCTCTAACATAGGTATGTTAATCGTAGATCTGTACAATAACATGAACCGGTATTTAAGACTGTTAACTTAATCAACAAGACAGAGATACTAAAAAAATGAGTGTGAATCGAGTAGTTTATTTATGTATGTACATATAAATAGTGAAATATTAATATCTCAACTTATTTTTATTAATATTACATCAATTGAATATTATTCACTTCAATAAACATTACTTTTTATGCTTCTCTATGTTTATTCATCCAATGTAAGAGCACGCCTACTCATAAAAGAGAACAACAATGATCAGTTGAATGTAAGGCGAATGAGGGTTTTCATTTTGCCTCTCTCTCTACTCTTATTCTAAGCCTCAAAGCCAGAGCCGAGAGCACAACCAGTTGTGAGAGTGCATAACAAAGAGCATAAGTCAATATCCGGCGTACAAAATGAGTAGGAAAGCTCTTTAACAATCACAATACGTAGTATTTTTAGCACGATAACAATTGAAAAATAAAAACAAAACTAATAAATTCATTTACTTAAATTTACAATGCAAACACCATCGTCATACGAGGGTCGTTTGATAAGTCCGTGACTTTTTGTATTTGCCGCGCACCTGCTCTAAATACAACACTGCTCCTGTCAGCAGTTATCGATTAACAGCTGACTGTAAAATTTTGAGAAAGCTGCGTTTCTTAGTTTGCGTTTTATAGGCATTGAAAGCAGACGATCTCGTGAATTTTAACGAAAATGGAAAAAAGTGAATTTCGTGTGCTAATTAAGCATTATTTTTTGCGTAAAAAATCCATCACCGAAACCAAGGAAAGACTTGATAAATATTATGGGGACTCTGCACCATCAATTTCAATGGTTAAGAAATGGTTTACTGAGTTCCGTTGTGGTCGTACCAGTACAAGTGATGCCGAACGTTCAGGTCGCCCAAAAGAGGTCGTCATGCCAGAAATCGTCGACAAAATCCATGGAATGATATTGGATGATCGGAGAATGAAAGTGCGTGAGGTAGCTGAGGCTACAGCCTCATCTCAACTGAACGGGTACATCACATTATACATGAATATTTGGACATGAAAAAGCTTTCCGCGCGATGGGTGCCGCGATTGCTCACACACGACCATAAGCGCAACCGTGTGACCATTTCAAAGGAGTGTTTGGCGATGTTCAACCGCAATCCAAACGAATTTTTGCGCCGTTTCGTTACCGTAGACGAAACATGGATCCACCACACCACACCAGAGACCAAAGAACAATCAAGACAGTGGGTTTCTCCGGGTGAACGTGCACCAAAGAAGGCCAAGGTGGGTCTGTCGGCCAACAAGGTCATGGCCACAGTTTTTTGGGATGCACAAGGTATCATTCACATCGATTACCTTGAAAAGGGTAAAACGATCACCGGCGAATATTATTCAGAGCTTTTGGACAGATTCGATATTGATTTGAAGCAGAAACGACCGCATTTGGCGAAAAAAAAGTGCTGTTCCATCAGGACAATGCACGGGTGCACACGTGTGTAGTCAGCATGGCAAAATTTCATAAATTGGGCTACGAACTGCTACCCCATCCAGCATATTCTCCAGATTTAGCCCCCTGTGACTATTTTTTGTTTCCAAACATGAAGAAATGGCTCGGCGGTAAGAGATTCGGGTCAAATGAAGAGGTCATCACAGAAACAAACGACTATTTTGAGGGCCTTGAGAAAACCTATTATTTGGAAGGAATAAAAAAATTGGAAAAACGCTGGACTAAATGTATAGAGCTAAAAGGAGATTATGTTGAGAAATAAAACGCTTCTTTGACGAAAAAAATATATTTTATTCAAAAAGTCACGGACTTATCAAACGACCCTCGTATCATGCTCAATGTCTCTTCTGCTTATCGCTGCGTTTGGATTTGCCCCCAAACACTTTGCGCAGTAGCCAGCGAACTAAAATAATCAACAGCACCAACGACAGAATAGGAACGCCCAATAATACGGCCAGAGTGTCCAAGCTATGGAGCTGTACAAAGCTCAAGTCCCGCGAAGCGGCGCGCATATGGGGGGCTCCCTTGTGACGTAAGATATACTCTGTCCACCAGATAGCACGATCCAACGACTTTTCAGGTTGATCGCGATAGCGTTCGGAGATATCGGAAGCGGCCTTGGCAAAACTGGGTGTGTTCAAGAGTTTGTTGATACTTTCCTCTAGTTCGAGTTGCTTGAGATTCTGCAAATCCAAACCGAGACCATATCCCATGCGTGAGGCACGTTTGATATTCAAGAATTGATCGTAGAAGACGGGCAAGCCGAGCACAGGTTTGCCATAGTAGACACTCTCAATGGTGCTTAACAGACCTCCATGGGTTATAAAGAGCAGCACATTCGGATGGGCGAGAATGTCGGGCTGTGGGAACCATTTGCTGATTAAAACATTGTCTGGCTTGTTCGGCAGCTGATCATCCTCGAACTTCCAGAGCACACGCTGCTTGAGTCCTCCGAAGACCTTCAGAAGTGTTTCCCGGGTTTCCAGCGGCAAATCCTTGCTTTTGACATTGGAGCCAAGTGAAAAATATATCACACCATCTGATGCAGTCTCAATAAACTTCTTAATATCCTCGGGCAATGGCTTATTTCCCTCGCCAATGTGCCATCCGCCGACCTCAATCATGTTTGGCAGATATGGGCGGGGATAACTCAGCGTAAAGTGTTGGCCCAGCAGCATCAGTGAAAAGCTGTCCAAGACTTCAGGCAACGCTATCTTGGCATTGGGGAAGTACTTGGCATACTGACGCTCCATCGCAGGGAAGTGGATCAAATAGTTGGCGAGTCTTTCCACCGCAACTTCCCAAATATTTTCCAGACGTTCGTAAAAGCTCATCGAATGATATCGTGGAGAGGTAATCAGCGGATTATAGGACAGTGGCGAAACGTTGCCCATGTAATCATCAATATGATAATCATTGCCATAGCTTGAGAATCCAATATGTGTTGCATTGAAATGTTGTGCGAATCCGAATAATGAATGCAGCTGGAGTAGTTCGGAAAGAACCAAATCGAATTTCTCGCCAGAATGAATCAGTTTCTGTACATCCTCGTTTTCCAAAATGCATTCAGAGATCTTGCACACCATCCAGCTGTACATCTTCTGCTGCTCCCAGAATCCGGTTACAGTTAAGCCATTTAGCATGTCTGTAAATATATGGTTAATATTTTTTGATCGGAACTAGTTTCATTCTTCCAACATACCATCGAAATAATCGTGTATTTTGGGTGCTACAATAGACCGAATATTCGGAACGGGTTTCGTTTTAAAGGTGGTAATAACTGTGATCTCATGACCACGGGCAGCCAAGGCTTTCAGATATGCCTCGGCAAATATATACTGAGAGCGTCCTGGAAACGGGAATGTCGCCAGAATCTTGGCACCTTGCGTCTGCGGCGCTTGGGTGATAATACCCGCCAAGGTCAGTAGGCATAAAGCAAACAGTTTCATGTTGAAGTTCCAGCTACCCGTTCGTTCTAACGACATGGACTGAAGTCAACTGAATTCTCATTCCTCGTCTATCATCATTTAATACTCAGCTTCGTTCAGTTCTCGCTCAGCTGAGCTTGAGCTTTTGCTGATAACGAAGCTTTTTCAATTGCCCCCCCAATATGTGCCCATTCATGCTGACTATTTACTACACGGTTTAAACTTGCTGATCAGCTTGCTGCCCACACTGGCGAAACCGGCTATTTTCTTAACCTAGGCACACTGCGAGGTGGCGTTGCCTACTGCCTTGAATGACGGTTCAAAATGTATATATCTTTTGAAGTGGATCCTCATAACTTTGGGACTACATTGCATCATTCTTATTATAGCAAGCATAGGTTAAGTTTTAATTTAAAACATCTGATTAACGATTATTAAGAGAGAACTTATGAGTACTAAAAGAGTTAACTAAACATCCAAAGATCATCCAAAACATTATCAAATCACAACTTGTAGTTGAGGTAGTCTTTGGTTAGCTCACAATTTTTACCACGAGTCTCTTATACTTTCATTGCGTACAATGATTAGATATGAATTGTTTATTAAAGTGCCGGGAAAGAGCTGACGAAATATTTGGTTAAAATTATGAAGAAAAGGGAAAAGTGTTTTCAAGTGCACGATTTTTAAGCTGTCTGCTTTCACGGGAATAAGTTTCACATTTGACTTCCGATACTGTAATTCCCACATTTACTGTTATAATTCAATTTAATAGATCGGAAGTGTGTTCTTTAAGCGCTAAGTGAATGTCTCTTTTAAAGGTCTCCCGAGAAACATCCGGATTGCTAGGCAAATTCTCCAAAGAGAAGTGCGTGTGAGTGAAGTGCTGGCCAAACAAGCGAAGGCAGCATAACTAGAAACAAAACGTACAAGGAGGACGACACGAACGACACGATACCACACCCACAACAAGAAAAACAAGGCGGCAAGGGGGCGGCGGATAACGAAGAACAGGCGGCCAACTGGAAATGGGCGTCAAGCTAGCGGGGCGTGGGCAACTGACCAAGCAGAAAACCCGAAACACCCGTCGTTGCCAAAGAAGAGAATTCATTTGCTTAAGCACCGGGAAAGGACCTTGTCTGCATTTCTTTTTCGTAGGCATAAAGCAAACAGTTTCATGTTGAAGTTCCAGCTACCCGTTCGTTCTAACGACATGGACTGAAGTCAACTGAATTCTCATTCCTCGTCTATCATCATTTAATACTCAGCTTCGTTCAGTTCTCGCTCAGCTGAGCTTGAGCTTTTGCTGATAACGAAGCTTTTTCAATTGCCCCCCCAATATGTGCCCATTCATGCTGACTATTTACTACACGGTTTAAACTTGCTGATCAGCTTGCTGCCCACACTGGCGAAACCGGCTATTTTCTTAACCTAGGCACACTGCGAGGTGGCGTTGCCTACTGCCTTGAATGACGGTTCAAAATGTATATATCTTTTGAAGTGGATCCTCATAACTTTGGGACTACATTGCATCATTCTTATTATAGCAAGCATAGGTTAAGTTTTAATTTAAAACATCTGATTAACGATTATTAAGAGAGAACTTATGAGTACTAAAAGAGTTAACTAAACATCCAAAGATCATCCAAAACATTATCAAATCACAACTTGTAGTTGAGGTAGTCTTTGGTTAGCTCACAATTTTTACCACGAGTCTCTTATACTTTCATTGCGTACAATGATTAGATATGAATTGTTTATTAAAGTGCCGGGAAAGAGCTGACGAAATATTTGGTTAAAATTATGAAGAAAAGGGAAAAGTGTTTTCAAGTGCACGATTTTTAAGCTGTCTGCTTTCACGGGAATAAGTTTCACATTTGACTTCCGATACTGTAATTCCCACATTTACTGTTATAATTCAATTTAATAGATCGGAAGTGTGTTCTTTAAGCGCTAAGTGAATGTCTCTTTTAAAGGTCTCCCGAGAAACATCCGGATTGCTAGGCAAATTCTCCAAAGAGAAGTGCGTGTGAGTGAAGTGCTGGCCAAACAAGCGAAGGCAGCATAACTAGAAACAAAACGTACAAGGAGGACGACACGAACGACACGATACCACACCCACAACAAGAAAAACAAGGCGGCAAGGGGGCGGCGGATAACGAAGAACAGGCGGCCAACTGGAAATGGGCGTCAAGCTAGCGGGGCGTGGGCAACTGACCAAGCAGAAAACCCGAAACACCCGTCGTTGCCAAAGAAGAGAATTCATTTGCTTAAGCACCGGGAAAGGACCTTGTCTGCATTTCTTTTTCGTCGAAATCTACTGTCGAGCTCACTCGGCTGCGTGATATCTTACACCCAATGTTAAAATCAAACCCAAATTGAAATTCATATGCCACCAATGAACAGCTCACTCGAGAATCGAAGAGATGATACTTATAAAGTATATATTGTGTTGCTTGCATTACCTCTATCCAATACACACCCCTAATATACCCTTTTTAACCTATTTAAAACGGTATAACAACGAAAACAAGATACAAGAGTTTTGTATTCGTTAAAATTTAAAGTGTATGTCCGGAAAAATATTGTTACTGTTAATTTATAAATAAGGTCGTGTTGTTGTCGATGCTCAAGAAACCGTGTTCGCGCACCCTTTTGCTACCCCCTTAACCAAGCAGTCTATTTGTTTTCACTTCAATTTTATTTGCCTTCTTGCGCACATTTTCACTCTTTTTTTTTATGAATTTTTCTTGCGGGTTGTTTCCTTTGCTGTGCACTTTTTTTGTTTTTTTTTCCTTTCTTTTCGCCTTGTTATTCCTTCTCTCTTTTACATTAATTCAATTAAATTCTGTGATTATTTTTACCAAAAAATAAAAATAGCTCTAAATATAAAAAACAAAAGAAAAATACATTGTCTACCTTTGTTGTTTGTTTTGTATCTTTGTTCTTAGTTTTGCTTAAAATTTCTTACTCCTTCTTTCTTGCTTATTTCTTTTACCTTACATTTCAATAAAACACTTTTGTAAATTTGACTCCCTTCTGTGACTCCCTTCCTTTTTCTCAACTTTCTAAAGCACTAATGCTCTCTGCCCGGATATGGGCAATCGTGCACTTTGCCATTGACAACTGCCTGAGAACAATTTCCGGTTTACCACAAGACTAACTATCATATGCGTGAAGTAACTATGAGTAAATACGTCTGCAACTAAAATGTCTTACATGCAAAATGGTATTTGGCATACAGGAACTTGCTGCTGCTCAAAAATGTATGCATACAAAGTAGAGACATTGTCCTGTCTCCTTCTGCTTGTTACAAACATATCTAATAAAGACAATATATTAATAAAGAGGCAATGATCAATCAAAAATAGTGTGCTTCAGTCGATAAATTTCAGATAACAAACATACAATGTACATCTTTTGTTTACATCAACAAGTCTTAGACTTTTTGTCCCACTCATGTGTGAAAGGAATATTGCGTAAGTCTTTGATAGCATGTGCACACTTTGCGCAGAAGGTGGACTAAGTCTGGACAGCAGCAAAAAGAAGCCAAAAGAGTGATTCGAGCTGGGGGGGACGAGGCAGTTACTTACTTTAAAGTAAGTATTTGCTTTGGCTCGATGCTTCCTCTCTGTTTCCGGTCCATTTTTACGCGCTCGACTGCGTCCACTCGAGGGCCTGTTGGGGTCGGTCTCGGCAGTGGCCCCAGCTCGGGGAGTTCAACGACGTTCAGCTACAGTTCAAGAATTTTTTACGCTTGTTCGTTTTCTGTTCGCGTTATAATCCATCCGGGGAATAATTATTGTGTACATATTATGATAGTGGTATAAAAACCAAGGGTTTATCGCCGACTTGATGGACATTGGGTGCTCCAACACCCACATTGCCTTGAGAGGAAAATAGGTGATTACTAGTCGTACCTCTAAGTGCTGCTCCGTGAAAGGATGTTTGTACTCTACTTGGCACTATAACTCGCAGCTTACCCGTTCATAAAAAGCAGAAGAACGAACTCCTTAGTACATATCTTAATCAGTAATTTGAAATAATTTAGCAGCTCTTTAATATCGCAGCGCGCAATTTCCGTGCTGTAAAAACGGACGCACTAGGGCTGCGGCGAGTGAAAATGTGCAAAATTAAGTCTAATTATGTGCGGCCAGCGGTGTCGGGTTGAATTAGAGGTGCCCGCAGTTAGCTAACCCCGGGACGGTCCGGGCTGTTTTTGCTCCCAACTGACCCGCACAAATGCCTCTATTGACGGAAACAATGCGGATAAAGGCCAGGTGCACCAGTTGGCCGCGAGTTGCTGCTAATGCAACGTCATCGGACCGCTCCGCAATGGCAGTAAGTGAGAAACAAAAGAGCTTATTGGATGGCAAAAAAAAAAATAGAAAAACAATATAAAAGCAAGACAGAAAGGTTACTCCCAGTAGCCCGACGGCAGTATATCCTTCTAGTCAATGATAAATGAAAGTGATATTAGTATCATATACATATTTATACATATTTATAGTTGTTCGATTTTCATAATATTGTAAACATGGCAAAGATATAATTTAGTGAACTTGGTTGCTATATCCTGAACAATAACAAAAATCTGTTGTATACTTATCAGTTATATACGCTAGCTATACAATATACTGCACACAATAGGTCTGATCTATCTCCTTAAGACTTATATTTAGGGTGCAGTATTATACTTCAACTGAGTAACTAGATTCCACTGCCACAGACGAGTAGCCGAATAGATTGATCCATTCTCCTGTTCACACTGATCAAATACACATATGCAATGTAAGACCAACGCTGTCTTTTTTTGTGCGTTGCAAGCATCTGGGCAAAATGAATATACCCGCCACAAGGGAATAACAAGAAGTAACCGGCACAGTGTGGGCAGCAAGTGCGGGAGCTGGGAACAAACTGTGGCCGAGTTATGGCCTCTAGCTGGACGCACGAGGAAGAAGCAGGGAAAAACCGTATTTATACACAAAAGCTGGCTCAGTTTCATTATGGGTATGCAGCCGGCTCAGTTACTTACAGCTGAATGGCGCTTGAACTCGTGTGTGTGCCGCAATTGCGGCAAAATATATTTGCACAGAAGGGAATCGCCAATGCCACGTGTGCGGGAAATGCTGAATTTGTCTGCCGAGCGCACTAAAACAAAGTTGCACCCGTGGGTGTCCTGATGTCCCGTTGTTCCCATGTCCAGTTCCAGCTGCTGCCACTCCTATTGGCCCAGATCCGGCAGCTGGTCAAGTGCAAGGATTCCACAAAGCGCAATCTTCATGATTTGGCAGCTTACATATGGGTCAAGCTGTATGAATACCATTCCAAAAATTAGTTTATATGCAAGTTGAAGGATTAACTCATTCCGATTTGTTCTACTTTTCCTATAAAGTGCGAGTCCATTGCATACGCTATTCTATTGGATTTGCAAACTCGTTTTAAATAGCTGCGAATTACGAGCGAAATCGGCTTGTGGAAGACCCATAAATGAAGGGGGCTTTACTCGTCGGGTATTATGGCAATATGGCTGCCAGAACGCCAAAAACTATGGTGTATGTCTAGCTATGGCGGCACTTCCGTTGCCAATGCTCATCTTTTGCGTCCTCCTTACACTTCTTCTTAACCTGCACATCCTACTCAGCGCTGTCGTCGGCGACTGGGCTGGACTTTTGGGAATATTATTGAAAACTTTTACCGCAAGCTGTGCTGACGCTGCATCACTGCAACGGCAACGGCAATGGCAACGGCAAAGGCAACGGCACAGTGGCAGCAAAAACAAAACGTATTGTTCGCTGCCTGCTGCAAAAACGAGGATAAAACATTTCTCCTTCATTTTTTTTTGTTTCAGTTTTTTGTTTTAGTCCAAAGTTTTGTTTCAACTTGCACCACAAACGCCGACACCCAGTGGCACTTCCCTCGCCCTCGCCCACCATCGGGGAAGTACATATATTTTCTCGGAAATTTTCCAGCACTTCCCCGACTGCAAGAGGACAACAAGTAGACAAAGTAAAGAAGGACCCGCAATGACAAGAAACTAACGAAAGCATCATGCGCTGTCCGGCTCAAAGAACTCAAAATTTAATCTATTTTGTGTTTGTTTATTATCACAAAATTTGCAAGTAGCATTTGCAAAACTTTTTTCAGGCGAAAGCCATAATAAAATGCCAATGGAAAATCGAATATTTCACTAGATAAATCAGATCCTATGTGTGCTTTATTGTTTTCAACTTATTGCGGTATTCCTCTTTAATCCGATAACTGCAAAATATTTCAGAATAATTCGTATATATTCGAAACCAGTGAAAAGCGAATGGAAAGACTGTCTATCAACTAAATGTTAGATAGCTAACTGTGGCAAGGTTAGCATCGCACTGAACATATGTATTCAAGCTAATTGAAAATTTTTCATTTTCCAACTGGCAAATCTAACAAGCAAGTTATGGAATGGCACACAGGATTGCAAACATTTGCTACAATTTGATATAGCCTTGACATTTTCGCATACCCTCAGCATATGAGTTTATGGGGTATCCGAAGTATTGAAGATTTACTGAGTTAATTAGATGTCGTACGATTATACGAGTGCAAGCAAACTTGACTTTAACTAACTTGTCTTATTTATTTGATTTACCCTTAAACACACTTCAACATTTTCTCTCTCTGTCTCTTTAGATCGAACCCAGTTTGTATAATATATAAATACATACTCTGTTCATTCTCCTCAAACTTAAACACGCAGTATGCACTTGTCGAGCACTTGTCAGTACAAGAGTTTCATTTTTTCTGTGCTTGTTTGAAAATCGAAACGTAACGTTGGCCAACTCAATTGGTCTATGGTCAACTATGCAATTTTGTGTATGCAGCTTTTGGGCCAAAATTGAATCCATCAATTATAGAAAATCATCATAAAGTGAGTTGGGCCAAAGTTTCGAAGCTTAGTTTGTCATGTGGAATAACTTTGGTGGCCGACTGTGTGTGCCAAGTAGCTGGCATCAATTTTTGGCGTTGTTAGGACGTCAGGGCGACTTACAGCTGCAGATTTGACCCCAAAACGGAACCTCTCGCTTCGTCTCTTGGACCGAAGACCCTCCTGAGCGATTGTCAACGGCATTGTGGCCAACAGGCACGTCGATACCAATTGAATGTGGTGCAGCCAACTACCAGTTTGGCCACTGAACATTGTCGGTGTGTGTGTCCAGCTTGTGTCCTGCTCCGTCTATTTTGACACTCGGCACACTTTGGCAAACACAATCACAGGATGCCGAGTCCTAGTTCGACATGTGCGCCTCACTGCCAGTTGACACTTTACTCTCTGCCAGCGTTATCTACGTGCTACTCTCTATCCCACTCCCTTTCTCTCTCTTTCTATCTCCCTCTCTCTCTCACTTTCTCTCACTCAAGTAAATGACGCATTGTCCTTCTGTTTGCCTCTTGTATTGTAGTTGAACGTCAGTTAGCCTGCGGCAAGAGTGAAGCCCGTCAAAAGTTCTGTGCCCGGTTGTGCCCACCTGCCTGGCAACCTGCTCTGTGGCATGTGAGTCGCCTGACTCACTTTGTTGCAACATCATGTCCATTGTCATATGTATCTACGTCGGACTACACTTCGCACCCAGGCTGGGCACGCATTTACAACTGACAAGCCTAACCCCTCGCTATTCAATGAATAGTTGAATCGATCTGAGAAAAATGAAATAATCCCAAGTTTATATAAACCAACAATAGTAGTCTATGGTTTGTGTGTAAAAATATTTGCTCCGTTGGAAGTATTTGTTCGTAGTTATATTTATATTCAGAAATTTGAAAGAATCATATAGCAAAATTTCAGCTGGTTTATGTATTCTATGGTTATTTGGAACAGAAAGCATGTCTAGAAAAATTATAGAAGAGTCGTTTAAAAAGATGTCAAGAATCTGCAGACAAGTCAGGAATCCCCTTAGAAATCCATGGAACATTTCAATGAGGTTCAAATCCGGAGGAATTCCCATGTCGAAGTTTGAGAAGGATCCCCTACCGTTCACGAAGATGACAGAGAAACTGGACTGTGTCGCTTCGCGTCTGAAACACCCACTCACTCTGGCCGAAAAGGTGCTCTACTCGCATTTGGATGATCCACAAGGCCAGGAAATCAAGCGTGGTGAGTCATATCTACTCCTGCGACCCGATCGTGTCGCTATGCAGGATGCCACAGCGCAGATGGCAATGTTGCAGTTTATTTCTTCTGGGTTGGCGAAGGTTGCGGTGCCATCGACAGTGCACTGCGATCACTTGATCGAGGCACAAAAATGCGGCGAGGTGGACCTAAAGCGCGCTGTGGATCAAAACAAGGAGGTGTACGATTTTCTGGAAAGCGCCAGTGCCAAATATGGCCTAGGATTCTGGAAACCTGGCAGTGGCATTATACATCAGATTATCTTGGAGAACTATGCGTTTCCCGGCCTGCTTATGATCGGTACTGACTCCCATACACCAAATGGTGGCGGTCTTGGGGGACTTTGCATTGGCGTAGGTGGAGCGGATGCTGTCGATGTCATGGCTAACATGCCGTGGGAACTGAAGTGTCCCAAGGTAATAGGCGTGCACCTCACGGGCAAGATCAGCGGTTGGACCTCCCCCAAGGATGTAATATTGAAGGTGGCTGAGATCCTCACGGTTAAGGGAGGCACGGGCGCCATCATTGAGTACCATGGGGAAGGGGTTAAGTCAATTTCCTGCACGGGTCAGGCCACCATCTGCAACATGGGCGCCGAGATAGGTGCAACTACGTCGGTATTTCCCCTAAATGATCGTATGATCACGTATTTGGGTGCCACCAATCGTAAAGATATTGCGGCAGAGGCGAAAAAGTATGAGAAACTGTTAACACCCGATAAGGGGTGCAAGTACGATCAAGTAATTGAAATTGATTTGAACACGCTGGAACCTTTGGTCAATGGGCCATACACCCCCGACTTGGCGCATCCCATCAGCAAACTGGGGGAGAACTCGAAAAAAAACGATTACCCCATGGATATCAAGGTGGGACTGATCGGTTCCTGCACAAATTCATCTTACGAAGATATGGGACGGTGTGTCAGCATTGCCAAAGACGCCCTCAGCCACGGTATCAAGGCCAGGATACCGTTCAATGTGACGCCCGGCTCTGAACAAATCCGTGCCACAATTGAGCGTGATGGAATGATCGAGATATTCGATAAGTTTGGGGGCACAGTGCTGGCCAACGCGTGCGGGCCATGCATTGGACAGTGGGATCGCCAAGACGTTAAAAAGGGTGAAAAGAACACAATTGTCACGTCCTATAATCGCAACTTTACTGGACGTAACGACGCCAATCCGGCAACGCACTGCTTTGTGACAAGTCCCGAAATGGTTACTGCTCTGTCCATTGCAGGCCGCCTCGATTTCAATCCGTTGCAGGACGAGCTCACCGACTGCGACGGCAAAACGTTTAAGTTAAAGCCTCCAACTGGAGAAGAGCTACCGTCCAAGGGGTTTGATCCCGGTCAGGATACTTACAAGAAGCCACCCCCTGATGGCAAGAGCGTTAAGGTTGCAGTCGATCCCAAATCGGACCGCCTGCAGCTTCTCGAACCCTTTGAGAAGTGGGATGGCAAGGATTACATTGACTTGGTAGTGCTTATAAAAGTCAAGGGCAAGTGTACGACAGATCATATCTCAGCTGCCGGCCCCTGGCTCAAGTATCGCGGTCATTTGGATAACATATCCAATAATATGTTCATTGGTGCTACGAATGCGGAAAACAATGAGATGAACAAGATCAAGAACCAACGTAGTAATGAGTTTGGAAAGGTACCCGATGTGGCACGGGACTACAAGGCCAACAAACAAAAGTGGGTAGCCGTGGGCGAGGATAACTATGGTGAGGGCTCCTCTCGTGAGCATGCTGCTCTTGAGCCGCGTCATCTGGGGAGCGTGGCAATCATTGTCAAGTCGTTCGCACGTATCCATGAAACTAATCTGAAGAAGCAGGGCATGCTGGCGCTGACCTTTGCCAATCCCGCTGACTATGACAAGGTGCAGCCGACCAGCAAAATCTCCCTGCTCAATTTGGCCCAGCTGGCGCCCGGCAAACCCGTCGATTGTGAGATCAAGAATGGAGGAAGTTCCGATAAGATTCAGCTAAATCACTCGTTTAACGCCGACCAGATCGAATGGTTCAAAGCGGGCAGTGCTCTTAACAGAATGAAAGAGTTATTTGCCAAAAAGTAATTGCTTTTATTTTAATAATGTTCATAAGTACATGTTTTACTGTTACTAACTCTGTAACAACTTAGATATAATAAATGTATATATTATTCAAAATATAATTGACTTCAAATTAACGAGGCACTACTCGATTATTTCTGTTAACTGCAACCCTGATCCTATCGATAGTTGCCTGCAGCGTTGCCACCCGTACTATCACGCTGCCACGACCATCATTGTTTACATACACCCACAAACATATGCAGAAGCACTGAAGGAGCCTTGTGATTGTTACACATTTTAATTTGATTTAGGATGTTTCCTATGAAAGCGTAAGCAGAGTGCAGAGTACAAAGCGACTCTGTCATTTGCATACATTTCATTTAAGGGCTTCGACTCTCTCATACACAACAACATAAACACACATACTGTATGCTGTATAAATCAGAAATCCGATCACAATAATCGAGCACCAATTTTTGTTTCTGGTTTGTTATTTGATAGATTTGGTTTCCATTGTAATTTTAATTGCTTTTTCCAAATGGAATTCTTGTGAGATGGAAATACCTCATGCATCGTCATTGGGCACTTCAGTGACAGGTTCCATTTACAAAAGGTGCTGCCTGGCAAATGAATTAATTTGATTTTTATGTCGAGAACAATGTAGTGGGATAATTTTGCTCTGACATCGATAGTTGTTGTCACGGGAGACGTCATCCGTGTTTTGGTAATAATTCCGCTAAGCTGACAAGCTGAGAAAATTACACACTTGGCTTGGCGTGGCTTGGCTTGGTCTGGTTTGGTTGTTGCGATAAGCGTAAATCACGCAAATGACAAGTGGCAATAAATGCGGATGAGCATAAAACGAAATCCGAGAAGCAAGAAGCGAAGCACAGCAGCAGCAAACGTTCAACACTTAGCCAACGAACATAAATTGCATTCTAGCCGCTGGCGAGGTAAGCAGCCGCAAACGCCACAAAATATGAGGGGGAAACGAAAAACAAAAACAAAAAAAAAAAAAAAAAAATGGCAAAAAAAAAGAAAAGAAAATCAACAAAAACTCAACAATAATCGAAAAATTATATCCACAAACAGCGCGCATGTGTGTGTGTGGGGGTGTGAAACTGAATCTCGAACGGGGGCGGGCTAAATCAAAGAAACAAAATGGGCAAATACAAGCAGAAAATCCATAGCACACACACACATTCGTGCACACAGTACATACGTGGCTTGAGGGGGGATGTGGGTGCGGGTGGTGAACATTTTCAACAGCTCGGATTAAGTTAAGCACTTTTATTTATTATTAAAAAAGTTTGCAGCTACCCGACGGAGCGGGCGGGATAGAAATCAGCAAAATCTGCGCATAATGCAAAGAAAATCCCAAATTTATCGTATTACTTAGATGGAGTGTCATATGGGGAACGCCAGTGGCTCAACTGGTCCCTGTGCATCCCTTCTGCAAAGGGGTTAAAATGCTCATTACGAGCACAACTCTGGAAGCGTTTCTTTACATACACACATTGATACTCGTATCTGTCTGTCTGTCTGTAAGTTTGTCTCTGTGTTTGTTCATTCATAATATAACTGTTGATTATTGCGCCAACACGCACTCGGTGTAAGTGTTGGGACCGCACAGGGTCCGATCCAGTGCCATGCACACAGCGCGTATGCGCAATATTATTAGATATTGAAAACGGGCAACGATGGCATCGATAGCAGCGACAGCGTCGACAACGTCGTTCCAAAAGCAATTGAACGCAGCAGAAATACCAACATATGAATTTTTTGCACTTATTTCCATCTCTCTCTCCCTTTCTCTCTCTCCCTTTCTCTCTCTCACTCTTTCTTCCCACACCAATAAAAAGCAAGTGCTGGGTGTGGCACAAGTGGGCTACACTCTTTAGCCTTGATGCAGGCATCTGCTGCGAGTGCTTTCTGCCTCTTCACCTCCTTAAACTCCCACTCCTCCTTCTCCTCGTCCGCGTGCCATCAGTCACTCTTTCGTTCGCTGTGCGCTGCATTAAATCGATGGCAATGTGCTAAATTGTGGCAGATTATTTATTAGTGTAATGGCCTTAAATTACAATTGCGGCCATCTGCTCGTGTCTCGTTTATAAGAGACTTTAAATATTTAAAAAGAGCCAGCAACAGTTCATATGTGAAGGATAACGTCTTTGAGGATTGAGGGTAAAGAGATATTTATTTGTTTTTGAAAGTTCGTTACAAATGTATTGGCAACATAAAACAACAGAGGTAGAACAAGAATATATATGTAGATATATTTTGATGATTTATTTTCTATATCTGTACTTAGTGGCTTAAATTAAAGTATCTCTTGTGGCCTGTACTGAATTACACTTTATAAGGGAAAAAATGAAAGACACGCTAAAATATACTTAATGGAGTCTGTCACGCCTCCTTGTACCTGTTTTATACATTTTCACAAAGCTAGTATACCCTTTTAAGACCATTTTTAATGTTCGAAGGGTATAAAAAGAAACAAAATGTGTAAAAATCGAAGTAACTCGGGTTTTCTTTCGACAATACTTTGTGCTTCGTTTGACAGTCAAGTTCTGTAGCTTTTTAAATGCTTAAATCTGTAGTAATAACGATTGGAAACATATGTATGTGTGTATCAGGATATAAATACCCGCTTATCCTATACGTAGCTGCAATCTGAAGTAGTAGTCGAGCAAGCTCGTATAATTCGTTACACGAATCCTAGCATTATTCTTTATATGGCATTTAATACCGTTGTAGCAAGGGCAAATCCCAGTGCTGTTGCACTTGTTTTCTTCTCTTTTTTTTTTGTTATTGCTACCACTGCAGTCTGCTGCGTGGCAAGTCATAAAGTTTAATTTAGTTTTAAGCTTTTGAACTGGAAAATTGCATGAGCAGCCAAGCTGAGATGTGGAGCGCGTGAAACTCGCTTACTTTTTAGCAGCACACACACGACACCAAACGCGACCGTTACGGCAGCTGAAAAAAAGAAAAACAAGAACCCCAACTGAGCCCGAGCCCGAACAAGAACAACACTGATGACCACAAATGTCAGTCAGGGCCGTCACAGGGTGACGTTTCATGCGCCATTTGTACACGACGCCGTTCTGTGCAATAAGAATTGACAGCGCCTTTGTGGCAGCAACGCACAGCAATAGCCGCAGCTGGCAGCAGCAGGAGTTGGAGTTGTTGCAGCAGTTGCAGTTGCAGTTGAGAGTGTTGCATGCGAGTGAGAGTGAGCGAGATGGCCGCATAGCTGCGAACTATTCTAAAATTAACACACGTTTAATATGCAAGTCGTGCATACAATTTTTGTGCTTCCATTCTCTGCTCTGGCTCTCGGGCTCTTTGGCGCTGTGTGGCTTTCTGTGTGCATGCAGTTTGCTTGTCCGAGAGCTTTATGGTTTTTAATTTACCGTCAGACGTCAGGCCAACGAGGACGACAAGGACCACGACATTGCGGGCGACATGTCAGTGCCACAGAAGCGCCCGCGTTCACAGTCAACGCCAGAGAGTCCGAGGCAATCATGGCTATTTCATTTTTCTCTCAATTTTTCCACCTCCTTTTCCATTCGCAGTCTGTCTGTCTGTCTCGCCGTCCCACTGTCTGTCTGCCTGCCCAACACTGCACATGCTGAGCTGCATCTCATTCAATGGCCGTCATTGTTGTTGCTGGCATACGTGCAATGGCCGACGGCAGCTCGTTATCATCATTATTATGACCAGCATTAATGTTGATGCGGTTTAATTGCCAATTGAGTTGATGCAAGTCAACGACCTAGGCTCTGTAAAAGAACCATGACAGCCACTAGTTGACAGACCGACAAGTGCCCGCCTAGCGTACATTTCATAATTTCATTATAAATGACCGTTAACCTTCGTGTGGCAACTCGGGCACGTAATTATCGGGGCCAACAAAAGAGTTCTGATAAACTGAATTCCTTTAGACACGAATAAAAGGCAACAATAATATTAAATATGACTTAAACAACCAGTGTTGATAAGGCGAACAATGTTACATATCGATGAATAAGTAACGAGTTGAAGTAGAACTAAGAAAGGGTATTCGATAGTTCAAGTGCCATCACCAAGAACAACGAGAACAAACACAACGGCGAGAAGTAATGACTTACACAACAAACAATTTAAAATACTGCAATAAAATCGATCTATTTTAATTTATTCGAGGTTAACGTCTAAAATAAAAAAACAATCAAAATGTTTTGGAATTATAGCTTAGTAACACAATCACTGCTAATCAAAATAGTTGAAGATAAGTTGTTGCTAAGCCTATTAAAAACATTTATAAAAACGGTTTAAAACAATTCAATTTCATGTTCAAACAATTTGCAATATTAGCCCTAGCTTACTGTGCTTTCCGAGTTATTTATTACCTTAATTATTTGCAAACTTTGAAAAATAAGGAAATAATTTATTGTTTAAGTCGTCCGTTTAATTCAACTAGCGTTGTAAACATTTGAATTTATGTGTTTTCCAGAATTATGCACTTATGGAGGCAGATAAAAACTTTTATTCAAGATTTGCAATTGGCCTAATGGAAGAACAGACAGGGGACAAGTCGGTGGCCAAAAGCGCTTGAGATCGCCTGCCAAATTCCTTTTGGCAGCCATAAACAGCAACTGTTGCCAAGGCGAATGGCATAAATGGAAAATCGCCATCATCACCGACGACGGCATCCCCATCAGCTGCATCGTTTGTCTCTGCCCAGCACTCAGTTCGCAGCGGCATCTAATTAGATTGCTCTGGCAGATGTACAATGCTCCGACTGGGTTTGGGCTGGCGCCAACCGTCGCACGTTCTGTGCGATCGAAATTGTTTAATAATTTAAAAACAAATTAGCGCTGATTTTTGTGTGCTACATAAAAACGCTATAAAAATCGTTAGCAATTTCATGCATAACAGTTAAATAAAATTTAATTTGGCAGAAACAAAATGTCGAAAAACGAGAGAAACAAACAAAAAGTAGAGAAAGGAAGTGAGAGGCAAATTTCAAGCACTTGTTTCAGAGAGACAAAGAAGGAAAGCAGCGACAGATAGGGAGGAAGGTACAGGGAATGTAGTAAGGGGAAGAAAGTAACCATCTCAAAGTATTTTGGCTAGCATGAACACTATATCAGATATAGCAACAACACCAGCAAAGACAGAGTTGTAACTGTTATCCAAGAAAAGCCGTCAACATTCATTATTAATTTTAATATCGCAAAGTGCGCAAGAGCCAAAAATGAATGAAATAAAAAGATAAGTAAAAACATAGGACAGTTGGCACGCGCTTCGTTTTTAGGGACAGCTTGATTGTTGTTCCTCCTTGTTGACCATAAGTAACTGAGACAGTCTCAAAACTTCAACAAACGTGAAACCAATAGATTTAAATTTAAATTTAGCAGTTATTTCAAATGTTTAACCAAACAAATTAAAAAATGAAACCAGCAAATCCAACATTGCATGAAACTATCTGTCATCCCGTTAATCGGCCATGTTAAACGTAACCAAAAAGAAAGGGACCCCCGAAAATATGCAAAGATAAAACGAACTTAATTAAAACGACAAAAAAATGGTGCAAAAAACAAGCAACAAAAAATACAAGAACAATGAAAACCACAAAGTGCCGTTTTTGTTTGTAAGTGTCGCTGCTGCAGTCGTTGTGTGCATATTTTGCCTGCCAATCAACTCAACAATCGCAATCAATTTGCAAGCTGGGGCTGCGTCAATGGACCCCACCCCTCTCCCTCACTGGCCGGCGGGCTCCTCGTTGTGCCCCATGGGGCTGCGTGGCCCTGTGGCAGAGTTTTCCCCAGCTCGAGTTTACCGTTATTGTTCCACTGCAGCAGCGTGTGGGTGTGTGTGTATATGTGATATATCAGCGCAAGCAAAATAAAAAGTATTGTCAATGCTTTTTTTAATTGCGTTACTGCAGCTTTAAGGACCGCAGTGTGTGCCCATGAGTCACAATAAAACTGTGAAAAGATTTGAGATGACGATGGACATATCTGAGATGTCTTTAGGTGGTTATTCTTTAAGTGTATTAAATGTTTACCAAAGACAAGTAAATAATATGTCAGAGTCATTCTATTTAATTATAAATTGTTTCATCCTTTCTTGCTGTCTCTAATTTAATCAGACACGTGATGAGAACCTAGATCCGCTACTGCCTTCAATATAAATATATCTTTGTCTGATAAATTATTAGCATCCGATTCATTTCACATTTCTGTCAATTTATTCTCCATCTACCGCGTCTGATTCTATTCAATACCTCTTACCCATCAAAAGAATTTCTTTCTCCGTTTCGTCGATTTTTGAATAAATTTAATTTCCCTTTCAATGCTGCCATCGTCACCCACCCAAAGCAAACTTTGAGTTCATTCCATAACTCATATTTTCATATTCTTTACGACCATAACTCACACGCACTCCAAAAAGATGGCGAACAAAAATAAAAGTTTGTTTTGTTAGCAGTTCATTTCCTTCATTTGCACCTGGAAGCGAATCTTCCGATTCGTGTGTGTTTTGAGTGTATGAGTTTCAATGGAACTGTGATTCTGTTTAATTTAATGCTCTGCTGCTTATTTAAATTCAGTCTCTCGTCTTCTTTCAAATGTTTGTCTGTTTTTGTTGACATTCTGTGTGAAAATCAATCAACCCGCACGTGTATTGTTTCAAACTGATAGCTTTCTATGGGGGATGTGCATTATAATAGCTTTGCAATGAACAAGCATACCAAGTGCCCAAACAGGTCTTCGTAATTGTAAAGAAATCTTGTAAGTTATCATCTACTTGGGAGCCAAAATAAACTAAGTAATTTGTGTGGTCGGAAATGTTTCCTTCTTTGCGTTGCTTCTGAAATTTAAACAACATTTCAACATAACAGATTACTCAATTTCTCACTGTGTAGATAGACACGTGAGTGAATCAGCTTTTATTGGCGCTATCTAAAAATCCAACTCAATACTCTTTGCTTTGGCCTTATCAGCCTTAGCCCTCCAAAACATATAAATAAAAGGCCCGAAACCAGTGCAACTGTAATTCATACAGTAATAACCTGCGACAGTATGAACACTCAACTACTGGCGCTCCTCACCTGCCTGCTTGTACTAACAAGCATTGGCCATGTGCTGGGCTTCTCCTACCTGATTGTATTGCCAACGGCAGCCAAGTCCCACTTTCATGTGGGACAAGCCCTTGCCAAGGGACTGGTGGCGGCAGGACATGAGGTTACCCTAATATCTGCGTTTCCACAGAAGAAACCCATTGAGCGCCTACTAGACGTGAATGTCTCTACGCTGATTCCAGCAATGGCAGGTAAGTAGCCGCGAATCACGTACCCCTTATCAGCCTAACACCGGCTGATAACCGTGAACGTGTAAAGAGTTTGTGGCCACTTCATTTCACAAGTAACGTAACATTTAACAGATGTTAAATTAAATAAATGTTTTTCACACATTTGCAGTTAACAAAGCCAGGATTCTGGAGAACACGAAACTACCGTTGATAAAGCGCATGCCCCTTATGTATGCCATGGGAACAAAGCTGACGAAGGTTACACTGGAGGACCCAACAGTGCAGGAGCTCTTGAGGGAGAATCGCACTTTTGACGCTGTGATCTGTGAGGTTTTCATGAACGAGGCTCACTTTGGCTTCGCAGAGGCTTTCCGTGCACCTCTCATAGCGCTCAGTACCTTTGGTGCCTCCACTTGGACCACTGATCTAGTCGGTACACCTTCTCCGCTGTCTTATGTGCCTGATGTATTGCTGCAGTTTAGCGATCGCATGAATTTCGTTGAACGTGCGGTTAACCTGGTCTTCACTGCCTACGCCCGCATCTATCAGGATTGGTTCCATTTACCAAAACAGGAGCAGCTCTATAAGAAATACTTTCCCAACAACAAGCAAGACTTTTACGAGATGCGTAAAAACACTGCTCTGGTGCTGCTTAACACTCACGTCTCCCTCGGCTTCCCGCGTCCCTATGCGCCCAACATGATCGAAGTCGGCGGCATGCACATTCAGCGCAAGCGCCAACCTCTGCCCAAGGATATCGATGAGTTCATCAAGGGTGCCAAGTATGGCGTCATCTATTTCTCCATGGGCTCCAACCTGAAGAGCGCCGACTTGCCGCAGAACAAGCGTCAGGCTTTGATCGACACATTTGCCAAGCTGAAGCAGCGCGTGCTGTGGAAGTTTGAGAACACTGAGATGCCTGGCAAGCCGGAGAATGTCTTCATATCGGATTGGTTCCCTCAAGATGATATCTTGGCGCATGTAAATGTCTTATTGTTTATCACACACGGTGGCCTGCTGAGCACAACGGAGTCCATATACCATGGCAAGCCTGTCGTGGGTATTCCCATGTTTGGTGACCAGTTCATGAACATGGCACGTGCCGAGCAATCCGGATATGGCAAAACAGTGAGATTCGATCAGCTGACCACAGAAACACTGCACAGTGCCATCGAAAAGGTTATCAACGATCCCAGCTATACCCTGCAGGTGCACGCCATGTCCTCGCGATTCCGGGATCAGCATGAGACGCCGCTAGAGCGGGCCGTATTCTGGGTGGAGCATGTAAGTCGCCAGAAGGGAGCCAAATATTTGCGCAGCGCATCGCAGGACCTGAACTTCATTCAATATCACAATCTGGACGTTTTACTTACCCTCATAGGGGGTTTGGCCTTCGTTTTGTTCGCTTTTGCGTATATTTCACTAGCCTTAGTAAAATTTGTCATAGCCAAACTGAACAGTACAAAGCCTAAGCCGAGAAAGGTGAAGCGTAATTAATTTCACCATAATATACAATATCTATGAAAATAATGAGAGGCTTAAAAATCGATTAGTTTAATATATACTGTACATTAAATAAAGATCCAAACAAAGTATTTTATTCGGAATTTCAAAGAATATGGTTTGCATTTCATTTTAAATTCATTTTAGAAATATATGACTGTATTAACTAAATTATTTTTAATAGTTTATTATATTAATTAATGAAAAAGTATTGTTGCTATGCAAGATAAGGCTTATACCCTTTGATACCGCATTTTGTTAAAATATTGCACCAGAAAAATACGTTTGCATGGTAGGTATTTACCCTTTTGACTCATAAATGGCATGTAGAATCCTCTCCAAGTATAATCTCAGGCTTTAATATCTCAGTTACATTTATCAGGAGGTATAGACATGTAAATTTCAACCTTCAAATTCTATTGCAACTCATAAACAAACACAATTAAATCGTGTAAACTGTTATGCAGAAGAATGTTCATATGTATGAACATACATAATGATATTATGACTGTTATCTTGTCTGTCTCCACACAAAACAGGTCATTTCACGAATAAGGAATCAAAACAAAACCGACTGAGCGCTGATTAAAAACTCGTTCACACACATTCATATGTATTGCCCTACACATACATTGAAAACATAGTATTATATCTCACTCTCTTTGCAAAGAGAGCGTCGGTAACAGAAATTTAAGAGCATATTCGCAAACCCGATGTTAAGATCGGCAGAGCAATGTTCAAACGAGATTGAGAGAGGGAAAGAGTGAGAGAGGGAGCAGTTCACATTATTTACGTAAAGATTCTGTATAAAAACAGCATAAATAAAAATAAAACATAAATGAATGTAATATTTGTTGCCTCTCTTTTCCGCCCTTCCCTTTTACGAAAAGGCTGAAAGAGAAAAGCAATGCATGAACAAAATATAAAGGCGAATGACGAAATGAAGCAGCCCAAAAAAGACTGAGAATATTATGGAATGGGTCGGGATGACACGCACTATTTATTTATATGAACATGGAAATATATCAATGGTAAATAGCGAAGGTTTATAGAATTTTAATGCAACACTTGTTGATTCACTCACAAAATGAGAAAATGAAAAACAGAAGCAAATAATGATATTGCAATGTAATAATAAACAATGTATATTCAATTCCTTCATTTGATCGCCGGTTCTCCCATGCTCTCTCTCCCTCTCTCTCGCTTTTCGTGCACATATAAGCAGCTATTAAGCGTTCGTTGCGTCAGTTTTGCTCAAGACGGAGGCAAGTGCGGGTCGCAGTTGTAACTGAGCCCACATGAATAATTAAATAGCGTTGATTTCGCAAGAATCAAAGTTTTTTCAAATTAAAGTTAGAGAAAAAAATAAAACTACAATTAATTATGATAGAACGCAATAGAACAAGTTTATTCGGCCTTCTCGTATTTGGCCTGCTGAGCAGTGTCGCGGCCTATAATTACCTCGTGGTGCTACCCACCGGTGCGCGGTCGCACTACAATGTTGGCTCCGCGCTGGCTAAGGGTCTCGCAGCTGCCGGTCATCAGGTGACGCTTGTGTCGGCGTTCCCTCTGAAGAAACCTATTAAGAATATTCACGATGTGCCCATACCAAATATGCTAAAAGCCATGGGAGGTATGTTTTCGTTTTAAAATGTTCTGTGAAGTGTACAAAATATACTGTGAAGTTTAACACGATCAATTAAGTATCATTTGGATTACAGTTACATATAAAAGAAAGCTTAGGACGTGAATTTAATCTAACTTTCTTCAATAAAAACAGAACCAGAAGTGTTCTCAATACAAGTTAGCCATCTGCTGATGATGTAATAGTCGGCTGCAATGCACTGCCTTGTCAATTAGGGAGTAAGTGCAATACCAAGTGTACTATGTGAAAACTTACAACGTATGGTCAACAACTAAGTGTAATACAAACTATCAACAAAATCGTTTGTGTATTTAAGTCTACAATTTCCGACTCAGAAGTGTCTAATCACGGCTAGATTGCATATTTATAGTACCTCATATCTAACAAATACCTCATATAGTACTTTGTTCTTTCTTTTCTAGGTGACATAGACAATTTATTGAAGAAATCCGAGCAGCCAATTATACAGCAAATCATTGGATTCTATGGCATGGGTAGGTCATGAGCAAACAAATACCGATAGCATTAATAACTCAAAGTCAACTACTATTCTAGGTTTACGTATAACTGAAACGATGCTCAAAGATCCTGTGATGCAGAAGCTGAGGGATTCGAATCAAACTTTCGACGCTGTGATCGACGAGGTGTTTCTCAACGAGGCACATTTCGGACTGGCGGAGCACTTTAATGCGCCATTGATTGGACTAGGTACTTTCGGTGCCATTAGCTGGAACACAGATATGGTAGGCTTATCTCATCAAAATTCATGTATCGTATAATTTCAAGTGTTGATTAACCGTTCCATCAGGTTGGCACTCCATCACCACCATCCTATGTTCCACATGCGCTGCTCAAATTCTCGGACCATATGACGCTGGTCGAGCGAGTCATCAATCTGGCCTTCCTTACATACGAGCACCTTTTTATGAGTCTGTACTATTTGCCAAAGCAGGAAGCGATGTACACCAAATACTTCCCCAACAACAAGCAAGACTTCTACGACACTCGCAAGAATGCGGCCCTCGTATTGTTGAATCAACACGTTTCGTTGAGCTTCCCCCGACCCTATTCGCCCAACATGATCGAAGTCGGTGGCATGCACATCAATCGACAGCGCCAGCCTCTGCCCAAGGATATTGAGGACTTCATTAACGGTGCCAAGCATGGCGTCATCTATTTCTCCATGGGCTCCAACCTGAAGAGCAAGAATTTGCCGCAAGAAAAGCTCGACGCTTTGATCAACACATTCGCAAAGTTGAAACAGCGTGTGCTGTGGAAATTCGAGGAACCTAATCTGGCGGGCAAGCCGGCTAATGTGTTCATATCGGATTGGTTCCCTCAAGATGATATATTGGCACATGAGAATGTCATATTGTTTATCACTCACGGTGGCCTGCTGAGCACCACGGAGTCCATATACCATGGCAAACCTTTCGTTGGTATCCCCATTTTCGGCGATCAGTTCCTGAATATGGCACGTGCCGAACAAAATGGCTATGGAAAAACGGTGAACTATGAGGATCTAACTGCACCAAGGCTGATTGCAGCTATCGAGGAACTAATTCGGAAACCAGAGGCCAAAACACTCATCAAGGATATGTCCGCGCGCTTCAGAGATCAGCCACAGCTGCCACTGGATCGGGCTGTTTACTGGGTCGAGCATGTGACCAGGCACAAGGGTGCGCGGTACTTAAGAAGTGCCTCGCAGGACCTCAACTTCATACAGTATCATAATCTGGATGCCATTTTCATTCTATACGGCGGAATTTTGTTCGTTCTCTTCTGCCTTTGGTTACTTATACGACGCATATGGCTGGCACTGCAAAACTTCTTCTTGGGACGTCAAGATGTGGCAAAGCCAAAAGTGAAACGCAATTAAACTAAGCTCCTGCTTTAAACTTATGCTCTAAGCTTTATCATAGCAGATAAGCCATGTGTTTGTGTTAGTGTACCAAGTACAATATGTAGGTGAGTATTATAGGTGTGCGCAAATAAAAAATGTATTACAGAGGCGTTGTTTATTTGAATTCAGTCAGTTCAGTTTCATTCAGCCGAGCCATGCTCATCTGTACAACTGCCTATTGCACGGAGTATCTTACTATCGAGTTCGCTGAACTATTTTATTTACCAGCTTTGGTGCCACTTTACGCTTTCGAGTTCGCTTATCAAAATTTCAGTGAGAATGCGGTTAGTTTGGCTGCCGGCACTGAGGTTGTAAAATAAAATTGAAAATATTTTCTGTACCTATCGAAGATATTTCACTCGCGCTTTTTTTGTCGCTCTTTTATTCATTTCTCCGTTGTGTTTTCTATTTTCCTGCATCTCTTTCGTTTTTCCTTGCACATAGTTAAAGCATCAGTTGTGACCAGTAACGAGCAGCCCAGGCGAGTTTACTAGACAATGAGCTACCTTCGACCTTCTTCAATGTACCTTTCAGCACAATAAATTGGCTACAAGGTATTCCAGTATTTGCTGGAATAACCTTACTCTATAAACCTGCATTCATATTGGAATACAATCAGTTATCAATATTGAGTAGGGACTGACAAAGCCAATTTAATTGACTTGACTATTGCTACTTACTAGGAATATAAAGGTATATACAATACTTTGCAAGGTCTGGCACACAACCCTCTACACTCTGCATACTCTATGTTTACCATTTGCTAAGCACGAAGGGTATCAAAATGCCCGACGCGCTCAAATTTTTAACAACTAGACCCAGCAGAAACTGCAGTGCAATATAGTGGTTGGGAATGCCACGCCCAAACCCAAATGTCTGCCCACGCTCAACGGTTTTATTTTCTTCGTCGCGCTTTTGTTGAAAACTGTTTGCAAAGTCGACAAGAAGCGATGGATCGGCCGGGCAGGCGGTGGGTCGTGCAATGGGCGTGTAAAAGTTTTAGCCCAACTTATTGCAACTGTTTTGGGCCATGGTCGCTGTGGAAAATTGGCGTCCGCGCCGGAAATGTTGGCGGTTGTAAAGCGGGCCGCATCGAGAGTGCACGGCAAAACAACAGAAACAAAAAAAAAAAAAAATCAAAAACCAACAAAAACACGTTAAAGTTGTAGATACTCTGCACCAAGCCTTGGATTCAGCACCATGAAATCAGTCCAATGTTATGTAAAGTTTTCGCAATAAAGGGAATTCTTAGCTTAGATGCTGAAGAAAAAAGAATTACCTTAGTGCATATATTCAGAATACTTCAAAAAAATTAATTTCTATGATCTTTGACTGTAAAAAAAGATATGATAATGTATTCAAGATCAGCCTTAACTCATCTCTCAGTTTATCCTGGCGAAACTTTCCACACAATTTATACTTACTATAAGCTGCAAAATAAAAAGTCCATTAAATTCTCGAATGTTACCTTTTTAAAGACATTTTATTAATTTTTATGTTTATCGTTCTAGTTTCACATATTTAATTAGGGTATGTACATGCTCAGATTCAATTTTCTTAAAACACGTAGATCAAAATTGTCTAGAAACACTCCGACGAGAGCGAAGAGTAAACCCCGTAAAAACATTATTTTTTATTATTTTTGCAATGACTCTATCTGCAATCGCATCTATTTATATAGTTTGATTTATATTTATATTGGAGCGAAACTAATATAATTTAATGGCGTATGTATTCTTTCCACATTACAAGTATAATTACATTGGACGTGCCATGTCCAAGAAAGTAATACGATTTAGACACCAATAAGTTGCCGTGGTGCACTCCATGTGTATTCAGGAAGTCCACAGAGACCGAAGAGTAATCCCCAGGCTTCTAAAACCTGTGTCTGCATTCACATCTGTTTCTATATCGTATTTCTATTGTCAATGCATTATGCATTCATTTTTTGAGAGAAGCGAAGTTTTTTTTTTTTTGTTTTTTTTTTTTTTTTGCCCTCTATATATTTATTATATATGTATACATGTTGCTTATGTCTTATACAGTGAATAACCTATTTGAAAGACTGTACTGAGCAGAGTTAATTAAATTCAATAGATGCAAATGTCTTTATAATCAGTTATACACATTTATTTTTGAATTTAGAGAGTTTAAAGCGCAATCGGTGTGATAGGATGATGTATACCTCTTAGTTGGTTCATTTCTGCTAAGCTTGCTTGACGAGCTTCTTCCAACATTGACCACAAATATCCTACGTGGACACGTTTCTTTCACACTTTGCTAGGGCAAATGTGGAACAAATGATGAAGTAGAAACAATGAGTTGTGAGGAACAAGTCGACAAACGCTTCAGCTGTTTTGAACATATTAGAAGAAATCGTTGAATGAAAAACGGTACAGCTTCTCTATTCGTACTTAGCAGACTTTAAATATAACTCGGTCAGCGTAGCTTTAACATCAAATCATTCACGTTTACATGCCACGCCGTCAGCGATAACAACGACAACACGGTAACGACTGCAGCAACAATGCAACTGCAGCTGCGTATGAAAGAATATTCAGCTCATGAATTTTTGATTACGCATTTGGTGATGCGGCCAAAAATAAGCTATATGCATGTACACGTTTATATGAACGGAAGTGCTGCTGCCATTTAATATTACGCATACGCAACGTGCGCAACTGATTGGACAGTGGTTAATGCATATTTTTGCGCATACTCATGGGTTACCCACACCATAATGAACTGCATATCAATGAGAGATAATTATATGCGACCACTAAATACATATATCATACGCTGTATACCCGCAATCCAGAATTCTGTCGCTGCCCGGGCCACTTAAATCGAATTCGGAATTTATTTCGATAAAGAGTAATCAGTGATTCTTTAGTTTAATCTCATTGGATTTACGTTGATTTCTAACGCAGCTTATCAGTTTCCAAAGCAGGAATGTGCTCGACGCAAGTATCCAGAAGATCACACCAAAAACTAGTGCGTAAACATCCAAGTTGTGGTATGCGATAAAACTCAAGTCCTGCCCGGCAACTCGCATATGATGTGCTCCGTTGTGGCGCAGGACGTACTCGGTCCACCAGATGGCAGTCTCCTGCGGAGTCATGGGCTGATCCCGATAGCGAGCTGAAATTTGTTTGGCAGTTTTTGCAAACGAGGGCTCCGTGAGTAGCCTGTCGATGGTCTGTCGCAGCTCCGAGGACGTCATCACCTTATGATCGAGACCCAAGCCGAAACCAGCTCGCTTCGCGCGCTCCACATTAAGGAACTGATCGTAAAAGAAAGGCAGACCAAGCACGGGTTTGCCATGATGAATGCTCTCAATGGTGCTCAACAAGCCACCGTGCGTTATAAAGAGTTTCACATTGGGATGCGCCAGAATATCTGGCTGGGGAAACCATTTGCTGAGAAACACATTGTCAGGCTTTCCTGGAAGCTGATCGTCCTCAAACTTCCAGAGCACTCGCTGCGGCAGACTGGAGAAGGTTTTCAGCAACATTTGTCTACGCTCTTCGGGTAGATTCTTACTTTTCACATTTGAACCCAAAGAGAAGTAAATGACTCCCGCAGAGCCAGCACCCTGTATGAAGTCCTCCATATCCTTGGGCAAAGGCGCTGGCTTGTGGTCAATATGCAAACCACCCACCTCAATCATGTTTGGTACATAGGGGCGTGGGAAACTCAGCGAAAAGTGCTGATTGAGTAGCACCAGGGAAAAATTCTTGGTCAGCTGTGCCAAGGGAACCTTGGTGGCAACATGTGGAAAAAATTGTTCGTACAACTTATCGTGAGCTGGACGAAACATCAGCTCCCAATTAAGCCAAGCCACTGCGGTCTGATAGAAGGTATCGACACGTTCCCAGTAAGTCATACGATCGCTCAGACCGGCCGTTACTAGTGGAATATAGGAAGGTGGCGATGCATTCCCTACCAGCTCATCGATATTCCAGTCTGTTCCAAATGTGGAGAAGCCTATGATGGGTGCGTTGAAGTGCGCAGCAAAGCCGTAGAGCGCATCAGTGCGTAACGCCTCGACAATAACCAAATCAAAGTGATTCTTGCCGCGCTGGATAAGCTCTCTTTGTACCTCGGGATTGTCCAACACCACTTTTGTAATGTTTGTGAAGAAATCGTTGACGAAAATGTTCTCCTGCCATATATTTCGATGGGTACTCAAGTCTGATATAATATCTGTTAAACAAACAAATCCAATGTTATTTGCTATAGTTGATTCACTAATATTAACACAGACCTTCGTATGATTTAAACACTTCGAGCACGGGAATATCACGGAAGTTCTTGACCGGTTTCTTTTGGGGAAAAGCATTCACCGATGTCACTTCGTGTCCGCGTGCAGCGAGTGCCTTCAGGTATGGCACTGCATTGATGTACTGCGAAGGACCCGGGAAGGGAAATATCGCTAGTATGCGGGCGCCTTCTAGTTGATATGGCAGCAGTGCCAGAATTACTAGAATAAGACTGCACAAGCGTAGGGGAAACATTTCCAAGCCCATCTACTGCAATCTCGTTCTGAATATCAACTGAACATTCAAAGGAAAGCAGAATTCACCACTTAAATTCTATTCGTTTTACATGCCTCATAGATAGTCGAGCATTCACGCGATAAGCATTTTTACAAGCTGCGATTACGGTTATTTTGTATGAGCATCACATCACGTTACCGCACCCGGGCTCAACTTAAGTGGCATCATGTGTACATTGTCTAATACTATCAAATTAGTCTGTCGGGTTTGTATAGTAGTTTTGTTTTCCGTATTTGTAGGTATCTATTCAGCACAGAGCTACGGCGTGCGAGCGCTGAAATTATGCCAGTCATTATAAACACGGCAAATTTTTCAGCAATTGTTGCAAATGTCATCGTTATAGCGAATCATCGTTATACAGTATATGTTTGCTTGGGCTAACGAACATTTGCATTGCTCTATCAATCGTTTGTGCCACAATCGGAAAGTGAGACAGAAACAGGTTATTGACACAAGCCTGCTGCCGAAGACGCTACTGATTATTATTATTAAAATTTGTTTTTGTTCCAAGTGCCGAATGAAGCTACCTCAAAACATTGTTGACAGTATGTTAAATACTTGCAATCGATAAGGATCTTATCAATCAATACATCTATACATCAATACACACCCAGTGTGCACCTCGGGTTCTTTATAGACTGATAAAGTCCAGAAGGAAAGACTGTCTACGGCATGCCGAAGGTTCTATACACTTACAGCTTCTTTTATCCTCCGATTGTTCCAATACTAGTTATATATAATGGTGCAGAATTGAATATGTTTATTTAATATTATATATCGCTTTGATTGACACTCATAAGTTAAGTTATTTCTAAAATCAGCATAGGTCTTCATAACAAAAACCTGCATTTCGACCTATTGTTTTTTACTTTTTTAATTAAGTCAGTAAATTCTATTAATAATACATGTTTATTTATAATATTAAGCACAAGATAATATAAGTGTATAAGCGTGAGTATTTAATTAATGTCAATTTGTGAAATCTAACCAAACCAAGTAAGCAATAAGCTACTCTTCTTCTTCTACTCTTCTTCTCCTACTCTTCACTGTGTCTTCTCTTTGGCATTTGTCTGACAACGCTTACACAGAATGCAACGCGTTATTCTTAACAGAATAAACAGAATAAGGAAGATTGCTGATCCAGCAAGAGATGCGACAAGACACAGCAATCCCCATGTGTCTATGCCATGCAGCTGCACGAAGCTAAGGTCCCGCGATGCTGATCTCAAGTGGGGTGCTCCCTTGTGACGGAGTACATACTCTGTCCACCAGATGGCACGCTCCAGTGGTGGATCCTTCTGATCGCTGTAAAGCTTGGACTTCAGTTGCACAGCCTGAGTATACTTATCATTGGTCAACAGTTCTGCAATTCGGGATTGCAACTCAGTGGCAGTAAGGTTCCACAGATTAAGGCCCAGACCATAGCCCGCCTGTGTGGCACGTTGCACATTCAGGTGCTGATCGTAGAAGACGGGCAGACCCAGCACCGGTTTGCCAAAGTAAATACTCTCTATGGTGCTAAGCAGACCGCCATGTGTGATGAAGAGCTTGACATTGGGATGTGCAAGAACGTCGAGCTGCGGGAACCATTTACTTATTAACACATTTTTCGGCTGATCCTCGAGCTGTTCTTGCTCAAACTTCCACAACACACGCTGCTTGAGTCCACCAAAGGCTTGCAGAAGCACTTGTCGCGTTGCTATCGGCAAGTCCTTGCTCTTGATGTTGGAACCCATTGAAAAGTATATTACTCCATGCTTGGCTTCTGCCACAAAAGTGGCCAAGTCCCCAGGCAGAGGCTTTGGTTCTCGCTGTTGCTGCAGATGCAGACCTCCTACCTCGATCATGTTGGGTAGATAGGGTCGTGGATAGCTGAGTGTGAAGTGCTGTCCCAGCAGCATCAATGAGAAGCTGTCGAGCACCTGATCCAGCGTCTTTGAAGCCTGAGGAAAATATTGGCGGTACAACGCCTCCTGACTTGGCAAATGTATCAAGCGCTTGTGCAGCCAGGCAACAGTTGATTCCACAACATTCCACAGACGATCTTGATAGTTCATATGCTCGGTGCGTGAAGACAGTAGTAAGGGATTGAATGACAAAGGAGATACATTGCCCATGAGCTCATCGATGTGCTGATCAGTGCCAAATGATGAGATACCAATGGTCAAAGCGTCGAAATGCTGAGCCAGGCCAAAGATTGCCTCGGTTTGAACTGTTTCCAGAATAACCAAATCAAAGGTTTCTCCACTTTGTAAGAGCTCTTTGACAGCCACATCTTCAAGTAGATTTGTAGTTAGCAACTTGAGGAACTCCGTTGTCATGGTCAGCACCGTCCATTGACTGGCCTGTTGATTGTAGTCCGGATTACCAAAGGCTGTGAAATTATTTGAATAGTATCTTATCTCTTGTATACTTGACTTAACTGTTCTTACCTGCCATCAACTCGTGTATCTTGGTCGCACCGATTACCCTGAAATTGGGTTCGCTTTCGCTGCTACCGAAGGTATTAATTACGGTCACATTGTGTTGCCTGTGCGCTAATTCCTTCAGATACTGCTCCGCGAATATGTACTGCGACTTGCCAGGGAACGGAAACACCGCTAATATCTTCGCACTTTGCACCTCGACTCCAGTGTTTGCCAACAACGGGCCGAGAAGCACTGCGAACAACCAGCAAGAACACCGCAATTCCATTTCGATAGACCCCACCGAGTTGGTTCGAGTTTCGCGTACCACTGAACTAGAAAGCGAAATTTCTGTTAATTATCGCCGAAAAAAAACGTTTATCAAATGACGAAGGTCGTGAGTACAATATACGAAAATGATTGAAGCCTAACGAAGTGTTCTCCACGAATCTAATACGCCATTTACGCGAATACTCGATGCGATAACTTTGCAAACGTTTGTTTTCTATTTACTGTGTAGTAGAAGCTCTGTTATATTTTTATACGATTCGCGCGTCTAACAACAAATTTATTTGTTGTCTAATTTCCAGTTGTTATGCAATCCACCCGGTTTCTATGCTCATTTTTATCTCTCTCGCACACAATTCACGCTCTTTTTTGTGTCGCTCTCTCTCTCTGTCCGTGTGGGGCTCTCAAACAATTCTAGCGGTTTTTATACAGCCTAGACTTGTCTGTCTACCCAGTGTTAAATTGAGCGTGTAATGCGTCGCTTTTGTTTTCATAAAACGTGTGCTTTCAGCAAACTTATCGCGATAGATTGCATTGCAAACATGGTTGGTTTAAGGTGATTCGTAGTACTTAAAACCATACCCTATCTCGTTGTTGATATGGGTATTTTTAGCCAGCACCCAAAGAGTAAATGGGTAATATAAACTTTGTACAAACTGAAAATGTTTCAAATATGCAGAAGGAGGCAACAACGACTCTTAATTAATGGAAGATTTATGAGTTATGAATTTAGAAAAGAGTTCACTTTACTATTCCTTTTATTTAGCTACAATCATAGAGTAATAATAATATAATATTATAATAATATTATGTAGAATATAACTTATAAAAAGCTCGATTAAACCATGCTTAGAATCTGTAGGGTATGGAGCTTCTTTCCACAAATTTCAACAGTTTGTGCAGAATGTAGAGCACCAGGCAAATGACAAGGCCGAACCGTGCAACGATCATCAGTATATTGTCCAAACTATAATAGTCTATGAGTTTCATATTGGATGGTAAGACTCGCATGTGAGGAGCACCCTTGTGGCGTATAACGTACTCTGTCCAGTAGATTGCCGTGTCTAACGGATGTATGGGTTGGTCACGAAAACATTGCGAGAGCGCCTGAACATTGCGACGATATTTCGGCTGTTCAAGCAATTGCCGGACTGTAGTTTCGAACTCCTGCCTGGTCAATTTAAGGATGTCAACTATCTCCGCTGCGCCTGCCACTTGCATGCGCTCGATATTGCGGTACTGATCGAAGAACAGTGGCATACCCAGCACAGGCCTGCCGTAGTAGGTCGCCTCAATGATGCCCAGCATGCCGCCGTGACTGATGAAGAGACGCACATTCGGATGAGCCAGTATGGCCTGTTGTGGCACCCATTCGTCCATATAAACATTTCTGCTCACATTGGGCCGTGAGTCTCCCTCGAATTTCCATATAACACGCTGAGGCAAGGCCGCGAAAGTCTCTACGATAATTGCCAAGGTCTCCGGCGATAGATCTTTGCTGCGCAACTCGGTGCCGAGTACCATCAATATAACACCGTCTTGCGCATCATCGATGAACTTCGCAAGGCGACGCGGCAACACTGGCGTCTTTTTGGGCACATGCATGCCACCGACCTCTACCAGGCTGGGCACATTGGGACGCGCTCCAAACAGACTGAAATGCTGGTTCAGTAATATGAGCGAGAAACTCTGTCGTAATTCTACAAAACTCTGGCTTAGATGACCGAAGAATTGCTCGTATATTGCTCGCTGGCCTGGCAGGAAAACCAATTTATGCATCATCCATTCCTCAGAGATGTGCATCCATTCGTAGAAACGATCCAATATCGTTGCTCCGCGCCTATAGCCAACTGGCAAAAGGGGCTCAAAAGTTGCTCCTGGCGTGAATCCCACCAATGTATCCATGTTCCAATCCCCGCCGCATGTGGCTAGACCAATCAAAGAGGCATTAAAATGTGCCGCCATTCCGAATAGTGCATCCGAATGCGATGGCTCCACCATCATTAAATCAAAGCTGACATCCGAGTGCATCAGTTGCTGTACCTCCTCGGACTCCAGAACATTTAGACAAATTTTCATCATGAATCTGCGTACATGCTGCACCTCAGCATACTTATCGGACATTGACCAGTTCGCTGCTTAGTTGTTGAGAGAAAGAGTCTAATAAGTTAATCACAATATGATTTAATGTGTTCTATTACCGAAATCTTCCAATTCGGTCTTGTATTTGTCCTTCACGTGTATGGAATGCACTCTCCTGAGAACAGGACAGTCCGGGAAGGCGTGTATAATGGTCAACTCATGGCCAAGATCAAGCAGAGCCTCCACATACGGACCTATTAGCTTGCACTGCGAATGCATATCATAGGGAAAGACAAACAGTATCCGGGCAGACCATGTTGGGACCAGCAGTGTCACGAAGAGCCATGCCGCGATCATCAGCTGTTGCCGCTGCATTACAATGCGAATGCCGTTAACAGTTCCAATCGGTTGTACTCTACGATTTCGACTGATGCGCAATCGACCATTTCTGCCCTTCACTTCAACCGTTAATGGCATTCGAGCGATAAGATTAGTACGAGGCAACACAACAATGAGTGAACACGCATTCCTCAAAATTTCACTGAGGCCCAGTACACAAAAGAGCTGTGAAATGTACGGACGGCATGAACTATGCTAGTCCACCCGGGCGTCGCTTTGCTAGTGCTTGGGCTATACGTGCAGCTCGCACATGGCGCCAATATATTAGCCGTGTTCTCATATAGCTTCCCATCACCCTTTCGCCTGGTAAATCCCTATTTGGAAGCACTTGTCCGCGGGGGTCATCAGGTGACCATTGTTTCATCGCCGAATCACCTACCAGACATCGATGGCGCACATCACATTCGTGTCCCAATGCTGGAAAAGCTTATGATGGGTAAGTGAGTAGTTAAACAGTTACGCTGAATATTATCAGCTATCTCCCTTCTAACTATCGTTATCGGAATTCAAAACACTTCAATAGTTATGTCATGGAAAATTTGAACTCAATACAACAAACAGTTGAACTTCACTTTGTCCAAGTTGAATTTAATCGGTATTTTCCGACGATAAAATGGCATATCTCGATGCCAATTGAATGGATTTGTATAGATTAGTAGTGCAGTTACGTATCAATACAAGTTACATTAAATGTTTTTCTATTATTGCAGATGTGATAAATGAATTTGATTATGAATATCCGATAACAAAATGGGAAGAGGCCTCAATGGTTTCCAGTTTCTTCTTCAACTCTTCGCGGTATATTTTAAGTGATCCGAACGTTCAGGCCTTGATACATGATCCAAGTTCTAAATTCGACATGGTTATAGTGCAGGCCTCGCTCACAGATGCACTCTACGGATTTGCCCAGCATTATAATGCTAGTCTAGTGGGCATTTCAGCATACGGCACCGCATGGAACATTGACTATCTGGCCGGCAATAGAGCACCCAGTGTGTATGAGCCCATGTCGCAAAGTAGCTATTCTCAGGATCTCGGTTTGATAGATAAGTTTAAAAAATGGGTATATATCACTGAGGAATGGCTATTGGAACGCCTCATATACTTGCCCGCCCAGATGAAGCTATATAAGCATTTCTTTAATAGATCAGCTGAAGATCTCTACCATATTCGTGATAACTTTTCACTCATGTTAATCAACCATCACTTCAGTCTGGGTCGCGCCAGATCGAATGTTCCCAATGTCATTGAAGTGGCCGGGATGCATTTAAGTCAACCTGCCGATCAGCTCGATGAATCTTTGAAGCATTTCCTGGAGGAGTCAGACAATGGTGTTGTCTACTTTTCGATGGGCATGGAGATTATTACCAAGTGGATTCCTCCAAAAGCATTGGATGTATTACAGCAAAGTTTTGAGCGGCTGCGGTTACGCGTCATCTTCAAATTGGATAAGATGTTGCCCAACAAGTCTGAAAATATATATTTGAGTACGATGTTACCACAGCGAGAGCTGCTGGCTCATCCTAAGGTAAAACTGTTCATCACACACGGTGGCAAACTGAGCATAATTGAAGCGGCACATTATGCAGTACCCGTACTCTGCCTGCCCTTGTATTACGATCAATTTGGCAATTCGGAGCGCATGGAACAAGCCGGAGTCGGACTAGTTCTGGAAATGGCAACCATGACCGTGGATGAGTTAACAGACGCGATTAAAGAACTATTAGAAAATCCCTATTACTCACAAAATGCAAAGAGAATGTCTAAGCGACTTCGTGATCAGCCCAAGAGTCCCCTCGATAATGCCGTTTGGTGGACAAAGTACGTGCTACGCCACAAGGGAGCTCCACACATGCGCATTTCTCATGAAGATATGTCATTTATGCAGTACTATAACCTGGATATTGCTTCAATGCTCTTTGGTCGCATCGGAATTGCTATAATACTAGTGACCTGCCTTGGTATGAAACTGATATCATTTCTCCTAAAGCCCTTCCAAATGCGCCCCTTTACAAATATACACTCTTTACACTGACAAGCGATAAGCGATGGTAATAATCGAGAGAGCCAGACTATAAAAAGACATTGAGAGAACAATTATACACAGTATACATAATGGAACAATCAATTGATAAGTTACTAATAAAGAGAACCACATAATTTTTAAACATTGTTATCTTAAACTGATTAAAAACCTTGATTAAACTGTTTATAGTTGTAACCTACAACAACTTTACAGTGCCAATCTTGAGGGTTGCACCCTAAGTTAATATGGGTTCATTAGCTTGATGAGTCCAAATAGTAATTTATATATTTTTAGTGGATGATTATAAAAATTGAACTAAGACCGATTGATTAAGAACTAACGTAATAAGTCCTCAAATAAGGAATCGAGACTACTAAGACTTACTACATGAATAATACCTGAAATGTTTGCAAGAACTGTTTGATTGCTTCTAATTGGATAAGTACACTTGCCCTTTGCCACGTATATTCTAATTTAAAAAGTTTCTTTCATCGCCGGGTCATTATCTATCCACCCAGGCCCATCCGTTTTCCCCCACTCACCAGGAACCGCACTTACGCATTTTACATCAATCGACACGTGCCCAGCATATTTTCAACTCTTTTCAACCATTTTTTTTTAGAAGCAAAACAAATTTGGAAAAAACAGCGGAATGGTGGGTTGGAATATCAACATAATGATGCGCAATCCAAGTCGAAGAAAAGGAGAGCAAAAGACGACAGTGGGATACCCTTCCACGGTGTAGTAAATTTGTTAAATTCATACACACATACTTACATATGCAAATGCTCACAAAGTCTCAACATTTAGACTCTCAACATGTTGAGTCTCAACAGTTGACTCTGAACAGTTGACTTTCAACATGTTGCATCAAACATGTTGCATCAAACATGTTGCATCACACATGTTGTATCACACATGTTGCATCATATCGCACTCAACAGTTGAGTCTCATCAGGTTGGGTCTAAACTTTCAACATGTTGCATCAAACATGTTGCATTTAACATAATAGCTGTCAACATGTTGAGAGTCAACACGTTGAAAAGTATCTCTAAACTTGTTGGGTCTCAACAGTTGAGTCTCAACAAATTGTGTCCAACATGTTGCATCGAACATGTTGCTCATACATGTTGATTCTCAAGATGTTGAATGGAACATGAAACATCAAACATGTTGCATTAAATATGTTGCTGTTGAGACTATTGCGCTCAAGATGTTGCTGCGAAATGCATTTTGCGTCAACATGTTGCCACATGCCAGATTCAACAGTTGAGTCATCAGGTCGAAAGTATCAACATGTTACATCAAACATGTTACATCAAACATGTTACATCAAACATGTTGCATCAAACATGTTACATCAAACATATTGCATCGAATATGTTACCGCTCTCAACTTGTTGACTCTCAACAGTTGAATCTCAACAGTTGAACTGAAATTACAAATACTCAGAAATTTAAATTGCTCTGTGCAAAGCTTGACAAAAAAAGTTCTAGTACATAACAAATATGTAAAATATCTGCAAAAATTGCTGTGAAGGAATGCATTGAAAGAAATACTCTAATAGCTCGACCAGAAATGGTCGCCTCTTGTTGATGTTTATTGTAGATTTTTATTTGACTTCGTGTTGTAACATTTGAATTTATGTGTTGGCCATAAATTCGCTGTGTGTCTAATTCAAAATGCTTGGGAAATTGCGAAGTCGGGAGTCCCCTCTGGATTTTGTTTGAGTGAGCTTAGCAGTTTTTATTGGCCATTTGGCAGGCCAGAAAACTTTTTGGTCGATGCTCAAGTGGACGGCTTTCACTGGCGCGCTTAACTAACTGAAATTAAGCAAACTTTCTTTTGACTTTCATAAGCCTTTTAATAAAGCATAATCCCAGCGGCCTTTTCTGGATTGTGCGTGCACAAAGGACATCCGTACAAACACATACACACACACAGAGAGAGAACCCAACGCACCAACGCACACATCATAAAAACTAATTAACATTCTAGCGGGCCATAAAAACGCTTGCAATAAATATCATCAATGCTAGGAAAGAACTTTATTAAAAGTACTTTTAATCGAATTCCGTTGGGAAGCTCCTCTGGTTTGCCCGGGCGTCCCACTAGGGATAACATTGGAGGCCTGATTGACTTTATAACTCGCATGAAAGGCAGTTTCGCTGTAACTATTCTAGCTTATGACTCTTTTGCCTTGTGAGTCAGGGCTGTGGAGTGTCTACAATATATATTAATCTGATAAGAAAAAGTTGCTTGGATGGGTAACTACTACAGAAATGGTTACAGGGCATTACAGCTTCGGCTTAGCAGCACTTCGTTTTCCAGCCTGTTTGTTCTACGCAGGCTTTTAATTAGCGTCTACCGCCTAAGTCCCAGCGCGCATTACGCATACGCCGCGTATGCTGCCGTTGTTCCCGCTGACGTTGCTGATGCCGTTAGCGTTGACGTTGCCGCGCTTGTCGCATTGTGAGCACCGCTGGGCAGCTCGAGCACGATTTTAATTAATTAGACTTTTATGAGGCGTACATGCAGCTAGGCGTCGGGTTAAAGCCCAGTTATTGTTTCTGGCTTAATAAGCGACTTTGCTGCGGCCGCGTTCCGGGCTTTGCACCATCTCTATAGCTGTATCATCCCTCTCCTCACATACATACACATACACATACACGCACTCACACACAGTTCTACTTCTTTTTTGCCAGTCACAATATTGGGGCAGACATGTCCAGAAAGGGACAGCGTGTGCGTTATGTGGTCATGAAAATTACGGTCGCATTATGCTCAGCATTTGGCATAATTGCAGCCAGGATATGCGTTTATGCTCAGAGATTACTTTTTGTGACCAGCCATAACAACACCGACAACAACAACAGCAACAGCAACAATAACAACAGTCAACTGAAAGCCAGACGAGCTCGTGTTTGTATTGTATAAATAAATAAATAAAAGAATATCCTACATTTTTTTGCGTGTGAATTTTTTTGTTTGCTTGTTGCCAAGCAAATTAAAGACCACTTTCCTCAGATTATACTCTTGTTTTTTTTTAGGTTTTTTCAGCGGAAATCTTGAGTTAGAACCCTTTTCAAAAACTACCACCCTGGGGATTTGTGGAGACAAAAAAAAAGGACTTCTCGGATAGTACAAATGGGCTTACAATAAACAAGAATAAAATATTTAAAACATAGTGCCTTAAGTTCATTACTATTTTCGAGATATTTCGAGCAATTGATTATTACCTCTTTCACACTCGTGATATCATATATTTATTGTTAAACTATAAATACTTTTTGATAATAATATATTCGATAAGAAGCTCTGCCTCCATTGATTAACTAGAGAAGAGAGAGAGATCGTGCTTATTGTCTTAAATAATGATCCTATCGATAATTGTCAGTGTTTGTTAGCGATGCCGCTACAAGTCTATAACAACTTACAACACATGAATTAGCCTGGATATTATGAATGAAGATGAGTCTTTTTTAGAATTTATTCCAATGTACAAATGCTTTTCAAATCACAATTAAAATGCACGCAAAATGTATGCGTCGCGGAGTGAATGTATAAAAAAGAGGAATAAAAATAAAAGAAATTACGGTTATGATTATTATGCATTATGTTGGCTGGCAACAAAAGAAATAAAAACGCAACTCAAGCACCGGCTCAAAGCTATTGCATAGAGGCAGTGTTATAAAAAGAGAGCAACAACAAGTAGAGAAGGTTGCATTTTTGGGCATTTGACTATGAGATACCTAGTACCTTTTTATCATTTATAGCATGTATTGAGGGACATTGTCGGACAAATATAGAGCACAACATACATATGTATAGAATTAAATCAACTAGGCAGATTAAGAATATATATATATATATTGTAAATATTTATATAGAATGTCTGTGAAGCATCTCTCTGCAAGATACATAGATTTTTCGTTGGCACAAACCTATAATACCCTTGTACCAATGTTACAGGGTTTCGCAACAATACTTACAACAACAACGGCAACAACAACAAAAGTGACCAGAGAGAGGGAAGGAAACAACAACGTGGCAAAGAAGTAATCCGCTTGTTAAAAATAAACGAAAATAAAACGTAGCTCAACAAGGCAGCGTCAGACTGGCGAACTGGCGAAGAGCAGCAACAGCAACAGTAGCAGAAGAAGAAGAAGCAACTGAAATACTAGGGGCGAATGGGGGTGGTGGCGCGCAAAACATAATCATCATAAACCGGAAATATCCCAACGGCGAAACATCCGCACATAAATTTCTTAAATAGTCTACAATTTTTCGTTGCCGTTTTGCCGTTTGCCGTTTGCTGTTTGCTGTTTTGTTGCTTATTCTTTGGCAATTGTTGTTGTTGCTGTATCGCGTGTAAATACATTTAAGTATCTGCAGCCCTTCCACAAACTTGGCCAACTGCAATAAACACACAAATTAACCACTAATACCAACGGACCAACAACCGACCTACAAACCTACCAACCGTCGCGACAGACACCCGTTGGGGTGACAATGTCCTGCCTCAGCACTTAACGTGTTTGTTGCTGCCGAGCAACAGCATGACAAAAAACAAGTACAACAACAACAACAGCAACAGGACAAACTCACAACTCACATAAATAAAATATTATAATTTTAATTTGTCTCTAATCCCAATGGGCAACGGAATCGTGGGCGTGTTTCACATTGCCTGGGCGCTTTCTGCGGATTGGGTTCATTTCTATCCTCCTCGGGTCCTTATCCTGACACCAGAGTGCCATACCCTCGACAAAGGCTTTTATATAGCTATGTATTATATGAATGCTCGCACTCGTACTCACACCGAACATGTACTTAGCTCTCCCAGGCTATTTAAACGATAGACTATTTTTGTCCTTCCAGCAAAATGTCATAAATCAAATAAGAAATAAATAATTTCAGCATCCGCTGACGGCGCTCCAGACCGGCCAAGGTCAAACTTTGTGCGCATTACCCAGCTGCCCGGGTTGCACTCTCGCTAAGCCTGGACTTAATCTATGATTGAGAATCTGCTCTCAAGTTCACCTGGGGGAAACTTTCGTTCCAAGTTGCAGGCAGCGCTGTCAGCTCGAGAAGCTTTTAGAATTCGCTAAACATAAATAGACGTATACTTTGTTTCTAGAATATACTGTGGAATCAGTGCATATTGATACTGAAATTGAGAAGAGTAGTATCACTAAGCAGTCTATATGTGCAAGTATTCCATTCCAAAGACATAACATATAAAGTATAGCATACTTTTAGGATCACAATACAAGTAAAGTATAGTATACTTTCAGGATCACTGTTAAATTTTCACATCAAAGAAATACTTTAAGTAGAGAACTATACCAATTAATTGAATATAAATCATTCAGTACAAACTGCCGAAAGGAGTGCATAATAAAGTTTGCAAGCGTCTCAACACAAACGAGAGCTGCGCTAATTAGCTGAAATTCAGTTAAATGCATTGGCAATTATCAACTTCCGTTTTAGTTTTGCTCGCAAATTGTTTAACTAATGAACTTACTGTATTCAAATGTTAAATTAGTTGACCTAACTAGTTTCTCTACTCACCGCTAACTTCTCTCTGCAAAATTTGATCTTCATTTTGTCATTTCTTTTACTCGCTGCAAACAGGCACGGTGCGTACACGGAATCTACGCCAACACTTGCTGCACTATGCAAATATGGTAGACACGATTCCGTTTGGCACGACCTGCAGCTAGACTTTACCAGTGGCAAACAGCAACAGTGACAACAATAACAACAACAACAACAACAGGAACAACGGCAACAACAGCGAGAACAAAACTCAACAGCCTTGGGCCTGTGTTGTTGGTGCCGTTGTTGGCGTTGCGATTGCGATTGCCTGGTCTCTATTGCTTCCACGTCGCTTTTATTATTTCACGCCATTTCAACAGCCGTGAGGCAACAAGATTATTTATGCATTTCTCCACAGCAGGCAGAAGTAGTAGCAGAAGCAAAAGCAGAAGTAGACGACCTGGCGGCGTCTTTCAGGCACGCTTTCAAATCGCTTCCCCACCAAGTCGCGCACGTAGACACGGCTACGTATGCCGCCGCCCTCGCCCAATGAATGTGAGTTTGGGTGTCTGTATGTGTGTGTGTGTGGCGAACGCAGTTTGGACGCAACTTAACGTATTGCCCACTGCGATACTGCGGCAAATCGCACGGAGGAGTGCGGGGGCAGCTCACACGCCACGGGCCTTTATGTTGCCGCCTTCGGTGTGCGAGCAATGAAACAAGGCAGCGCAGAGCGACGCAACGCAGTTATTGTGATTTTTGGCAATGAATATGAAATACGCAGTTCGCAGTGCGAAGTACGAGGAAGTGTGAGAGGAGTGGGGAGTATACGAAGAGTCGCAGCTCCGTCGAGACTCGCTTTCGGGTCTCGTTGCTTTTGACAAATGGCTTCGATGATGTTTTTTATTGCACAGAGCTATCTGCTCAACTGTGTGACAGACCTGTGTATATAGCACACATATAGGAAATATATATAAAGAGCATACACTGAAAGAAATATATACATATGTATATTCCGAATTCAGCAATATAACGGAAAATACAATATACACTTTTCCAATCAAAGATAACAAAAAATTGAATAAATGGCAAAGATAGTACCATCTACAATTGAATGGACATTATCGTGATTTTCTCCAAGTGTATATTTATAAGATTTTTATATAAGGTTGTAGCACGCATTGTGAATACGTAAATTTGTTGGACTCTTCATCATTTGCGTATCGTCTGACCAAATATTTGGTTTTGTTTGCCTGTCTGTTTTCTCTTATTGTTGTTGCTGTTGTTGTTGTTGCTTTAGTCGTTCTCATTGTTGTCATGTTGTTGCTTTAGCCGTAATGGCAGCTCGTAAAAATGTTTCATTTATGCTAAATTCATTTTTGTGCCTGCAAAATCTGTTGCCGTGCCAAAGTAATAAAAGGATTCCCTCTTTGCTTTTCTTTCCTCTTCTTTCGTGCCACATTCGGCATTCTATCTCTCTTTCTCTCTCTGTGTCTCTCTCGCTTCCTCTTGTCTATGTTCTTTTTATTTATGCTGTTTTTGTGGCTTCTGCTTCCTTGCTTATTTGTTAAGAAGGGCATTACAAGAGCTGCGGCCCAGCGACGACTGTGCGAGTAAATATAGCAGAAATTTATTGGGCTACAAATTATATTTGCTTTGTTCGCAGTTAATGAGTCTGTTAATGTTATGTGTTTGCATTTTGAGTGTTCATAAACTGACGAGAGAGAGAGCGAAAGACATAGAGAGGACTCTAGAAGGAGGGGGAGATTGATATAATAATAAGTTCTCATCTGTCTGATGGACGGATGACTTTACCTTCTGATGCCGCATAATAACTCAATAATGTGCTGCAAAATCGTAAAATATCGGAAGAGCTCAGCCAAAAGGTAAGAGTTAAGATCCAAGAGACTTTGAGTGTACCCGTCCATGTAGTTAAATGGAACTCGGGTAAGTTTTATGCACTAACGAGTTAAGTACTCAGGCTTCTTTATGGTCAAATTAACACAGTCTTACGAAAGACGGTGCAGCACTTTGCGCGAAAATAGCAAAAGTCTCGGCTACTTTTTACTTTAGATTCACATGGAATTCTATCTATAAAATATCTATTATAAAATAACTACAGCTTAATGTCGCATTCTTTAAGACTTCTCATTAAAAAAAGTCGAATGTTTCTAGATAAAAGGAATAAAAGTAGCACGGTTCTTCAAATCATCTAAACTATAATTCTTTTCTCTGCATTGCTTCTTTGCTTTCTCCAAGTATCTATTAAAAATCCTATTTTTAGTGCATCGATTCCAGTATTTAACGACGCTCTCTAAAAATACCGTTACTTAAAAGCATCTACTAAACAATGTTATTAGTTGAGTGCCGTGGCAGGATTTTACAGCATACTTTTGTGCATGAATTTTCACATTTGGAAATCAGGGCTTGCACCACCACGCCCCCAAGTCAGTAAGTAAAGAAGAAAACGAAGAGGAAAAAGTTACAAATCAGAAACCCAACAAGCTGTGCAGCAATTCACAGCCTGCTCTGCTTGAGACGTGGACTTGGTAATCTTCAGCGAAGCGTTAAAAGAGGGAGAGGACATTAAAACCAAAAAATTGAGAAGAAATCCGGGCATGGAGTAGCAGAAGATGAGAAATGCTCGAACGGCAGCATGTCATTAAATGCAGAAATCCATTAAAAGACGAAAATCAAACAAACTTTATTGAATATCAAATTAACAGTTAATAAAAATACGCACACTGAAGTAAAAAACGATAGCCGGAAGAGCGAAAATAACGGGATTCAGACTGTCAATTCCATTAGCGGAAGTAATAAAAATGAACTATCTTTGCTGGTGCTATAGGTCTTTAACTTTACTGCTTCTTACTGCAGAAATGTGTAAGAAAAGTTATATAGATTCTTAAGTCTCTAGCTTATATATAAATAAAGTTTTTCAAACATTATAATGATCGTGTTAAAAGTAATGTTTGATATATCTGCATGATATTTGAAAGATCATTACCTAGTAGAGATATCAAGTCAACTTTCAGTTCTTTTGTGACAATAGTCTTCCCTACTTATCGCATTAACTGCCCAGGAAATCGTGTCCTTTGGCATTAGAAGACATTCCTTATAAAACATTGGTGGAGTTGACCTTTAATTAAATTTGGCGCTTAGGTGACAAAGTCCTTAAGGACATTTTCACTTTTTCACAGTCTCAAGGCGATAAAAATCCACACTGCTCAGTGTGTGTGTGTGTGTGTGTGTGTCTGTGTGCGTGTGTAATTAAGTGAGGCGTAAATAAAATGCCATTTTAGTATTCATCACAATTTATGCTAAGCTCTCAGAAGGAAAAGCATCAAGTCGTAGAGCGAAGAGTCCTGAGCGTTGTGGCTCTTCTTCTTCTTCTTCTTCTTACCTTTGAATAACTAAGTGCGCCTTGCGACAGCAACAACAACACTAACAACAAGACGATATCTGTGAGAACAACAGGGACAGACGTACACGAGTGAGGGCCGAAGACCTCAGCCTAGCCACCCATTTGGCCGCGGCTTCGCAGCTCATCAAATATGCAATTAAATCAGTTTCCGTTTAATTAAACCGGAAGTGCGTTGGTTTGGGAGCACACGCATACACCCACACTCACACAGTCCCACACACACACACATCGCCGCAATCGTATTGGGTATGGATTGCTGGCGTGTTCACACACACACCCTGCGCTGTGCTCTGCTGCGACTTGTGGTTTGTATTTTAAGTGCTACGTAACGCAAAAAATGTTTTTATTTTTATGCGTTTTTCTGCTTTGTGCAAATGTAAGTGTTGTTTATTCTTCTCTGACTGTCTTTGTCCCCATTGCAGAGAGTGCAGAAACCTGAAACTCTTCTAGCCGTTGGTTTAATCATCATTAAAATATCATTAGGTTCATAAAGTTCGATTAATACTTAATAATATAGAGTGAAATTGCTCAAACATTTGACTTAAATAAACAAAGGCAACGACTATATTCTGATAAAGCTGGATTCTAATTCTATAAGTCTTTATTTGTAAACTCAATCAATGTCTGTACAGTTAAAAATGATGCTGGGTATTCTGCAGTCGAGTGCACTCGATAATGGTTTTTTCTTCTCTTGTTTTTAAATCGAAAACGCTGTGATTTTTAACGAAGATACTGTATAGGACAGACTGTGCGAGTATGTGTGGATAATGAAAGCACTCAAATGGCTTTTCGCCATTTGCTTTGGCAAGTGAACTTGCAATTAGCTAGCCATGGCCATCTTTGCCAAGCCAAAAAGTGGCTGCCTTAAGCGGTGCTCGCAGCCAGTTGCGCTAATTAAACCACGTGAATTTGCCGCCCAAAGTAATGCCACACTCAGCTGCAGCAACAACAACAACAAAAACAACTAAAAAAAGCTACAACAGCAACAAGAATATTATTGTCAGCGGCTGCAAGTTGTCATGCTTATTTCTTAATTATTAATTAAGAATGAAAGCAGGCAAAAGTAAAGTTGCACGCGCGCACTTTCGCTGCACAATAGTCTGGCGAAATTGCCACAATTTCCAGTGACGCCCGAGAGCATGCAACGAAACTATGTGTATAAGGTACTCTAACGAAATTGAGGTTCTTTAGCTACAGAGGGTACTGAGCTACAATGCCCTAATCTCCATCTGTCAATCGTATTTGCAACTAAACATTATAACTGAACAGGATTGCATTGATATGTTCCTTAACTGTAGTAGTTAACAGTATATGCCTTTATGCAAATACTTTTCAAGAATATTAACTCTTTTATTTAAGTTTTAGTCTATTACTACCACCATATTCCATCCGAACCCGAAAGAACTGCTGTGCCAACTTCTATTAAGACAAGATCGATACATTGCACATCATCGGGTTAGTGCAGCTCTATCTTCATCAAGTTTGGAATACTGAACTTGAATATCAAATATTCTAATAATATTTTAGTTTATTATCTCTGCGATCGATCAACATCTTCACAAGGTAAGGGCATTCCCAGCTAGGTCTGCTCGCGAGCTTCTCTCCCGCACTCTCTTTGTTTGCCAGCCAACTACTTGGCTGCGTCGTCAAGGCATTTGTATAATAAGTGTGTCATCAGTCTCTATATGTATGCATACATACACAGACCCACACACACACACACACACTTATACATGTATTTGTATGTGCATATGGTGCTGTCATACTCGCATACTCACGGCGTCGTCAGCGACAACAATGAAGCTAACGACGACGCTGGCGTTGAAGCCGAGGAGAACACGGGGCAAGGCGAGGGTTTGGGCAAAGCCTGCGAGTCGCATTGTTACCGTAAGTTAATTTGCGTCTCACATATGCATATGTGTCAGACAGTGTTGGTGTGCGAGTATGTGTGTGTATGTGTGTGAGTTTTGCATTAAAACTTGAAAATTTAAATGCCCCAAGTGAAGTATCTACAGAAGCACCCACTGCGGCTGCAGCTGGGTCGTCTTGTTCAGTCCGCCGTCTTCCCTCTTTGCCTCTTGCAATTAGCATGCAAATAACTTAAAATATTTTTCCGCAATCACACACACACACACGCACACACATACACAGAAACGCGCACACACTTGCCTCAGCAGCAGAGCTGTAGGTAATTGAAATGAATGCATATTTAATGGAATGCCATAACTGTTAATATACCACATGTCAATGAAAGACTGCTCAACCTAATAATTGATTTTGCGTATTTATCACTTAAATTGCCGTTAATTGTCAGCAAATATGCCATGGCATGCCTGAGCTTCCTAGCGCGTATGATTGATGGCGATTATACACACACCCATGTGCATAAGTGGAAGATGGTATTTCCTTTCCGCGTATGTGTGCCCAAAAGCATCTTTAGATGGATTCGCGTCTCACTGAACCTCAGTCGGGCGATTGGAGGGCGGGGGCAACTACGTGTGCCAATTGCCAATTGGCAGCTATTATCATCATGGGAATGTCTGACATGTTTTGCGTTTCTTTCTTCCACAGTACACTCATATTTAAGCTATAAGGTCGAACTTTCCATTGATACCCTACAGGAAGTAGCTGCAACAGTGTATACTCTATAATTTGACCGAATAGTTAATTCTACATTTATAGTTCCATCTGATTTGAATATGAAGCTTGTGTTGATATCACCGTCAAATCATAGTTAAAGTAAAAAACAACACCTTTAAAGCGTAAACTATTTATAATTGTAAATATACTAATTCAAGAAACCTTCATGCTAAATGATCTTATAATATTTGACCTCCGGTTGATCGAACAACAGAGAAAGAGCAGTTAATACTTATACCCGTATCACGGGTTTCCAATGAGGCAGGATATAAAACATTTTCATTCATCTCTTTGTAGAGTATATTCATAATGTCAATAAGTTTGCAACGCACAGAAGTGAACATGTATATATAAATATATATATATATATAAAATCTGTTAAATATTATAAATATCTATGCATTTATGTCAGATGAATTCTTTTCAAAACAGATGAAATTTCTTTTGCATGCAAAAGTATTATATATGCAAATCAAAACAGAAGATGTTATACATATATCATAGTTATATCATTATTCTTATTTTTTTTTTCACACAATTAATTGTATTGTAGTAAGCGTAGAATACATTCGGTATGCCAGAGGAATCTGTGCGTTCTTGTTTTTTCATCAATTTTAATTATAAAACTTTTCATTTCGCAACGCTGCGCATCGGTTTGGGTTGCTGTACGGCACGGTTGGATGGGGTCCTTCCACGGGTCCACGCTTGATTACAGGGCGTGCTTATATTGCCTGGCTGACTTTGGCAACATTATTGAGGAATGGCAATTTCGCTTTGTTTAGTACTTTGTTCGCATAGTCAAAGTTTCTTTTTTGAAAACTGAAATGAAGAATCCGAAATACAAAATACATAAAAGCTTAAAACGAATTCAACCTTTTTTCTGTTCAACAACAAACATTTCTGCGATGTTTTTATTACTTTATAAATACTTGCCTCCATACCACGATTATTTGCGGAGAAACACTTTCCACAATCATCATAATGGATTTCATGACTGATTGCGCCAAAGGGTTTTCTAACCTTTTACCTGCCCTTTTTCAAACCCAAACTTTGTCTTTGCCTTCATTGTATCAGTAGATCTATGGCATGACTGGCATTCCTCTCGGTCTTGTTCTTATTCTTGTTCTGTTTCTCATTAGTTTAATTTGCCAAATTAATTTTACAAAATGTAATACCTCCACCTCTTCGTCCGCCACAGTCTTTGCCCAGCATCTTCTATTAAAGTGAAGGCAGCTTAAATTTCCATGTATTATAAAATATCCACAATTTTAGACAGAGACAGCTCTAGTTGTATATATCTATACATCTGCAGACTTACGTGCGTGCGAGCGAGACGACGAATTACAATTATGATGACACAAATTGGTTATGTTTTGCGTGTGTGTTTTTGTTTTCGGGTTCCTGTTGCGTGTGTCCTCTCCTCCATTTCGGTGTGTTTTCTTTTTCGTGTTCTCTTCTGTTTTGTTTTTTTTGTTGTTGTTGCCTATCTATAGATAGAACGCAGACAAGTCAGGCAAGTCAGGCTTGTCGTTGTCGTTCCTCCTTGCTTCTTCATGTTATTTTATTTGTCTTGCTTCAAACATTTTATGCAGCCTTGTCAGTGCATATGTGTGCGTGTGTTTGCTTTCGATAATGCTAATAAAAATGGCAATAAATGAAGGGTATCTTGTTACTAGAAATCATGCAGGCATTTGACTTTTGGTCTATGCAATTCATTTTACTCTCAGTCTGTTTTAAAAAAATATATTTATGACTTTTTTAGCGCATATCAAATAATGAATATTTATATTTACACTAAATACAGTTTTTACAGCAAATAAAAATAAACAATTTCTACGTATAGGATATCATCAAGTCATTTCTTTTTTGCTTTTGTTTTTTGGACGGTCTGATTGAGGTAAATAAAAGCAAAATCGTAAAAAATCACAAAGTATAATGCTAAAATTTTTATGCAAATTGCTAGTAAACCGTCTAGCTGCTGGCCAGCTGCGAGTACTACAGTAAGCCTTCAAAATGTTGCCTGCAAAAGAAACATCAAATAAAAGCAAACAACAAAGCCAACAACATGACATTGCATACAACATAATTTAAAATAAAGGCATAAGCTTTTTATGGAAGTCATGCATTATGTATGGCGGAAAAGGTGGACAGAGCAGGAGTTGTTTGGGTTAGGGCTATGACCTGTCCTAGCTTTATACTACAATATATATGTATGACATGTTTAAGCGTAATAAGTTGACTAATTCTTGGGGCATCTCTTATACAATTATTGGTTTTATGAGTAAGTTAACCTATCTCACTCTCTGTTATCCTTTCTCTCACTCTCTATCATTGTCTCTCTCGCCTTCTGCTTGTCCCTTTACCTACCTACCTGTCTCTTTATATATCTGCCTGTCTCTCGCCCTCACTCCCTCTCTCTCTCTCACTTTCTGTCTTCAGCTGTGAAAACAATAGAGGGGCATACGGTCAAGGGACTAATATCACGCCCGCCTCTGCTCCACACCTGCTGACCGCAACGCACTAACAACAACAACAACAATATACATAAATAATATTGTTGCTACTGTATGTTGTTTCTGTTGCTCAGCGCCGCACTCGATGCGGACAACAAACAAATTGTTTACGCGCTGCCATCGCCTTTGGCTTCAGCACCCGAAGAAGAAGAAGAAGAAGACATTAACTTATTAAATTATTGCTGCGACCATAACTTCAACGACACTAAAATTAAAAAACCATTACGCCCACAAAGACCGGGCAGGGGGAGGCAGCATAATACACGCTCTTTCTTCCCCCAAAAACGAAGCAAATGGAGCGGACCAACAACAGGAGCAACAACAACAAAAGCAAGTGGCAGCCCATGGCAGTGGCTGCCAGAAAAATTTCCGCTTAATTTATTAACGATTTTTGCTAGCCATAAACTGTGCTACGCATACAGACAAACACTCTCACACACACACGCACACACACACACAGAAACACTAAGTGATTTTTATCTAAGGCGTTTTTTTACGATTTTCACATAATTATAATTGAAATTGCGACACATTCGAGTCCCGTTACCTAACCCCCTCTACCCGCATACCTCGAGAGCCAATAAATAATAGAATCAAGTCATAAACTGATAAACGATGTGCCAGGACGACGCTCTGAACCAACGCGCTGCAGCGTAATAAACAAAGTTAATCATTTAGGATAATTGAAATTTTTACGAGACCCTCAAATGCGCTTTCTGAGTGAGTGTAAGTGTGTGTGTTGGAGTGTGTGTGTGCGTGTAAGGCTCTTCACTTGCGGCCTGCGGTTCCTTTCTTCCTTTCTAAGGCAGGTGTGCAGGAGCTGCCCGCACTCCCGGATTAATGTTATTTATTGATACAAACTGTTGAGTGGAATTAACTTCAACATAAAAAGTGCCAAACAACGCAACCTTAACAAGCTCAATAAACAAAGATGCCCCATGGCCAGAGAGTGGCCAACATCTTATATAGTGCATAACAATGCTAAACAATATCAAATGTTAGTGGAGTGAGAGGTCTTGCAGGTTTTAGGAGCTTAGAAGTCTTTAGATTAATACTCAAATCTGATGTAAGTTCATGTTCATGTCTAACTTACTTAATGATAGCTTAGTGATGATTATATAGAGTTTAGATAGAGATTATTATACAAAGTATGTGGACCTATTCTTTATACAGCATAGTAACCTATATGCAGTAACCTTCTATATCAACCTTAAATTAATAGAAATTTATCGTTCTAAATTAATGTTATATTATTAAATTCAGAATATAAATTATTATATTATATATGTATATATATAACTTATTTTGCGAAAAATTTAGCAATTCATGTATTTAAATCTATATAGTAATATACATAACATACACATAACATAATTATTGGATGTTCCACCATTAACATCAAGCGAGCAACAGAGACGAGGGCAGTCAGGCAGAGTTACTTCCTGGGAAAGTTTATTTTGACCTCCTTAATATGATTAACAGAAAGAAAAGCTACCTTCGACTTGACAATACTATATACTCACCCTATACATATGTATATCTATACTGTACATAGATATACATATGATTCCTATTATATTATATATGATTATAAAAAGTTGTTTAACATGATTCATCTGTGTCCTTTAAAGCATTAAGAGTTCTACTTGTGCAGACGAACAGACAGTCATAGTTAGTCCGACACGACTGCTGATGTGGCTCAAGAATATATACATACACTACATATAACCTCTCGCTGATGTCCAGAACTAATATACCCTCTGCAAGGAAATAAAACCCAAGGCGAATGTGTTAAGTAGAATGGCAGCATCAGCGGGGAGAAACAGGAAAAATTGCAACGCGACAAAAAGTTGGGAAAGAGGAAGGGGAAGGGATAGCAAGCAATGCGATAAGGAGGGCAGCAGCTGCTCGGGATGCAGCATGGGTGACGACATCTCGTAAAGCCGCACTCGCACTTGTCAGCCTAAAAGATGACAGTGATGGGCATGCGAGCTGAGAAGACTTCGGAAAGGGGTGCAGGGAGGCAGGGCAAGTTAACACAAATACATATTACATCCCTGACGTATTGGTATTGGTTTGCATGCGAGTGTGAGTGTGTTTGTGTGAGAGTGTGTGGCCAATGCAATTGAGGTCATGTCCATGCGGCATCCATTGTCGCTGGCGACGTCAGCCAAAGCATTAACTCGGCATTCGTTTCAGGAGCAGAGCCATTGAGAAAGGGAGAGATATGACTGGGGGGCAGGGGAAGGAGAAATGGAAGGGGCACGGGTACGTGGTAGTCGAGGCTCAGGGAGATAACCCTGGTCGGCAGATAGCACAAGTTGCGACCGAGAGTTGCGACATATTGAAAATCATTGTCAGCGAACTTGCACACAAACGCGCTGAAAGCAAACAGCAAACAGCAGAAAAAGGAGAAAGATAAAGAGGGCGGGAAAGGGGCTGGAACAGGGGCATGTGCTGGAAGACAAACGGCGCTGCCTTCAATTTTTATTCGGTTTACTTCTTTCTCTTTCGTGTCACTCTCTCTCTCCCTCTCGCTTCATCTGCGTCTATAAACATAAAGAAAAATTTGATTGCATTGAAAATTTGCATAAAATATTTAAGCCAAATGGTCGCTAGGATGGTAGAAGGCTTTGTCGGGTTATCTCGAATGTGTTTGGGCCGCCAATCGAAATAATACTTGGATGGCTCACTTAGAGGCAAGCTGGTCATCTGTTCTGATGTGATCGATCTGGCACCACCAACAGCCTAAGGCAATACGGCAACAACGTTTTCTTGCATGTTCTCTTTTCTCCTGTTTACAGACACATTCCAAATGGATTTATTGTGCAGCTAAGTATGTTTATACATACATATATTGTACAGGGGATGGCTAAGCTCACTTTGCTGTTTCTAGACAATGATTATTTTGTTTACGTATCATGCTAGTAGGAACTATTAGATATAATGCAAACAACTGTGTATCGAGTGTTGTTGCTTAAATCGCGGGCATGAACGAAGTTTTGCAATAAGTTATAAATAACCATAAATTGTTAAAGTACCTTCCCTCTACCTTCCCCCTACCTTTCTTTTTGGCGAAGAGTATTATGAATTGATAGTTAGTTGAGGCTCATAAATTGACACTCTGATATCTTTCTGTTAAATGCGCTACATCTTTCTAAAAGTTCTTTGATAGGACTTTTGTGGCCGCGTTTAGTAACAACTGGCGGCCCACTTCAGGAGATAAATGTAAATTAATTTCCCGTTTAATTAAAAACTCAGAAACTTTATTTCGTTGTGGTTTTATTCAACTCCAATTTGTGACTGAACAGAAGGGTTTTTAAAATTCCCTAAGCTAGCTGTGGGTGTCAGGCAGCGACGCGGCAGAGCTCTGCAGATCTGGTTTGAACTGACCATGATCTGCAAAGTAAGCAATTTGTCGTCAAGGGCCGAAAGTGCGTACGCAAGACAAACAACGGACGCTGTTGGTGGCATTTGCGACGTTTGAGCGGATGTTTAGATTATTGAACTGAACAATGTTGCAATTCTTGTTAAATATTTTGTTATTTACTATTTAGGCAATTCTGGTTAAATATTGTTTCGTATTTATTGTTATTAGATTTTATTATTTATTGATTAGTAAGCTGTTTATATTGTTTTGTATTAACTGTAGTTAACTCTCCCTCCTCAAAATCCTGCTAGTCCTCGAGCAGTTTTTTTTTTTTTTTTTTTTTTTTTTGTTAAAAATATGGAATATTGTTAAATTCCGGATAGATCTTTTTGGGCTGTGATATTGTTTTCATCGGTATTGTGTTATTTAATTTTTGTGGAGCTTTTTCTTGTATTTGTAGAATAACTTTTTCTTTTGGTCGACAAAAGAATTTTGTAGTAAAAATGATGATGATTATGATGCAAATAAGGGTGAATATGGCTATGCGATTAGCCGTAGAATGCGTTGCCAATTCGTTTAGATGCTTTGTATTTTTAATATGGAGAGTTTCTAATGCTTTTAAGGATAGGATTTGTAGTCGCTCGGCTAATTTTGGAGTTATTTGTATTAGTGGTATTCCCGGTTTCATAATTGTTGTTTCTTTGTTATTGAATTCTCTGCCTTTTATGTAAATTTTGTCATTCCAAAAGTGCACTAAATATGTGCCCATTAGATGTTGAGTTATGTTGTTATTGGTTATATTGCCATTAAAATTATTAAGAAGAATTATGCTCTTGTCGATCTCTTCTATTTCTTCAATATGTTCCGCGTTACTAAAATCACACAGCGATTCCTTTCCCTGAACTAGCTTAAAAATACATTTTGTTTTATTTAGATTTACAATTTTGTCCTTATTACAAATTTTGAGATTATTAGCTAATTTACAATTTGTTGGTATTTTAAACATTTGTTCTTTGTGTTGAAATATTTCGTTGCTTTCTAGTTGTACAATGGAATGATTTTTTATTACAGGTTTGATTAAAAGGTTTTTATATGTTGTTTTGTCTGCTTTTTTCATATTGTTCGGGGTCAGTGGTCAGGTGTCTGCCAAAAAACACGTCTAGTGGTCGTTGCTTTGTTACGGAGTGTATTGAGTAATTATATTCATAAACGGATCTGTCTAGTAGTTCTTCAAATGTTCGGTGAACCTGTTTTGCTTTTAAACATCTCATGGTTTCGGCAAGAGTGGAATGGAATCTTTCTATTTGTCCGTTTACTGAACTTTTGTAGGGGGAGCTTTATAGATTTCGATGCCTAATTGATCTTTTAACATGAATGTAATGCTAGCTGAGTTAAATGATTTTTCATTATCCATTACTATAAATTTGGGTACGCCGTAGTAAAACAAAATGTCATGCAAGGGTTTTTTTATATCTTCTATTGATTTTGAATTAATAATTTTTGCACAAGCTAGTTTGGAAAATTTATCGATTGCTGTCAGGACTAATTTTCTTTCTGTGGAGAATATGTCAATATGAATTGTATGACCCGGATATTCTGGAATTGGTGTTTCTGCTATTTCTGGATTAGGTGGGTGCCTATCATATTTCACTTCTTTGCATACTTGGCATTGTTTTATGAGAGTAGCTATTTTTTGTTTCATTTTAGGAAAGTAATATTTTTGGGCTATTTGAATTTTATTTTCCTGCGCGTTTCTGTGAGCTCTATTATGGGTTTGCAATATTTTTTCATCTTGTTCGGCTTCTGAATTTAGGTCAATTACTTTAGTTTGTGTGAATCTAATTTTAAGGGATTGGAAGTGTTCCGGATATAGTTTTTGAATCTGTCCCATTATGTCTTCCGTCGTATAAATTCCATTTATTACTGTTGGGTTTAAGTACTTTTGCAGTAATTTTAATAAGTCAACTTCAGAAAATGTTTGTTGTGAAATTATATGTCTGTGGAATGTGGGGAATGGAATTATGAATTTGTAGTCAGGTGGATGTTCTTTATGAATAAATATTTGATTTTTAAATGCGTTAATCGGGACCTCGATACTAGGGATGAGATTTTGGCTTGAGCTTTGAGCGCTATGTTGTGTTGAGGCAATTGAATTTATTTGATTTCTTTTAGGGGCCCTAGAAAGAGCATCTGCCACTACATTTTCCTTTCCTGGTTTATAAAGAAGTTCTTTGTTATATTCGTCAAGGTATGTCTTCCATCTCCTAATTGCTATACCGCCTTTCCAGTTACAGTCGTGCGTAAGCGGTTCATGGTCTGTATAAATTTTCACCTTTGTCCCTCCATACAAATAGCCTTTGAATGTTTTTACTGCCCAACATATGGCTAACATTTCTTTTTTGGCTGTTTCATAATTTTCTTCTGTTTCGGATAGGGTTCTAGATATGAATGATATTGGTCTGTCGTTTTGGGAAAGTACTGCCCCTATTGCATAGTCTGATGCATCTGTAGTTAGGACAAATTCTTTATTAAAGTCGGGATATTGTAAAATGACATCATCGGAAATTAGGGTACTTTTGATTTTTTCGAACGCCTTTATGGCTTCATCATTGAATTGAATTTGTTTTCTAGCTGAAGCTGATTTGGAAATACGACCGTCTTCTCCTCTGAGCAATGCTGTGAGCGGTCTAGCTAGCGCTGCGTAACCCATTATAAATCTTCTATAGTAACTTGATAATCCAAGAAATGCTCTTAATTCTTTAACTGTTTTTGGTTGGGGATAGTTGGCTATTGCTTCTACTTTTGCTGGATTTGTTTCTATTCCTTTATCGGATATAACAAATCCCAGAAACTCTACTTTGTTTTTAAAAAATTCGCATTTATCTAATTGACATTTTATATTAGCTGCATTTAAGGTATCAAAAATTAAGTCAAGATTTTTGCAGTGTGTTTCTTCGTCCTGGCTAAAGACTATTATGTCGTCAATGTAAATGTAACAGATTTTGCCTATGTGCTCTCTAAGAATATCGTCGAGGGCGCGTTGGAATATAGAGGGTGCGTTTTTTAGTCCGAAAGGTAGTCTGGTAAATTCGTATTTTCCGTTATTTATGGAAAATGCTGTTTTTTCTATGTCACTCTCCTTTAGCTGTATTTGGTGAAATCCACTCTTGAGGTCAAGGACAGAATACAATTTATTATTACCTAGTTGTGCTAGTACTGTGTTGATATCTGGTATGGGGTATTTGTCTGCTATTGTAACGCTATTTAATTTTCGGTAGTCAATTACCATTCTATATTTTTTTATATTTGACGCGTCTAGCTTTTTAGGTACAATCCACACTGGTGAATTGTAGGGAGAACGGGACGGACGAATTATTTCATTTTCTAAAAGTTCATTGATTTGCTTGTTGACTTCGTCCTTTAAGGCAAATGGGAATGGGTAAAATTTCGAATAAACCGGAGTGTCTGTGTTTAAGCGGATTTCTGCTTTGACTCTAGTGATGTAGGTCAGTTTTTCGTTGGGCTCAGCAAAAAGGTTGGGATATTTTTTCACGAGTTGGCTTAAGTTTGTTTTTTGAGATTCAGTCAGGTGTTCTGTTCTCGGAATTATTACGTTTACGGATTCAAATTTCTTTTCTTGTATTGGGACACTCATGCCATTTTTTAATAACATTAGTTTGTTTTTGATGTCAATTACAGCACCTAGTTCTTTTAAGCTGTCGCTTCCCAGTATAGCGTCAAACGTCTTTAGTGTAGGGAGTAGGAAAAACTTAACTATAGTGTTTGGGTCGTTGAATAAGTTTGCCAACTTGTAATGGGTTATTTTAATGTTGCCTCCTACAGAGACTGCTTGAAATGGATTTTTGTTTTTTAATGGATTTGGGACGAATTTAGGTTGGATATAATTTCTATTTGAACCGGTGTCTATTAATATGTTAAGCACTTGGCCACTCCTCACCTTACATTGGAAGTATGGTAATGAGGAGTCGGTTACTCTAAAAAATTAAGATAAGTATAGTCGTATTGATATTCTTGGTCATTTTCCTCAACACGTTCCGTATAGTCTGTCAAACTTTCTTCTTGGTCTTGCTGTTCGTCTTGGCTTGCAATTAACTGTTCATATTCGTCAAGTGTGCTATTAGAGTAGTCTGTGTCTGTTTGTTCGTCTGTGCTTGTTTGAATGTTAAAATTTCTTTGCCTTTTATTAGCGTCGTTTTGTGTTGTGCTTAATGCTGGCGGTCTTTTTCCTACTTCCGTCTGGGGTGGCCTATTCATATAATTTATTTGTCTTGTTTGAATACTTCTGTCAACGTCCATAGGTTCTGGTTTTGGTTGTGGCTTTGCAGCCAATGGTCGTGGTAATGGTTGTGGTATTGGTTGGTACATTAGAAATTGTGGATTAGTATTTTGTGCGGTCTGAGGGAAGAATGGTCTTGTTGGTGGCTGTCCAAAGTTATTATTAGGTCTGATCATGGCATACTGATTTTTTGGTGGAACCATTGGTCTTTGTTGGAAATTTGGGTTTTGTTGAAAATGCGTTTGTTGAGGAATTGTAATATGCTTTGGTGGTGTATTTCTATGTGCAATAGGTTGTCCTTTAATCGTCGCGTGATTTGTTCGGTATGCTTGATTTTCTAATTTCAAGCACAGATGGAGGGCTGAGGGTAGGTCAGTGGGCTCTTTGATGCCCAGAAGTCGTGGCAAGTCTCCACGAAGTCCTCGAACGAAGGTGTCTAATGCTTTATCCCTATACAACTTGGTCATAAGTTGTTCTGATTCGGCGCATAATTCCATGCAACCAATTTTATTTAAAATCAGGGATAAATGTTTGTATACTGCTTGGTGGAATTCTTCAACAGTTTGGTTTGCAGCTTGGGTTATTGTTGTCATTTGGTATTCAAGTGTACCTAAATCTCTCTTGTCGGCATAGTGTAGTGTAAGACATTTGGAGATAGCATTCCAATTAAGGGGAACATTGTATGATTCGAGGGCTGTATCTGCGTTACCGGTAATTTTATTCCTAATAGTATGTAAAATTCCAAAATATTTTGGGGTACCTACGGTGTGTTCATACGTTTTTAGTATTCTATCAATGCCTTTCTTCCACGAACTGAATTCGGCCGGATTGCCAGAAAATTCGCGAAGACTTTTTACTATGTCAGGGATCTTATCAAGATCAGCTAAATTTGCTCGGAATTGTGGTAAAATTTCTTGGTTTTCTGCGTTTGTAAAGTCATGTGTTGGATTTTGGGCTTTAAGTAGTAAAGTTGGAAATTGTTCGGCTAAAACTTGGCGAATTGTAGTTTGTAATTGTTCTTGCTCCATATTTCTATTTTGTTGAAATAATTCTTGTCTTTGTCTATGGCGTGAATTTTCTTCGATTAGCTGCTGTTCTATGTTCTCTATTGCTGGTATAACTGGCTGTTCTAAGTTGAGAATGGGTGGCCTGAGAAGGTTGTTTTGATTAGCCATACGAATGAATTTTGTAAGGGAATTTGTCGATGTTGGGGAATTTGATTTGGTTTGATATTTGAATTAACTTAAACTAATACGTTTATCGATATTGGAGAAAAATTAGGTTTGATTCGGTGTTTAAATTTACTTAGAATTAGAGTGTGTTTTGTGTTATTAATTTGTGTTTGACTTAAAATTATTATGAAAGATTGGTGCGAAAAGGAATTGGTATTAAAAAGGTTTTTTTTTTTGTTCCTTTTTTTAAAATATTTTGTTCGTTGGTGAGATTTAGTTAAAAAATTTTTTATATTTGAGTGACTGAAGAGAATGCAATGAAAACCAGTAGCTGGTTTTACCCTTTTACCTTGGAGGGTCCTTTGATTAGGATTCGCAAGATTGGGTTTTGTTATACCACTCGTTGGAAAGATTTTTTTTATTTTATTTGTTCAGCTGCAGACTGAGTGGTGGAGTTTATTTAGTTATCGCTTTACGCCTTTTTATTTTGTTATAGTAGGGAATTTGTATTAATTTTGATTCCCTTTTTTATAAGGATTTTTTCTAGTTATTGTTTCCTTTTAGCACTCACTTCCACTTTGTTTTTAATTAAAATTATTTTGGTTTGTTTTTACTTAAAACTTATTTCGATTTGGTTAGTGTGTTCTTTTTTTCTGTTTTTACTTATTCACTAGCTTACATTATTTGAATGATGCGGCTACTCCTCCTGATGGTCCGGATGTTGTCCTGTTCGGTTTCTACTTGGGATCCTGCGACGCACACAAAAAAGAGGGTGTCCTGCGGGCGTACCTGACAAGACTTGTAGACCACCGATAAATCAGCAAAATTTAATTTGCCAATCCTGTGTTGCTTTCCGATTTCCAAATTAATGAAAAGAGCCACTTCGGATTACAACTGGGTTTTGTTCTTGGGCCAGTGGAGTCGCACAATAACTTTTAGTTTTTTGCACTAAACTGAACTTAATCACTTTTCCTCTCACTGGTCCCTGCTCGGGCGCCAATTAATTTCCCGTTTAATTAAAAACTCAGAAACTTTATTTCGTTGTGGTTTTATTCAACTCCAATTTGTGACTGAACAGAAGGGTTTTTAAAATTCCCTAAGCTAGCTGTGGGTGTCAGGCAGCGACGCGGCAGAGCTCTGCAGATCTGGTTTGAACTGACCATGATCTGCAAAGTAAGCAATTTGTCGTCAAGGGCCGAAAGTGCGTACGCAAGACAAACAACGGACGCTGTTGGTGGCATTTGCGACGTTTGAGCGGATGTTTAGATTATTGAACTGAACAATGTTGCAATTCTTGTTAAATATTTTGTTATTTACTATTTAGGCAATTCTGGTTAAATATTGTTTCGTATTTATTGTTATTAGATTTTATTATTTATTGATTAGTAAGCTGTTTATATTGTTTTGTATTAACTGTAGTTAACTTGTATGCCCAATGCTGATGTGCATGCAAATCTACATCTGCGACAGGCAGACAGATGTCAAGACAGCAGTCCGGGTTACCCTGCTCCCTTCCGAGTGTGTGTGTGTCTGTCTCTGTGTCTGTGAGGGTGTATTGCGAGCGTGGCATATGTGACTCGCCATTACGATGGCAGGCTACATGGGCGCGTTACAAGCACTACAATGGCGAAGATGTGGCAAAAGACGAGCGAAAATAAATGAAAGTTTATATTATAAAATGCCAAAGTGTGGCGCACAATCTATGTATGTATTGGCAAAGGGGGGAGGGTGTAGAACAGCAGCTCTAACAGCAACAACAAAATTGAAAAAAAAGAGTAGGCCAACGGCGGCAATTGATGTTATTGTGGCTATAGTTGTTGCCGGGCGACATAAAGTAGCGCATATAAGATAAAGAGTGTGTATGAGTGTGTGTGTGTGTGTGTGTGCTCGAAACTGTAACAAAAGTCAACATATGGCGTTAAAGATGGGAACGTGTAGAGAATCCTTGAAGCTGCCCTCCCACTTATACTTTCTTCCATCTTGCTCTCGTTCGTTCTTTCCATCATTTTACTTCTATTTTTTGGGCTTTTCACACACTCTGCTAGTTAAGCACTGTCGCACCGGGTCCAACAAGTACAGAATATGCACATTAGCACAGACTGGGGACAATTAATTTGGCCAGAAACTATTAGCTTCGACTTCAATTACAATTTCCACAAATATTTCTTTGGCTTTCAAACACAATCCTCGGCTCAGATAACAAACGAGCTGAGGTCGACTAATAAAAAATGTATTCATATGTTTGATAGTCGATATAGTATGTAAGTATTTACGCAATTTTATTGCACAACGGTAAATACGGACATATTTACAATACATATGCATTATATATGTATGGGCATGTGGTCTTAACATATAGTTACAGATGCGCATGCACGCTGGAAAATATGCAAAATATTTGACAGTCCGAGGCAGGAAAATAAATAAACAAATGCCAGCAAGAAGCAACAACAATTATGGTTCGTAAACATACGTTAGAGAAGATTAGATACCCTGCAAAAGGATTAAAATGAAACTTCTTTTTTATGGTCTAAAATAAATACTTAATACGCATACATTAATTTGTATTATTTATATTTAAGAACTTTTTACTTGTAATTTCCATTTACTTTAATATTTATTTTAATCTGTTCAAAATCCTCTTTTTGAAAGCGATCTCCCGAATAGTGGAGAACACACTGAAACTCTGTTGCCATGCCACAGTGCCTTAAAAATGTATTCTATCCAGTGTCCAATTACTACAAAATTCGAGCAGCGATTGAGCTTCATCTGCTGCAGCAGCCAAACAAATCCGGCGACTGAAAGTCAAATTTGGAATATTATTGAAAATTCAATAAATCTGCAGGCAGAAGAAATAGAGAGCGAGACAGAGAGAGGAGAACTAGAGTTGTCGTTGCGCATACATACACACACGCATGCACATATATAAACGTACGGGTAAACGTGTACTAAACGAAATTGGCAAACATGATATTTTATTTTTATTACATTTTAATTTACTATCAAAGCAGCAGCCAGTGTGCATTATTAAGGTCATATTTTTCACAAGGATTTTCTCTCTCCGGTTTTGGCATTCGCTATTTAAATGGAATTTTAAATGCATTACTGCGTACCGAGCGTAGCTATGGTGCGTCTGTGTGTGTGTGTGTATCTGTGTTAGTGTGTGTATTTGTATTTTGATTTTACAAAATTTCGAGGCAGATTGCCCCGACTATGGGCACTTACAACTCCCTGCTACGTCCTGTCACGTCCTGCTTTCATCTGCATTTGATCAATAAACGCAGCTCTAAACCGACGAATTTCCACAGACGACAAACATGAAAAATATTCTGTTGTTTCATGGCAGATACGATAAGCTGGGAGAGTGCAAGGGTGATAGAGGTGAGTCTAATGATTGCTAAACCCTGCATAGCTAGAGAACGGACAGAAAGTTTTACCAAATCAGTGCGCACAGTTAAAATGGTTGCCGATAAATGATAGGAATATTATATGTGGTGTATGTTATATAAGAACTTATTTACTGTACAACTTACCTAATCAGCTAAGTCATTAGATAACCTTCCAGTAAATTATTCTTCTTTCTTCTTCTTTCTATACTCCACAAATCTCGGGTAATCAGTAGTTGCATTTCAATAGATTTTTGGGTTTGTTAGGGACTAGCATACTCTTTAATTGTGGCATTCTTAACTCTTATTTCATTCACATTCATCGCCGGATAATCACAGAATGCAGATTTGAATTGAAATACAATCCATTCAATTTAAATTTCGTCATATTTATAATATCTTTGCCTAAGCCAACCAGCTGTTGTGCAAAGAGTCGACTCACTGTTGTCGCACATTTTAGACTATCAATAAATATGAATTGTTTTCAATTCGCTTATATGTAAGTATATCAGCCACTTTCCGGACTCTTAAGCAAATCTTATCAATCGCCATTGTAGGCCAACTGGCTAATCAGTTCTCAGTCTTTGTCAACGGCCGGACACCGCAACATGTCGACGTCGTGGGCCGTTTCCACCATCGAGCTGTGCGATTGCCCGGCAGGCGACAGTGCAGCAAAAGGATCTCGGCGTGGACGACTGCTACGCATGGCCTGGCAGACGTTCTCCTCAAGAATTCTGAAATTTGGAGATTTTCTGAAACGAGAAACGAATAAACCGCTACCCAAAGAACTACGTAGATCGCTGCGTATGAACAAATCGGCGAGGCGAAAGGGTTATCAGCACCACGAGACGGAAGAAGACAAAAGGTAAGTGAATTCTTGATCAGAGTTGCTTCCTTAAAAGATAAATAACTGAGCTTATTCAACGTATTCTAGACTAATCGAGGAATATTTAAACCAGCCCGTTAATATATCCATACGCATCGGACCCGCCTATGAGTACAGACCTTCGAACTCCTAGCAGAAGGGGAAACAAGTTAGGAAACTGTCTTCATAATGAAGAATATATAGTAATTTAAGTGATAAATAAATAAGTTTAATTCTCTAATCTAAGAAACGCACAAATAGCATCACGAAAAAAGCTTTAAGTTGTTTTTAGCTTTTGCAGGTAAATAGAAGAACAAGTGTCTGTGCTTTTTGCAAAATTGCATAGAGCTTTTGTGCTTTAAGCACGTGCTGTCATAACTTTCACAAAGCTTTGGACTTGTTAAGCAAAAAGTAAAAGTCATAAATGGCTCTCTTTGCTTGAACTTGTGTCATCGACTCTCTTAACTTCGATGCACATGAGTTTATTGCCCCGCTGCCGACAAGTTTTCGAGCATATTCGTTCGAGTGACGTGCGAGAAGTCAGCTCAAACTAAAAATAAACTTGGCATTATTTTAATTATACTACACGAATTGAATAAAAATAATATCAATTATTTATTGTAGAAATTTAAAATTTGTATATCTGAATATAGTATGTATATCTGAAGTGTACCTAACTTATTCAAATAGCCGAACCATTGCCAAGCTGCGACGCGGCGGTTAGGTTTTCCTTTCGACAGCTCCAGCTCATGGAACTTACATTGCCTCTCTGGCGCTCTCCTGCTTCTTCACTCTTCTTTCTTTTCTCTTTGTCCACTTCCGCGACTGCACACACACACTCAACTATGCACACCCGCGTCATACACACAAGTGAATTCTCCTCTTTTTTATGCCAGCTTAGTGTGAAAAACGTGTTCGACGCGGAAATGACATTGATAGTGAAAATTTACTTGGGCGCATAAACTTTGGCAACAGTCCACAGATCGAATAAGATAAATAAACATAAAATTACATTTTTGTCTAATTACATTCAAATAAAAGAATACAAATATAATATCCAATATTCATATGAGTGACATTGAAAATCAATATTGCTGACATCTGTTTGGTGCTTGAAAATAACTAACTTATAGTACAACATATGTATTTTGACGTCCAGCAACATGAAGATAATATCAAAACTTTTCTACATCATCGTTGTATTCTACAAACTCATTAGGAAATTCTTGTAAGTTCCCTCACTTAATTAGAGTGCCCCCATGTACGGGCTGTTCTTGGCTTGTAAACTTATTGATAAAACAATACGAAACACAAATCGAGGCCTCAGCAAAAGCAAAAGTTCCCAATTGACATTACAATTGGCATTTTTATTTTTTTTTGTATTATGCTTTTATGTCATTCGTCAGTTCATCTGTTTGTGTGCATTTATTTTACAAGCTCTCCTTCATTTATTTTGTTTACTTTGTGCGTGTATTCAACTCTGTCTATAGAAAATTTTAGCTATTTATTGTACAACAACAAAAATCAAACTTGACTTGTGCCAGAAAGAGCAAGTGTGAAAACGTGCAAGCGAGAGCACGCATATGAAGAGCGAGAGAGAGAGCGCACTCTGTCGCTCTCTTACAGAAGCTCTTGCTGCGGTGTCATCAAACTGTTTACTTGGGTTTGGCCAAAGAGTATTTTATTGAATTGATATTATGTATTCTCTTTGGGGCTGAACGAAGCTGGCAAATTGTCTCCAGCCCCCGCAACTCTCGTTTTCTCTGTATACCTAACATTTTCAAGGGTGTCCTCTGTTCATTAGGCACAGAAGGTCTTCTTATACATACACACATGAATGGGCGGGCTTGGTCTTGTGATGACTTCTTGTATGTTGAGTGAGGTTGATTGAATTGGAATATGTATTGTTCAAAACGGTATGCTGTGGAATTTATTTAATGCTTTTGATCAGTATCAAGGAACATATCGAAACATATTGCAACACAAGTTAACAGTAACTTTACTTTATCTATATATCTTGTAATAAGCGGACACCATTTATTAAGGTCAGGGCGCTTTTAAATATTGACCCCATAAGAAAGTTACCCACATTTCCTGTACACACAACTGTCTTAAATCTTTATTATTAAATAAAAAATCGCAACTAAGTTAACCCACTTTAGTTTCCTTTTAAAATGCCGTTTAAATTTTATACTAATTTATTATATCTTTCCCTTCAATTTAGTTTTCTATCCATTTCTTTATATTCAACAAATCGAATCTATTCAGTCGGAACTTTTGGATTCTTTAGAGCACAAGCAGTTTTTCTTCTTGTACGATGCTAAGTTATTTCTTCTTAGGATTTTTCTCATTCTTCGATCTAAAGAGAACCCAGTCTGCAAGAACAATTATCTTTTTCCAATGAAACCCTTCAACTTAAGACGAATGAGTTTTCAGATAGTCTAAGTAAGGCAATAAAATAGGGATAGAGAGAGAAAGAGATTTGTAATTACAAATTGTGCAATGTTGCTCATATCTCTTATCAACTGAGTTCTATTTCATTTCGGATCCCCCACCATGCTGTATACAGAGCGTGTACTCTTTAATTGTATCCTTATCAGCTGGCAGTCGTGAGTGATACACGAGAGAGAGGGAGAGCATCGCTTGCTGTTCCCTGCTATAAATGGCACAAACTGCGAGTAGTAGATTTTAGTTATTTGCGGGTTGACGGAGCATGAATATCGCTGGGGTCTCAGAAAATATACAAACGGGATAGACTACTGTCCGGTGATCCAAATATCGCCTCCTCTTTGAATAATGTGTTGTGGCTTGATGCAGGCATAAGAATGGTGAGTTGAAGACCACAATTCACGTGCAAGCGAACTCAACTGCCTGAACCGAAAACCCGAACAACCCGAATCCGAACCACTTGATATGTGATGCAACTCATTTAATAATACATATGTAGCAGTTGATATTGTGAATGGCGTAGAAGCCATCGCTAGGCGGACCATTTCAGTCTACGCCGGTACTGAACCAGTTATTTCCAAATCGCGATATTGCACCCGACCATGTGTCTCACTGCTGTTGTTGTATAACGAAATCTCCCAGTAAATCCCAATACAAAGAATACTCGTAAATGATGAAACAGTATAATATAGAAAGCGGGCTCCTATCGCTGAAAAGGGCATAAAATTGCTACAGAGCACGTGTTGTCACAAGGAAGTCAACAGAAACAATATAAAATATATTATTTATATAGATTTTACTTTGTAAGAAATACTTAGTATGTGTTTCACAAAGATAGAAGTTTACTTAATACAGGCGTAACATTTAAATATTACTGCATCATCATAAATATTCTTGCAAGGTTCGACAGATTGCCCAGTTAATCTTATCAATAAAAGTTCAAAATTCCCCTCTCATAGAAATAAATAATTTAATAGATTAATCCTCATTCCATCCAAAAATTAGTTTAACTGCTTATAATGCCAGCTACATAGTGAATCAGTTTATAGTTTAACTGCTACCACCAATCGTCTGCAGATAAGATTACCAGTTGCCATAGCAGTAGCCATGTCTGAGCTGCAGCTTATCTCACTGCTGTTTGATAGTGAACCCCCACACACAGGTGCTTGTCCAGATATGCCGCAGACTTAAAGCATATTAACCTACGCCAAGCGAATTGAATACGCGCAATGTCAAGTTCACGAAAAATTCAGACGCGCCACAGAAGAACAAGAACAAGAAGAAGAACGCTCTCTATACGCACAAACGAATACTAGAAAATATATAAATAAAACTCAATGATGAGAGACGCTCTTGTTGCTGCATGCTATACAGTGTTTTCCGTGCCAGTTTGCCAAAATTATCAGAATCGAAAAAAGTTGACGTAATAATACTGTCATTTCTATTAGCACCTGCATCCTAAGAGATTCAGAATTGGAACTCAGCTGCACAGAACTTGAGGAAGCATCACAGTATTTAACCGCAATTAATTGAATTACCTTGACGCAGAAGAAACGTTTTCGACTATTATCAACTAAGCTCTTATCAGCTAAGTAAATATTTTTAGTGACCAAAAAATGTGTCGAGAATAAACTAAAGAGTATTTCTGACAGCCTAAGAGTATGTTACAGAATAAACTATACAACTTAAACTTATTTTAGTTAAACAACTAACGAAGACAAACAAATTACTTAATTCAATATTAATATTTCCTAATGTTACTGAGATTAACTAACTGGCTTTCTTTAATTATCTACTAATTATTCCATTGTTATATTTCCTTTGTACACGCAGTTCAACTAACTGTCACTTCCTACAGCGACATCAGTAATTACAATACAGATTTTTCATTTTCACATTGCGGAAATGGAAAAATTAACATTTGTTTTATTAGCCAAGATAGAATGAATGAAATGCAATTATTTTGTACTTGACAAAATGCTAATCATTTCATGCAAAGATCAAAAACTGTAAAAAGTTATTGGCTGCAATTGTTTCGAAGGTGAACATCATAAATAAAATAAAAACATAGGTACTATATATCTAAACTTATGCTTAATTTTTTTTTTTTTTTTTTTTCTTGGATTTGTATTATTAAGTAAAGAATCCTAAGAATACCAAAAAAAAAAAAAAATTATATTCTTCACATAAGCATAAGTTTAGATATATAGTACCTATGTTTTTATTTTATTTATGATGTTCATCTTCAAAACAATTGCATTATTATTATTATAAATAAAAAGTATCCTAACCTATTCAAATCCAATCAACTAGTTAGAATAATATGCTCATCTTCTAGTTATAAATCTAGAGTACATATCAAGGTATAGTGAGATTAATCACTCGCAACAATTGCTTATAATTATACGTACAAGTGTAGTGCCAATTATCGAGAACTTTATCAATTACGGCAACAACTTGAGAAACATCGTAACTGGCAATGTATTCATCGTGGATTCCCCAGCTCCACTTAGTCTAGAGAGGATCGCATGTATGATGAATGAATGTAGAGCGCAAATCGAAAACACAAAACATTTGTAGGTAGTTCGATATTGTTGTAATTATTTTAGTTTTAAATATCGCTATATGGGCTGTTAAAATTTATATATAGTAAATAATGACAAATGTTTTGACATTTTGGAAAGTGGGCGAGCAAAATCTCGTTTACCTTAACTAGAGGAGCGCGCATGAGCGGAGAGCACAATGAATTCATTTACTTATGACTGTACTACAACAACAGTAACAGTAACAACAACAGCAACAGCAACAACAACAACTGCAACAGCAACAGCAACAGCAACAGCAAGTACAACACGAGCAACATTAAAAACAACAAGCGAGCAGGGGCGAGAAGACAGAGAAGAAAACACAACGCGGCAGAGCGAGCGTCCACTTGATTGCCTCGGATCGGGCTAGAGCTGCCAAAGATATATAAATAAGGAAAGCGAAACGCACGCGCGTATTATTACGTTCGATGTTCGTTCTAGGCACGCTACGGTTAATACAAAAAGAAATAGCTCAGTGTGAAGAATTGCGGACCCCGCCGCGAGTGAGAAATGGATAATCGCAGTAGTAAGACACAGTCGCAGCATCGCCGACAGCCCGCACTGGGCAAGGCAATGCCCGTTACGGCTCTGCTGCTGAATCTGGATGTTACCAGGAGGAGTCATGATGAACGTGGCATTCCTCTGCTGGAAGATGATGAGGAGGATGAGCCACCACGTTACTTTGCTGCGCCAGTGGACTTGCAGGAGCCACCATCGCCTGGTGACAGTGGTTCACCTGATCCCACACATTATACTGAGGATCAGTTGCTGGGCAACTCCCGCTGTTATACGCCCTGCCTAAACTGCAGTCAGGTAGACAGCGAACCTAGAAGCGGTGCTGGCGGCATCATCAATGAGATGTGTCAGCTGCTCTGCAACGAAGAGTGCCGGCAACAAGGACTCAGCTTGTGTGGCCATCAGATCAGGGCACAGGATGCACAGCAGCAGCAGCAGGAGCAGCTGCACGCGGCGTTTCTCAAGCAGTACGAAATTGCGGAAGCTCTTGCCAAGACCTCGGCAATGACCTCCACATCGCAAATGAAACAACGTCTGGCCGCACGCAAACTGGAAATGGAAATCGAGACGCAGGCGGCGGCGGCAGCGGCGGCGGGACATGAGGCAACTCGGATGGCCACACCCCGTCTCGAGATTGATATTGATGACGCTGCTGCTGCTGCTGGTGGTGGTGCTGTTGCTGCCGCCGCTTGCTCTACAACTGTGAATGCTGTTGCTGCCGCTGGAGACACAGTGCCACCAAGCGTCGATCATGAGATGCCGCCACCACGCGATCTGCTGTTGTATCTGGTGAGGTAAGAGAGACGGGATTGATTGCCGAAACTTGTTGTAACTGTTGTTGTTGCTGTGTTAGTTGCTGCTGCTGTTGTTGTTGCTGTTTTCGGCCAGCAACAAGTGCATTTGTAATCAAGTATCAAGTTCATGGCTAACACGCACTATGTCAAGTAACCTTAGACATGGTCAAGTCTCTATCGAAAAGAGATCTTACAGTTTGTGTTAGAGAGTAACTATATTGAATTTTTACTATACGTATGACTATAATACTATATATAAACCAAGTTGTTGCCATTATTCTACTCACGGCTATTAGAATTTCAGCTGTTGTTAGTCAGCCTGGCTAAATAGGTTTTCACAAGTCTGTCCTACGGCTATTTAAAAATATCATTAAACTGTAGATTGTTGCATTTGTTTTTTACCAGTGTTTTTATTTTTGTTACTCAATTAGAGAACCACCTTGCTGTGGTCTTTAGTCAATATATATTTTACTTCATATATAGAATTTTCTTAAAAATGAGTCCCTCTTATGTAGAACTCTTCCTTGTGTATATATAATTAAGTTTTAAAAGAAGGAGTTTAGACCTAACCTAACTATACAATATATTCCTAGCATGCGCATTTATCAAGGGCAAAAGGTCGAAGAAGGACTGTGGTCAACTAGCTTGATAATGAATTTAACATATATTTTGACAGTGGTAACATATAATACAGTATTTATGCTTAATTGTCAGTCTCCACCTTTCTTAAGTTAGTTGCTAAAATCATGTGTTCATGGATTCAAACTGATAAAGGAACTTGATTAAATCGACACTTTTCTAATGCCTAATTGAGTATCTGCCGCACAAAGCAGCTATTTGGTATACCCCTTATTAGTCAAGGGAGTGAGACCCTCTATCTAAGTGTAGATATATTTACCTAAATTGGTTTATATATTGCTTATAAGCAGGAACTTTGTAACAATATTCATTTAGTTCTAAAACTGACGTGTTCATTGAAAGAGACTGAGCCAAAGGAATAAATACTATCGACTATTATAATATCATATAAGTATGATACTAATATGTAAGTTTCATAGGGTCTAACGTAAGTTGTCCCTCATCTTCTGTTTACTTATATTTACTTTAAACTTATATTACATTTTGGAAGTACATGGTTCGGAGTTCGGTCTTTGTGGCAGTCTGTGTGCAGTGCATTTCAAGTGGTTCGGAAAGTTCCCTAACTCCTTTTGACTTACCCACTAATGCGTAACCTTTGTACCTTTACCGTTCTAGGAAATTCAGTGCGAGCCGCGTCTGTTTGACATTGTCATATTAACACTAAATATAAAATTTCTAAGTCAGCCTGTGACCAACAATTGAAGCTAAATGACTAATTGATTGTTAGAATCAAATATCAAAAAACATATAGAACATACTATATTAATACACTTTACATACGTGCCAGATACTATTAAAAATTTCAAAGTGTGTTGCTCAACTCGGTTAAATAGAGTGCAACAAAATGGAGTTTTTAATGAAAACATCGCGCTTGATTGTTACATCGAAGACGTTTGCAAGGCGTGTGACGGTGCCTATTCCCAGGTAACAACATACAGTATCATTAAGTTTTCAAAAGCCGATCGTCTGGCAGCCGAGCTGCAAACGCATTACGCATGTTACTGCGTTGTTCTTCGAGCTTCTCATTCTACTCGCCTAACCCGGACTATACAAATTTCCAGAGCCACCTCCCGCAAGCCACCTACCTACCCCCCCACCCATGCTGTGCATTTGCATCGCAACATTCGTATCCCAAAGTGAATATAAATCTTTTCTTTTCGAGCTAGAATATTGACTCTATAACTATGCGCATTTTGTGTAGAGAATTGTCTGCGATATCTGCATATAGAATCATTTGTTTTGTTTGTATCTGAAAGATACACTCTTATTTTCAATTACAATGCGTCAAATCGAAACGAAAGCGAAACAAAGGCATGCAGCCCAAAGTGAATCTGTTTACATAAAGAACGTTTCGCATAAATATTTAGCGATCTGTCAGTTTTTCGTATCTCATTGTGGATGCTTCTCGTCTTGTTGTTGTTGCTTCTGATGTTGTCGCCAGCGAGCCACGCACGTGAGTAGAACGTATTGATCTTGTTCTGTATCTTGTAGATTTATCTTCTTTTGTGTGCGTTTCTCTCTTGCTCTCTCTCTCCCTCTCTGTATGTGTACGTGTGAGTGTGCACGCTGAAATACCCGTTTATACAAAATACTCGCCCTCTCTCTCGCTCTCTCTCTCTCTCCCTGTCTCTCGTGTTGTGTTTGTCTGTCGTCTGTCGTCTGCCGTCTGCCTGGTGGCTGATCTCTAATAAAACGCCGCATTTCAGTTGCCGTTCAGTTTCGCAAATGTCGCTTACAAGCGCACTTCGCACCACATTCGGCAAAGCCCAAAAAATACCGTGATTATCCACTCGATTCGATACACATCATCTCCATCTTAAAAGTGTTCCCCCCATTGGATCCTGTACGCGATATGGAGCAAGCGCTGCAATTGAAACGCGCCAATAATGCGCCCTGTAAGAACGATCGCAAGGCCTACCTGCAGAGGGTGATGCTGACCAGGTGAGAGATCGGAGAGGTCGCTCCATTGATCGATTGTGTTGACAAACTCTCGCACAACTGGTTTGTGTCCCGAAAAACCGAGAAACCAGCCGAACAGCTGTGAAGCTATTGACCGATCGTCTTTCTGTATTTGTATCTCATTTTTTGTTGTTGTCGTTCATAAAGCGTGCGTCTCACAGTGACCAAACTCGGTGACGTGTGGGCGTGCAACGAGTACTATAACTCTGATGCCTCATCCACTTGTGAAAGCTGCCAATTTCGGGTTTTAGATAAATATGTTATGAATTGGTTTCTGAGATACACTGCCTGAGATAACATATTGATAAGAATACGATTGTTAAATTGTTTTCAATGATTTCTCAATTATGTTTTCCCCTTCATGTTAAAACAAAAACTTCAACATTTACAACACTTTTTGCTTGAAGGGTTTCCATCCAGAACTTGTTTTTCTCAATTCTTCTATAAACTTATTTAATACAAATTTAAAATAAAACGTATATATATATATTTTCAGCAGGGTTTTTATGACAAAGTTTCACGTCAGTCGCAGATATAGTCATAGCTTATTCATTTTCAGCATAATACTACGAAAAATCCTTTATAGAAACCCAAATGCTTTGTGAGTACTATATTTACAAATTTGTTAGTTTGTTTCGATTCGTTTAGCATCTCCAAATTATTTACAACATTCTAGTTTCTTTTTTAAAATTTGTTCACATGTTTTGAAGTGCATGATAAAAATAGAATAGACAAAATTTTCCAAAAAAAAACCTGAAACATACATATATTTCTATATGTATAAACGATATTTATTGTATTTGCATATATATTTTCTGGTTTTTTATATTATTTTAGGCAGTTTATACTAGAATTGTGCGTAAGAATATGTAAGCACGTTGGTTTTCTTTAGTTTTTTGAAGTTCTAAGAGAGTTCTGAGTAGATGAGATTTGTTTCAATTAGCAATATATATTTTTTCAGAATGGGCTCCTTCAATTCTGCACCAAAGATAAACAACAAGGACTCTCAGGATGATGGACTAGACCTGCCAAAGGGACTGACCACTGTGGCTCTGTTGGAGCATGTGAAGAAGCTCCGCTGTGTAGACAGTGATCAGCCACCTCTGCTCAGTCGATCCTTCCTGAAGCCATCGCTGATAAGTGAGGATGTGACCGATGGCCTACACCGTCTCAACCTCAATTCTGTCTCAAGAGGTAAATATTTTATATTGAAATATACTTTAATATACTCAAAATTCTTTTTTAATCTCCACACAGTTTGTAGTGCTGCAGCTAACTCCAAAGGATTGCAGAATATTCGTCTGCTTCAGTGGAATATTCTTTCGCAAAGTAAGTAAAGTTATTCAGAAATAATAAAGATAAACATACATTATTATTATTCTATTATATAATATTATTATATCTTATTTATGCCATCAAAATATTCTCTTAATTATTTAGCTCTGGGTCAGCATAACGACGGTTTTGTGCGATGCCCTGAAGAGGCTTTGACCTGGCAGCATCGCAAGTTCCTGATTGTGCAGGAAATTCTACAGAACCAGCCAGATGTTGTTTGTCTGCAAGTATTTATTCACCCCCCCAATTCATATGTCCTTCAGTCGCGCTTTAACATGATTATATTCTGTGATTGGTTATAGGAAGTGGATCATTTTAAGTTCCTACAGACTGTGCTGGGCTGTCAGAACTATGCTGGCATATTCTTTCCCAAGCCCGACTCACCGTGTTTGTATATCGAGCAGAACAACGGACCCGACGGCTGTGCCATATTCTACAAGCGCGATAAGTTGGATCTCCTGGGCTACGAGACACGCGTCCTAGAGGTGTGGCGGGTTCAGAGCAATCAGGTGGCCATTGCAGCTCGTCTGCAGTTGAAGGACAGTGGCAAGGAGTTCTGTGTCTGTACCACGCATCTGAAGGCTCGACGGGGCGCCCTGCTGGCCAAGCTGCGCAACGAGCAAGGGCGTGATCTGCTGCGCTTTGTCAAGCAGTTTGCCGGCGACAGTCCACTCCTGATGTGCGGCGACTTTAATGCGGAGCCCGTTGAGCCTATTTATGCCACGATTCTCAGCTGCGATTTGCTGAAGCTGAGCAGTGCTTATGCAGATATGAAGCTAGAGCGAAATCGGGAGCATCAACTGGAGCAACAAAACCATGCCGAGCACGAAGGTGATGCTGAGGATGTTAATGAGTGGATATCGGAGTCTATAAAGCGCGAGCCACCATACACGACATGGAAGATACGTGAGGACGGCGAGGAGTGTCATACAATTGACTATGTGTTCTACACTCCGGATCAGCTTAAGGTGAGTCGGTTTATCTGTTCAATAATCCGGGTTTTAACAATCTTAAACTCTTTCTTAATTCACAGATCGTAAACTGTTTAGAATTTCCGGCCGGCGAGCAAATCGGCAAAAATCGTACGCCCAGCATTCAATATCCCTCAGATCATTTCTCTCTAGTTTGTGACTTCGAGCTGCGCGATGAAGAAACAATAGAATAGAGGGCAGGAGCAGAGGAAGACGAAGAAGAGCACATACAAGCCACACTACAATACATACACGCATACTGGAATAACATAATAAATTGTGATATTAGTCCTTAGATAGTTCTTAGCCTCATGTGAAGGTTGCACGAATACAGCGAGCACTTGCTTCAGGAAATTTTATGACATTTATCAATAAATGTGTTTAACTTTTAAAACGACAGTTTAGTTTCTGTTGGGGGTTGTGCGGAGGGGTCACTATAACTGTTAATTGTTGAAATGGAACAGAATACAAGATATCTTTAAAGTGTTTGCGTTTGGTTTACTGTTCTGGAGGTAGAGAGCAACTCGAGCATAAAGAATCCAAAGTATAAGTAAGTTTTAGATACTTATTTTCCAATTTGGTAGTCATAGCACTTTGCATTCACTCTTATCTGGATATAGCTAAATCATATAAACTATCCATAATAAGGAAAAGAGTCTTCTTTATAACTTCCTCAATTTCCATTTATATAGTCCCAATACTATACCTGAAACTATGGTTCCGGGTATAAAAAACATTAATTTCAATGTACTAATCAAGTTCCGCAAAAGTATATTTTATGCTTAGTATTATAATTTACTATTTTTTAATACGAGAAAGTTGCATAGCTCGTGGAAAATTTGTAATACCCCAAGCAAAAAATTGTTCGCTGGGTGAATGAGAACGTAAACAGCGGGACAACAAATTTTGCTCATTAGTATCCATTATATAGAGAACGTACCAACTCACGATATCTGCCAAGTTGGGGGCAGCGCAGCACACAAATCTATACACACGCGAACGCACAATAGGCGAACAGCTGTTACATAATAACAGTGCAAATTATTCGTTATATTAATCTGACCGTACATATATTATGCATTTAACAAAATTATCGACATGTCCGCACTAGAAATTTAATTACGACCTAATCCACGCCAGGTGCTGCCAGGTGATGGGGTGTCTACAAGGCCGCCAAGATGGCGGTAATCACAACAGAGGCGGCAACCATTGCATAACCGGTGGAGTAGACCTCTTTGATTTTAAGGAACCGGCCCGTATCCCAGAGCAAGTGGCGAATGCCGTTGGCCGAGTGATAGCCAACTGGATAGGCGACAATGAATTTGATGGCCGTCAAGGCTCCGCCACTTAGCTGCAGTCCCTCCACCATAGTCACATAGTGATTGATGTCGTGGGAGGAGATGAGCGCGGCCAAGCCCAAGCCCCAGACACCCATGCCCAAAGCCAGGCCAGTGCCGCGGTGCATGATGGACAGCATGGAGGTGAGCTGTGGCTTGTAGATCGTTAGATGGGGCGACATTTGGCGACCCAACCGCTCGTTCTTCTCGAAGAAGCTCTCATCCTTCACAGTCGAGCCAACGGAGACAACCTTTAGCGATACATTGCGGCTTTCAGCAGCCAGTTTCAAGCCCTGACGGAGCGCTGATGAGCGCACAAGTGTGTTGGATAACGCATACCTAGTGATGAAGTGTTTTATTATTATTTCTAATAGTGCGAAAGTTCCATTACGTACATTTTAAGTTTTTACGTCCAAGATTTGTATGCAGTGTGGCAACAACTACTTACCGAAAAAATAATCGAAATAGATATATGAGAAAAAATATCGATATATGTGGAGTAAAATATGCTAGCTGGAGGAGTAAAAACGACGACTGTAAGTTCTTCTGTTAAGTTAACAGGGTTCTCTAAGTAACAGTTACTATTAAGTGGAGAAATATTGTGTACCACAACTGATCAATATTTAAAAGGTTGGTACATTTTTCTTACGCGATGACACAGTATTAAATATATTTAGCTTAGTAAATAACATACAACTATTACTTACACGCAACTTAAGTTAAACTTAATTACATGTTCTCTTGTTTAAATTAATGACTACAGTCTTTATCCTCTTTTGGTACATTAATGTACAACACTCTCAACGGATTTCAACGTAAGATAAATTTTAAATTGTATGTATACATATTTAATTAATGCCTGTGTTGAAAATTAACTAAATGAATATGACAGTTTAAAGATCCCTTATGGTGAAGGCAAAGATTTGTGCCATTTATTTTCATTGGATTAAAAATTTTAATTTTTTATTAATTTTCCCGCTCTATTAATAACGGAAACCAGTACCAAAGTATAGTAAAAGTTTTGTTAAATAGCAAACACCAATCATTTAGATTTTTCACTATTTAAGTCAATCATATCTGCTTACACACATATAAAAATCTATAAAAACCACCATTCCGAGCTTTCATGCAGCCAAAAGCCTTCCCACCCCGGCTGACACAATAATATATGTATTATAGGCAGAGATATTTTAAGCGCATTGTTTTACTCACCTGCAACATGGGAATATTCGTACACTGATCTGCCGCACCTGTAGTACCACCTGCCGCAAATCGATAAAAACGAAGCCGTAAAATTGCCAGAGTATTTGGCCGTAATGTTCGTCGACCGAAATGAAGCTTGTCATTGTTGTCGCTGTTGCAGCTCCGTTAGGACGTGCGAGACCAAGAGCAGTTGCACAGTTGCAACTGGCAGAGTGCCTTGGCATAATTGGATGCAATGAAATCCAAGAAATCTGCCTTTGCCAACACTTCGACTGGTTACGGCAGGCACAAGCACAACGGACAGAGCAAAGGACACGGCGGTCACAAAACTGAAGGAAAGTCCAACAAAAGTAAGGACGGAAAGGAACAATTGCCACGTGAACAGAAGGATGAACAGGAGAAGGATTTGAATTCCGGCTTCGGTGATTACTTGCGCACGCCGGAGGGTCTGTAAATGCTCTAAAGATGCCACATCAAATTGGATAACTGTCTAATCATATTTAATTTGCTCCACAGCATTTGAGATGATGAAATTGTTTGTCTTCGCCAATACCGTTATGTTGATTGTTACCATGGCTTGGCCGAATATCAAAGAACAGTTCTATATGCTTAATCAATGGTGGGAAAGCTTTCGGGAACAGCAAAACCAAAAATAATAGATCTATTAAAGATAAACTCTTTATCCAATTACCACAATGGTGGGCCCTTTTATGCAGGCCATTCTGCTAATAGGCATCATCTATTGGTAGATTAATCATCTGAATCTTGCTATAATTATTTATAATAATACTCTATCATTCTTTAGGTACTCCAAGAGCATGATGAACATGATTAATGATTATTATCGCAGCGAGTTTCAACGAAAAGTGCAAACGGAGAGCGATTCAAAGAATGTAGAAGAAACACCTCTAAATGTGGATAACTTTATGGATTATGTGCGAGACATGGATACGAAAAATCAGACAGAAGTGCAGACATTCAAAAGAGCATCAAACAGATCTATAAAACCAGAAAGGGGTCAATCTCATATGTTACTGAGATTCCTGCAAATAACAAACGCGTACCCTATTTCACTCGATATCTGCAGTCCCCATGGCACTGCTGCCGACAGTTCCATTAGTTAACTATTGCTATATGGCAGATTTAAATATAGTTTAAATGTATATTAACTATATACGATATTATATTACCTTTATATACCACTGTACAACAATATATTTGTGCTCCAAATGTTGTGGGCGCATTTATTTAAATTTTAGCAGAATATATATTTCAATTTTGTAACAATATATTTTACCTCTTTGCAGCCGTACTATAAATACTATAAATGGTTACAATTCTCATTATGATTTGGTCATTTTTTCTCTACACTCGAAAAATTGCACTTTCTCAAATATTATATCTCGTAGACATACATTGCTTTTAGGTTAAGGCATAGGATGTGGATTAAATAAAAAGGAATTGGTTAAGGGTGTAAGATAATTCGACAAGAACCGTCAAGAGATATTCATATGTTTAATCAGGTATTCAATTAATTTATGGCACAGATATTTTAATTTATCCTTCATATTTTGAGGCAATTCCAAAAGTGGAAAGCTTCAATTTATAGTTATAATGTTTTCTGTGAGGTGCACTGGTTTTAACTAGTTCAGTTTAGAGTTCAGAATCGAAGTAAATATGGTTTATAAAAAATGCAAAGTAGTACAAAATGAATATAAATTGATAGTATAAATAAATTTGAATATATATTTATATATATTTCAATATGTTCCAATATTTGTCATGTTATGGAGATGGTATTTTGTTAGTATATTTTTTGTTTTAAACAAATGAATTAAGAAAACATTTATAAATCGGTTTCTAAAATCATAATCACTTTTAATGTATATTTTATATACACAACAAATTTTCATACATTACTTTATTATAGATAAAAGTAATAATAATTGGATTATAAATTAATAAAGCAAAAGCTATGGAATACATTGAATAAAAATTGATAAGACTTCAATAGAAAATATATACATACAAAATTAAAATCAAAATAAAAAGAATACATTGGTTAAATTTCGTTTTTATGTCCAAAAATAAAGTACAAAGCAAATAGAATCTAAAAATAATCTTTAATCGATTAGGAAATCACACTAGAAATTGTCTTTCTGAATTGCAGCAGGGGGTGGAGCAATAGAGCAATTGCAAAATTAAGGAAACACAAACCTTTCTTTTTCTCTCGTCTATCACAACCTTTAAATAAGGACATTAATAACATTAAATAAACCTTCGCTTCCATAGCAAATCGAATTTCGACAATTGAGTTGATTAACGGTTGCCTAGAACAGACTAAATATAATATGTATATGCGCTTCTTTTCTGAATATAATATAAGAGTTTTCATATCGTTAAGGTTTTATGCAGACATATGGCTAAAAAACACATGCACAATGCAAATAATACAAATGCAGAATACAACATTAATTTGCTTTCTCTCTCTCACTCTGTCTCTCTATCATTCTCTCTAATGCATACAATAGCCTAACACATTTATATTGTTGTTGTTGTTGTTGTCGTTTATATAAATATATTTCACACGATGCCGCCAGCAACTAACAGAAAGGCTTCGTTTAACTAAATTACTGTGCGTTTAAGTCTTACAATTAGCAGCGTGAAGAGAGCCTCACCGAACCACCGAGGACACCCTCTTTCGTCTATGAACTATCTAATCCGCAGCCTTGCGTATTGTCGGTGGCGGCGGCGCTGGCACCGTTGGCCTTTTGGGCGTTTGAAATGAGTTTGGCGATATGGGCGTGGTGGGCGTCTGATGTTCTTTCTGTGTGTTATTTGCCGTTTCAGTTGCCAAGGGGGGTTGCGGCTCATGGTTGTTATGATTATTCTCTTTTTCTGCATTCGCATTTGCATTTGTTGTTGTTATTGTCGCTCCTGTTGTTGTAACTGCTGCTGTTGTTGTTGCTATTGTCGGCGCTGTTGTTGTTGTTCCTGAATCCTCGCGCGTTCCATTTGTATCACAATTCTCCTGCCGCAGCTTCTCGATAAACTTTTCGGTTGTGTAACGCACAGTTCCATTGCCGTTGTCAATTTTCGCTTGAGTGGGAGTGATTGACTCATCGTCGCTCTTGCTGTCGCCTTTCAAGCCAGTGCCAGTGCCCACAGACAGCACCATGGGTCGTTTTGGTAGCTGAGGCTTTTGCGGCACATCTGGCTTTAACCTGAAGCTGCCAATGCTGTCGATGCTTCTTCGATCCGCCGTTGGCGAGGGCAGGTTATCCAATCCAAAGAACTGTGTGCGAGTCATGGGCACAGGCTTGGCTGGCGTAACGGGAGGCGGTGGCAGTGGCTCCAATTGCGTATACGAGGGTTGAGTGGCAGCCGAGGGCTGTGTCACCGACGTTTGTAATTGCGCCAGATTGGGCTGTGGTGGCTTGGCAGGCTTCTCCGGCGTCGCATTTTTATCGTCTTGCGGAAATAGCTCTTTGGCGTGCGGCCGTGTATGCGTGCGTGTGTGTGAATGATTCAGGGTGCCGCCTCCATTTGTTGTCGCATCACTCTTGGCAGGCGGTGAAGGAGCATTGGGTTTCTGGCGACGCAGGGTGCCGTAGCGTGGACTCTCCATTACTTCTGTTTATAAAAAAGAAGACTATTAATGAGAAATTGTATTTATTAAAACGTCTACTTACCATTGTCATGTTTATCCAGGTGCTCGTTGGAGGAATTCGATTTGCTTTTACCTTCGACAAACAGTTTCTGGCGCTGCAACGTCACATAGAACTCAACATCACCGTCAAAGAAGTAATCCCACTGACTTATCAGCAGTTCCACAATGATGTTGGACGCCGAAGAGCTGTTCACCTGTCCGATATAATCGGCTGGTGCATTGCTGCTCTTGTCGACATGTGGCCACAGCATGTTGGGAGACATGACAATGGCCAAGTTCTGCGAGTTCATCTTATTATGCACAGCCCGCTGCTGCAGCAGTGCCAGAAACCGTGTGAGGTAGCGCAGATTGACATAGTTCTCCTTGGGTAACTTGCTCAAGATAGCTTTGATCTCCGTCTTTCGTTCCGCCTCACTGTGCCGCTCAGCAATACGAATGAAGTCCTTGTATAGTGCATATGTCAACAGAGGCTCCGGTAGTTCGCGCAGATACAGTTTCAGTATGGAACCAATTACATGAGGATCCTGATACTCCAGCGGCAGGGGTGTCTTCACGTGCTGTGCCTCCAAGGCATGCTTCATGCGTCGCAGCTTTGTGCTGGCACAACCCACACGCAGCAGACCCTCTTCCTCTAGGCCGTGCTCGAGCAGACAGCAGCAGCAAAGCTCAATAATGTAGGAAATTTCGCGATTTGTCGACACCAAGTGTTCCTTGAGTGAGGTGCCAAATCGCGACTTCTCAGTGCCCTGTATGGTGTCCTGGATGTGTGCCAACGATGCATTCACATGCTTTAGCGCCCGTTCGTGATAGTTTCTTTGGTTAAGCACATAGTCGCGGATGCAGTTGACAATCTCGTCCTCTTTGGCAATCAGTTCTAGCATTTGCGCCGCCCACGCATCGCGCTCTTTCTCCAGCTTCAGTTCGCACTCCTCCTGCTGGCCCTTTATATGGTTTACCTTGGCTGCCGGCTCATCCAGTCGTATGGCGGCCTAAAAATGTTTAAAAATAGGCGTTCAACAGTTTGTTAACAATTCAAGATAAACTAAGCAACAACAACAACAATAACAAAATCGTAAGCAAACATCTCAGTTCGCGCTTAGCTTTCTTTTGTTTACTTTTATTACCGTCGGGTGTCAGTTTCACACGCTCCCGCCTCGAGCTTAAATATGACGCTGTAGTTGACTTCACAGTCTCCTACTCTTCCCCCACTCTTAACTATGTGTCTATCTTATCTCTCTGTGTTTTTGTGTGATCTTGCGCAGGTCGAACAGTGACGCTAACCTACCTAAAAATAGTTCGTCTGACCAGCTGTTCCAATCAATTCCTTTGTTTTCTCAAAACTCACAAGCCGATAGGAAATTTTATATATAATATATGAGGTCGAATTCTGACCGATTATTATAATACTGGCACCACCTTTCAATTCTCATCGCGGCGCGACTTTGAGTCAGTCGTGCAAATACAAAGAGTCTCAATTTAACGGCACATTTTGATAAGAAACTGCGATGAAAACAAACACGGGTTAAACAAAGCTCGAAATACAATTCAATGCCATATAGAGTGAAGCAGAAATCAGCATACAATATATATATGCTTAAGTTCAGATAAACTACCAACCAGCAAATTTTCTCATGAGTTGAATATGTGTGATTAAACTTTTTTGGACATTTCAAGTACACTTAGATTTTAAGAGAAAACCAATTTGTTGAAGAATTTTTAGCAAGAAATAGCAACAAAGAATCATTGAGAATTTGCGTTATGTATGGAATTACGGCAATATATTTAAGAACATTTGAATGTTATAAAAGTTATCAAAAATAATGCTAATATACGTAGTTTATTTATAAAACGACAACTAATTTCTCTCATTTCCTCATTAAATTCGCACTGCACTTCGCTTCATCGATATATGAACGGCGTAAGCTGGCTAAAAATAACCGATTCGTGACATGTTGAAATCCGACCCTTCCTCCGTTGCACGTCCCCCGTCTATCAATCAAATTGCACCTCAAACAATGGCAACGAGAGCGACTAATTATAAGAAGCGTTGTACCATCTTCATCCAATGGCAGTCAGCGTGTGACTCACATCGCAATGGATTACATAGACATACAGATACATATGTACATATGTTTTCCATGTGCGCAACCTCTAATGACCTACATCACCAGAGTTGGGGCCGGCTTAGCATTACACGAATTCCAGACCCCACCAAAGTTAGCACTTGCAAGGTACCCAGCACCCAGTACCCATACATGCCTTATACACAGACATAGATAAATATATGTAAGTGTGCCTCGTATGCCATAGCTCAATTAGAGTGCTCCCAATACGTAGAGCTAGACGTTGTTGATTAGCAAGCGCCCGCATTAGGTTTATGATGGCACCTCGCCTCGAATGGACGTATGAATGATAAGATTGTGGACGAGTGTAAATAAATGTTGTTGTAGTTGCAGCAGCTGGTCAAATTGTTGTTATTGTTTTTGAACAATATTTACGAAGCATAAGTAAAGTTGGACTTTATATTCGATATGACATACGAGTGGACAATTAATACGAAAGCAAGTTGTTGTGTTATTCAAGAGACTCAAACTACTCAATGCGATTCGAGTAACTCGTCTCTAGCGCGGTTTACAATTATGATGTCACTGTGTCCGTCCGACAAGTCAATGAACGTCTTCCGACACCTTAAACAGCAGCAAAAGCAACAACAACAACAACAACCAGTTGTGCCCGATTGAATGACAGACTGAACGTACTCGTATATGGCATAAAGCGTGTCGTCGAGTTGTCTTGACTTGTAAAACGGAAAGCAATACCAAACAATAACTATAAAAATAAAAGGCAAAAACAATTTCACCCAAAATTTGTCAATTAATCGTAACAAAGCTGGCAGAACCTAACGGCAAGAGATATAAATACAAAAGTCTTCATAAAAAAGGAGAGAAACTAGAACAGCGTAGAGCAGAAATCAAACCATAAAAAAAAACCAACGCCAAACACAATAACAACCGTTCGTATAAGCGAATTCTGTAGATAAAAGCAAAAGATATAAACTTTACTCTGAAATTAAAAAATTGATTGCTTCTTTTGCGCCGGCGCGTCGCTACAAGCGGGAGAAGAAAACAAGTAGTAGTAATGTAGATTCCGGGGGAATACAATGTTATAAGGAAACTAGTAATAATAATGTAGATTCAAATGTTCGTGTATAAAATATGATAAGTTATCTCGTTATATAGTACATTTTCCTACTAAGAACTAAACTCTTTTCCTATTAAATTCACGCTTTTTCATTGGAAACACTCATAACACATCATGCATTCATATAAATAGAACCGATGTTGTTTTTCTTTCAAGAAATAATAATGATATATGATGCTCTTTGACGGTATATGATGCTGTCAAACCACTGTGCTTTGCGGCCTGCCCTGCCCCCCATTTAAGACGCAACACGCACAGCAACAGTGGCGATGTTATATAAATAATATCGTCGTTGCTGTTGTCGCTCTGTTGCCTCTCTTTACTGCTCGTTTCCCTACTCTCCACGCGATTCCTATTCAGGTCTAATCAAAGCGCATTCCTCAATTTGGATAAGTACTCGTGTTGTTATCATGTGGCAGCAGCACTTGACCAGCTGCTACTCATAATTGTCCCTCCTCTATTTGAATGTATTCTAATTAACTAAATCTCAGGTTACAGTTGCACAAGCACCGTGCGATTACTTTGTGGGTTCGGTCTTACCTCATGGCTGCGCTTCAGTGAGGTGTATTCCTGGAGTGTGCGCGACACGTTACGCTTTAGCGTTGAGATCTCTTGTATTTCTTTATCTAAGATGTTTTTTAAACGTCGCACAACTTTGGTCTCTGTTTCCAGTTCGCTATCGATGCTGCACTGGGCAATTGTCTTCTCCAGTTCGCCTGTGGAAAATAAAGATTCAAAAATAAATACAAAACTTTAGTTGCTTTTTACAGCTAACAGATGATGTAAATTGTCTCCGTGTGTACTTGTGTGTCTCTGTGTGTGTGTGCACGAGTGTCTGTCTAAGTGAGGAAGTCAATGCTTATTTAAGACCTTATCGCAGGCGAAGACGGTAGCTGCTGCTACTCCGGCTGTGGGCCGTACATTGTGACAACGGTACAGTGGGAACATGAGAGGGGGTAGGCGCTGTTGGGTAGGCGGGTCGAGGGCGTAACGAGCCTGACGAAGCTGAGTAAGCAAAATTGTGATAATTGTGTTGAGTGCAACGATGCCGCCGCCTTCAGCCACAGCGCGCATAGGCACAATGGGATGGAAAGAGAGAATGGGGGGAAAAAGAGGAGACGGGCGCGTGTATAAAACTCAAGATATGCTCGATGTTTTTTCTTCAGCTATGAGACGACACATAGGGGAACAAGTTGGAAGTCTTGGAATTGAAGCGCGTCGTGGCTAAGAAATAAATTGCAAAGGGCAAACAGAGTGACAGTGGGGCAAACTCGCTGAATGCCAGACGAAAAAACTTAATATGGAATTCAGGAAATGTATATGTAACTCTAAATTGTTTGTGTACAGATAGTATTAATTTGTTTACTTTCAAACAAAAGAGTGTGCACAATTGGAATACGTGAATTTGCTATAAATTCAAATACGGTCGATAAACAAAAACACACACAATTCACGTACTGAAAGAGAGATAGAGAGCGAGAGCGAGAGAGAGACAGAACTGTTTTGTGTATGTAGGGGGCTTGTATTGTAAACAAATGATGTCGTAATGTCGCGAGGTCTATGCTAATCAAATATATTTGGCACCAAGGTAAGCTTCCAGCTGTATCAGAGCAACTAAATTGCAATTGTCTGAGCCTGTGTGTGTGTGTTCGAGAGTGTAAGTGGAGCCAATAATGAGTAATACAACGAAGTGTGCGAAGAGCAAAAACCCAGAAAAATTAAGGTGTGGGGGCTATATCCCGCTGCATGTGTGTGTGTGTGTGAGTGATGCGATAAATATGGAGGAGGTTAAATATATAAATAGTTATATGAGCGATTTTTGACGCAACTTTTACTTTTGGCTCATTTATAATATCATAATTATTGCAGTTTACTTTTACTTGGGGATTTTTCAACATCTTTTAATGAAATGCACAATGAGTATTTTAAAGAAAACGACAATAAACTGAGCGATTTAGAGAGGGTGTTGTGGTGTAGCTGGAGCAGATGGGAGAGGGAAGAGTGTTGTTTAAATACACAAAAGCACAATAACGAGCAAAACAAAAGAAGACAAAATAAAAACTGTATAAATAGATAAGCAAATAAAATAAGAGCGGCAAGCCACAACAACAACTGTAACAACGAATACTACGTTGAAAAGAAAGCAACAAAAAGGCATCATAAAAAAATTATTATAATGATTAAAAAACGCGCTAAGCAGCAACAATAACAACCACAACAACAACAGCAACGAAAATCCAATTCGATGTTGAGAAATGTAAACGCCACAAGGCCAAGCGCAGACAAGGCGAGGCCACACGCACACACACACACACACACACACACACACACACACACATACAGTCAGTAAAGCGCACGCAAGCCCGTGACACACAGCCATCAGCATATGCATAGGTATTTATGCGCCCATTTCCATACACACACACTCAAACACACAGACACACGCACAAATATCTATGCACACCTTGCGCTTTTCATTTTGTTTCTTTCGTTTTTCATTCTTGTGTTTCTTTTACTATTTAGTGCCCTTATCACTGTCAACACACACACACATACACTAACAGGTATCCTTTTGAACATGAACTCACCGCAATTTGCTAGCACCTTCTGCAGCGGCATCTCCTTGGGCAATTCCTTGGCCGACTCGTCAAGGGCCTGTGCAATCTTGTAATGACTATTTTTCTTGATACGCTTATCATGTTCGTCGGAGCCATTGCTGCTGCCACTGCCACTGCTTAAGGCTGGTAACTTACGCACGATTTTCTCAATGGTATCACGGTATCTGTCGACTTGCTTCTCTATTGTCTCGAGCTCCGAGTCTCTGCAATCTGATTTCGTGGATCTGTCAAATAAGGCAAATTATTCATATAAATTTGTTTACTATATTATATAAAATATAGATATTAAAAAAGTCATTACAACAAAAACAAGCTGCAATTGCCGTTAGGTCATCAGCGGCGCAGCTGACGAGCCGTTGCCGATTGCAGCGTCGCGTATCGTAATGTCGCGCTTTATTTTGGCATTGATTTGTTGTTGTTGTTGCTGCTGTGCATGCATTTGTTGTTGTTGTTGTTATGAGGCAACACCTGCAATGCGATTGCTACTGGCGCTTGTGTCTGCGTCTGGAGCGTCTTTTCTGCCAGCCTGTCTGCCCTGGCCTTTGAACTTACCTAGATAAATTTTCAGCAGCAATTTTAATTTTTGCAAATTGTTTCTTCATTTTGCCGCCGCCTTGATCGTTGTGCCAATTTCGACTACCGATTTACGTAAAAATGCAATTAAATTTTTTGCACTGTATATAATTAGCTGGACATCAAGTAAATACTTAATAAGTAAATACACTTGTAACACTGGCAAAATTAGTCATTCTCCAACAACGTTTCATGAAAAATGACAGTGTAGTGGTATCCCACTACATCGATTAATTAAAGAAAATATCGATAGCCCAAACTGTTATGATAGACGGCGCAAAGAATTTTATATCGATATTGCAAAGAGTGCGATATTTGTTGTCTTCATCGTGTAATTGTGAGAAAAAAAGAAGATTTAACCATGTCTAACACAAACAAACCAACGTTATTTATTGAATAGTATAAATTATATCGAAAATGAAAAGATAACTTTGCTACAAATTTTAATATTTCTATTTCAATACTCGATAATTAATGTTTCGTTTAAGATATCGAATAGAGATGGTAAAACGCGCTTTCGTATCACATCTCCAATGAGCTAAACCCGCACGTGTACTGTTCAAAATAATATTGTAGAAACAAATTATATTAAGAATGGAGAAAAGAGTGGATAATTTTGTTTTAAAAAGTGTACGCGACTACTACAATCGTGTACATGGACTCGAAGTGGAATCCGCAAAGGAGGAGAGTACAATTGCGAAGATGAATCGCTTTCGTCAGGAGGTACTCGACCTGTTGACAAAACACAATGTACCATATTCCAAAAAAGAAGGTAAAAATGAACTAAGCAGACATAATCTTGGTAATAATATAAAAACAATTGTAGATGAAGACACCTATGAAGATTACCTACTCTCCGATGATGAAAACACAAAGAAAACTAAAGGGCAGAAGAAAGGGGTGACCAATTCAAACGTGGAGGATGTGGACGAGCGAATTGCTTCCATAAAGAACAAACTAAGACAGAAGAAGGGACCGACAACAGAACGTCAACAAAAGAAACGCGAGGCAAAGAAACTAAAACGCGTTAAAGGAGTACAAAAACTGCTTCTGTCTTCAGCTAAATCGTTGAAGAATGAAAACATTAAACAGCAGAAACTGAAGAATGTAGTCAAAACCGAAATAAAACCCGATGTGGATGCAGATGACAGTAAGGCTCTTATTCAACCCGTAAAAGTGCAGCCCGTCTACAATGAGGAGGCGAAGATCGTTTACTCTAAAATTGATTTTGCTTCGGCTCCAGGAAAGAAAGCCAAGAAATCCCACCAAAACCCTAAGGAAATATTGAAAAAGTTGAAAGACACGAAAAAACATATTAACGAATTAAAGGAACAAGGCGAGACCGGCAAAGCAGCCGAAATCCAAAATGATATTGCCTGGAAAAAGGCATTTGACAAAATTGAGGGTAAGAAAGTAAAAGATGACACAAAGTTACTGCAAAAGGCGATCAAAAAACGTAAGGTTGAGAAACGTGTAGCAAAGAAAAAGTGGACGGACCGCAAGCAGAAGGTGGAGCACGACATTGCGAAGCGTCAGAAGAAACGACAGGAAAATCTTGATAAGCGCAGCAAGGATAAGAAAAACAAGAAGCTTAAGAAAGCCAGTAAAAAGGGTCGGATTATACCTGGCTACTAAAAATTTTAGATTTATAACTCAAAAAAAAAAAAATAAAAATTATTCGAACAGAAATTAATGCCAATTAAATTACCCTTGTACTTAAATTTATTTTTTTCCGGCCATAAACAAGTCAAAATTTCTTGTCTTTCATAGGCCATATGTTTTTACCCAATTGATCACTACGTGTTGTTGCTGTACCACGGTGCGAGAGGTGGAAGAAGTGCACATCAGCTGTTATCGAAACACCAGCTGAGATTCTATCGCATCGTTGCATTTCGCATTTCGTTAGCGCAATCAAATCGAAATCGGTCCAAAACATACGCGCTGAACATAAATACATTGTTTTTGCCTTCTTTAAATTCAGCGAAATTTATGTAAACTATGTCATGGATTGAAAATAACAATAGGCCGTTTTTAACACACTAGGAACAGCAGCAGAGGGTGAATACCACAAAGAGTAAGAAGAAGAAGCAGCTGTGGCCAGCGCGCAAGAATCGACGTGTGAAAGGGAAATCAGAAAACCGAAACACACACTTGCACATACACACACGCACACATACGGCCAAACAAGTGCAGAGATACAGGCAAAGCGCCGAGCGCAATCTATTTTATTCACATTTTCCACACAGAAAAACCCGCAGCGCAGCGCAGCAACGAAAAGTAACAATTGCGTCGTATAACAAGCTAGAAGGAGGACGTTGAAAATTTATAATTGCTCCAAGCTGAAGCTGAAAGCTGTGCATATCCCATCTATATCGGGTGATCAGCAATATTTCGAGCACTGACTGGCAATAATAACAATAACAACAACAACAACAGCAGCAACATCATATTTCTCCCCGAGTAGCAGCAGCAGACGGAGGAAGAAGAAGAGAGTGTCTGCGGCCCCGCCAGCTGAGATTTCCGTAATAACAGCAGCATCAGCAGCTCCATAATGAGCATGGTTCGTCGCATCATATTACTGGCTCCAAAATATAAAATATGGACAAAGGGTAAGGCCAAATAGAAGCACCAACAACTGCAGCGTTAACGCACAAAACACACACGCAGACACACACACACACTTGTCTGTATGTAAGTAATTTTATGCTTGTTGTGCAAAATCGCATACGTAACTGCGTCATTTTCGGGAGAGCGGGCGTCACGTAGTACAAAAACATACACACACGTGTGTACATATATACATACATACAAATGTACATGTGTATTTACGATCAGACACAGCAGCCGTGAGATAAAGAAATAATAAGAGCAACAACACCGTCCAATTAAGACAGAATGGTGGTGACATTAGCCAGGAGGAGCTGCGCAACTCTTGGTTCTGATGAAGGTCGTATTGGGATATCAATCGGCTTGGATCGAAGTAAATTGGTTTTATAATTTAAATTCATGTCAAACGGCCCGTGCCGAAGGTCAGCGTTACACTGTTTGGCCTAGCAATGGCAAAGCCACCTTACGTTATACGTAAGCGTGTATCGTATTTGTGCTGATTTATTGTAGTTGTTGCCGCTGCTGCTGCGTTCGATTACTTGTTTACAACGTCGACTGCGACGATGACTGAGACTGCGACCGCGTTTTTGAACTGAACTTGAATTGGTTTCCAATGTGGTCGAGGCTTTAATTAACGCGGTTATGATTTGACGCAACGATCAGGCAGCCGGTTAAGTTGTTTCTTTTCGTTTTTATGAATGTTTATTTTCACAAATGTTATTTACAAAATGGTCCGTCTTGTGGTAATAAACTTTTTAGCGAGACAAAAGAAATGCATTACGCTGGCGCAGCAGAAATTATATAAGCTTTATATGAGTTGTAATTTGCCAGTAAGTGCCTCGGATATCCGAATTTCTTTTTAGCTACATAATTATTAAAAACATTACTCAAAAAACATAAGTGAGAATGAAATTGCCCTTTTTTTTCATTTATTATTTACGAGGCTGTTTTTAAGCTTATCAACTTTTAGAATCTTGATGATATGTGTGTTTGTAGGTCCGGCTCTAATTGAATTGAGTCATCTGCTATATGCGTAGATGCTAATTGGCCTTGAATTTGACATGGCAATAAGAATAATTCGCATGCCTTGGCAAAAAAACACTGGGAAAGACTCTCTGAACAGCTAACAAAAAACAGTATTAATGTAAATAAAGGAACCCTAGTTATTTACAAAGTGTAAAGCAAACAATTTGCTATAACACGGTATATCCGTTTATAAGGTATAAAATTATGTAGGTAGAGTTAGATGTATATTAGACGTATGATCATTCGTTATTATATGTATGTACATATGAATGAGTGTATAATACATTCCTGCAATCTCCACAGTCAATGATCCATTGAGGGTTCAACAATCTTCGCCATATTAATAAAAATAGCATTATATTTGTGACAAAGAGATCTTGTTAAGTTCATTCTCTCTGTGTCTCTTCTCTTTTAGGAACCAACGCCTCCACAGCACAGTGCAGCGACAAATCAAGATGCATTATAGTAACGGGACAGTTTTACACGGGAAAGAGGCAATTGTGCACAGGTAGGCGGTTAATGATGCCACAGATGGTGGCTATACCAGCCTACATCGATATAACCAATGGCGTGACAACAATGTCGCAGGAGAAGAATGACAACAACACGAGCTCAAGTGGTAGCAGCAGCGGTGCACCCAAAATTCCGGGCGATACACCAGGCGGTGGTGGAACAAGTACAACTGGCGGATCTGACAAGTTTCTGTCCTGTCCGAAATGTGGAAATGCTTGCACCCAAGTGGAGACATTCGTCAGTTCGACACGTTTCGTTAAGTGCGCCAAGTGCAATTACTTCTTCGTAGTGCTTTCCGATGTGGAGACAAAGCATCGTGTGAAGGAGGAGCCAAAGAATCAACGTAAGCCACCTCCGCCACCGCAGAAGATAATGGAGTACCTGGACAAGCATGTGGTTGGCCAGGAGTTTGCCAAGAAAGTGCTTGCCGTTGCCGTCTACAATCATTACAAGCGAATTCATCACAATCTACCGCAGCTACAGCAAACACCGGGATCAGGCGGCGGTTCCGGCGGACTGGATAGCATACCACGTTCAGATCTCCTACATATAACCGGTATTGGTCATACATTAAACAGCACACCTGGCAGCGAATTACCTCCAAAGCCTGTGCAAATGGGCTTGGGTGGTGGTGGCGGACTTACAGGCTCTGGCCTTGGGCTTCACAGCAGCACCGGCACATCCATTCCGCGTGGCGATCATCGTGCTGGTTCTGAGATACTGGATAGACAGAACAATGATGTTAAGCTGGAAAAAAGTAATATTATAATGCTTGGACCTACGGGGTCGGGAAAGACACTAATTGCACAGACAATAGCCCGTTGCTTGGACGTTCCCTTTGCCATCTGTGATTGCACAACACTCACTCAAGCTGGTTATGTGGGTGAGGATATTGAGAGTGTTATATCGAAGCTTCTGCAGGATGCCAACTACAAGTAAGTTTAATTTTAAATACTGTGTAGACATTTGATTTCATTCCATTCTTCTTTCACAGCGTGGAACGCGCTCAAACTGGAATAGTCTTTTTAGATGAGGTTGATAAAATTGGCGCAGTACCTGGCATTCATCAGTTGCGTGATGTTGGCGGGGAAGGTGTACAACAAGGAATGCTCAAAATGCTTGAGGGAACAGTTGTTAATGTGCCAGAGCGGAATTCACCGCGAAAGTTGCGTGGCGAAACGGTGCAAGTGGACACAACCAATATACTTTTTGTGGCATCCGGCGCATACACGGGACTCGATCGCCTTATTGCTCGACGCCTCAACGAGAAGGTGAGCTGCATACCACACGACAGGATGTAGAATGTATTTTAATTTATCTTTGTATATTTACAGTATTTGGGCTTTGGCATGCCCTCGACGAGCGGCTCCGGCCGCCGTGCAGCGCAATCGACCGCCAGCCCCATGGACAATGATCAGGAGGAGCGTGATAAATGTCTCACCAAGGTGCAGGCGCGTGATCTCGTTGAGTTTGGCATGATACCCGTAAGTGAAGTAACCTTCCTAGAGAGTTCTTGAGGTCTAAGATATCCGTTTATTTCAACAGGAATTCGTTGGCCGCTTCCCAGTTATTGTTCCCTTCCACAGTTTGAACGTCAACATGCTGGTGCGAATTCTCACCGAGCCACGTAACGCTCTGGTTCCGCAATACAAAGCATTGTTAGGATTAGACGATGTGGATCTATCGTTTACCGAGGAAGCAGTGGAATCAATTGCCACGTTGGCCATGGAGAGGCATACTGGAGCACGTGGTCTGCGCTCTATAATGGTAGACAATATAATTTTCTTACAATTCCCATTTATTACATCATTTATTCATAAATAGGAGCAATTGCTGTTGGATCCCATGTTTATAGTCCCTGGGTCTGACATCAGAGGCGTCCATATAACCGCTGACTATGTAAAGGGCAACGCAAAGCCCGAATATAACCGCAAAAAGGATGATGATGCCATCGAAAATAGCGAAACAGCGGAAACTACGGATTCGGAGCCCACCAACGATAATGATAAGAATTTTGAGAATAGTGAAAAGGTACGACTTAAACAGTAAACAACAACAAAACAACATAAAAAAAAAAGAAAACAATTCAAAGCGTAACCAATTGAAGAGCTACAGCAAACAATACAAACCCAACAAAACATATACAAACTTTGTACCGCCTCTGGAACGCTTTTAATTCGCGCTTTATTTTCATTTATAACATTTACATTTTGCCCACATAATTTGTTGCTTGAAAAGCTTGAGGAAACCGAACTCAGTTTAAACTTAGCCTATCGATTATTATCGTTAATGTGTTATATATTTTTAGTCACGTAATGATTCTTTGATCGGTACATAGCCCCCCCTTCAAACCCTGCCATCCTGTTAGATATTGAATGGCCAATTTATTGCGCAATCTGCATCTGTGATTCATTACTGACGAGCAGCGATCATTCAGCATCGCAGCCATCGAAATCAATCATTGAAATTGTATCATTTGAAAGAGTCCAAAAAAAAAGCAATTGTATTCAAATAACAAATAAATGAAAAGATCTGAAAACACAATAAAGGGGCGACAAACATATTTTTTGTAAAACACCCATACCAAGTGGCTAGTTGGCGCTACAAAATCAAATAAATACATACATATATATAAAAAAATACGTATATATATTTTAAATATTTATCAATTAAACCTGTATAGACAAAACAAACAAACAAAAAACTAGGCAAATTCAATTGCGTAGCCAAAAAAGTGTTACATTTTTTTGTAGTGTCCTAAACGATGACTAGAGAGAAACAAAATAATTATATTTTTAACTAAGCTAAGAACTAAAACAAGTTTAAAACAATTTCAAAGTAATTTAATAAAAAATACAAAAAAATTCACATTACGTTGTTTTATATGGAGATAGAAAAAACTAACATACAATCTCTTTATGTATTGCCGTTCTTTCTTTTTGACTAGCATTTGTAGACCGCCCATAATCAAGTGTTCGATACCAATCCTAGCCAGTTTCTGATGTCTTTTGGTTCAGTTATCCCAAAATATCCCAAACAATTTGTTCTTTATGAGTACTTGAATGGATTTTCATTAATACAGTGAAGTAGGATCAAGATCATTGCACTCAACTCTTTGTTCATCTTGATAGGGAAATAAATAAAATTGAAATTCAAAATTTATTATTATTTTATTTATCATATTCAACTAAACAAAATTTGCACAAATTAAATTTACTAAGGTTAACTACTCAAAAAATTGACTCAAGCAACTTTCGCATTAGCAATGTTGCGGGCGTGTTCCGCTATTCAGGTTCACTTTCGCCCTAAAATCGCCGCTTGCAATTATCCAACTGAATAACGGAATAGGCACGTTAATAAATAGTTTAATGTTTATTGCACATTTGCACTAAATTATTTGTTTTTTCGGTATTTTTTTTGTTTTGTTGGTTTTTCTTTCAACATGTTGTATAAATTTGTATAAAAATTTGTAAGTAAATAAATATCTTTGTTGCGTATGTGTGCTTGGGTTTGGTTTGTTTTATGCTGTGTGTGTGTGTGAGTGTGTACGTATATGTATTGTGTCTATATGTACGATATATAAATAATTTTATAAAACTCCAATTTTAAAATAAAGAGCTTCAATCATTCTCCTCCGATATGAGCAACTCGTATTCCTGTGCCGCAAAACGATCCCAATCGGAGGTCTGAGAAAACAAAATACGGTATATGTTAATAAATATACAAATTCAGAAAAGAAACGCAAACATTTACCGATTCATCTCGTTGTGCGGCGAACGGATCACGCTGTTCGTGATCCAAGTATTTTTCCAGATTGAAGAAGGTATCGAAGAACACGTGCGTCATCTTGCAGCGCTTCAAGTCTCCCAGCGTAATGGAATCACGGTTAACGGGCTTTATCATGTCCAGCATCTGTACAATCAATACATTATTATTATGAATTGTTTAAGAGATGATCACTCGTGGATCTCACCTGACACAGGCAATCCTCGAAGGGCAGGCACTCAATGCCGATGCCCTCCATGCGCTGTTGCTGCTCCTCATAGAAGTACTCCAGCTCGTACATGGACAGCGCGCCATCTCCGTCAATGTCCATGCAACGGAACCAGTACTCAATGGCTGTGGGCGTGCGCTTGTCCTCCTCGGAGAGTATGAACCACACAAAGTCTGTGTAGGACATCTTTGGCTCATCCTCGGGTGACTTTTTGTTATCGCTGCGCGTCACGCAGCCCGAGAAGATGCGCTCGACAATGCGGGTGGAGAGTGCATTGTCGCTGTGCTTGGCCAGATCATCCTGATTGATGAGCAGATCGTGATCCTTATCCAGTTCCCAGAACTTGCAGTAGATCACATAGAAGTGCTCGTAACTGAAGAAGGCCATTATCTGATTGATATCATCTTCTTCCTCCAGCAAGCTGATCATCTAAAGCCAAATATAGTTGTTAATGTGTGATCAAGATCAGGCATTTATTCCATGTGGACTTACCTCCAACAGATCGGAGCGCTTCAGTTCGGATATGGTTATCTTGCCGCTCCAACTGCGATTCACCGAGTAGAAGATGCGTGCGATGACTGTGTGCACGTATCTGGAATGGAACTCGGTGGCTTCTTTGAGGAAGGCCAGACCCGGATGCGTGTCGACCACATCCTGCACCATTGGCACCAGATCCTCGGGCACAATGTACGAGCGGAAACGTTGACCACGCGACAAAATGTAGACAAATCGTGAGGCAGCCTCATGACAATAGACATTCATTCTGTGTGGAGGAGATGCCTCGGATTAGTGGCGTCCATAGGGGGTAATCTGCTGGTTACTTACTGTTTCCAGAACTCAACAAAACGCTGACGTTCGACGAGACCCGTGCTGGCTGCTTGGCAAAAGATCATAACCGGCATGCGCCAGTAGAAGGGCAGTCCGCATAGCTTGAGGATGCGCGGCAGCTCATCCTTGGTAACCTGATTGTTGGGAAAGCTGTCGAAGGCTGACAATATGCCGCGTATAACGCGCTCCATGGCAATTGTGGGCTGCGGCTTTCCATGCGGAAAGTAAAATCTGCGAATAGATCACAGATCACAGGTCAGTGATCAGATGAGATCATCTCTTCAGTTGCAGTTGCCACTCACCTGGGTATATAGACACTTTTGGAGCTGCGTATTTCCTTTTGCAACAGATCTTGTGAAGGCGGTGGCGGCGGAGTGGAGTGAAGCTTAACCTGAAATTTCGATGAAAACCCCGAGAGTCACAACACAATCGAATACTTAAAGTTAATATTTTCCATTCTAAACAAAATACTAAATAAAATATGGGGAAATTTCGGATGCTGATATGTTTGCTTAGTTTCGAGATCATTTTGTGTACATTCTATATTTGTTTATAATTTCTCTCGCCCTTCGATTTACTATAAGATATAAGATAAGATAAACATATACAAATAACTTGGCTCTTAGTCCAAATACGCACGCAAGGGGTAGATAGGTTAGTAATATTTCGAGAGTGTAAATACCGCATACCTAGACCGTGTCTATATTATGGCAATAAATTCAAATGTTCCGTGGAAACAGAGAAAGGAAATACAAAATACGAGTGGGAGGGGAACGGAGGGGGGGGGCTAACGAGGCCAATCGTTGTTATTGCGCCAACGTCATGCGAAATTTGCAATATCTTAATTGACGGCAATGAATATGATCTGGTGAGCGGATTTCTATATGCCATAGGGTGTTTAAAAAGTGCTTTATTTAATTATAAACCACATGTGATTGAAGCAGTAAATTTGTAATTCAATCATAGAATAAATATATTTCTTTTAGCAAAACCTAATGATAATTTATGCAGAATTATATTCACATTGAAAATGTCTTCTATAATCCCAGAGCTCTCCCAAGTTAATGAAATTATCAAAATACATATATCAAATTCTTGAAATATCTAATATAGTATATATATATAGTATATATCTATATAGTATATATATAGTTAAGACCACGTCATCGATTTCAAAATAAACTTCCATTATCTTACTGTACGAATACCTGAATAGTTTTAATAGTGTCTGATTATCTTTGGAACAACCCACGTGCGAATTTCAATTGGTTTTTCTTCTGCTGCCCGATTCGAATTGTTCTTTTGTTCAACGCAATCTTTTGTGTTGTCTTTGTTGGTGCCGTCGAAGCATATCTCTACTTTTGGCCATAATTTAGCGGAAAACTATTTCTACTATGTATGTACACGTATATGCCCCTCTCTCATTAGAATCGACGCACAGGCCATTCATGATTTTCAAACTGTCAACGATGGCATTAATATTAATCTTAACTCGATGCGCAGCAGAGACCAACAATAAATACGCAAACGCACACAGACACACACACACATATGTGCCTGATTGCATGGGGCATGTGCGCAATATTACGTATACGCACGGATACACTCGATGGCACAGTTGTTAAACAAATAGAAGCCGAGAAGAGAAGAAGTGGTAAGAAGAACAAGAACAAGAAGAAGAAGAAGACTTCAAGAGCGAATCGCAAATAGCACGAGTAATTGCCGACAGAGTTGTGAATTATTTATAGAAATAATTTACTTGAATCGCGCAACAAAAATAAATAATGTTAACAACAAATTATTGCTGCATATGCAACACATGTAATTAAATAATTAGGCAAAAACTTTAATGCAAAAAAAAGTATAGAAAATACTCTCCAAGCGAATGCGATTCCCACCCCGTGCTGCTTAAATAATCATCTGCTTTGTTGTTGTTTTTCGGCGGGTTACTATATACTATGGATGTGTATCTGTGTGTGTGTGTGTGTGTATTATTTGTTCCTCTGTTTAGTTCTATTTTTTTCCCCACAGTACAATCGTGCTGATCGTCAATGCTTGATTTGATTGTTTGTATACGAGAACATGCACTCTCAGTAGGGGCACTCAACATGTATTGGGCCACAATTTGACAGATCAGATCAGAGTAAGAGAAATAACAACTTTTCATGAAGAAAAATCACGTAAATACAAAATACATATATGTGTAAATGGGATATCCTTCGACCTTGTTGCTGTGAAAAGTATCTACTGTATGATACTAACTACTCTTCAATAGATATAATAATGCCCTTTAATATACCATATGAAAAAGATGAGGGTCATAACTTTATTGAATAACTTCTGTGTTTATTATCCGATTGGATTGGCCGATTTAGAGAAGGCGTAGATATTTCTATAAGCTACGTATATTTCGAAAGTTGCTTATTTTATACATTGCGCAGAGTATACAGAGACCTTCATGTCAAATTTGGAGTCTCTAGCTCTTATAATAGCTGAGATGTTGACGTTCATACAAACGAAAAGAAACACGGACTTGGCTTAATCGGGTCGGCGAGTAATACTGAACAAGAATATATATACTTTATGGGGGAAAAAGAACTTAGAAACAACATGAAATGAGAGCTGTAATTGTAGAGGACAATACATATGTAAGGTAGGTATATAATCCAAAGGATATCCTAACTAAGTAATCCAAATACTGAACAAGAATATATATGCTTTATGGGGGAAAAAGAATTGAGAAACAACATGAAATGAGAGCTGTAATTGTAGAGGACAATACATATGTAAGGTAGGTATATAATCCAAAGGATATCCTAACTAAGTAATCCAAATACTGAACAAGAATATATATACTTTATGGGAGAAAAAGAACTGAGAAACAACATGAAATGAGAGCTGTAATTGTAGAGGACAATACAAATGTAAGGTAGGTATATAATCCAAAGGATATCCTAGCTACGTAATCCCCTAGGCCTAAGGTTTTAAATGTGAAAACTGCACTCCATGAAGTGAACACCCCTAATGGCTTATTGGCAATTGCATTGTGCTACGTTCGCCCCGACTTTGTTGCTCATCTCCGTTGGCAAACGATACCCAAACGCGATGGGGATGGCGTCTTGGGGCAACCTTAAATCAATCAATGATGCAGTTGCAACAACAGCGGTCCGATAAGCGGGCGGTAGAGCGAGATAGAGGGAGACAGAGAGAAAGAGAGCGGCATATCGCGATATTTTCAATTGTGGTCGGGGTGGGTGAATTGTTGCTATTGTTGCAATTGTTGCTGCTGCTGTGGTGATTTTTCGTTCGCCTTTTGCAGTTGTTAGATAACAGCTCAAATTCACACACACACACACACACACACACATATATACATACATAAACACAGCACACACTCACTTGAAAACCCACACATGCTAGCAATTATCTAAAATTTTATTGCCTGTGGAAATGACCCAAGTTGTTGTGGGTGGGGGCGATCTGCTAAGCTGCTAGAGAAAACACTGCTCCTTACCTTAAGTAGACTCTTGGGCGGCGCATCGACGGGACGTTTAATGTCCAGGAACAAGTTTCTCGCATCCGGACGCTTCTCGAACAGCATCACACGCTCCGCAACGGAGCCGCGTGTCAAGATCGGTCGGCCCACTGCAACAAACGGGGGGACAACAACAACACGATTATGTTTACAGTTGCAATGTGATCGTTATTATTATTATTATTATTATTATTATTATTATTATATTACAATTCTTATCCTGGCCATTGGTGAGTGCTGCCCGACCGCCGCCAGACGGTTTGATTTTATTCAACGTTGGCATCGTTGTGTCCGCCAATGTTGCTGGCGACTCGCCGCCCGTCGCCGTCGTTGCTGTTGCCGCTGTTGCTGCTGGTGCTGGCGTTGCTGCTGCGTTGGCTACAATGTTGCTGCTGCTGCTGCTGTTATCATTGCTGCCGCTGCTGCTATTTCGACTGCTGCTGTTAGCCAATTTTCGCGTGATTGTTGGCTTCTCTTTGGTAGTTGGTGCCGCTGTTGCCGCTGCTGTTGCCGGCTTCGATTGCTCGCTGTGGTTCTCTTTGGTTTTGCTTGCTTTGCGAACGCTGATCGTTGGCTCGCTGGCGCCCTTATCTGTCACTGTCAGCGGCGCTGCCACGCCCACACGAGGTGCATCAACAACATCACCGGCAATTTGATTGCTGTTGCTGCTGCTGGCTTTGCTCAGTTTCTTGCTGGGCTGCTCTGTTGTTGTCAGCTTATTACTGTTGCTGCTGCTGCTTAAACTGTTGCTGGTTTTGCTGCTGCTGCTACTGCTGTTGCTGCTCTGGCGCTTTTTAACAGCTGTAGTTGTTGCTGTTGCTGCTGCTGCTGGTGTTGTGGCTGCTGTTGTTGCTGTTGCTGACGCTGCTGCTGCTGCCGCCGCCTCCTTCTGCAACAACTCGGTGATTTTGAGCAAATGCTGTGTCTGTTGCTGCGACAAATTGTTGACATCCAGCTGCAAATTGATGTCATAATTGAGATTGACATCTGGCAGCGCTTTGCTGGCAACAGCAGCAACCTTTTTGGGCGACTGCAATGCTTGTTGTTGCTGCGCATCGCTCGCGCTGAGCTTGCTCACTTTGCTAGCTGGTGTTGCTGTTGCTGTTACCGGGGTTGCTGTTGTGCCTGCTGTTGCTGTTGTTGGTTTTTTCAGCTTGCCATTGCCAATCGTCTGACTGGCCATGCCCAGATCCGACTTTTTGACCCCGCTCTTGCCGCGCTGCTCTTTGTCTTTGTTCACGAAGCTGGTGACCATTTTCTGCAGCCCCTCCGTGCTGCCAATGTCCGTTGCTGCCGTCGCCGCGGCAACAGCAACATCCGCAAAGTCGCCAGAGGCCGCTGCATTTGTGTACATCTCCAGCAGCTGGGCGGGCGGCAGTCCCCGGCTCTTCCACGTGTGATAGATGGCATCGGCATGTTCGCTAATCTTCTTTGACAGCTCCGCAATCTCTTCGTGCGCATCGCTGCTCAGCACCGGAACCGTTGTTGCTGCTGTCGCTGTCGCTGATGTTGCTGTTGCAGCTGGCGATGCTGGTGCCGCCTTGGGTGATTTGCTTTGGCCGGCAGCTCCTGCTGCTTTGCGTGTCGTTGTTGTTGTTGTCGTTTTCGTGGCACTTGTCATGGCAGTGGAGCTGATGGCGCCGCCTCCTGAGCCGCCGCCGCTGCTGCTTAGTTTCTTCGTTCTGGTTGTCGTTGTTGTTGTTGTCGAAGATGCTTGCATTTTGATTTGCAATGTGAAATTCGCTCGTCTAGTATTTTTTATATACTCAAAATGATATCAGTATTTTGCACACACAACACTTGCACATTGGCGAGAATTCACATTTTAGCCCGCAGAATGATCGAATGCACTTAAAAAAATGTTTTCGAATCAATTTCGCAGGTTTCTTCTTTCGCTTCTCTTCTCACTTCACTCGCACATTTTACACGATCTCACGCGGCGGCCACACAATGTGCCCTGTAATTCAGTTTGCTGGTTGCTTTTTTACAAATTTAATTTTTCGTGCGTTTCATTCACTTTTCACATTTTCCTCGTCCTAACTTTTCTCCGTATGGCGAAATCTATTTATAAAAGAAATACCAAAATTTCCTATTTCGTTTATTTCAGTTGCCGAAACACACAGGCCGCAACACGTAGACGAAGACGGAGACGTAGACGTAGACGTCGCACATACAGAAATATACACGGATGGATGTATGTATACGGCGGCATTAGCATCGGGATCGGGGCATCATCTCAATACGTAAAACGCGCACGCTGTTTTACAGTGGTTGAAAACTGTATGATAAATTACTCAAAACTAATACTCTTCCAATGTGACAGAGCACGTGTTCTTTAAAACTAAGCAAAATATATAAAATTTAATGGAAACTTTCGGTTTTGCTCTGTTTTTTCGAAATACTTCAAGATCTAGATTTGATATGCTTTGAGTGCATAATGGAGATGCCATTTCTTTATTGTATAAAGAAATTCTAAGAAATTTTTGAAATAGTTCTCCAATTTGATAAAGCACACGCTTTGTTTACGAATGGGTTTTTATGGAAAAATTTTAGATTTTCTAAGTTGCTTGATTTTTAGCTTTAATGAACTTTGAATTCATATAGCTAAAGCCATTACTTTTCGTTATAAAGAAATTCTTAAGTTACTTCAAGTTTACACGAATAAATTCCTCAAATTGGACAAAGCACGTGCTTTTTGAAATTCTTAAAACTGGAAGAAAAGTCTGAAAAGTTTAAACCTAATCTGCTTATTTCTTTGTACCTTGAAATGGCTTCAGTTCTAGCTACGATAAACTTAAAGAATATAATGCAGGTGCCATTAGTTTAAATGGTAAAGAAATTCTTGAAATATGGTGATAAGTTCGCACTCATGAAAACAACAACACATATACAATACATGCATTTGTGCTTGTATATAAAGGAAAATATATAGCTTATCAGCAATTATTTATTTCTTTCAGAAATGCCTCTTGCCACGGTTACTCTTAAACTGTTTTTATTCATTCAAAATTTCGACTTCCGTTAGCTTCTGCTTAAACGTTTTCCAATGCTCTAAAGTGAAGGTGCGAAAGCACTTAACGTATTGTTGAAAACTAATAAGCTCTTTTTCGCAAATGGGTGTGAAATGATGTTCAGCATAAAAACGTTTAGGCAACGCTGCTGCCAACTAGACTAGCCTAGACAATTAATCAATATCGCATGCAAATGGAGTGCAGCACACTGTGCACGCGTAAGACAAATGAGAGCCGCCTCCCTTAGCCCGATGCGGTGTTTTTGCTGTTTTTACGTGTAGCGGCTGCTGCTGCTGCTTCTTCTTCAACTTTGTACTATTTATTCGAAAATAAATTTCGAAGTAGTTGCCGCCGTCGTCGTCGACGCTGCGCGGAGGCTGTTGTTGCTGCTGCTGCTACTGCTGCTGCTGTTTCCGTGCCTCACTCAGTTGATGTAGCTTGCCACACAGCTCTCCTACTGCAATTAACATACGTACACATGCATATACATATGTATGTGTATGTGTGTATGTATTATACTCTATGTCTGTATGTAAATGTCTAGCACGAGTCTTGTACGCGATGTTTGTCTGCCTTTATTAATGATTTAATTGCATTTATGCCCCAAAGGCGTGCGCTGACGACAGTCCCCGCAACAGCGACGATGACGCGTTCCCCTTTCGATTTCGTCGTTAATCAATTAATAAACGAAATCAAACAAAAGGTTAAATGCGAATTTGCAATTTTAACATTTCATTTTGGCCCGCTCTGGGGAAAAACACGTTAAGGCCCAACGATCAAAGATCGTCCAGACAGATGACAACAACTCACACGCACATGCACGCACACACACACACACACACGCGCGTAGACTAACACTTCGATCTGGGGGCTGTAAGTACGCGCATCTGGCAAAGTTGGCGGAAAATCGTTTTGGAATCTGAGGACGCTAAATTTAACAGTATATTGCCGTGCCGTGTACGTAGTAGAAAATTTACCGAGCTAGCGCACTGCACGCGGACGCGAGCGCTGCTGATTAGCTTCGTGTTGTTACTGTAAATCTTTGGACGCTCCGCTGGCCGCTGAAAATAACATCAGCATCAGCCTCGGCCTCAGCCGCAGTCGCAGTCGCAGCCTCTGTCGCAGTCGTCATCAGCGTCGCAGTTGGCGAGCGTAGTGCGAAGTGGAAGTGATCTCAGCTGTTGGCTGCAGCTAATGGCACTGAGAGCGAACGATTAGGGCGCTCCCACACAAACACACACACTCACACATATGGTAAAGAGAGCGCCAACATTGTCATTACTTTGGCGTTCTTTGAGCAGGAACAGGCACAGCAGCAGCAGTTCGCTCTCGCTCTCTCTGTCTCGTTTCTCTCTCTCTCTCTCTCTGTCGATGTCTAGCAGGCGCTCTCGAACTTACCCCCACACAGCACGCACACTCAGACACGCAGCAGCAGCGACAGCAGCAGCAGCAGCAGCCACTAACGCAGACGCAGCCGCAGAACACTTGCTGTACCCACACACAACACGTTGTTAAAAAAAAAAAAAAAAAAATCAGCAACAACAACAGCAACAGCAGCAGCAGAAATCAATGCAAAGGTGTCTGTACCTAGTTTGCTATGCAATCGAATGGGGTATGCATAACTAGAAGAGCAATATGTACATTTAATAACAATCATGAGTAATTTTGTATATTATATTTCAAACAATTTATTTTTAATTACAAACTGCTATAATAGAATATAAATATATACATATTATACATAAATTTAAAGTCAAATAAAAGGATCCTACATTTAATATGAAAACCTTTAGTTTTTATAAATAATTATAAACTAAACCTTTAGTAGCTTTTACATTTTTGTTAACATCAAATTAAAATAACACCCTGCTACCCTTTGGGTGGCGGGTATAAATACAAATAATAAAGACTATTTAAACGTCGCTATTGCGATCGTTATACTAGAAAAACATTACGTAGAAATTTTCAATTGAATGAGTACTTAAATAGTACTTTAAATAATTTATGTTATATAGTATATTATAAGGAAATTAATAACAATGAATACAAAAATAAATAAACTTTCAACTCTTATCATTAATACAAAAAAATGAATTAGAAACAGTTGCTTTATTATGAATGATTAAAAAGACCGCATTATTTCCTGATGTACCGCATACTGTACTTGTTTTGAAAAATATCTTAATCAATATTAGGTGTACTAGTAGTTGCAATGCCTCGCTGTAGGGATCTGCCTTGCATTAAAACAAAGGGTATGCGTGCGTCGCTCTGGCCTTCTTGCTGTCCACTTGTTGTTGGTTTTGTTATCCGACACACGAAGAGGAATAAAACCTGAAACATTTATTTCGCGTTTCTAATGCTAAATTACTTATGATATATCTGTCGTGCCTTTTTTGCGATGTTTGCTGCAGTCGGGCTCCTCTCTCTCTCTCTCTTTTTTATTTTTGACTCTATTTCATGGTTGTTTTTTTTCTTTGCTTTCTTGGCATTTTTTGCTATGTTGTCTGTGTATTTTGTTTATATTAATTTGGCAGGTGGGCGCCTTTGTTTGTTTAAAGAAACTCGAAATGATGTTCGAATTCTGCGCCATCGTCTGTCATATAAACTGTATGATGAGGTATTTTTGTTATTTACCTGTTTGTTGTTAAATATTACACATGGGCGGGTAGACCCACAGACACCGATACACACCGACACACAAATACAAATGCACACACACACACACATATGTATACACTCATACAAGCAGCGAGCTGGAGACAAATAGACGGGAGGGTTAACCGCAAGTGCTGTAGCTACTGGTAATGACGATGACGCTGTGGATGATCGTCAGCGGAGCGCAGCTTCCGGTTTTCGTATCTGTTTGATCTTCTCATTTCTATCTTTATGTTTATTGCATGTTCTTGATTCCATTATTCGTTTTGTGGCAATTGATTTCAACCCGCAAGATCTCAACCTCTGCACATGCTGATTATCTCATAAATTGACAGTTAGCTAAGTTGAGCTGTCTCGGCTAGCTCGTCCAGCGTTACCCATAAATGGTTGGACGAGTTGGAAGAGTGCTCTCCATGCTCGACGCTCGATGCTCGACGCTCGGATTAGCTGGCGATCTGACGCGTTGACCCAATTTATGCGAATGTGTTGAGTTCACTGTGCGGAGCATAAAACAAACAAAGCGAAGCGCCTTTTGCCGCATGCCAAAAGATTTGACAATACATAAGCCGCGCGTCGAACACTCACACCCACACCCTTGGCTGGGCCACACACCCGCACATACACTTACACACGCTCACACATGCGCATACAGATCATTTGTTTGGATGCTCTCTGACATACGAGACGATAAGTAAACAATGAGACACGAGCGTCACAATTAAAGTGTGAATAGATCAATTGACACGATGTATGAATAAGCTGCTTATGCTCAGTGCAGGGTGTCTGTAATGCTCTAATGAAGCTGAAGAAGGGGAAGGCACGAGAGCTGACAAATCTGACTGTCGATTAAGTAAAGAAGGCTATAAAATAATGTTATTAAAAGACATAAAACACGTAGGAAGAAGCCAGCTGAGTTGTGCGAAGATTTCTCGTTACAATTTAAAAAATACAACTACAGTATACACTCGTTAAAGTAAACAAGCTTGACTAGTATACATATAAAATGTGTGGCCCAAGCATAGAATATATTTAAGATTTGTTTGAGCTGAATTCTCAATTCTTCTCTCAATTCTTTCTGTCTTCCCTTCCAGTTCATATTAGCGGACGTGCACATTTATTTCAACCTTTTTATATAATCAGCAACTTAATATAGAATTACTATACATGTGTACGAAGTAGTCTTGATAACTAATATCTTAAAGTGCGTATGCGCAACAACATGCGCAGATTACGCATACGCAGCGTGAAGTCAATGTGCTATTAAGCTGCACCTTTCTTCGCTCTGCTGCACAGTTATTGATTGCTGTCGCTCTTCATAATTTGCACTTTGCATTGACACATTAAATCGCTGACTTTCCACGCCCACTTTTGTTTGTGGCACAATGTCAGCGCAATCTGCAGCTCGGAAGCCTTTGAAATCCCTTGCCAACCCCCCCATAACTGTTGACATTGCAACGGGTATCGACGCGTCGTCGTATATAATATTTTATATTTTATATTCTACATATTTCGCATTTGTGTTATAAGCTCGAAAAGCTGTTAACGCCGATATTTTTAGGCCCTTTCGCGTTGCAACGTTGTCTTGTGTGGCGCCTAATTGAATTTGCAACGTGCAACGCGCGGTCGAAAGAACCTATATAAGCGCCAGATGGCTCAGGCACGGACGCAGGTTTCCAACGACCAATCGCCGCGAATAGTCCGCTCCAGTGAAATATTCAGAAAACAAAATTGAGTCGAGTAAAAAGTGTTTGAAATTTTAAGTGTTAACTTGCAGCTTTTTATGTAACGCAGAAGTTTTGGCCGACAGCGAGAGCCGGAATATATTTTGCTAGACACACAGACAGATCTCCGAATTCGAAATGGAAAGGTAAAGGCGAAGCTGTTGAGGATCTACATATGTATGTAGTTACCATGGTTTGTTGTTTCCTCTCGCAGCTTTGCAGCAGTGGCCACACAACTGGGCCCACATTTTGCCCCACTGTCCAATGGATCGGTGACAGACAAGGTAAGCAATGATGACCCCACTTGGTCCCCCAATCTGACTCTGAACTGCTTTGCGCACAGGTCACACCCGACATGGCGCACTTAATCAGCCCCTATTGGAATCAGTTCCCCGCTATGGATCCCATTTGGGCCAAAATTCTGACCGCCTACATGATCCTGATTGGCATGATTTCCTGGTGTGGAAATGGCGTGGTGATTTACATATTCGCCACCACAAAATCGTTGCGCACGCCTGCTAATCTATTGGTCATCAATCTGGCAATATCCGATTTTGGCATCATGATCACCAACACGCCCATGATGGGCATCAATCTGTACTTCGAGACCTGGGTACTGGGTCCCATGATGTGCGACATCTATGCCGGCCTGGGCTCAGCATTCGGCTGCAGCTCCATCTGGTCCATGTGCATGATATCGCTGGATCGCTATCAAGTGATTGTCAAGGGCATGGCCGGCCGTCCGATGACAATACCTCTGGCATTGGGCAAAATAGCCTACATCTGGTTCATGTCGAGTATTTGGTGCCTGGCGCCCGCCTTCGGCTGGAGCAGGTGAGTCGAAAGAAGGGAAGTGTCCCTACAAAGTGTGGCATAAGTCTAATATTTTGCGCCCAGGTATGTGCCCGAGGGTAATCTAACATCGTGCGGTATTGATTACTTGGAACGCGATTGGAATCCACGCTCATATCTGATCTTCTACTCGATCTTTGTCTACTATATCCCATTGTTCCTGATCTGCTATTCCTACTGGTTCATCATTGCTGTAAGTTGTTGATAAATCTATTGCCTCATAATATCTCTTATCACTGTCCACTTCCACCCACCCACAGGCCGTCTCTGCCCACGAGAAAGCCATGCGCGAACAGGCCAAGAAGATGAATGTCAAGTCTCTGCGCTCGTCCGAGGATGCCGAGAAGAGCGCTGAGGGTAAACTGGCCAAGGTTGCTTTGGTCACCATCTCACTGTGGTTCATGGCGTGGACACCCTACCTGGTCATCAACTGCATGGGCCTCTTCAAGTTCGAGGGCCTCACACCGTTGAACACCATCTGGGGAGCTTGCTTTGCCAAGTCAGCTGCCTGCTACAATCCAATTGTATACGGCATCAGGTGAGGGATTACCCACCATATCTACCACTAAACTATATTATCTAACTATATTTGATCTGCTACCTTCTAGTCATCCTAAGTACCGTTTGGCACTGAAGGAGAAGTGCCCATGCTGCGTCTTCGGCAAGGTCGATGATGGCAAGTCGAGCGATGCTCAGTCCACAGCGACCGCTAGCGAGGCTGAATCCAAGGCATAAGAGACTTCAACGGCAACTGTAACAGCAACAACGACGAGAACAACAACAACAACTACTTACAACAGCAACAGCAACAAAAAGAACAACAATACAAAAGAACAACAACAACAACAACAGCAAGAACAACTGCAGCAACAGAACGAAACGCTTTCGAATAACAATAATATCAATTTGTTAAATAATAGTACAATGTTAACTAACATATGTAAATGTCAAAGTCAAACTTCTGCAAGGTCAAATAAAGACTAAGAAAATCTACAAAAAAAAATAAAGGCAAACGAACTAGAAAAGTTACATAATTATTTTGTTTTCCCATTGAAGAACGCAAGACGATAACTTCGATCTTTCGAGGATATTATAATATGTTAATAACTTTGTGAAAGTACATATAAACAACAATAATAACAGTTCAATTTGTTAGCTCACTTTTTTTATGCATTATTCAAAAGTATGCAAGACTTTTCACAATATGTTTTATTCAGGTTATAATTTAAAGGCACTTAAATTCCATTTGTATATAAATTAACATGTACGAGTTGATGTGGGGCAAAGTTAGCACGCAGGCATATCCCAACTATGATTACGCTTTCGACTTAACTCTACGGTTTGCATTTGTTAGTATTGTAGTAGCACAAAAAGACAACATTTACAATTAAACAGAATCAGTTAGATAAACAACAACAACAACAATCAATCCATCGATTTGTGCATCTCTTTCGATCTCTCTTTCTATTCTATCCTTTATTGAGAGCAGCTTAGTCACTCACTGCATGATGCATATTCACTTTCACTCTTCTTGACCTTTGTCATTGCAAGGCTAATGGCACTTGCATCACCAACAGCATTTGTGGTTATTGTATTATTGTTGACGGGCTTGTGGTATGTGCCCGGAGGACTGTCCACGCACTCCGATGTGCAGGCCCGCTCCTGTATGATGAGTTTCCACAAACGCACCTCAATGCCAACCCTGTCAATGAGAGGATCAAGTTTAGTTTAAATGGAATTTGAATAGTTACAGAATTTTTATGTAGATCTCACCTTAAGCCCAAACGCATGAGGTCCAGCTTCTCCATATTGTATATAAAATCCTCAAACGTGAAACCCTCATTCAGAATGAGCGTCTTTGAGTACTCATCAATGTCATGCTGGGCCAGCCACTGCTCCAATTGCTCGTCTATCTCGTGCAGACCGAAATTGTGATTGGCCAGCTGGCGGCGAGGATTGGCATTCTGTGCTTGACGTGCGGCTGCGTTGCCAGAACCACTGGGGCTCATTCTATGGCACTTCTTGTTAAATCCATTGAAGGTGCGTCTGTAATTGCAGCTAAATCTATAGTGAATAACTTTAAGATATTCCACCCCATCATTATCTCACCTCAAACGCTTGCGGCCGCCCATATAGATGTGCGCCAACTCCTGACTAATGTTGTGTAGAGCGCGCAAGCTCTGGCGATTCTGCTCCATGATCTGCAGCTGAAGTTGCTTTTGATTGTCCCGTATGTCGCGCAAGATGCGCACACACTCTACAGAGTTGCCAACTCCATCGCATTGGTCCGACTGCGGCAATGCGTTGCTGCCTGTCACCTTGTCCAATGGCTGTTGCTGCTTATCATGACTATCTGAGCCTTGTTGGACAGCGGCATTATGTACGCTATCGTCATCGTTGTCTGACAAATCCTTATCCGCCAGATTGGCACCCATTTCGGGGGAGAATATGGTGACAGCCGCCTGGACAGCTCGCTTCACAAGATTGTCCAGTGCGAACATCCAATGCGGTTTGATGAGATGTAACCGCAAGACACACATGACCGCATCTTGAAATGAGTATAATGCCAAGTGCAGGTGATCCAGTGCCACTGCGTCATTGTTGAGGTTCTCCTTCAAATCATTAATTGTCGCCTCCAAATGCTTTTCGTTCTCGTTGATGATGTAGTCGCGCAGGCCACGTATGAGCAGCTCCAGATCACTTTTGCGTATGGCTATAAAATTCTGATCCGCATTGATTTTCTTTTCCCAAAGCTCACAAATTTTGGACTCATCAAGGGCCAGCACCTTGGACAAGGTTGTACGCCTCTGCGAGTCCTTCTTCAAGCGATAAAAGCCATCCGTTTCGCTTGTGTCACTGATACTAGTGCGAATCGAAGGCGTCTGTGGTTCGATTTCTGGTGACAGCAGAAAACCTGAAGAGTTCCGTCGCTCGATACGGTTTATACTCAACCCAATACTGTCCACCGAAGATGTGCTCGGTGTAACGCTGAAATTGACAATGAATTAGATTGGCTGTTAACCTGGTGCTATTACTATAGCGACTTACTCCAGTTCCGGAGTGGTAGGCGTATTCGATGTGGTGTTATATGTCATTGGCGGCGTCGTTTTATGCACCAATCGATCGGCAGGCACGGATATGCTACGTCCAAACTCTGATGTGTTGATTGGCAATGCGGGTCGCACTTTGCGTGCTTGCGGTTTGCTGTGAAACAACAAATAAAGAAGATCAGAAATAAAGTATTTTATGCTCAAACTTCATTACTCACTCTGTTAAAAAAGGATCGTCGAGCAGCTGCAGTGCAGACGGTCTGTCCTGCACGCTAATTGCAAAGCATCGCAGTATAAAGTTTTTGGCATTAGTCGACATCTCCTCTGGTATATTTGGATGCTTCTTGTAGTATCCCACTTTGAACATGGCCGCCTGTGGATTCCCAAGTTCACTAAATGGCGGACTGCCAGTGGCCATCTCAACGTTGGTGCATCCAAACGACCAGATATCGGCAGGTGGTCCATACCCACGCACGCCCTGATCAATCACCTCCGGCGCCATGTACTGTAGCGTACCGGCAAATGTGTCTGTCATGGGATTGATACGCGCCAATCGCTTTGAGGTACCGAAGTCGGAGATTTTCACCACGCCGCTGTACGTGTTGACTAGCACATTGTCACCCTTGATGTCGCGATGTACAATGTCCTGTTCGTGCAGGTATTTGAGACCCTGCAGGATCTGCTTGGAGTAGAAGGCCATAGTAGACTCGCTATCTTTAAGGGGGCCCCATTTGGTCTTCAACAGATCGGATAACGATCCACCGGGCACCTGCTCCATGAAGATCTTGAAGTAACCATCTTCCGAACGTGATCCCAAATACTGTACGATATTGCGATGCCGCAACTGCGAATGCAACTTTATCTCCTCATGCAGCGGCTGGACATCCTGTGAATTCTTCTCTGGCACCTCCTTTATGGCGATGCGCACCTGAGTTTGTTTATCCCGCGCTGCATAAACTGTACCATAGGTGCCCTTGCCCAATGTAATCTTACGATTTTGATCATTGTAATCATATTCGTACTGAAAGTGATGTCAAGGGATTAATATGTTATATTTCTCTAGGGCCTTCCCATTCACTTACCTCTATTTGCGCTTCATCAGTCTCAAGATTAACAAAGACCTCCTGATCGGCGGTCATTTCAAGAATCCGATCATAAAATGTTTGTCTACACTCGGTGGACGGAAAGTAGATTTGAAAGTCATCTGAATTATGATGCACATAGAGATAAGCACAGAGATCATCCCGCTTATACAGGCTGACGGATTTGATCTTTGAGGCGACAAACAGAAAGTCATGCAGCTTCTTACAGTTTCCCTTTGAGTGCGCCAGACAAAGGTTGACAATTTGTATGGACTTCTCATCGGCGTCCATATTCATGGTCACATAGCTGGGCATATAAATTTTATTGGGTTCAAGTATCTGCAATAGGGGAGACTGTTAGCAAAGCCATACATCAATTTATTGAAGTCTTGGCTGTTAATTACCAATATGGGAAACCGTATGCTATTCATCTCTTTAACATTGACTGCCTCCAGAAAGAAGTCCATCCAGAACTGAAATGCTTGCTCCTCGAAGGGCAACTGGCGATCTTCGGGCTTTCGTCTAAAGCGATGAATCAGCGATATGTTGCCGATGGTTGATTTGAGCGACCAAATTGGCGGTTTAAGCTTAAACATACACTCAGCAGCCTGTATGGCCTTGGCGTAGTCCTCGGCCAGGACGGAGATCTCAAAGAATGTCGCCACATCCCAGTAGCCGCTAAGCGTCGAAAGGCTTCCTTTCTTGCCTATGAGATTGTTCAGTATCATGCCAATGTGCTGTAGTTCCTCTGAATTACTAAACTCCTTGCCCTCGATCACTAGTAGAGTGGCCAAATTAATTCCGGCATATTCATTTGGCTGTACCTCGAAGCTCTGGCGATACCATTTGATGGCATTTTCTAGACTCTTTGTATCCGTACAGTCAGACTCAACGAACATATCCTTGTAAATGCGCCCGCATAAGCACAACATATCGGGAAAATGATTCTCTTTCTTTTCAAGCGCCTTTAGTGATGATGCCAGTGCTCTCTCACGATCTCCTGTCCGATTTCTTCGATTCAGTGCAAATGCATAGAGAAAATTCATGTTGCCCGTTTCCACATATTTTCGGGTATTTGGTATTGCCTTTAAATCGTTTACCAGGCGCACCATTGCATCATAGTCCTGTACATCACGCAGGGAGAACATAAAACTGTGCAATACCTCACCGGATAACACGTGAGGATCGTCCAGCCGCTTCCGCATCTAATGTAAAAAAAATTCAAAAAAATTAGTAAATACAATTGTAAAATTGTATTAAAATCTATGTCTTACTCCATGAAGAAGACTTTTTAATCTTTCATCACTGGGTGCGAAGGCATCGCGATAGCCGCGCAAATCACTGAGAAACTTTTCGCGCATATGCGCTCTATAATTAAAAAGATTATTAATTGTAATTTATAAATATGCATTACCAAAGTACTCACTTTGATTGAACTTCCACATCTTGCAACTTCCTCTTAAGACGCGTCTGCAATGTAGGTACACGTCCATCGGCGGTCAGCTCCTTAGCCTGGTTTGTTAAGTTGCAGGTGTTGGTTTCCGCATTAAGCTTATAGCTAAGAAACAAATAGTTGGCACATGAGAGCTACAAAATAAACAACATATTAATTTAACAATTTTGAATTCTAGGTAGATCAGTTTTTCCAGATGCGGATGAAGATAAAAGATAAATGAATTGGTAGATCCATTGTCGTATGTAGAAATGTTTTTACGGACGCCACTGCAATCGTTTTTATCGATTGCTACACGAGCAAGCAAGTATACAACTTGAACTAGACATGTTTTAACAGACATCGCTGTAACTGCAAGAGCCGTTCGGATTGTTTATTAACTTGTTTGTGTGTGTTTGGTTCTGCGTGTGCGGCGTGCGTGTTGTTTTGTGTTTTTGCGTTGGCGTCGTGCATTTGATGTTGTTTTTGTTGTTTTTACTTTTCGTGCTATGGCGGCCAAAAACACAAATAACAGCTTCTTTTTCAGCAAAACGGAACAACAGAACAACGGAACAAAAACTAACAACAGTAGTGGCAACAACAGCAACAACAACAAACGGGGAAGGCTGCTGCAATTAGGCAGGCGTTTTAAAATTTAAAAGAAATTCTTATTGCTTGGGCGTTTATCTTATCAGCAAGACTGTCGATTATGCTGTGTTGTCGTTGATGTTAATGTTGTTTCTGTTGTTGTTAGCGTGCAGTTGGCGCTTATTTCACAAAGATTTCTGCTAATTAAAGCGCAGAGAGCTGCACACTTGTTTGTCTTCATACACACCTTAAGTCTGAGCGTCTGTTTGGAATCCAGATCGTTGTAGATTAAAATGGTTTCCTTCATTCCGCAACCTTCGCGCACCCCATAATGATATGACAACGGTCGCTGTTGCGTTAATATACTTAAATCTACAACGGCAACATCGGCATTTATGAATGTATCCAGCACTTTCAACTCACCAAAATCCAATTTCTCAAACTGAAATCATATATCGTGTGTACAGAAATATATTAACATATGCACATATGAATATGCAAATTTAATTTTATCAATAATTCTATTTATTGTATAACAATCTTTGACCGCAATCACAACACCAACCTGAACGCGTTGAAAATTAGCACCAGCCGATTGTACCGCCTGCTTGACCTCTTCGAGGGCACATAGGCGATCCTCCAGATGATCGCCCACAACAGTATCAATTACACAAACAACATCCATAGCTATTGCTACTGCTGCTGCCGCTGCTTCTGCTGCTGTTAGCCTATTGGGCTATTCCTGGCACTGCGGAACGCCTGGGGGACAGAAACCAAGCTGAGTTCGTACTGTGATGCTAAAACGCGATGTTGCAAGTCGTAAACAGCCTCATTACCACTCACTTGTTGCAATTGCAATGCACTAAATATTTTATAACGTATAAATATCAATAAATCCGATATTGTGTAGAAATGTGCGCAGAGATGTTGACGCCGCTGTAAAATAGTACAAGTGTGACCAAATGTACACATTGTCCAATATGTCCAATTGGATTTTATAAAAATACCAATTTGGTCCCTTTTGCGCGGGAATATAAAGATTTAAACAATAAGTCAAGTATGTATAGCAAATAAACACCAAGAAATATAAAACAAGTCAAATATATATGTATATGTTTTATACACTGTGTAAAGCGCAAAATTTATAAATCAACGATTGGCAATAAATTTAAAATTGGGAAATTGTTTGTATTAAATATTCAACATTAATTACATTACCCAACATTCAATAGGCAATTACAGCATGTTTTTCACAGCATTTGATAATTACCAGGCAGAGCATAAATGAAAGTTTGCTCAAATAAAATTTTTTTTATAATAAAAAATTTCAAAATTGTAAATAAACAAAGCTGACTGGCAGTGCGACCATAGTCATTTACCTTCGCGTGACAAAATATGTGAAATTGATATTTTTGAAATCTGGTCACACCATGCAGTCTGGTTAGTAAAATCGCATGAAAAACTTCAAGAAATAAGGGGTTGTATCTCATAAACTAAGCAAAAAAATGAATTCAATACTTTCCTCCTATTTCGTCGAGTTTTTTAAGGAGCCAAACATAAAAGTACTATGCACTATAGCTACAATTGCTTGAAATTAAATAATAACCTATCGAAAAAATATAATTTAAAATAATATATTTTTTAAACAGACAAATATGAAAAAAAAAATTGCATTCCATACAAATTAAAATTAAAAAAAATTTTTGGATATATCGACGAGCCAACACAACCCTATTTAATAGTAATATGCGATATTTTTCTGGCCTGACAATATATCGATATTTATATTTAACTTATCGTGGTATTTGTGCTGCTCCGGTGTTGTATTGCCGCAACCATATGTAAACTATTTTCTAATCAAAAGTTAAATATATAATAATAAACGAAGAAATGCCGGAACTAGCTTTATCCGAAGATCAGGTGGGAAAGAAGTTGGACCGTTGTATATCCGATACGATTATAAAAGGATGTGAGTATTGTGTTACATAATGAACGAAAAATGATAAAAATTCGTATCAGTATGCATACATTATTGTTGCTTCGCAGATTTCGTTGTTTAAGTTTTCTTTTACCATGAAAAGTTTCTTTATTTGACTAGCAACTAGTTGATCTACCCTACTTTGTATACTTCTTTGTAAAATTGATGGATATTAGAATATTTCCTACAGTTTGCATTGTGCATGTGTTTGTTTGAAGGTGTGTAGTAAAACAAAACGAGGGCTCTGGGTGTGAATACCCAGCACTATTGCCGAGTCGGTAAAGCCATATTAATTTAGCTGTTTCGATGTGTGGAATTCAGTAACTTTAATAAAAGACTGATCAAACTAAGCATTTTTGTTTCAATTGGTTGATGACACGCCCACCATCATGTAGGTTTTTATCCACATAAACAATTGTTAAATCGGATTAAAAGAACAAGATATATCGTTGAAACTTGGCATGCATACTTCCTTATAAGGTATTTGTTGGAATGTGCTTAAGAGGTAGAAGAAGATCTCTGCGACCCTATCAAGTGGTTTTTTCTTAATCAACATCAACAGCCGAGTTGATATAGCTTTTATCTGTCTGTTTTATTTTTTATTTAAATATTCGTTCGTATTGTAGCGTCTCGCCATTTTTTTACGCTCTTCCACATTATTAATAAGATAAATGTTAATTTTAAGATGTTTTCAATAATTATCGACACCTAAATGATTTATGATTTAGTTCTAATAGTTGTAGGTAGAGAAGTTATTTCAATTTACCAAAAAGGCGTGCAGGTTTCGTTATCTGTGCCGTAAAATATGCAACATAAACTAAACTGACCATGAAAGTAATATATTTGTTATTGAAATTATCTTACCTTAACTTTACTAATTAAAGTTGTATGAGTGCCTGTTTTTCATTAATAATGTGATAAGTCTTAAGAGACCTATGTATTATTCTAATCAACTTATTTATTTACAGCTGGTGGTCTTATTATCGGTTCAGTGGCGTCCCTACTGTTTTTCAAAAGACGCATATGGCCAACATGGTTAGGTGCTGGATTTGGCGTTGGCGTGGCTTACAGTAATTGCGAAAACAACTTGAACTCGTTAAAATAAGTTTTGTGTATAAAACAAAAGTGAAAATAATTTAAAGTTACTTGGAATTAAAACCGCATAAAGTAAAGTTTAATAAAATTCTTTTATTTGCTTTCAAAAGGGTAAATTTTAGCTATTTGCATTTAGCAACCTACTGTAGGAATCCGGGAAAGCTTTAACCAAAATGTTCATTACCATTTTGATATCGCGCAAAGGTTTTTTATTTAGTATTTTAACAGCTATGGTTATCTAATAACCGCAAGCTTTCTTTAATTTGGGCCAATAAGGTCAAAATACCATCACATTTAAGCCTCTTATTTTTGCCTCATCCCTGGCAATAACTAAATTAACAAATCGATAACAACATAAATAGAAAGCGATGTCCAGTACTACCGACGGTTCACAACCCAAAGCGAATTCGTTCATCCATCTTTTGTTAGGCAACTACGACACCTCGATGACCCCGTCTGCTGGCGATGGATGCGATGTTCCGAATGGGTCCGAAAATGTATGCAACAATAATTTTATATTGCTTCGAATCAAAAGCCAACGTTGTCTTCATACACACATATGTAATTGGAAGATCCGAATGAGAATGGAACCAGACAACAATACACAGCAATCTGTGCTGCGTTATATAGTGGAAGAAATCACCAATAAGTCACGGGTCAAGTAGCATTTCAAACTTTTTAATCCCCTTGATATTTTCCATTTCCATTATTTCGATCACATGCATCAATTCATTTACATACACACGTGCGTATGTGTGTGTATTTACGCATACATAATACATACTGATTTACATATATGTATATGTATATATCATACATACATGTATGTAGATTTGTACATATATTCGCAAAATTGGACACGTCCGCCGTAGTCAAGCATTTTAAAGACGGCATTCCTGGCATATTTTATATTTTACCTATGACGGAGTCCTCTGTTACTAATCAGCGATTAATTTAATCGTGGGTTCAACCTGAATTGTGTACACGTGCCTCAGGCCACGTGCATGAAGTAAGAGGGTAAGTATATGTATTTAGCTGTCGCGTTGCTAACGACTTTGATTTTTCTGCTATGCTGTCCATTGTTGTATATCCCAATCATTTTATTTAGTTCTTAACGACACTAGCAGACGTGGAAAATAAATTCTCTTTTATAGGGGATGAAAATGTGTGAAAAAATATTTGTTTAATAATTTGATCCACCTTTCAGATCAAGAACAATGAAAAATCGTGAAAACACACGTGTGTGTCTGTTTGTCTGTGTGTGTGTGTCTAAAGCTACCGTCTGCACCTTCCTTAGCTATAGGTGAAACGGCTTAAGCTCTAATCTCTGAAATTGTTTTAGGAATACAAATGAAAACAAATTCAGTGGAAGGTTTCGCCCATTATAAGAACTCAACAAACCGATAATACCATAAAAATGAATTTGTTTGGTTATTTTAAAAGTGTTAATTTGCAGACATAGAGATTACTTTCTTGTTGCGTATAAAAATAAAAACCTATGATATATAATATTATATTATACAATTGAACCATGGCAAAAATTTCTAAGAAATGTTTTACCATTTTAAACGAAGTTTGCAATGCATAGGAAAAATATCTTTCGTTTACATTAGGTTTAAATATTAATTGCCTATTGATCAAAGTCAATAGACCATTCAAACAATCGATTTATGCGGTTCTTTTTACGAAACTAGGCCTTTTACTGCAGTTTTTAAACCCAATTAAATCGATTTATCGTACCGCTGTCATATATGTGAGTAGTCGATAAAAGTTTGTAATTTTTTAAGATATTGCAATCTATCTCACCATACATCCTTTTACCTGTTTCTAGCAGACATGGAAAAATAGTAAATTATTTTAATTCATAATACTTTTGATAGGAACAATTAGTTGAAAATAAAGCTTTTTGTTTCGAATTGAAGTTGGTGGTGCACTCAAACCTACACAACCAACCCTTTTGCTGTTGTTTTATTTCAGACTGATCTCGTTATCAATTGACCATAACTCCCGTAAAAGTCAGTCGATGTTGCCTGCGGCATGTTCAATGCTCTCACTGGCCGTCTGTCAGAGTCAAGCTGCACGAAGCCACAACAGCCTACGGAGCAACCGATGCAAATCAAAGCAATAGTATGCTATCCAGAAAAAAAAACTATCATTACTCACACACAATAAATAAGAAGTTACTTAGAAAACATTTTAACCTGATTTTTATTTTGAAAGTGTTTTTTTTTTGGATGTGAATTGAGTATCTATTGAAATATTCCTCAAATAAAATGGTGAGATATCTGATACCTGTTTTCCCTCTTTGCCCGTTTTACAATGCCAGTGTTGAAAGCACGCGCCACCCCAGGATATCATATTCATTTCCTGTTACTTTTTTTTTAAATTTATACTGGTAAGAATTAAAAATAGTGTTTGTTAAATTTGTACGAAATCTTAAAATAGATTTATTAGTAATAAAGATATTTATATTTATTAAATACAAATGCAAAAGAGAATATCAAGTTAAATTTAGATACCGACGAAAAACTGCGAATAAAGCGTAACTTTTTGATTTGCTACAGGAAGCAGCAATTAAATACTTCTTGCGTAATTCCTCTATATGTGATCTTCAGTAACAACACAGTATAGTTTCAATTGGGGGGAAATTTCTTTTTTTGCTTGTGCATTAATTTGTGAGTATATTGCAAGTCAAAATGTTCCCATCCAGTCGAACGTATGAAATGAAGTATTCCGCGCAGCACGACACAAGTTTTCAGTTCAATGATTACTATATGTTCGCAACGATCTTCAAACAAATTAAAATACGAAGAAAGAGCAATCGAGAGCGTAATCACCCCTATAAAAGCGAGTAAAATGAATTAAGGCAGCATATAATGGCAATAAAATTTTAAATACAATTCAGATACATGTACAGGCAAGAAAAGAGCTATAGTCGGCGATCCTGCCCAGACGATCCCCTTAAAACATTAAAGGGATGCGGAAACTTTCAAGTATTACATTAATTTACAGTACGATCGCTTTTCATCGATCGCAACTGTTTTCACACAATCATAAAGGGAGTAGCTCAACATATAATTTATATAGATTTTACATCTATACGTAGTTACCAGCCATATTGTTATTTTTAAAGTTTCCTGATCTTAGCAATAGGTAAAGATATGTAATATACTTTAAGACTTGTATTACAGATTGCAATTCTTAACACTTAATTTTTATACCCGTTACTCATGGGGCAGAGGGATGTTCTAAATTTGTGCCAACTTTAAATGTGTTTAAAGACAGATGGACGCATCTCCACAAAGTAAATCTTTTCTTGATCGGCTGCAGCAGAGTCGAAATAGATCTCGAAGACTATGACTGCCAGAACTACTTAATTTGGTGGCAATATGTCTTATTATTCCACGCAGAATTCGTTTTAGAACTAGCCAAGGAACCTGCATTACCTGCTTTTTTATGGCAATTATATTTTTATTTATATGACTTTTATATATTGTATATCATATTATGTTATATTATTACTATCTTCTATCTGAAATACGAAACATAGTAAAAACCCCAATACTCCAAAAATGCACTGGAAATGACAGTGTCTTTAAATAGTCTATTTTAGGCAATAGTGTTCGTTTTGTGTTTTATCAAAAATTGTCACCCTCAATATCTAGGGAATTTATTTGGATACTGATTAAATCTCGAATCGTGATCAGCGCTAAACAGAGCTAAGAAGAAGATGCGATCTGTAGTAAGTTAATTATGGTAGATCTTTCGAGTTCGAATAGATAGCGGGGATGGTATTTAAACGATGCGCAGAAACTTTATGTTAACATACAAAGCCTGTGGATTAAGAACTTAAAATTATACAAAATTAGTAATATACATATAAATCCCATTTCTTATATAGTATTGTTCATATAATATTAAAAGAACAAAGTTCATATGTTTTATTGCTTTTTCAAGGAACAGTCGATTTATTTTCTATGAAACTTTAGCTTAATTATTTTATCGCTCGAATTTCATTAATTAATGCTTGCTATTTACAGCGCGAAGCCAGTCTGGCAAACATCTTTGAATATAAATGACCCAAAATGTTTTATTCTACAAGGGGGCAACCCCATGCAATGGTGGGCGTAATGCTCCAGCTACAGCTAGTGCTGCGGGGGAGGAGCTACTCGTGTGGAGTGGCTTGCTGGCATTGTGATTGGTTGCTTCTTTGGCCACGCCCCCATGCGACTGACCACATTGAAGATAAGCATGAGAGGGTATGAAATGGAAACATTATGCATGAGCACACAATATCAATGCGCCCGGGCATTGTTAGTACATGAATAAACCACACCTAATTTAATATATACAATCCGATGCTGAGGCAAACGGTGTAAACTGCAACAATTCGAAATATTTGCAATATTTTTTTTATTGATTTAAACATTTTGAAAAGGTAAACGATTCGTTTCTATGTCTGTTGATGTTATAAACTATTGACTTTATGCCTAAGTTTAAGAGGATTACTATTTAGTAACATTCATCGAGGTCAGGATTTCGATGTTTTTACCAAAACAAAGAACAATAACAAACAAATTTTTAAAGATATCGCATCATATATCAATCAATATGCCAAGGTATAATTTGACGTTATTTTCAATTAAATAGGCTTTAGAACCGTGATTAAAATTCAAAACTCAAGAGACTTTGTAACATTTAACCCCTAGTACTATACGTGGGGGCCTTCAAAGTGGTTTTTGTTGCTTTCCTTTCTGATGGCCAGTTACCATGGTCACAAGGGTATTTTGCGTTTCTGTAGCGAGCACAAGGACTGGGCGTGACTGACCTTATTTACCATTTCAATAGGTATCAACTGCACCGACCGTCCGTCGCCTGAGTTGCCCACCACCTACGTCTGTTAAACTGAATAACTGAAAAGGCTTAGGCTGGCTGGAAGGTGTTGGCACGAGCGCTCTCCTTCTAGAGTGCACAAAGCACCACGAAACGCCCTCTCCAACTACTTACCTTAGTAGGCTCTGACAATCATAATTACATTTCTCAGTTTCTGTACAAGATGAAAGGACTTTGTTGGATATAACAGAAGATATGTTATTGAGATATTAAAGCTTTCAACGGAATTTACTTGAATACGGTAAATAAAGATTTTTTTGGCATGCCGTCGCTTAGATGCGCTTACAGTTAATATCAACACCTTTACCTTCATCCTATGTGGCAATAAAATACATACAGTATTATTATATGTAGTCCAGTTTTTATAAGCACTACTAATCTTTTGTGGAGGTTACCAGTGGCAAAAAGTCAATATCTTACCTATGGACCGGATGAAATCTGAAATTTGTGGATTATATTGAGCAATATAAAACTTAAAATGGTATGGTATATTTATAGTTACATCAAGAAAGGAAAAGTCCGTTCGCCCCATTCTTTATATCTCTATTTGATAATTTAGTCCCTCTTGTTTATATTCAAAACAATATCAATTAAATCTGATTAATTTGTACAATCATGAGGCGAAAGTAAAGAAAGCGTGGCATTTTTCGTCTGGAATGACTTTTAAAGTAAACAAGAGTGTGCACAAAGCCTTAACCCTTGTAACTCCATTTGCCGTCGATAAAGGATGCACCCCACAGCCACGCCCGCGCGTGTGCCATCATTTGCATATAAACGAATAAGCCGCATAAAGCTATGAAAATAAAAGATACAGTCGAGCGTATTCGACAAGAAGATACCTAACAATACCCCCATTCCAGTTTGTCAACAACGTCTTATTTATATTGCTTTATTGATCATACACACTGTCCCGTACGCCAAAATATTGTGACCGCGCAATTTTTACCATAATTTGAAATAAATTAGATATGCGATTTGTTTAACGACAAATTTGATACCCTTTAAAGTTCGTATAGTTCCTGAAACTTAGTATACATGGACATTTGCATAAAGAAAATATATACCATTTCCTTTATTCCATACTAACATAGAAGAGATTGAAAAGCCGACGATGTTTTAAAAAATTTTTTATTGCAAGACACGGTACTATTTGCCAGGAATGTGATCCAATGAAATATAGGAATATCGAATTAGAAAATCTATATATAGGAACAACACTATATATACATCAAACTTGGAATATTTTCCTACTTTCCATAAAAGGTGAAAATTTATTTTATATTATATTACTCTTAATATTGGAAAAATGTTTAAAGGCCTACCTGAGAGGTACAAGTGCCCATCTGATCTGATAATAAAACCACATTTTTTGCAGAAACGGCTTTACACGATTTAAAGCGGAGGCCGCATGAACTCAGCAGAGCGTGCAGTTTGTGTGCGAGTGAGTGAGAGAGAGAAAGAGTGAAAATGCACGCTACGCGGTATTCAAGAGTGCTGCGCGAGGGACCGCGAAGTCAAGTGGCCTCGCTACGACTGTTACTTTCCTTATTTGTTAATTTATTTTAATTTATTGACTGTTTTCAAACCTTGACATAACCTTAAAGTTTTGTTATACAGATACAGTCTGTGATGGAACTTTCTAATAAAACTAACTTAAAAATTGGTATAAATGGTATATATAATATTATATTTAAAATACAATGTTAGATATCTAATAAAATCAATACACAAATCATGTAGGATGCACAGAATGGTTCGATTCTGGCGCACACTTAAAAATGTTTTCCCGGAATAAAAGAAGGACCTACAGCAAGATTCGTTTAGGTAGATTGAAATAGGGGAGATAGACAGAATGAGAAAAAGAGAGAGATAGAGAGAACAGTTTGTTTTGAAATGGATAAACGATTTGCGGGAGATACAGACAAAAAGACTATGTATGCTTAGATGATTCAGCACTTTAATTTGATTACGAATACAAACTTAATATATAGCCCTTTCAACGGAGCTATGATTTCGTTACATAATAATTTTAAAACATTATATTTTTCTTTACAAAGTTGAGACCAATGTCAAGTAAAGGAACTTAAAAACTTCATTGCGAAAGTCATTACAAAAGTTAAGCATATTTTCGATATGGATATGTTAGGATCCTGATGATTCTTGAAAAAATGTGTCACTATCGTCCTCGTGTATTAATTGATATTGATCATTGATTTTGTTATACAAATTACTACTAGCTTTGCTTAATATGAAAATCGTGAATCTGTTCAAGAGGAATCACTCTTTAATTTAGAAAGATAGGTTGTGCATCTTATAATGATAAGTCGACTGATCAGTCACTTTCAATTAATGATAACTAAATTTAAATTTAAAAATTGCACATCCTTATCAGAACTGTACACAAATAATTTTAATACGGAGATTTCCAATACCCATATGTATATGCACAGAGTGATTTTAACAAAATTATTATGAACGGACTATTAAGTATGCAATGAGTTGGAAATGTAACGATCGTACATAAGCTCATATGTACATAGGGAGTGTATGCATACATATGTGTATGTGTGAATGTAGTATGTGTTGTACCTATGTGCAAATTTACCCTCCCGTGAAGCATTTTGAAGCATTTGGCATGAACGCGTCCGCCGTCAAGAGCTATAGAAAGCAAAATTGTACTCCTCTGCACGTCGATCAAATCCGTTGAAAACTGTGAAATTTGAATATAACATACATAAGTATTTTTCGGTAGCAAAGAGAAGGGAGCACTGCCGAACCGAAAAGGGGTCTACTTCTGACTCAAGTGCGCTACGCAGTGGTTTGATTTTTACTACTTTATAGCAAACAAAAAAAAAACTAGCACGACTTTTCAAGTTATTGAAATATGTGCTATATCTACATCTACAATAGATTAATATTTCCACTATTTACAGCTATAATATGTTTTACATTAAATTTCAATGCGACGCATCGCGACGTCTCCTTACAATTCGTTTGAGTAAATTGAGTCAAAGATACCTACCATATGTGCACACACACACACACGTACATATGTATAAGTAACAATACCATCTTAATCGCATGGGTAATTTAATTCTCAATAGTATATTGTGCGCATAATTTGAAAAGTTAGGCTAGTCATATGTTTTGCTGAGCTACACATACATGCATACTTTGATTAGCGCGAATACGCCTATGTGTTTTTCGATTTTCAATGAAACGATATAAATTCTGTCCACCCAGACCCGTCAGAAACTTCTAAACGATTTCGAGTTGGTACTTGTGAGAGCAAAGTACGCCGCGGACGCATTGTTGCGTTGTGTGAAAATACAGGCTTAGCAAGCATTTCTATTGTTAAACGTGACAGCGAGGGGGGAAATTTAACAATTTAAGAATGAATTTAACATTCCTAAACTAATTCCAAATATTTCGACCTCAAGTTGTGCGCACAACGAGGGATGAAACACTTCTCCATTCTCATTGGTTCATTGAAGCCGTCAGAGTGACATAGCAAACATGTCGGCCTGCTATCTCTTTCACACATCTGCATATGCGCTTGCATGAACTGTGGCGCGACAGAGCCAGGTATACATTAAAGTAGGCAGGCACTGTGATTCTGAGGTACAGAGCACAGTGTGCACAGTGTGCTCTGCATTTAAAACCGGCCCACCATCGGTCTTTCTTGGCTGCGATTGGTTGGCCGATGCAAAAATGAATAGGCAATATTTTGATGTTTGTTTTGTTCAACGAAGTGTGTAGCCAGTACCAACAGTACAGAGAGTTATCGTTAATAGGAAAAACTTATTCGAGGGCTATCCAGAAGCCATCTGAGGAGTACTCGTCAGTACTGTTCAGACCTCTTATTTCATTTGACGGAATCGTGTCGAGTGGATATTCATAATAAATTCACTGACGTGGGCTTATGTCTTTAAATTTACATACATATATTGTGTGCGGCAGAAACAAAATTTCGGTGTAACATATTCTTGGTGCTTTAGAAAAATATAAGTTAATGCCTGCTAAAAATCGCCTATACCCGATGACGACGATGAATTTATGTTGCTGCTAAAAATACGACTTGATTCTGTTCTGATTATTTGCCCAATGGTTTCGAATAAGTTTAATTTATTATAACAACGAAAACAACAACAACAATTTACAGTGAATAATGCAATTTATATAGTTATTGGCAATTGTCTGAAAGAAGTTCAAAACTTCAAAGTGCACTGATAAAATGCTACAAGTAAGAAACAATTGCGAAACAATTATTTAAAAAAAAAAATACATTAATATCTTCATGTTGTGCATGTTCAGAAAGGAAATAAACAATATATAGAGCTGTACGCCTTTATTCGCGCACGTGTGTGTGCGTGAGTCTGTGTATTTATGTAGAAAAAAAAAATTAATATTTATTCTTAATTTTTAACTTTTAAACAATATTTACATGGATATATGCAGACATATTTGTGTGTTTGTAGCTGGACTGAATTTTTGATTAAGATAGTTGAAAAACGAATAAAAATTATGCAACTGTAGCGCATATTAAAGCATAATACAGAAAAATGCATATAAAATTTAGACTATGTATTGTTATCTTAATTAAAGTCAGTTAAAAACGTAGTAATCGATTCGATAAGCGTTTAATAGTAATAATTCAATTTTAAAGTGTATCTTTAATCTGTAAAACCAGTTTGGGAAGCTCATTCGAGGCGTCCATCTTCGAATCAGGTTGCTTAGCAGTATGTGTGTTCACCTATAGTTATTGCCAATAATAGAAAATTGTATCATGGAAATCATTAGTCTATGACCCAGGAGACACCTTGAATTCCGCACACACATATGTACATCCATCCAGCGATGCCTAGCGACGGTCTCATGTTAAATGAAAATTCCGCGGCGACGCGCAGTGTATTTGATACCAGCAATGCGCGTTCGCATGGTAAATAATTTAATTTGGCCTCAAGTTGTGAGAAAATTCAATCATAGCCAACATGGCATTTCCTCAAGATGTAATTCCCATAGACTTGCGACAGCAACGTTTCACTTCCAGCGCTTTTGTTTTGCAGATTCCCATACATACGTTTGTGTGTGTGTGTGCGTTAGTATGAATAGAAAAGCTAGCCTACACCTGAGCGCGCCTCTCCTTTGAATATTCATAGAATAGGAACAGTAAACAGTGTGAAGTAGCTTTCCTACCAGATATGAATGGCAACGAATTCGAAGAAATGTGAATAGAACAGAAGAGAATGAAATAGAGCAATTTTGAATAGCCTTTAATAGTAACGAATTATAAACATTTTTATACTCTTTGTGCAATTATTAACAGCTTAAATATAATTCTTTGTGTATTTGTAGATTCTTTCGATTTAAAAGTGAAGCGGTTTAGTTGAAATTTCTTCGTATGTCAGCGTCAAATTTAATTGATCCAATATTTAATGAACGTCGATGCTTTCGAGATCTTCCTGAAGAGGAGGAAAACAATTTGGGTAATGAGGAAGAGTTGGTTATGAGTTTATCCCAAAAAGATATACTTATACCTTCAGCAGCCTCACAGCAGCAACACCCATTGGAACCGCTCGCCAAGCACAATAATACAAACGAAGCATCGGCGCAACACACGGTTTCTGCCGCAGCCGCTGCTGCGGTTGCACATCACCATCATAGTCTCTCCAGTATCCAGCATCTGCAGAATCTGCATAGTCAACACCATAGTACTCTGTTCAACAACAATCACTCGACTCCGTTTAGTGTGACTGATATCCTAAGTCCGATCGAGGAGTCCTACCGAAAGCTGGAAATAAACGGTAACCCTCCATCTCCATTTCGGTAAGTTAAGGTCTTAAGGTTCGCAAATAAAATTCCCATTTGTTATATATTTCTGTCCGATTGACTTATCGTTATACAGCTTCATATACCTAGATTATTCGAATAATAAATACAATACATACTTTCGATTACGTGAAAGCTGCTTTCAAATGTTAGGGTAGTGCGAAAATAAGCCCACCTAAATGAATACATTTATAGATTTTAAAGGAGCCGCACATGATAACGAATAATGAAATGCACACGCCAAACACTGCGATTTTATAGCAAATAAAATGTATCTCTACACAAATAATAATCGTTTATTTTCTTCGACTCAGACAAGCCTCAAATCGTGTTCAATCGCAAATTCCTAACCCTCATGTAACTTCAAATGGTTCTCTGTTTGTTTTGCTAGACGACGCTTTTTTGCATGCATAAATAATTTTCTTGATAGAAAAGTTTAAGGAAAATCGTAAGCTGAGTGTGCTTGCTGTTTGATACCCTACAAGATTTTGATAACCCGTGTTGAATTTATAATTGAACATAGATGAGAATTGTGCAATGAATCAATTATGCGCACTGTTGTTGCTTACCCACACCCACACAATCACTCTTGAGACGAAGAAATGCAAATGTGGCAGCGACTGCGCGGCCGGCGCTTTCGACTAGGAATCGTATTGCCCAATCGATAATGGAACTGTGTTTTAAGGTTTTCAAAGTTAGAGCATATGATAAAGTGATTTGAGCACATTATCGCTCTACTATACAGCTTTTATTTGTTAGTTCGATTTAATATTTTGGGGAATACACGACCTGGTTTATCATTACGATATATCGCTTCAGTTTGACTCAAGTACCTTCCCTTTCGATAGCTTTATTTTTCCTCGAATTACGAGCGCAATTTAAAATAATACGATACGCACACATATATACAAGCGCACACACACGCGCAAACACACACGCACATACAATATATAAAACGTTGTCAAAAGCAGATGGCCGACGCAGCCACAACCGCAGCCGAACGTCATCGAATGCGCGTCGTCTTGCAGGGTACTTATGTCCCGCTTGAGTGTGTTGGTTTCTGTGCGTGTGTGTGTGTGTATGTGTGAATTGGAGGGTTGCCATATGTGCTCAGTACCTGTGTGGGGGGAACTGATTTCAAGTCACCTCAAACAGTTAATAAAATATTGAACAAGTCAGCAGAAATATCCCTAAATATCAGAGAAAATTTGACAGTTCAAATCGAGTATAATTAATATATGAGTATCGCTAAAGTATATAATAGTATAACAGGGAAGTCTTCAAATTCTGCCTTTTATATATTTTACTAGCCTCACTTACGCAGATAGCTTGGTTGTGCCGTTTCAAAATGGCGTCTATTCTTATACGATTTTTCCTGACGGGAAGTTCACAATTTTTTTTTTATTGCCGGCCACCCCAAAACAGGAATATCTTGAGCGCCTGGTGGCACGTGCTGTATGAATTGAGCAGAAAACCTGTTGAAAATCCAATTATCCTTGCAAAGGTCGCCAGAAAATTTCACAAACTCACTTTCTATTAATTGTATGCAAATCTTAGCTTTGTTTGCCATCCGTACCCAAAAACAGTTGGAATCATGAGAGTCCCTCGTCGTGGTGCCGTTAATATTGAGTGTGACATCAGATTGTACTATTGGGGATACATCGAAAAATGGGCTAACAAAACATTTTTAATACCTGTATACATAGAATATAGTATTTGATATTAATAGCTCAATTGCATAAATATATTCCAAATGAAATAAAAATACTTATAACAGAAAGAGAATTCTATATTTATTGCTTACAGATCAAATTCTAGTGGAAGTAGCATTAATTCTCCTGGAACTCTAAGTACTTCAACAATGGCGAATCCGTACGCTATGGGATCGCTATATCACAGTCCCGGCGTGCAAAGTTATTGTGGACCAACCGATAACTTATCGCTGGCGGGACACTACACGGACATGAGAGGATCGGCGTCATGGTATGGATCAACTGCAAATGATCCCAGATTTGCAAGTACGTAAACAAACAAATGAATATTGAATTGATATAAAATAAATTGAAGAAAATAAAGTTAGCAAGTCAAGTAAAGAAAAAGTCAGGATAAGCTAAGAAAAGATCATATTTCTCATTTTTCATTGATAGAGATATCAAATTTCAGGTTATTACTCGCTGCACCTTGTCCGGAAACATCATTAGAATTCATTATCCATGCTATTGTATTATGGTGTCTCAATAACTCTCATTTATCGCTTACACACACATTACGCGCTTGAGGCGATGCGACACGAAACGCGACGATGACTGCGCGGCAAACGTGTGTGCAGGGAACAGACGTTAAAGCGTTTCGTCAATAATTTCGGCGCTTATGATCCGATCGTTCTAATATTTCAAGTACGGGGTCGAAACTTACAACCTCAACTTACTAGATAATCAGATGTACTTGCTACCAGTGACTTCTTTATGAATGCTGATCAAGAATATATACTAACGTATTATCTATCCTATTTCCTATTGCCTTCACAATCTTTTCCCACCATTACTAAGTATAGGGTATGAAATTCTGGTTTTTAAAATTCCTTAATCTACACTTAAAATATATGTGGACTTATATAGTTAATACAGGTGTAATATAGTATAATACAGTATAATACAGTACGCGATTTCGGCAACAATAAGATAACAAAGATCATAAGAAGTGATTTATTGTACAAAAGTATTCTTCACTGCATAGTGACTCGCCAATACAATACACACACACACACATCAATTATTCTGGCCATAAGTGTAGTTTGTACAGCTTTCAACGCTTTTCCTTTTGCGTTCACTTACATACATATGCATTCGTGTGTTTATAACAGTTACGTAAGGCGTTTAAAGGGGCAGCCAGCCGGACTGATCTGATCTGGTCTGGTCTGTGTACGTATTCAGATGTGACAACAGATGTGATCTCTTTACATTCACTTTAAAACAAGTTGCTGGGTCAAAATGTAGACCGACTGGACATGCACATATATTTACACATATGTAAACGAGGTACCATATGAGGGGCACATATGCATACCTACAGATAGCACAGAAACGTCATAAATGTGAAAAATTAATAATCATCTTTTCATTTCTAAAATAAACAATGACAACAACAAAATAATATGAAATCAATTATTCTCACGCATACCTTTTTCGTTTAAAGAAAAAATAAAAAATATACGGCATTAAAAAGAGTCTACATTGATTGCGTGACTCAGCAGAAATGCTCATTTATGAATATCTTTACTTAAAAGTAAAGCAAACATTTCTCAAGTACTTAGCATGAACTTTAGGTTTCTGTGACGCGCTGCGCAGCCTCTGCTCCGTGTCTGGCTCTGGCTCTGCCTCCGACTCTGGCCGTGTGTTTACAACAATTTCCCAAATATGCATATATGTGTGTGCACGTGCATTTACATATTTCGGACATAGGTAGATATGTAAATAGATGTCCATGGACTAATATGCTTCCATATTGCACATGACCAGTATGCGGTCACAATTCTTGCAACTAATAGAATACTCCTTGAAATGTTGCCATGAAATGTGGAGCGCCATGACTGACCATGAGGTATACCTATAGATGTATACAGTGTAAACTCTCTTAACGGGCACCTCCCTTAAGGGGGTCGCTTCTTTCAATGGACCCTCTTTTAGCGAACACTTTCTCTAGGAATATGCATTCATGAATTAACCCAATGTTCTTGTCCGAACAAAAATTCTCCGACGGTGTGTGTCCGACCAAGAGAGGTTCAATAAACTATACCTAGTAGGCAGGGTCGTGAAGAAAATACCAAAGCCCGGTGGTAGTTACCTAGGGCCCTCAATATTTTTTATCGGCAAAAAAAAATTAGAATAAGTAGATGACAGAGGTAGACAACAACTTCTCCCAAATTATGAGATTTGATTCTGATCCTGGCCCTGGTAGAAACTCCGGATCTTGTGGAAATCCCACGTTTCTCACCTCCTCAAACTTCATTTAAAAATTGCAATTCAAATAGCCAACATGCATTATTAAAGGCTATTGCCAACACCAAGCGCATAATTCTTGAGGATTATGTAAAAAAATAATATTTTTAAACAGTTGTAAAGGTCGTGATACTCAGCAATTAGTATAAGCTTGCTATAGAAACACCTTAATGTGAGTTTGGCATATCCAACTTTAACAATTAGAGAACTTTTTGCCAGACCGCCGTCCGCACAAACTCTCAACTCGACTAACAATGCAAACTTTTTGAATGGAGAACCAGCTCCTGTCTGTAACACACATTTTACTTAATATATCCCTCGTTTTTCCATTTGCTGAGATAAAGGGAACGAGGTGAAAAGTTCAGGAAATTGCTTTGTAGTTTTTAAACAAACTTCATAACGACAGTAAAACTCATGAAAATTATACAAAAAAATTAATGAAGTTAAATTGACTACGAATAATAAAACATTTTTAATAATAACGTACTAAAGAGCTATGCACAATCCATTAGTTCTCAATCACAAGGGATTTCTATGATATCTTGAAAAATACTCGATCATAATGATATTAAAGTCTTAACTTCCAGTTTAAATGCAAATAATGATTTTATATAATGCGAGATAATTGACAAACATGTGACGTACTAATTATTTTCAGTATCGCGTCTTATGAGTACGTCAGCTAGTGGATCGATGGGCCATATGGGCAACATGGGTGGCTTGGCTGCGTGTAGTGTGAGCGACGCTAAACCACTGCAATTCCCATTGGCTCAAAGAAGAAAGCGAAGAGTTCTCTTTACGCAAGCTCAGGTTAGTAAACATGTTTTTAAATATTCTCTTTTAAACAGAATTATGTAACTTATTCAGAAGGTATGAACTACATGTAGATTCTTATAAATTGAACTCTGCGGAGTGTATTTGCTTATGATTTTTTTAACTTTTCAGATTGTAGATTAATGAGATCCATTAAGTATATATATTCTTGATCATCAGTCAATTGGCTTTGCCAGTTCATCGATCTGTCTGTTTCAATGTAAACTTGTAGGTCAGCTTAAAAGCAGAGTTGACAAAACTAAATACACTAAATTCATTTTGTTGCGTACTGTTAATAGGATGAGTGACTCAAATCGGATAGATATATTGTAAAGATAAAGGTAAATCATCTATTGTCTGAATCTCTATCTAAATTAAATGACTACTTCCCAGCTGAAACAATTGTTACATTTAGCGAATTGCATTCGTTAAAATATTATAAGAGCATCTGGGCAGACAAACGTACTTACAAACATACACACAAACTCACGCACACATACTAAAATACTTACTCACACAGATGTCTTATGAACGGTAGTGTTTGCCGAACGGCATAAGTAAACACACATTTATATGTACAATGTAAATATACTCTGAAAAAGGTATTTATGTTTGTTAAAGACTTGGGACCTTAAGTGTATTGCAAATATCAAATTCGTTTTTCATTATAGCGGTTTAAATATTTGAATTGAATTTCGCTTAAAGTCGAACATACTATATATAAATATACATATTGTGCAATATATAAATTTACCGTACTAACTGCAAGTTCATATTTGTCGCGAACCTGTTAAGACCCTTGCAAAGTATTCAAACCAGAAATATACATTTCATTTTGCCAAAGCTCAGAATACAAATATATAGCACATATTGTATCATGTAAATAGTTGACACTTAATCTTAAAGTTAAAGGTGTTACTAGGATATATTTTTTGTTAAACCGAGCTAATCTAAGTCATATTCATCAACCGTCCGTCGGCATAGAGACCTTACTAAATCAAAGACACCACACGTTAAGTGCGCTGAGCCGAAACCGATTGCGGTTTAATAACTATCACAGAATTATTTATGAACAATACTACCGCATAAAGTACACTGCCCTAGACCCTTCCACCCTTAGAAAAGGGTACATTTGTATTGCGCTTACCTCACTGTTGAAAACGGGGTTATATCATCTTTGTGCAATTGTATGTAACAGACAGCAGAAGGCGTGACAGACCGTTTGATCCGAAAGTTATTCAATTTACAGATTATGTTTCCCAAAAGGGAATAACCGCCGGCATCGCAGTCAACATTTAGTTGGTTGCGACGGTTTCGCGCGTGCGATGCGTACGTTGAACGGGAACGAGAAAGATTTGTTACTCACAATATCTGTAGTGGGGCAGTTCAGTTTAATAGGGTTTGTTTAATATTGGATTAATATTTGAATCCTTGAGACTTTTTTCACATATGAAACATATTAAGACATAAAAAGACAGTTTGAACTTTATATTGACTTTTTTATTTACAAGTTTATTGTATAATGGTTTATCCATCCTCAAATCTCCTTTCTTTAAGCAATATGGAACATCATAAATTACTCGTAAGTTTTCATATTAGCCACTTCTCCTTGGCCGTGTCTGCGGTTCTTTCAATGTTATGAAAATGAGTTCGAGTTGACGGATTACAAAGTTTTTACAAAAAACGGCGGGCTTTTACGCCTTTCAAATTCATTACGGTGAAATTTGTAGACAACGCTGAGTTTTGTTGTTGCCTGTGCAATAAAACGCGTGCTAATTGCCTTCATTTTCTTTTCTCTTCTTTATACTTTGAGAATGTAAAATTTTCTGAGTGTTCGTGTGTGTGGGTGTATGAGTATGTGTGTGTGTGCTTATGAATAAACATACATATACATGTGTGTACTTATCTACTATATGTGGGTGTACTTATGACTATATGCATGTCCACTTATGTATTATGGAGTGCTTCAGAACTCCTACTTTACCTTCTTTACGTTTCACATTTGCACAGCCAGGGCTGCGACTACATACATATTAGCAAACGTCCCTAACTCATAACGTCGACTGTTCTGCATCAACATCTTGCAGAACATTTGTATCGTATCTTAACACTTCTGAACTTTTTAAATATGCTGCGGAAAGTCTTTCTCAAATATGAAAAAATGTATAACGTTAAGAGGAATACCAAGAACCTCATGAACTCTTCGCATAGTTTCTACTAGTACTTACACTGCAAAAGCATTATATTAAATCGTTCCGTAGAGAAAATTAACGTATACATTAATATATGTTAAATAAAGAAAGCCCTTGAAATATTGCCTCCATTCAGCTGTCTGCTGGTTAGGTTACATTGTTCCTTGTTCCTGTAAGTAACTCATACACTCCGCTGTCTGAGTGTATTTGCCACAACCAACCAAATGTTTGCTCAATAAGCTTCACCAATTTGAAGTGTCGCACAGCCACCCCTATTTGTCGTCTTTTATTAATGGGGAATCCTAATGAAATAGGGTAGATCGATTAGACTTGCTTACGTGCACAAAATTTAACAATGCCAACCTCACTTTATCTGATTTTTTTTCGTATTTTACTCGTACTAAATATGTAAGTATGCCGGCCTGTGCAGCGGTTCGCTTTTATGCAAACAATACCTGAATTTTATTGCAGACAGTTCTCAGATACCGTGAAACTTGGTTCTCGCAGATATCCCACCAAAAACCACAAATTGTGAATTGAAACTAATTTTTATAACCACAGTTGGAGAAATCTGAATTGGTAGAGGGATGAACATAAAAATCAAGGAATATGTGTATATTTTAGATCTGTCTGTAATATTTAAGAAACTTGGGCGACCGTCTACTTTCTATTAATATATTTGAAAACCTTATCGACCCGTATGATACCAATGAGTCTGATGTTTTAAATGTTTCATGTATATATATTTTTAATATTTTCAGGTCTACGAACTTGAACGAAGATTTAAGCAACAGCGATACTTGTCGGCCCCAGAGCGAGAACATTTAGCAAGTCTTATACACTTGACGCCCACGCAAGTAAGTAAAAAGCCACTTGGAGTTTAGTAAGTTTAGGGAATACATTGAAATAGAGAATAGATGGGAGATTTTTTAAAGATTTTGTTTAGAGTTTGCGTTTATCTTCATTCCTTGTGATAGTATAGCTATTCATCAACTGAGACACATTTATTGTAAATATCGATAGCTTTATTTTGCCTACACACCAATATGTTTCGTAGATTGGTATCTATTCACTCGCTTTGAGACGTGATATTACACGGTATTTGGGCATAGACTTTGAGCTATTAAAAACCATTTGATTTTAGAGATAACGTTTACTTTTCGAGGGGATAAAGTAGGGCGTGCTGTTGACAACAACTTATACCTGAAATATAATATAATTGTCATTAGGTTAAGCAATTACTTTACTAAACAGATACGGGGTGTGACGTGTTATAACAATAAAAATATTTGAATTGTGCATTGTCACCCTCGGGCTTTATTATCTCGCATTTTCAATACAATACCCAGTACCCGCCTAAACAGAAGTGGTGATTACCTTAGAATAAAGAGGCAGCAGCATCGCAGCACATCACAACTGAATCGTGAGCGAGCAGGAGAGCAAAAGAGCGATTGAACAGTGAAGAGTGAGGAGTGTGTGTGTATGTGTGGACAACAGTGGCATGTTTTTGAAAGATAAAAACGCATTAATGTACAATGCGAAAAAATAATATATTTACACTCACCCCGAAAAGTGTATTGAAAAACGGTCATTGTTTGATCATGCTCGCTCTCTCTCCCCGCTATAAAAGGGTCTTGGCCATTGTTCTCGCGCTAGCATAAGTGTTTCGTGTAGCATAGTAATCTAACTTATGAAGCGGAATACACATATCCCCCCTTATAAGAGTGTGTGCCAGAGTGTGTGTGTGTAAGTACTTTCTACCTACTTATGTTGGTGCATTGGCACAACTGTTGAATAGCGCAGATTGACTAACAGAACGGAAAACCGCAGAAAGGATCCATCCATTCACGATTCCGATTTGTGATTACAACTCAATTGTTATCTATTTCGCATTTATTGGCCTTGTTTGCTAGCAATTTTGCGGTTCATAGACACTTCTTTGCTTGCCCACAACTCTAGTCGGTGGTCAATCTGATTGTTCTAGTTTTTTTAAGGTATATTGAGTTAGTTCAACAGGAAAAAACGAACATTGCGCACATTATACAGAAGTAAATTATCTGAGCATCCTCCATTTGTTACAAACTTTATAAGGAACAATATCTAAATTTAATGCATTACTTTTGTATAAATTTAAATGAATAGCTAAATAGTTAATCTAAACTCTAAACAATAAATGTAATCTTAGTTCAAACACAAACCCTTTTGCATATTTTCAAGCGAAGGCGTTACATCGCCTAAGGCGCGTGAGACTGTAAATATGCGGGTAGGTAATGCATACCATGCATACCCTACCCACCCCATAATTCTCATTCAGAAGAAAAAGGATGTTTTGCGGGTTTGTGGGATTGAAAAGTGTAGCTGAAGTGCAATAGGTCTTAAAAAACTAGATCAGGTTTAGTAACAGAAGGTAAACAGAGATAATCAAAAAGATATGTTGGATTAACAATATCTTATAAACTGTAATTTTAAATTATTTGCAGGTAAAAATATGGTTTCAAAACCATCGGTACAAATGCAAACGACAGGCAAAGGAGAAGGCAATGGCAGAGCAAAATCAACATAATCAGGTAATACTAAAAGACTTCTATTCTCTAGCAATTAAGTTTCTCTTAAAACCCTGTGTTAACAAAAGAAAAATAATGATAATGAAATAATTATAATTTTATTATTATTATTATAAATGGAGGCGTACCGGACCCAATTAACATTAGATCAACAAGCTGTGAATGAGGGAGTTCACTCCCATTATCTAAAGTAATTGTAAATAGTGCAAAGTTAAAGATAATACGCGATGCTTAATGTGACTAAGGGGGAGATGATGGGTGCTACCGACGCCTAATTGTTGATTTCAACAGACAGACAGAGGGCGGACCAAAGGTACGCCCTGACTTTCCACCCCTTTTACACTTTGCACCCTGCTTTAATAAATAAAGGCCATAATGAACCACGAAGCTAAGACTCATGCGACGGCAAATCCGACAATAATATAACAGTGGCTATCAGTATTTACAATTTTATGAACAACAATCTATTCTAAATATAAGATATACAACAAATATATAGCCATATAGCCATTTTACATGGAGAAAACTGATACACCTATATAGTTGAGCGGGAGTGTATGTTTCGAATAATAATTACGAATTTTGTTCCATTCTCAATTCTGTACTTTCAGTCAGCAAGCTCGCCTCGGCGTGTCGCTGTGCCTGTGTTAGTGAAGGACGGCAAACCGTGCTCGGGTGCAAGCAGTGTATCGCAACCACAATCGCATACCAATAGCTCGACAAACTCTGGCAACAATAGCAATAATAGCAACGGGAACGCAAATGGCGGAGCGGGCGCGGGAGCAGCAGGAGCTGCCAATGTGCCTGGTGGTCTCAATCTCATTCCAGCAGACGCACCCAACTCACACTCACCTGATACATCATCGTCGTTGATAGCTAGTTATGGCGGGACAGTTGGTGGTTCCAATGCCGCGATGCTACAGCAACCCTGCAATAATGCCCTTATGTCCAATAGTTTAGCTATGGCATATCGAAACCAAAACAATTTCATTTCGAATGGTCATCAGCAGCAGTGTGGAGGCTATTTACCACTGCAAGGTAGAGCATGGTAATAGTTTATATATGGTACATAGCATAGATATACTCTCGTATACATACATACATATATCATTTATATTCTTTCGGTTCTGTTGAAAAAGAGTACTCAACTCAATTATATGTGTGTATATCTGCTGATATAAGAAATTTAACAATAGATGCAGCGATATTTGATTTCTATTTCATAAAATGAAATATATGCTTTATACGATAGCAATAATAAATAAGTTCTTAATATATATACATAAATATATATTATATATAATGGTAGGTCTCTGAAAACCTCAAAAACAAAAACTAGACATAAGTGTATATATTTATAGGCCAATGTATTATACAATAAACTAAAAATTTTAATGTGCTATAAACATCTCTGCATTTCATTTAAAACGGAGTACATTATAAAAATATGTGTGTACGGCATAGAAGAAGATGAGCATGTCCAGGAAAATTATAAAACTGCTGTCATTCCTCAAAAAAGAAGGGTATGGAAATGTTGACCTTGTTACTGCCGGCTCAGAAGAACATCAGCTGCGAAGATGGCGGCACACAGTCTTCGAACTGAGGTCTGACAGGTTTTTAGAGTTGCCGGTTACAGCTTGGTCATCTGCTCAGTCTAGTGAGGAGGAGTCGCCCTGCCAAAATTTCGAAGAAACAATTATCTTGCAGAGCTTCAAACAAACAGATATATGAAGGTTCTTTTCATTTATCTCACCTGACAACAGCAATTCGAATGCATACTGAATTAAACTTAATTGTCCTTGGCAGAGGCTTGATAAAAAATGGATACGATAAACCGAAACGATGAAAATGTAAGCTGTATAAAGAATATCTGACCACCATTCTGAAAGGGAAAATAATGTTGTTTTGTTTCTGCGATAGCAAGGAAATTTAATTTATTTTGAGATGTATTAGTCAGGACAAGGAAATATCTTTAGTTTATTAGTTCATCTAGAATTTATGTTTAGCTTAGTCGTAAAAAGAAGTGAATTTAATGTGACGAATCCAGTGAAATATAATATATCTAATATATTAAATTTGCACTCATGCCTTCTTTCCAAGCATAAACAGCAATATATCTAGACGAATAAGTCCGATGCGGACTAATGGTAAAAATTATTTACACTTTTTTGGAACATTGACAATGAACTATCATCGATATTGATAAAGTCGTTAGTCATTGAAGACATTGTCTCCGCGCTATTGACTCGCTTTGAATTTCTACTTGAGCAATCACCCACATAAATATTTTCATCTATATTTTTCTTTTCTTTTTTACTTTGGTTCTCATTGCTGAAGCCAAAACAATTTTGTTCAGCTATTTCGCTGCTGCTATTATTATTTGCATTAGCTTCTATTCTGCTTTCAGGATCATTTACAACATTGGAACAGTTATGATTGCAATTATCACAAGAGTGTTTATCATTGGGTGCAGTGCACTCTGATTGATTTGAAATTGGCGATGATGATGCTTCATATTTTCGGGGCCGGCCCCGCGATAAATGACGTCTTTTAATGAACTCATTATCATCGACCATCCAAAATGAACCAAAGTCATCTTCGTATCGTACAAAACACTTGTGTAACGATAGATTTGTTCGAATTGCATTCTTAAGATTCATGCAAATTAATTTGATTACATTAAATATATATCCGAAGGAATAAAGAAAGCGACAAATTCGTAGTAGAAGAAAAAAACAAACATCATTTATGAATAATGGAAAAAATGTATGCAAAATTAATATACATATATGTATTGGTTACCTACTCATCAAAATAAATTGATAGTTCGACTCCATATATTCTTTACATAAGTTTAAAAATATATTTAAAATTGAACAAGAGTATTGTATAAACTTACTTTTATTATGTTACCTTTTTTATCCAATACTATTTAATAGATGGGTATTTATGTAAATCTACTTAAGGCTTTCCACAATTTGTTAGCAGACAACTCGACAAATTTAGACCATGCTTTAACTGTAGTCAAACTCATTATCTCAACTTTTTTCCAAAACTAGATAGTACACGGACCGACAAACTTCATTGGCACCCCGTTGCTTGCCCACGTCATGTATAAAGGTACGTTCAGCCTGCCCTGGCTGTTGTTGTAACTTATTAATTTAATCATAATTATAATATTCATAATCCAATTAGAAGCCTTAAGGTAAATTACCTAATGGAAACGGAAATAGAAGACTTTAAAGCTTTTAACATATAGTATTGCAAAAGGGTAACAACCTAAAACAATATTTAAATATGTTAGACTTTAGAGATTAATCATACGGAACGTGGAATATGAAGCTTCGCACAATCGGATACACAAAGAGATGAAAAATTTAGTAATTTACAATAAAAATACATGAAAACGGATAAACAACAGAGTAATTAGTAATTTCAAGTGGCAGCTGATTGTCTGCTTCACAAATGACGTAAGCAAGTGTCATGGGCAAGTGCAATTGTTGAAAGCCCCCTTTAATTGTAATTTTCAAACAGTAATAACTCAATGAAAATAGGATATTTATTTGTTCTTCATCAATAGAAGTAAACTTAAGATTATTTGCTTGGTAACTGACATAGAATTGTCGTTTATCCTGATCCCAAATCAGAATTATCTGGTCCATATGCAATATACATAGGGGTATTTTGCTAACAATGGGTTCCAACCCAAACGAATATATGTAGGTAGGTAGTATGCCTATATCTTCAATCCAGCAGGGTCATTTTTAAGTTGTATTCGTCTTTATACATATTTGTAGTTATAGTATATTTTTCTTCACTATTATACACTTCACTTCACTTATAGGCATTTCAGAAATAAATAATTACACTCACTATATCACAAATACTGAACTTTACACAATTATCACAAACTTAAGTGTTAGAAATAGAATGTCAACCTTCAGAGATTATAGTAAATAAATTGTATCGAATAACTTTTCGAACTTTTGATGTTCTACTTTAATGTCATTCACTTCAATTTAACTCAAATCAATCTGAAACATAGCTGATGTTTCTTTGTCTTCACTTTAAACTTGGCGGAAAATTGACAACAATGTCTTCCATTCTGTTTTGTTTTTAATATATTCAAGTCTACTCTAATTAATTAGGAGCAGAAAAAAAGTAAAAACTGATTGAGTTGATCGCCATACCCAAAATTCAATGCGATATAGAAATTATTGTCCGGCGAGTTTTTGACACCCGAAAGATTATTAGCAATAGCGGCCGTTCTTTGTGGTCTTCTTTTGTAGAATTCAATTTCATCTACGGTCCAAACGGCACCCTTAACATTTTCAACGCGCATAAAGCACTTATGAAGGGACAGGTTATGCCGTACTGCATTCTATGGAAATGCAGATAGACAATAGAATTAAGAATTTTTAATTATTTTATCTTGTTAACATAATTTAAATAGAGTATTAAACAGGAAAACTAAGAAGAAATGTTTATTTTTTTCTGTGGGCATTCTTAAGAATATTTCGGACAAACAGACAGGTATACGGACGGATACATGAGCGTACAGACTGAATGAAGAACAGAATTAACACTTAGATCCAAGGAAACTACTTTATGATTTACAGTAACAAAATAACCTTTTTAAATGTTATTTAAATAGCTAGTTAACAAAGCTATTAATTACACTCGCGTGTAAGGATACCCTGTACGCCAATCAGTCATTCAATAACAACTAATTTCTAACACACAAGCAAAATGGTATATGAAAACCTGAAATCTATAGTATAGCATATTTTTATGTTGCATACGTATTTTTTTGTATGCATATAAATACTAAATTTTTAAGTACCTTCCACGTGGCTGCGTTTCTCCGAAAATAACAAAACGTATTCTGGAACCAATTATATATTTCATTTAAGGTCAACTGCTTGTCTGGAGAGTCAATGATGGACTAGAATTAAATATAGAATTAATATATATAATATATATAGTACAGTCCAATAAATTGCGTTGATCATTTAATGAACCTACTTGTCGGATAAGTGAAGCATAAGTAAATGGTGGACGAACATCAGCGTTCTTATAAAATTCTCTATTTCTTTGAATTTCTGAAAATATTAAAAATAAAATGTTGGTTGTATTGGTTTAAAAGTCGCACCCAAAATACACATTGCAAATTTTTTTCTGGTATTTAATAACTATAATATTCCATAAATTTAAGTTCTTTTGCATTATTTCAATACCTTACTCACCATGTTGAACATCAAGTCCTGCCCTTTCGAGCATATATGGTAAACCTATAATATTTTAAAACGTTGTCAAAACATTAATTTGGTCGATCTTGTATTTGAATTTCTTATTGTGAATCTTACCGCCAGTTACGGAAAAAGTATTTTTTTCGTGATTCCTTTTTTTCATTGCAGATAAACTGGCTGAGTTAACTACAGGCAGGTTAACTGAAGTTGGTGAATGTGATCGATAAAGACCACGAGCAACATTATTTATGACAATTGGAGTTGTTCCGCTGCAGAAATTAATATCACCTCCTGGCACATCCTATTTGAAATTTAAAATGATTATTTGAAATGAATATGCACTGTCAAATTATAGTCAAACCTTTCGTTCCAATTTTGATGGTGATAATAACTGTTTGGAGAGATATAAATGATGCATCATGGCTTGCAAACGATCTCGTTCTTTTTGCAGGTGAGATTCTAATTGGGAAACGACCTGCATTTGTACACGCGCCTGAGCAGTGGATCGGTCATCAAGCCCGTGTTCGGTATTCAAATGTCTGCAAAGTTAATTTTTTTATTGATTTATTTCTATGTCAAATCAATTTAATAAATCACTTCATCTTCTTTAATGGAGTTTTTCTTTTTAAAATTTTTTGAAGCTTCCGCCAATGTTTTTATTAATCGAAAAATAAAAACTATCGATATATTTTGAAATGCAAATCTAAGAAGTCTAAATATCGTCGATTTTTTATGTGCACAAAAATACTGTTTCTTATGCATTTAAATTAAATAGAAAAATATAGCAATTGAAGACTTACTTAACAAACGAGGCTATATCTTCCAGATCCATTTCACAACCAGGCCATCGACAAATTCCATGAGCAAATAAGGGATGGTAATATTTCCGGACAGCAAAAACATCATGTATGTGATTGTATTCATTACCGTACAAATCATTCTCTTTTGATCTAAGCAATTTCTCAGCATCTGACAGAATAGTCTTCTCTTGATCAGATATGAAATCCGGAAAACTATAGAAATTCATATCCCCACTCGGTGGCATTGTATTTATTTGTTGACTGTGCGTAAGTTGTACTTGATTTCCAAAATCAGGTGGAAATACTGACTCTTCAATGCTAGAGGCTGGTGAACCGGACTTTATGATATGGGTAGCATACGGTAACGAATTGTTTACAAAAACTCCTTTTTGAAAACAATTGTTTTTAAGAGTATCTGAACAAAGTTCCGGAGATGCTGGCAAGTGGTATCGCGGTTTACTAGGTATATCTTTATGTATGAGTTTTTCCATTTGAGGAGGAGCTTTACTATCCTCATTAAAATCATCTTCCGGAATTCGAAGCATTTTTGAAAATCTAAAATAAATAATTTATGAAGGGAACCAAATAATTGATTATAATATGTAGGTATCAATTAACGGAACTCTCACATTACTGCTTTAAAGAAAAAGTTGGGCAGAGATATTTAAACAAAATACATGATCAAGCAAGAACGCACTCTCTTGGAGTAAAAGATCTCCCCTCTTCACGAAGCTAAAATTAAATGAGTCGCTATTTAAAATTAGCGATTTAAACAGCATAACCACATAACCAATATTCTTGCCCGGGTTACAACTGGTACCTTCAATAGGGTCTCGTTTTCTATGACTGAATAAATAAATATATAGTTTAACCATACCCTCTATTGAGTAAACTAATATAAATCACTTTACAAGTTAATTCATATATGCTGTCAAAAATGAAAGAATCCCTAAACACACATTAACATAGCCAAAGAATATAATGGCTTCGGCTTTACAATATTACGTTTTCCCGCACCCAACCTCATTTTACTGTAGGGAAACTAAGTTTTAAGTCTAGGCCTCATCCCATACATGTATGAGTATGTTTACATCGATAGGGAAAGGAGTATCATTAAAAGGGATGGTACGGGTAGTTGAAAATAATGTCAACTTGACTATGAGACTATGGATATAAAAAACTTTAATTTAAATAAATTTAATTTAAAATTTCTTATATATCAAGGTATGGTACCTCAATATTCCATATACACGTAAATATGTCTGTGAATGATTGATATAAATATATAAAATTGTATGTTTGCTGGTTATAACACATACATACACACATTTTATACAAATAGTATGTATGTATTATCTATTTACATGTAGAGATACTTAAAAAAATTATTTAAAATGCGGAAATGTTATGCACTTTGTATATGCACATGTAATCGCCTTTTATGTATGTTTTTTTTAAACTTACAATACCAATAAATACATAAATACTTAAGCACTATCAAGACATTTAAATTCTCTTATATATATGTTTTCTAATATACATAACTTACACTAACACTACCTTGACTTATTTTTTTAAATTTAACTTAGCACAAAGTCTTTTTCTTAAATTCGTTAGTATACCGTAATAAGAACAAAATTTTCATAGTATACTTTAAGGCCTATTAGAGATAAAAATGTATACATACATTTGCACAGATGCGCAAATGTAAGTTTACATTCTCTGGTGTACCAGAGATTCAACCTCTTTTCCTTTCAAAACTATTCACTTATTTTTGTACCAAATAAATAGTTCTGAAATAGGTTTTATACACTTAAAATCCTATTCTATATCTCCTACAAAGGACAAATAAAATGTAGCAGCTAAAAAATTAGTGAGGACAAAATGTACAGATGTTACGATACATCGATATGTTGTTTCGATAAACAAAGCGTGAAAGTTACTCGATACAAATTTGTTTTATTATTTATCACAATGTTTACCAAACGTTTTTTGATTACACATATCAACGCAAAATGTTTTTAAAACATTATTGGTCTCACTTAGTATAAGTTGTGATGTTTGATAGACTAAATTTATAATTGCAGCACTCATTTTAATACGAAATTGTCATATATTTCTTTTTGGTTTTTATTAGGATAACATTACTTGTTTTTATTAACACTTTTGGCTCTCCAATCCATTAGATCGTCTACACTTGATTCTTCCCCAGAGCTAGACTCAACATTCTCCTCAATTTGTTTTTTCACCCTACGTTTTTTACTCAGAAGGCTATCTTTCTTATTATTTATTTCAACAAATTTCTTCCAGTTTTCCATTTGTTCATCGATTTCTTTTAACTGTCTTTTAATATTCAAGTTGTCCTGCTCCTCAGCTACAATAATATTGGATACAGTTGCTGCTTCTCTTATTTCACGCTGAAATTTAATCCATTCCGCATCGGGGTCTCCGTCCTGTCCAGTTGCCTTTGTAGTCTTATCTTGATCAAAAAACTTTTCCGGTAAAACGTTTGCCGTATTCAGTTGAACACCATTTGTATTCTCAGATTGAGTACTTATAAGGTTAATAGACTCTTGTTGTGGCACTTTTTCCTGAGCTTTTGTCACTTTTTGTTGTACTTTCTCAGTGTTTGCTGCTTTCGGCTTTGCGACAGTTTCATTTTCGATTTTCTGCTGCTTAGCTAATTCCACGCATTGTTTATGTTGCTTTGAGTTCACATGAACTTTCCATACGTTAGTTTTGATGGGGATTCTACACAAAATGCACGATAAATTACCCGCAGAGTCATACGTGTAATAATAGTTAAGAAAACCAAAAGTTAAAGAATTGAATGGTGTATTAACAAACAAAAGTATTAAGAATTGTTTTAATCAAATTGAGAGCCAATGACATGATGCCTGAAAATACAAGATTCATATCAATATACGCTTTATACGTATTTTAATACAGAATTAAAAATTACAACGAATTTTACAAATTGTATGATCAAATATGCATGTGCATATGGAAACAAATTCACAATACTTTATGTTCGCGTTGTTAACAATTAATTAGACAAGCAAATGCATGTTTCAAAAGGATATTTTGCCAAAGGCGAATTTACTTTAGTAAATTTGCTATTTAATTCTGTCTTTTTGCGAATTTTGCAACTAGATTTCGACAACTCCATGTTAAGAAACCAGCCAGCGTTTGTTTATACTTAGAGATGGCCGAGAACAACGATATCTTCCAAGCAAATTCAATCGATAAATGTATAGCGATATTTTAGCCATTTACACTTGTGCCATTTTCACAATATATATTCCGATTGTACATATAAATTAACAAAAATGTTGAAAAAATAATTCAACTTATCAATTGTGATATCTTTCAAACTACTATTCAATAAGATTATAGACGCTGGAACGAAATACAAAATTACTTTTAATAGCTTCAAGAAGCGCTGCGAAATTGTGGCGCTTGTGTTGCACCACTATATTAATGGATGTTCAATTTTTCGCCAGCAATTATATTTCTTCCTAGGCCATTCATGCTTTTATAATATTAAGACATTTTTAGCGACTGAAATGTCAGAGTCATTTATTTATGAGTTTATTATGATCAAATATGAATTTACAAAAAATTACTTGAATACAATGAACTGAAAATTACATTACTAAATATGTCCTGTTTATGTATTGAATTTTATTTAAGCTTAAAACTTAAAATAATACGTTTGTATATTGGGAATAATCCTATTCATTAATATAAATGCATGTATACTGTAGAACTTAAATTAAAAGCTGCTAGCACGATTTTTTTTATTTATTGTATACTTAAGTAACCCATCTAGATTTGAATATTATAGTACAAATATCCACGTTTCCAACGTTTGATTTTGAACAAATTTCAACAGGTGGTTTCTTGCATTGGATTTCGCTTTTGATAGCTAGCATATACTTTTGTTTTCTTTCCAAAAACCGTCGAAACTTTTGAATTGTGCTGTTGTAATGAGTTTGCGGTTCCCTTAGATTTTAAAGTCTCCTTATGATCTCTATTATCTGTTTCATTTGTATCCAGAGAGTCTATTGTGTCTGTTGTCTGCTGTTGTTCGAGAGTTGGTTTTACTTTTTTGTTTACATTACAATCACTCAATGATAACTGTACAATCTTTTTCAGCGAAATTTGACCCATTTGCTCAGACAAACGACGGATATTCAATTGTAATTCTTCCTTAGATTGTTGTGCTATGGAAGAAAAGCTATGTCTGTTTTGTAATATTTTAGAGTTGTTAACGTGGAGAAGATTACAGTTCACATATTCTATGTGCTCCGATTTGTCTGGAGTTTTATGATAATCAGTTGGAAAATAAACTTTTGCTGTGTTGTCATCACATACATCTTCAAAAGGATTTTGTAAATGTTTACCCCTAGCGGGGGAAAAACTAGCAGACTTAGTATGTAAAGCTTTCTTGGGTGAACGGTTTATAGAACAATCATTGGACATGTTCAGGAAATGTGGAGATGGAGGAGCCGAAAATATAGATTCTTCATTTTTTGCATTTTTATAACTATATAATTCTGGTAGCAAATAGTTTGTATCTCTCTTTGCATCCAATAAAATAGGAGTTCTCGTTACAGAAAAGGGATTCACTTGAGGGTTTTCCGTTTTATCTTTAGGCATATAAGATTCACTTGAGCGCTTTACCCATGGATCTGTTAGATTCCCCCCAACTTGATCAATTCTTTGCTCATTATTTTTCTTGGTCCATGGATCCATGGAGGAAACGTAAAGCAAAGACCCAGTATTTCTGTTATTTTTCTCAAATCTGAATGTAGTAATTTTAGGATCCAGATTATTTGGAGAAGTTTGCTCTGACTTACTAACTGTAAACGTATGGGGACGTTTATTTTGATTGTCTTGAGCTGAAAGATAGCTTTGTCGTTGCGGATTCTCAGTTGGATTTATATTTACTTTGTCATATTGAAATTTGTGATAAACAGGAGACTTTCGGACAGTTTTTTTTAAATTAGCTTCACTTGACGTTTTTTCGAAAGATCCTCTTGATGTCGGCAGTAAATTATCAATATTTATATCTTTAGCGTTCTGTGCGCTGCTATGCATAGCTTTTGACATATTAAAGATCCGTTCTTTAGGCATATTTTTTGAAGAATTATGTCTAAAATCAAAACATTTTCCTTCTTTATGGATTATTGTCTTATCATAATTCGGTGATTTAACACAATTGCATGTAATGCCTAATGGAGATGGTGGAAATATTTCCCGTTCACTCAACGTATTTTTATTATCTCCGGTCCATTGCTTGTTATTTAGTGATTTTTTTTCAGATTCTCTTTTGTTATTTATATACCGACCGGAGAGTTTATTTTTCTGGATATTGGGATAGGAGCTCGGATGAACTGGGGAATGGGGAGAGTGTACTGGAAGTGTTGGTGCAGCATTGGCTAATTGCTTTGAAGTGGTCACAATCGTCTTGTCATCAGGTTTTCTTATTCCAAGTTCTCTTGAACCCATATTTTCACATCGTTTTGAATAACTTGCATTTAGTGGAGAAGATGTTTGCTGGGCTGTGGATACGAAGCCCGATTTTTTTTGCTAGAGAAACTTCTCTGCGAGATCTTTAATTGAAATCGAACTAGATGCTGAGACACCTGCAAAGATGTGATATATTAGACAGCAAGTCAACAAGAATTTCGAATTTAATGTGAACAATGATCGACAATAATAAATAATAAAAATATTAAAAGGCCGTGTCACTCAAAACTGAAAGTTACAAACAAAAAATACATGTTCATTTATAAATAAATCTAATGTGAATTTATCTCTAAGAGATAACTAACTACAACTGGTACCAGGTATATTACCACATCCTCTGAGGGCAGCTAAATTGCGAAATGAATCAAATAGGTTTCTATGTTTTAGTTTATTCACAAGATTTTTCCTAGACATGGAATAGATTAAAATCTTCGTTTATCACTATATTAATTTTCTTAAAATAATTTATGGTATTTGCATCCTTGCAATATAAAAATTGGGCACGAACATTTGCTTAAGACACTTTTTTATTAAGAACTGCTAGCAGAATATGCTGAAATGTGGTGCATTTGTATTAAATGGTATAAGTAGGGATGCTGGACTACATACACCTTATTGTGAATGCTTTAAAAAATTTTAAATCAGGATTACAGCTCCCTCAGTTTGACTACTAGGCTATAAACGAGCCTCCAAGATATTTAATTTGGCATTTACATTAAAGTCTCCCTTCCCGAGATCCAAGTTAGTAATCTAACTCTATTATCTTACAATCGGATAATAAACACAGAAATTATTCAATATAAATTGTTTATTTGTTTAGAACAGAGGCGTCGTTCAGAGTCTGTTCGTCCCAAGACCCTCTTAATTGTTCTAATTAATTGAAAAGTTTTATAAAACCTAATTGTAACATAAAGATAACTTTTCCCTGATGATACGAGGTCAGTCATAGGTACTCGGTATTGTACAAACGTGAATTAATTGAATTAAATAGAAAATATTTAAAAGTTATTTTTTGTATCAGCATCAAGATTAGTTCTTTCTCAAAATGCCTACGTATTTTAAATATTTATATGTAAGTATGTAATATTTCCTGTATTCTGCCGATCCTACTAATCTCTCATCTTTATTTAGATATCCAACTGAAACTAAATCAGGATATTACATATTGCGGCAAGTTTCGGTTTACACCATTTGAAAATCAGGCTACAGATGAGGATTAACAGAATAGTCTTATTTTTTTTCTATTTAACCTAATTTACATATAAGACAATATAAATGTTTTAAATACACGTGTATGTTGTTGGAAGCAATGATTAGACTCTACCTAATATATACGTGTTCTTTTGACGAAAGTAACATATATTTTGGATATTATCATTTTCATTTTGGGATGCAATTAATCTATCTTGTAGAGAACACTTGTTTGATTATCAATAATTATAACAAAATATATGTGATCTGTTTTTTTTTTTTTGTTTTGATTTTTTTACTAACCATCGTTGTCTTCTTGCTTTACATTTTTGTTGTTAGGTTCTGTCGCTGACGTTGACGCTGTCGCAGTTTGAGGTTTTTGACTATATTTCAAACTAGCTGCGATAAGGTTAGAATTAGTTGCTCCATCTGAAGTACTGTTACGGACACCTCCATCAACATTATTCTTTAATTGTCATTTAATCAACTCCACCGACAAAAATTTCCTCAAACGTTCGTAGTAGTGGGGGTGTAATTCAACATCATTATGACCAGCTCCCTGCATTGAAAACAATTAAAATTTTATAAAAGTCATATCAATTCATTGGAAAAAAAAAAAACAGTTGGAAATTAAAGCTATCATTTTGTTCAAGTTAAATAGAAATGTACACAGCCAGTAAAATAAATAACACTTTTGTAAACAAACATGAGCGCGTACTAAACAAACACTAACGCGCAAATGGGAAACAGATTCTAGTGATATCAGAAACCCATATCTAGCTTTTTTCAACATATGAATTGTGTTCCTCCATTATAAAATATTTACTTTCAGATATTACAGTTGTTTTAAAAATCCGTAAATCTACAAAAATATATATTTTAGATTAAATTACCTCCACCCAAAATGGCTCTACGGTTTTGGGACAACGCTCGTAGATACCAATTCCATGGGAAAAGTCAATAACCTCATCATCAGTTCCATGAATAACCAAGACAGGGGACTTCACTTTAGCAACCTTATCAATACTATATTTTGAATAATTAGTTTATGATTCATATGAGGCATATCCATTTTTCTTTCTTACCTTGGAAAAGCATCAAAGAACCATGTTCTTTTAGTGTTTCTGAAAACCACTCTAAGGCCAGACATTAATGGTGAATGGAGAATTACTGCACCGACTTCATGCCGGGATGCTAAGTCAACAGTGGGAACAGTTCCTATACTTTGTCCATATAGAATTATGGTTTCAGGACTTATATTAAGTCTAGAATATAAAACAAATAAAATTAGTACATTTTTATCTTTGTTGACAATTACATTACCTTGTTCGCATTGCCTGCCAAGCGGCCTCGATATCTGCATACAAGTTTTTTTCAGAGGGCTTGCCACCACTCATACCATATCCGGAATAATCATAACCAAATATATTGCAATTGATTTGAGACCCAAGGGTCAGATAAAAGCTACTCATTTGACCCAAATCGACTGCATTTCCATGAGAGAAAAGCAATGTATACTTTGCATTCTTGCTGCATCGAACATATGCGCAAGTAATCAGGTTACCACGAGATGTGCGGGTGTAAAATGCTTCAATTTTTGATTTCTCACGTTCCGAGTATTGCCATTCAGCACGATCATACAGCTGTAAATTGTACTTTGTGTTTGTGTCATCAGTTGGAGTTAATTTGTATGTTGCCTCAGGTGGCTGGAAAGCTAGTTTGGCAGCGATCGGTCCAGGACAGGGCGGGCAGCAGAACATGCAGCACAGCTCACTTATGCTAAACATACTCAACGTCTAATGCCAACAACGGAATGTTTATTTTCTAAATTTATTTTAACACTTCACACTTCCACTAAACAAAGAACGAGCGCTAATGCGCGTACATTAATTATAATTATTACACTTTGAAGTTTGCGTTGTTCAATTCTAAATCAGAACGATTTTATAATGTCTACTAGTTCGAAAGACTTGTACTTAAAAGCATTCTAATATGTCATCAAAATTTTATCACCCTCAACATTTACAAGGAGTAATGGCCGTATATACACATACAATTCGTGACGCTCCCGTTCTGTTTAGTTCAATAAACTAGTTTAACAATCGATAACAACCAACTTTTCTTTTTACTCGTATATAATTCACGACAAAGTAGCGTAACAGTCGAATGAAACACACTAAATGCTTCAAATGGAATCGCAGAATCGGAACGTGAATAACGTTTTCTATCTATTAATTATTATTTAAATTAGTCTTGAATATTTGTATTTTATTAACATTTATTCTTTAAAATAAAAAGTATTTTGTTTGCATACAGTACAAAAGAGTAAATTTACGTTTTACTAATCCTCATAATATCGTTCTACAATTCTCTTAAAATGTTATTGTGTTCATTTCATAAAAAATTACTAAGCTTTTTAAAATGTTCTTTGGCTTAGTTAAATTTGATTGTCACATAATTTAAGTTTAGAAAATCAAATATTTTATTAAAGTAGTATCTATTTAAAGCAGTTCAGAGGTAAACAAATTTGGTTGTAACTGCTACTATGCTATAAAAATATGTACTAAAACTGCCATATTTGTTATAAATAAAGCAGTCATATAAAATAAATATTGAAATAAATTTTTGTAGTTGGGTTTTTATTGTTGTATTGCTATTTGACAAATCAAGTAATATTTATTTAATTTTATGATATGCACATGATGTACAAATTTCATCAATATACAAATTTAATTAAACTTCCAACTGATGTATGAAGTTGTCATAACATACATACATACATACATTTGTTTGTTTGAACATGACTATATGACATTCATAAAGAACATGTTGTAGTACAATCGTACAAGCATGTGTATTTATCTACATTTATAAATCTTAGTTGCTCTCATCACTATTTAAAGAGGTGTTAGTAAACGTTTTTAATCAGTACATAACTAGAGGTTGACTTTTCGACATGGCGTTGAAGTTTGCTGCAAATTTAAATTTTCTCTTCACTGAAAAGGCAACACGCATTTCAGAAAGGATTAAATTAGCACACCTAAATGGATTCCGCGCTGTTGAAATACCATATCCTGAAGGAGAAACTGAGGCGGCTTTAGAGGCTATAAAGGATACCGGCATAGTTGTCAGTCTAATAAACATAGCATTTGGTATGTTTTACGAATCCAATTAGAACATTTAAATCACGTATTTTTTGTATTTAAAATATGCAAAATTCAGATGTATGTTTATGCATACATACGCATGTAAGTATATATGCAACGGTATGCAAAGGTATCTGATTAGAAGTGAAATTCTTCATTGAGTGTTTAGCTAGTAAACTGTTTCTAGAGAAATTCTATTTGGTAGTTGTAAAGGTAGTTTGTAGGTCATTAATCTATCTCTGAAGATCACAGTGTGTGCATGTCTAGGTGTCAAAAACAAAATAGAGATAAGAATTTAGCGATATTAGCGTACTTGTGACCGTCTCACAACTATCGTGTTGTATTATTCTGTCACGAGTAACAGGCCTCCTGCCGCAATGTAACTGTGACTGCAAAATACAAAAGTGAGGATATCGATATTTTTGTGCGAGCGTGATAAGCCGGTATTTAAACAAACAGTATTAAAATTCTAAAGGTGTTTTAATAATATTCCTTTCTGCATTTTAACTTCAGATAAAACTAAAGATGAACTTAAGTTTGGATCTACAAGCGTACCAGGAGCAGAAAATCTATTTGAAAAGCAGTTGGATGAAACAGTTTCGTTTGCAAAAGCTGTAAAATGCAAGAAGTAAATCTTGTTTACAACTTTAAAAATTACTTTATGAACTTGAAAAATGTTAACAATTGCAGAATTCATTTAATGGCCGGAACAGTTAGCAACAAGAATGCTGAGAATGACCATCTGAAAACTTACATTTCCAATTTGAAGAAAGCATCAGATGTGTTAAGTTCCAATAATCTAATCGGAGTTATTGAACCAATAAATGTATATGTAATACCTGGATACTTTTTGAACTCATTCACAAAAGGTATAAAATAATTTTAAACAATACAATGCGTATCATATCATCAAAGATTTTCAATTATAGCATCCCAAGTTTTGAAGGAAATTCAAGCTAATAATATAAAATTAATGGTTGATTTATACCATCTTCAACATATTTCTGGAAATTTTACAAAAACTTTGGAGGAGTATAACAATGTAATTGGGCACTTCCAAATCGCTCAGGTACCCTATCGTAATGAGCCTGATACGCCTGGAGAACTGAACTACGAGTACATATTTAAAACGATAAAGGAATTTGGATATGAAGACTATATTGGATGCGAATACAAGCCAAAAACAACTACAGTCGAAGGTTTAAGTTGGCTTTCCAAATTTAATTTAAAGCTTTAAATATACAAGAAATTGAACTATTTTTGTAAATAAAGATATATGAACAGCGATTAATCTCTACCAAGAGACATTATTTGTTGAAATATATATTATACATATTTATTATTTCAGTATTTTATTTCTAATTTGGAACAATTTTGTATTTTAATTGTTGCTTTGCTTTATTTCAAAGTTCTTTTACCTTTAACAACTATTGGTCGATTGCGAATAAATCCTTTTCGTCGTTTTAAGTTCTGAAACAAAGGATACTTGTATAATGTGGTTTTTCTTAAAATGATCAAGGTATTACCTTTCTAGATATAAAATTAGTGGGTGGAACAACTCTTTCTTTGGCCTTCAGGGATGGTCGATTAAACTCGTATGGCTTCTTAACTCTATAGATCCGAACAAGCCAGTGTTCTGTGGTGTAAGCTTCTTCCAAATATGTCAAGTCGAAGTCCTTATTACCTATTACAGCATTACGTGTCCGATCGTAGCCAGAGGGACCCCTTAAAAAACATGATTCAAGAAGATTTAGGAAATATAATCTCAATTAAGTAGGGATTATGTACGTTCTTACCTGTAGTCCAACTTGAGTTCTCCAAAGCGATAGTAGCTCAGTTTGTACATGAGACAATTAAGTAAGGCTGGAGCACCTTCGGCATCCACTCTGAATTCACCACGATCAGTAAAGAAATCGCTTTCTTTAATGTCTTTCGGATGTTCTCCTTCAGCAATCCTAACCATCCAAAGGAATTTGTTGATATCGTCTCCCGAGTAGCCAATAACACCGCCAAATATGACGAGAACATAGTCCACATCGAGAGATGTCATAATCTCATAGGACTTCTCCTCGGTTGATGACATTGCTTTGCCAACTAAAGCAATATGGCTATTGTTCCAAGTATTATTATCAACCAAGGTTGTTCGATTTGCCATTCCGGCTATTTGATAACCGTAATCCCACCAGGACATTACGCGAGCATCATCAGCGGTATTTTGTGAGAGCCAATAATACGCCTCTCTAAAATCGTCTAAAATGTTTCGAGATCTGTGATAAAAGTGAAAGAACAATAGTGAACATTTAAAATTCGATTTTTGTGTATATTGATTTTAGTTACCCGTCCTGGCTGTTGTGGAATGCAAGAACAATTGAAGGGCTTGAGTACGCATTGCTAGTGACCCATGTGCAATGTACGGCAAACATCATTAAAATCATTAGCACAGCCAATATAACAATGCTTTTCAAGTTTGAGCTTATTCCATTTTCATGTGTAGGATCGTGTTTGGTACGGTGCTTCAGCTTTCCAGCCTATGAAAGATAACATGGTAGTAAAATTTAACAACAATGTCATTCATTTGCTTACCTTGTCGTACAGACTCTTCTTCTCCAACAATTCCTCTTGGTCTTCGTTTTCTTGAGCAGAGTTTGGTGCATTTGCCACCCGCTTTGATGCATCCTCTTGGAGAAAAACGTCCAATAATCCAGAGAATGCAACACCAGCTAGCATGCATACCACTGGGGTTAGTGTCAGCATCAAACGGACCATTACTCCGGCAAAGTAAACCGCACTTATAGCGTACAGCACAACAAAAACGCGTTCATCGTTGATTTGCTTGATGGAATACCAAAGACCAACCGGGAATGCACACACAAGAATGTGCAAGTCGAAGAAGAATGAGAACCATGTGGTAGGCTGATGTTCCGATACGGATGCAATAATTGGGATGTGAATCTTTGCATAGCCAGTATCCCAAAGGGAATAGAACCGACCGCTCCATGGTGCTACGACGCCCAGTACTGTTAACACAACGACAGCAATGAAAACAAGTACAGCTGCCAGCAAACCTCCAACAATGAACAATTTTCGGAACTCATTACGCGATAACACGGACTGTAAATGCCGGAGGGTACCAACAGCCATAAGGAGTACGAACACACCCATTGCTGCCATATGTTCACTTGTGCGTATGGGCTGGAATCCAACGAACGGAATTTGCATGGAGAACAGCAATCCAAGGATGTAGAAAGTGCTGTAGCTGGTCAAAAGTCGTGGTGAGTAACGTCCCATTATGAGCAGGACAAACACGTGCAGTGGAATCAGATTGATGATGAACACGTATCCTCCCCATGCAGAAACCATGTAGAAATAGGAAATTGCTGCACCGGCTGACCAAAAGACAGACCCAGTTTTAACAGAGCGCACCCATAGGAAGTATGTGAATTGAAGTGCAAATATAGCAATGCCTTCATTGTCGTAGGATCCGGCCACAGAACGGCTGATGTATCCAGGTACAATCGCAATAAAACTGGCTGCAAACAGACCTGCTCCAGGGGACCACAGTTCCTTGGTCAATAGATATGTTGATATAGATGTAAGTCCACTGAAGACTGGTGCCAAAAATACGCAAATGTCACGTATATGCACTGGAATGTTGAGTATATGCAGTAGGTAATGAATACTACCCGATGTTATCATCAGGCCAGGGTACACAGTGCCACCCACAATGCGACCCAAAGGATACCAGGCGCGTTCATCAAACCAATTAAGGAATTTGTACCAGCCATGCTCAACCATGTAGGCTGTTGCCCGGTAGTTAAACCATGGATCAAACTCATGTATAATTGACTCAAAGCGTATGACGGCAAACAAACGAGAAGAAAATCCGGCAATCCAGGCAATTAACAGTACAGCGAACGTTATAAGGCTGCTGTAGCCAGCTACCTTACTATTTAATATTTTTGAACCTCTATTCATTTTAATTGTTTTAATTTTTTTCCATATAAACGGCTTTGACACCCGAAAACTACATCGACACGTAGCCTAAAAATATACCGGCGATTACAGTGTAACCATACACGTAATAAGTGATCGGCCTTTATGTTGGTACACTATACGATTTGGGTGTATTACACGCCTAAATTTGTTTACTACTGAAGGTACTCCCTTTAAATGTTTGCCGCAGCCTGTTATTTAAGAGTATATTATATATGTTTATTATTTATTATGTTTTTATTTGCTGCATGTATATAAGATTCTATTGCTACAATAATTTTTTTGTAATTGATTTACGTGTATTATTTCTATGATTTGTTATTTTGCTATTAACTTTTTTCGCATTCAAGGCTTTTATTAACAGTTTTTAAATATCTAATAATCTATACGGATATTGTGCAAATTATTATAATTATTTTATATATTGATACGCATCTAAAAAAGTATTTATTTTCACATACAGTAATGAACGTTAGCGAGGGCAAAAGATTTATCGATAGCCTTATCGATTCATCGCCGTCCTTAGTTATTCATGGCATATGTAACACATGTATGTACACACAAATGTACATATGCTAAGAAGATACCACATTTGTAAAATTTGACTTTAATTAATATTATAATGGGAGTACCGGCATTCTTCCGATGGCTAAGCAAAAAGTATCCATGCGTTATTATAGAATGTAACGAAAACAAGGTATTGTAAACAGTAAAACACACATTATTCAGTTTATAAACAAACTCCCGCATGTAATTTTAGAAAGAGGACCCGGAAACTGGGAGGAATATTTATGAAGACGCGACATTACCAAATCCAAATGGCGTCGAATTTGATAATCTTTACCTGGATATGAACGGTATTATACATCCGTGTACGCATCCAGAAGATAAACCAGCCCCCAAAAATGAAGAAGAGATGATGGTAGCAATCTTTGAATGTATTGATAGGCTTTTTGGAATTGTGCGTCCCAGAAAACTATTGTACATGGCCATTGATGGGGTTGCGCCCAGGGCAAAGATGAACCAGCAAAGATCACGTAGGTTTCGCGCTGCAAAGGAAGCTACAGAAAAGAGATTGGAAGTTGAAAGACTTCGCGAAGAGCTCTTATCTCGAGGTAAATACTACTAAATCAAATTAGTTTTATACCCTTTTAACAAAACAAGAACACGTGTTAATCAAAAATATGTTTATGTGAGTGTGCCGTACAGTCGTTGTAGTTTGTTTCGTGTATCCCAATCTCATTTTTGATTTGCGCCAAGAAAACGTTCCAATAAGAAAGCTGATTATGTTTTACAGGATGCAAACTGCCGCCTCCAAAAGAAAAGGGAGAACACTTCGACTCTAACTGTATTACGCCTGGAACGCCATTTATGGACAGATTAAGTAAATGCCTTCATTACTATATACACGATCGCCTTAGCAACAATCCTGCATGGAAAGGAATTAAAGTTATTCTATCTGATGCCAATGTGCCTGGAGAAGGAGAGCATAAAATAATGGACTACATACGCAAGCAGAGAGCACAGCCTGACCATGATCCGAATACACACCATGTCCTTTGCGGAGCTGATGCAGATCTAATTATGTTGGGCCTGGCTACACACGAACCAAACTTCACTATTATTCGCGAGGAATTTTTACCAAATAAGCCACGGCCATGTGATGTTTGTAATCAGCTCGGTCACGATATGGACAAGTGTGTTGGACTTGGTGCAGTTACTCCAAATCCAAATAGTTTTGCTCCCGATGTTCCTATTGGAAAAGAAGTCAAATTTATATTTGTTCGACTTAGTGTTTTAAGGGAATATCTTAAGAAAACACTACAAATGCCCAATCTACCATTCAATTACGATTTTGAAAGAGCCTTAGACGATTGGGTATTTATGTGTTTCTTTGTTGGAAACGATTTCTTACCTCATTTACCAAGCTTAGAGATTCGTGAAGGAGCTGTTGATCGATTGGTTGAGTTATACAAGAAATGTGTTTATAAAACTAAAGGTTATTTAACTAATTCTGGAGATGTTGACTTGGACAGAGTTCAACTGATCATGACAGATTTAGGAAATGTTGAAGATCAAATATTTAAAGATAGACAAAAGAGGGAGGTACAGTTTAAAGCGAGACAAAAAAGAGAAAAACAAAATTTTAAGGCCTTGGATCAATCTGTTTTTGGACCGACAGCTGTTGGAGCAAACGGACCAAATCTTATTACAAACTACAAACAAGAAGCTGCTGCTCTGAGATTGGGGTCAAGTCAATCGGGTGCAACAAAACGTACTAGCTCGGAGGCAAATTTAGACGAGGAGGAAGACAACGATGAAGTTCGACTTTGGGAAGATGGGTTTAAGACCAGATATTATGAGTCCAAATTTGATGTCTCTGCAGAGAATCTGCAATTTCGTTATGCTGTTGCACTTCAATATGTTAGAGGTCTCTGTTGGGTGTTGAAGTATTATTATCAAGGTTGCGCTTCCTGGAATTGGTATTTCCCCTACCATTACGCTCCGTTTGCATCGGATTTCGTTAATATTCAAGGACTATCGACAACTTTCGAAAGAGGAACCAAGCCGGTAAGTAAATGAGAACGCTTAATGTTTGCTGCTTATAGATTAGATTAAGGCATAGATTGATTACATTTTGCAATCAACATATATATAATAAAACATAAAATAAGGTGATTTAATATAAATTGACTACATATTTACATATTTTTTTTTTAATTCTAGTTTAACCCATTGGAGCAATTGATGGGAGTTTTCCCAGCAGCTAGTAGTTCACATGTACCGACACCATGGGCCGAGCTAATGTTTAGTCCGGTAAGTAAAAGTCTTGTTTATTTTGATGTATTTCAATCTAAATACTATATGGAGATTATAGAATCGGGTTCTTGTGATCTATGAAAGAGTATACAATTACAATTTTGCTCGTATATATTAAGAACATTTTCGATTTAAAGTATTCGTAGGTTATAACCACTTCCTTTTTGTATTTTTTTTATGTTCTAGGATTCAACTATAATTGATTTTTATCCGGAAGACTTTAAAATAGATCTAAACGGAAAAAAATTTGCTTGGCAAGGAGTTGCATTACTGCCATTTGTTGACGAAAAAAGACTATTTAAGGCGCTTATTCCGCTGCAGAGCAAACTGACTGACGAAGAAGGTTAGTTCAACTTAATATATATATATATGTATATATACATATATATATTTTTTATTTAAATTACATGATAAATAAGAAATTAAGTCTAGCATGATAATATATCCTTTGTCATTTTAAAATACTATCGTATGTAAACAGGAAATTTTTTGTCTTGGGTTATTATTGTTACTGAAATCAGCGCTTTTGTATAAACAGAGATACAGATGGACATAAACTTTTAAATTAACTTAGCTATTTGTACTGATGTGTTGTTCCATCTACGAATACTTGCTAAATTTCTCAAACTATTGTATATAGTCTTACATTTTCCATTTTTACAATCTAAAAAACATATAGGTCTTTATTTAAACTAATTAATTTTTTTCAAATATTTTCAGTTAAACGTAATAAAAGAGGAGAAAACAATTTATATATAAGCAAATTAAGTCCTCACTTCAAGAGTGTGCAAAAGCTGTACAAGTCAGATAAAACCACAGATGAAGAAAACCCCATATCATTCGATGGAATGAGCGGAACAATTTCATCATCTGATTGGAACGTGGTGTTACAAGGGTATGTAATATATGAATATCTAAAGAATGCATGTATAACTTAAAATACCTAAACAACATAAATATTTTTTATTTTTCTTTCAGTCATTTGAAGTCGCCTTTACCTGGATTACCTGATATAAATAATAACACTGTTGTTACTGTACATTTTAAAGACCCGATTTACGAAGAGGGATATAATTTCTTAGCTAAAAGGCTTCCAAACGCTGTTGATCCTCCTCAAGTTATTCCAGAAGATAGCCATCATAATAAAAATGGACCTATAATCGGTAATGCCATAATGCCATATATTCATATATATTTATATTTATATAGATATATATATATATTTTACATTTTATTGAATACCTATTTATTCTGTATTTATAAAGGTTTTGGAAATCATCAACAAAGGGCTTATCTTCCCCCGGGCGCTCATCGGCTAGTAAACAACAGCATGAGGGGAGCCAGAAACGATAATGGACAGGGTTATCAAGGGGGGTATCAGAACAATCAAAGAAATAATGCAAACTATAATTATCCTCAATCGCAAGGTAAATGCTATAAATAAGAGTTAATGAAAATGTTATTAACTCTGTACAATTTGTTCACACATAGGATATTATCCACCAAATCAAAATAATTACAATAGACAATATAACCAATACCAAGGACAAGGACAAGGATACCAGGATTCCAATTATCAGCAGCGTAATAATTATAACAATTCGAGAAACCAGAACTACCGCTCAACACAAAGAGGAGGCAATCATCAAAACTCAAATTATAGAAGATTTTAAAATTACTGAACTATTTTATACTCCTTTTGTATAATGGGACTCGTGGTTATTGCTTTTTAACTACACACAGGCACATACATATATTTATGTGTAGTGGCTTTTAAAGGAACATACTGAATAATTTTAATTGGTTTGATACTCTACTTATAGAAGTCCGCAATTAATAAATAAATGCATTTAACACCACACAAAAGCAATACTCTAACATATATAATTTGTTCTCAATGTGTCATTTTCCATACTTTCTTAACTCAGTCTCAAGCAGGATGGCAACGGCAAGTAAAGTAGAAGACACCGACGGAAGAACAAAGTCTTGATTTCTGCCACTACTTCGACTTGACTACGACTTCGAATACTAAATGTCTGGTATAAGTATATGTACAAAAATACATATTTATATAAATATACATATATAAATATGAATCATTTTGTGCAGTAGTTAACTAGCATTAACACGTTTAGTGAACTAAAAAAACTGTCAGATTTGGAATAGTCATGCCACGCTGAAACAAGTTTCCAATATATCCTAGAAAATGGAAGCCGCAATAAAATATTTACTGATAGCTTGGCTGCCTTTCGAGCATTGTAACCGGTAACTGGTAGCTGGGTAACCATATGTTGGTTTTCGGTTCACACTGTGTATCCCTGACAACGAGATTGCTGATGAGTTGGGCTGGGCTGGGACTAAAGTTGTTTGGTAGCAGCAATTTTGCACGGCACTTAAATACCACCCGAACATAGGACACGTCTTTACGACAATTTGCAGAGAAACAACAAGAGTTTTACATGTTAAAACTCATTATTTGTGTATGTCCGAGGATTGCTTGAACTAGAGAAAGCAAATAGCAAACAAAGTAGTTACTATCCTTGGCATGGACTGGGACCCTCCCTTCATTAGAATAGAAAATCAAGCTAGTTAGTAAATAAATTAAGAGAGCTTTTTGAATTACGGTTGCTGGAAGTGACAAAGGTTTTTTATTCACAATATGATTGTATATCATGTTATCCATATTAATATTAATAATTGTTCGATCGAACAAAACCTTGAATATATGAATAAGTAGCACTGAGCTTACTTTAATTGAATAGAACAACTTATTGAAAACTTGAATAAAACTTAGAGGCGTTAGCATTAAAAATGATAAAAGTTTCTAGATAAACATTCGTCTTTCTGGAGAGTAATACAGAAGGTTATCTTTGTAATTTTGCAACATCGTTACAAACCGTTTAATAAAGTTATCACGCAATATTAAGCCATTTAAAGGACCAATTTGTAAGTCAACTCTACTAGTGTCTTATAATAGGGCTTGGTAAAATCACGCTATTCTTATTGAGAGTAAATTCCGCTGATTCAAAACTAACCAATTCAAAGCAAATGCCATTCTATCACATTCTTTCTTGTGATGAAAAATTGATTTTTAAATTACTGCTATAATCTGCTTAGCCGATCATGTGAAAAATAGAAGGTTTAATTTCATGGTCTATAGTCTCCAATAATAGAACGAATCAAAAAACCACAAACATTTCTGGAATTGAGTATGAGATAAAGGTTGATAGTCAATCACATATGAATTTCCCGCATGTATTTCGGAAACAAATAAAAATTTAAAAATTATATAATAAATGTTCTGATTTAGGTAATTATTATACTTAGTGCGTTGAATACTATTTTTAAGTCAAGACTTCTTTGTTTAATTAAATTATGAAATGATCTCTTAAATAGGTTAAACTAGTAAATTTGCGTTCGCTTTTTATAAGTTTCACATTTTCGACAGACTTTTACGCTACATTTTTACTGAATACATAGTAAATAAAGTTGATATGTGAAACGAACTCGTTCATCTTTCAAAAGAGGTAAATTTGCGGCCCCAAATCAAATTTACATATTCAACAGACAATTACAGCACATTAATACTCTACCGCAATAGGATATACACTTTATTGAACATATTTGTTGTTGTACATGGGCATTTGTTAAGTGTCTACACAATAATTTGTAACAAAATATGGATAAGTTATTAAAAAACTAAAATATCACAAAATGAGTTAAGTCCATGGAATTGATTTTTGTTTATTTTTTGTATATTAATTATGAAAATACTGAGAGCGGCCCGGTGTAGTGATCTCGTAGCGCATGCAATTGTTTGTACTGATAAATGTACAGGGTATTTAGTGAGTGTTGCGGGTTGTATAAACACTGTGTGATTGATGGCAAGTAATTAGGAAGCTGATGCTGGTGGTGCGCCATCATTTGATTGAATTGTGATCGAATAAACTCCGGCGTTCGATCGATATCTTCCAAATATTGGCTATCGACAATTGATTGCCTTGCGTTAAATTCTGCACTGCGGGTATTGTCTGCATCCGGAGCAATGAGGCTCTCTATTGTGAATGCACGTTTGGGACGCGTAGGTAGTTCATCTGTAAATTCAGTTACGGCTAGCGGCGCCGACGCCGGATGCGTAATCTGAGGCCTGATGGTCTTTTTGTGCACTAGGTCAATCTGTGGTCCTTTAATATTGTAATTCCATTCCGTAGGTGGATAATGCATTTGGTCCATATTAAAATTGCCAGTATATCTGGCAATTGTTGCCAACTCACTGCTCACATGGTCGTTCTCGAGTTGTTTGACGCGAAATCGCTTGCGTCGCCTTAGCAAACTGCCGTTCTCGAACATACCCAATGCCTTGGGATGCAGGGTCCAGTAAGAACCCTTGCCGGCTTTGGTTATGTTGCGCGGCACTTTGATGAAACAATCGTTAAAACTTAGATTGTGTCTGAGGGAGTTTTGCCATTTCTGCATGTTGTTTCGATAATACGGAAATTTTTCCATAATAAAGCGATAGATTTCACTCAGTGGCAGCATTTTCTGCGGCGAATGCATTATAGCCATGGCCGTTAAAGATATATATGAGTACGGTGGCTTCTGGTCGCCGTAAGTTACTTTTAATGGTCGTGGCATTTTGCGTGGGACTTGGCGTGGCGTGTTCACAGTTTCTTTTTCTCACTTTGGGCTCACGAGATGTTCTTTCGGCGGCATCGACGTTTCAACTGGCAAGAATGTCTTCGGTATACTTGCTTTAATGAATGGCAGCTCGCAGCGACCGCATTACTCAACATTTCACTGTTGAGTGAGAGAGCAAGTAGTAGTGTTTCTCTTCGGCAGGCAGGTGTCAGCACAGTGAGCACATGTCGTTGTCTCTCTTTCGCAGCACCAATCAAACACGAGGGTGGAGCCAAGCTCGCATTGTGTGTCTGTATCGACCATTGTTGGCCAATCCCAACTGCAGTCGCAGAGAGCGCATAATGATTAAATCAAATAAATGAAACCTGGCTGCGTGTTGAAAAACGAGTATCGGGGTGATTATTTGATTAAAACTATTCAACTTGCTCATGCTAAATGCGTGTCAATGCGAATCAAAATTATATAGTCAGACACAGACAGTATTTGTGCTAAACAATAGCATTTTAAGTCTATATTGATGTGTTCTTTACTTTGATTGTTCCGATTGTTTTGTAATAAAGATAATAAATAAAGATTCTTCTATTGTCAAATTATTACTTTGCAATAAATACAAAAATTAAATCATTTTACTACAATACTTTGTGATAATGATATGTATTTGGAATACAAATCTGTTGTCATGGTTATCTGGATACTTAAAACTCAAAATCAGCCTTATTAAAATTAAATTTTTGTATTTTTATATTTTAAGGTTAAAATCATTCATTATTGACTTAAATATTATTTATATATATTTATTATAAAAATTTAAACGCAGTTTTTACATTTTAAATGTAAAATGTATTGACGAACTAACTTAAATTTATTGTGAAGTCGAATGTATAAAAACAATTTAATTTCTTCAAATTATGGGCCCCCGTTTGTTAACTTCTTTCCAATGTATTTTAAATACCGATCCAACCAATAGAGAAACGTTAAAAACTTTAACAAGCAACTTGAAAAGGTATCCCCCTATTTAACTTACCGCACATAAATTCGGATAACAAGCTCAAAAGGTTCATTCGAAACTCGAATCCAACACTTGCGAGGACCTTTCGTATTGGATCGATATACCAAATATGATAGATGTAGGCTGTGAACACGCCCTCCTGCAGCAATGTCATCAGTGACAGTGCGAAAAGGTGCAGATGATCCCACTTCCTAAGTAACAAGCGGTCCAGGTGATAATTAGCAGCACCTGCAGGTCTCACTAATTGTGGCTTACGCGATCCTTTTTCTGATCTTTTTTTCTCGAGCTCTGCGGCTGCTTTGCTATGGTTAAGATCTTACCTCTGCATCTATTGCTTGCTAAATTATATTAACAGCTACTTAAAAAAAAAGCGAATGAAAACATATAGCTTCTATTGAAGTCTATATTAGAAAAGTTGCTACAACATTCCATAACATACTTAAGAAGATTACATTTATTTAAAAGCTAAAGAGTCCGTCCCCCTCAAAATCTTCATGCATACAAAGAAAAGTTAGCAATTAATTTAAACTCGCGGAGAAAAATCTTTGTTGTGGCAGATATCTCAACCTCAGTCATCACTTAATAGGATAAATCGTGCCGAAATCGTATGGCTACCATGCAAACGATCTGCAGGAGTATTCTTGCAGCGGCTTGCCAGATTTCCGGTTTTTCTTGTTAAGTTAAAGTCTCGAACTGCGATTTGCGCCGACACTTCTGAATACGCTGTACCCATTAACAAACTGTCAAAAGGGGTATATTTATTTCGTAGTGAGAAAGTAGCGAATTGAAAAAAAATTTTTAAAAAGAGTTACAAGATCTTGGCCAGTAGTATAAGATGAGTGTGTTATATCATAAAAATAGTAATTAAATTACTTTAATTGTTATATTATGGTTCGGGACGTAAAAAAAGTATTTTATTTCTATAACATTTAGAATGAAGTAAATCGGATCAGTAAATCAAGCCCTAGTTTTGTATTAGTGCCGGAAAACATGATTGCGAGGTAAATTTCTTCGAAAATTAATTATGAACGTTCCCTTAAAGTTACTTACTATGAGGCAGTTAGGGTTTCTATAAGCTACTACTAAACAAACCTAGATAGTAAATTTCTATAGCTTACTCCTGTCACCAGCTTAGCTGTTTAATATCCAATCCAGACTTCTTACTACGTATTTGAATAATATATTTGTAATAATATTCTTATTCTGCATTTATATTAAATTTGATCTAGTATAAAAGTATATTTTGAATAAATATATGACCAAATAAATGGATAAAATGAATAGTAAATATGTAATGCGCTTACACTCAGTGAAGGGTATCTTTTAGTCGTACATTTTTATCAGGGATTACTTCGTTAATTGCCTTATAAAATGCCCATTTATGTTTAAGTAGCAAAAATCATGTTCAGCTCACTCGATTCTCTATCCGACCCATTGTTGACTGACACAAGAAATTGCACTAGCTAATACGAGTAAATGCTGTTCATTGTTGTTTCATTTCATAAATGATATAGCAAAAAGCCATCGCTATTTGGCTTACCTTTGTCGGGTTTTCTTTTCTGCTCAGAATCTCTTTATAAGAAATAAATATTTGAAAGCAACAAGCCGCCAATTTATTGAAGGGTAACACACTAATTTCAGAAGTTGAGTTGTATTTACCCCGAGGATAGTATACATCCCACCACACGCATACACACACACACATACATACACACCTTTCTACACCCAACAGAATTCCTACACACACTTATAAAGCAGGCGAAAACCAAACTGCCCAGTGGGAATTTTGCAGTAACTATTTTTTACGCATATTTTCGTTTTTTTTTGTATAGAATTGAAATAAAACGCTTAATAATATAATGTTTGGTGAACCTAAAAATGCTAAAGATTGTCCACGCGATCGTGTTTTCTTAGAGACAAATACTGATTACCACTCTGAAATTTGAAGTGACCATTTCAAACAAATTCTTATAATTTCATTATTAAATATTATATTAGAATATTATAACTATACATATACTTTGATAATATATTTCGGTGTTTCCGTGTATATCATTCTGATAATAACATATGAATTCATTATCATGAATATTTCGACTGGCGTTCCTACTGTGTCTTTGAGGTAGGCATCGACATCAACACCAAGACCACTACACACAGATACGTTCATCGTTATAGTGTCGACGAGGTGAGAACGATCAGCGTCAACTCTTCCCTTGCAGCGGCAAGGAGGAATCATTTGCGCAGCTTCGGCGAGAAGATTTTAACAAGAGAACTGGCGTAAGGAGCATCGCTTGCCGACATGGCATAAGCGGGGCGTAAATGATTGCACATCGGGATAGTCCAGGGATATTATTTTTTCTTGTTTTACTTCACATTGAATCGAAATCAAATTAAAGTCGGCGGTGTATTTTCCTCTCTGTATGTGTGTGTGTGTGTGTATATGACGAAGGCGGAACACATTGTGTATTTTGCGATTTGAACATCCACAAGTTGCGGCATCCAGTCTTTTATGGTACGTACATACGTAGATATATCTTTGAGTATGTGTGTGTATGGTGGTTATACTTATGTATAATAAGAGGAGTGTTCGGACATCAGACTAACAAACAGACCGCGCACAAACAGCATACAGTAAAATCGCTTCGATGGAAGCCATAATGACTTTAGCTTCTTTCTACGAACCGAGAAATGACTACCAATTTGGAAATACCGCTTTCGACTTGCGAGACAGTGTGGCGATTGCTGAGGCTCGTAACGCTGATGCACAACCACACACACACACAAACACACACCGACAGCTGCAGGTCTGTGCGTGTGTATGTGTACACGCTGAAAGCTTAAAAGCTGTTTGCTTTAATCTGTATGCACACACGTACTTGCGCAGCCACAAGCTGAAAGGGTCCTGCGTTTTTGCCGGTATCAGCATGAGGAACTTTTCGTGGCTATGCGAATTGAAAGTGGATAAGAATGGGTAGAAAGACGCAGATAGACGATTGTCGAAGGTGTTTAAGTCTTTGATTAGTATCAACAACCGAAAGATACCAACATGATCATTTGAGTTTGCAGATTTAAAAAAACACGGTGCAAGCTCTATTAAATTAACATATGTATATTTGAAACGTTTATAAATATTTCACTGAGTATTTTTTTATATATTAATATATAAAATATAAAGGCTTTCAGGTGCGATATGTTTTCGTCCAGTAAATATAAATACAGCTTCTTCATTGTACAGGTAGCAGATCCCATTTTAAACTTTATGAAAACACTGACAGCTAGGGTCGGTGAGCTCCTTCACAACTTTAATATTCAAATTTACTGCGCTATAAACATTTTATTTAGAAAAGTGATAATTTGAACATCAAGTTGCTACTCTTAAGCCGAGACCGGAATACCCTTACGATCGATGCGAGGGTCGTTTGATAAGTCCGTGACTTTTTGAATAAAATATATTTTTTTCGTCAAAGAAGCGTTTTATTTCTCAACATAATCTCCTTTTAGCTCTATACATTTAGTCCAGCGTTTTTCCAATTTTTTTATTCCTTCCAAATAATAGGTTTTCTCAAGGCCCTCAAAATAGTCGTTTGTTTCTGTGATGACCTCTTCATTTGACCCGAATCTCTTACCGCCGAGCCATTTCTTCATGTTTGGAAACAAAAAATAGTCACAGGGGGCTAAATCTGGAGAATATGCTGGATGGGGTAGCAGTTCGTAGCCCAATTTATGAAATTTTGCCATGCTGACTACACACGTGTGCACCCGTGCATTGTCCTGATGGAACAGCACTTTTTTTTTCGCCAAATGCGGTCGTTTCTGCTTCAAATCAATATCGAATCTGTCCAAAAGCTCTGAATAATATTCGCCGGTGATCGTTTTACCCTTTTCAAGGTAATCGATGTGAATGATACCTTGTGCATCCCAAAAAACTGTGGCCATGACCTTGTTGGCCGACAGACCCACCTTGGCCTTCTTTGGTGCACGTTCACCCGGAGAAACCCACTGTCTTGATTGTTCTTTGGTCTCTGGTGTGGTGTGGTGGATCCATGTTTCGTCTACGGTAACGAAACGGCGCAAAAATTCGTTTGGATTGCGGTTGAACATCGCCAAACACTCCTTTGAAATGGTCACACGGTTGCGCTTATGGTCGTGTGTGAGCAATCGCGGCACCCATCGCGCGGAAAGCTTTTTCATGTCCAAATATTCATGTAAAATGTGATGTACCCGTTCAGTTGAGATGCCTACAGCCTCAGCTACCTCACGCACTTTCATTCTCCGATCATCCAATATCATTCCATGGATTTTGTCGACGATTTCTGGCATGACGACCTCTTTTGGGCGACCTGAACGTTCGGCATCACTTGTACTGGTACGACCACAACGGAACTCAGTAAACCATTTTTTAACCATTGAAATTGATGGTGCAGAGTCCCCATAATATTTATCAAGTCTTTCCTTGGTTTCGGTGATGGATTTTTTACGCAAAAAATAATGCTTAATTAGCACACGAAATTCACTTTTTTCCATTTTCGTTAAAATTCACGAGATCGTCTGCTTTCAATGCCTATAAAACGCAAACTAAGAAACGCAGCTTTCTCAAAATTTTACAGTCAGCTGTTAATCGATAACTGCTGACAGTGTTGTATTTAGAGCAGGTGCGCGGCAAATACAAAAAGTCACGGACTTATCAAACGACCCTCGTAGCTGGTATATTTAGTTTATTTGCGAAGATTTACTTACCTGTAATACCGATATTAAAAGTAATAATCTGGCACAATATATAATAAGGCATGGTAATAATGGACGTTTTGAAAGAGTCTTAAGATATTTATTTTTGTTCCTTGAAGAATTAAATAAAATGGATAAGAGTTTGAAAAACATAAGAAGATACCTTAAAGATACTATCCCAATAACATAAAACCCAAGATATGTGACAAATAATCGTATTAATAAAATAAGCGCCTGCTTACCATGTCCGATGTACTTTTTCTATATAGGGAAGCTTTCAAATCGAAGTCACTTGATCGATGTGTGGGGATGTTGATTTTCCATTTTCAACTGCCTATTTTGCATTTTTGTTTGATGTACAAACCCGTTTATTTCTTTCTTAGTTTTCATGGTAATGAAATTGAATTCCTACGGTATCTAATACAAACTTACTGTGGACATACACAACATACGTGGGTACGTAAGTTAAGTGTTTATTTAATTAAATACACAAATATTAGCAACCGTTCATATAATATACAAATCAAAGTCAAACTAAAATTTTACTGAAAAATACCTTGTACCCACGCTGACAAACCCACGCTCTTTCCATGATATAGTGAATTAATCATTCTTGAAAAATTGGAAAACACTCTAGTCACTATACGAGTCAAAACATTCTCTTTATTTTTGGTCTAATTTCCCAAAATAAATGCAATATAATTTTTCTGCGGGTCATTATTACTTTTATCATAAAAGGTCTCTTCAAATCTTGTAAAAATAAAAACGTTTCGTTTTATCGAAGGAAGTCTTTATTGGAATAATTATGGCTTCATGGCATATGTGCAAGTAATGCTCTAATAAGAGACCACAATGAAGTGAGCACGTGACACTTGCGGTTTCAAATTATTAAACTGTGTATGCGCACTACGAGAATGCGAATGCGAACACTGAGAATAAATTGCCTAAGCCAACTGCGGCTCATTAACTCTTCATGGCAATTTGATGGCAACATCAGCAGAAGCAGGAGAATTATTGCTACAAACAAGTGTATCGCCTTTTTTGTGGGTATGTATGTGTGCATAAAAATGTCTGCGGTCCAGTCGAGATCTACACCCTCCCCCTATTGTAATAATATAAGGCAATCATTTGCTGAATAACACATAAAAGCTACCCTGTCATGGGAAGGACCCTTTTGCCAGCAAAGATTTTGCCTTCTGCTTTCTGCTTCCTTCTTTGATTTATTATATCATTACGATATTTATAAGTTTGCACTTCCAATTGCCTTGTACTTCCTACAACACAATTAGATGTAAGTTGCAAAGTGTTTTATTGGCAAATATTGTAGGTCTTTTTTCAAGTCGAAATAAAATTTATTACCAGGAGAGTTCATTTTTGAAGATTTATGCTTTAAGTTGATGGAAAATCACTTTATCGTAATCAAAAAGAATATTTCTTACTTAATTTTGTTCTAAATTTTAGCTTTGAGTACCGTAAAAGAGTTTCAAAAGTATGAAGATGAAAACCTAAATTTGGGGCAAGTTTCAATTTATTGCTAATATTGAAATATATTGGAACTGTTGAAGATACTGAGAACTCTCTCACCATATATATAAATAACCTGCGGCACTAGACCAAGTTTTCAGGATTAATAGATTTTGTTATGTTACCCTTGAAGGTGGTATATGTTTTAGGAAAGAGGTGTACTTTGTTCCGCTTTGTCACGCAGTTCAAGGCAAAGACGTGTTCTGGTTTTAAAAGTATCGTGAATAAAAGCTGATACTGAATAGTCGGATCGGAACGACATATAGTTAAAGCCATCTAGCCGAGGCTGAAGCAAGCGTGATCTGCGTCTATTGCCAAGACGTACTTTCGAATTTAGGACTGCCAAATTTTGTAACAATATGTTTTATTGTTGCCTGCAAATCAAGTTTGCATAAGGATTTTACCACGTCAGGACCTATTTATAAAATATACTTTATAACATATTTGTACAATCAAACTGTATTCGGTTTTCAATTTTTGTTTAAGAGCATCTTTAAACAACATTAAATCTTATACTATGTTAGCTATCATCGTCAAAAGTAATGTACAGTGAAAAGTTAAATCTGATTACTATTATCTAGTGTACAGAATTGTCAGTTAAACTATTGGTGAGAAATTTGTTGGTATAAAGTAAAATTGCCTTTTTGTTTTATTTCACCAAATGTTATTTAAGAAGATACTACCCGCTGTGCTGACCAAAACCACCGGCAGAAGGTTTTGCTTTTGGGGCGTAGCTTCAAGTGCATAAGAGGAATATTTTTTCTATGAGCAAAGCCAATAACAGCGCGCAATATTAGGAAACCGATTCACAGTAGTAATAAGTGATGGATAATAATTGAATTCGTAACGCCTTTTCGAAACTGCAGACAGGGTACCATATACCCTGTATGGAAAAGAATGGATTGCAGGGTATCTTACGGTCACGGTTAAATAAAGTGAAAAATTGTTTTATAGCAAATGAGAACCTAAACTAAACTCTACCAACCTGCTACCTGTCACTGCCAATAAACATATATTTAAGGGTATACCAAAGCATATATGGTGTACAGTATACCACATAGCAAAGGTAGTGCAGTTAAAAAGGTATTCATATTTTTCGGAAGATATGAAAATACAAAACCCATTCCTTTCTAACCCACGGGGTACAAACAAAATACGTAAGAGTTCACGCAATTATAACAAACAAAAGAGAAACATCACTTCCATTCCTGGCAGGGGGGCAGCAGCCAAGCCGAGATTCTGTTGGCAGGTCTTTTATCTCGCCGCTAATTTCCTATCCCCAACTGGTTATAATGGTTATGGATGAATTAATAGCGTGTATGCCGATGCCAAAACAAATACTATTAAATAATGAAGCGTTAAAAACTGAATTAATTTGTGAGCGCGGCGCGTTTCATCATTATTTATCCAAATTAGGTTTAAACGCAGACAAAACGATTTGGGTAAACAGAATTTTAAGCTTTTCTCCTCCATGCTTATATGCCTTTGTGTGTGAATTTATTGTCAGTAAAAGGGAATTCATTCTACCAATTTCGGTAAGAGGATCTTTTTTATTTCTATAGTATATCAAAGAAGAGATCGGCATATACTTGATCTGTGTATAGGATTAGGATAAGAGTCTCTTTTAATTTTTTTGCCAGAAACTAAGGGTGCACTAGGAAAGTTGCATGCTTGATAATGCAAACATAGTAAATAAAAACCTATCACTTCTTGAAAAAGGTTTGCTAAACATGTTGTGTTGCTCCTATTTAGTTCGACCATATCACGTCACGTCGTGTTATATAATTTTAATTAGTTGTACGAAAATATGACAAATGACAAATATGACAAGTATGAGCAAAGAATATATAACCTGTCTTGCGGCCCGTAGCCAGGCATGTGCATGGTTTGCGGTGCGCAAGGGCTCCCGCATACAAGGACGTCCTTATAATATCCTTGCACCCATTGATAATGGGTATAATAATTAGAAGAGTACATATATTTTCAATTCAGAATAAGAGGCCCGGATGTATAGATATTTAAGAACTATTGATAATTTTGCCGAAAAAAATATGATTAGTATTCGGTATTCGGTAGTATTTTAAAGCAAGGAAATTATAGCATACTATACATGTCTTCAATATGTTTTATACAAGGGAACCCGACACCGTCGCTACTTCCCTGCCTTCCTTACTATAATCTGATATAATCTTTGATCATATGCAATATATATCTAGATGCTAGATTACATTGTCAAAACATTGACTTGTGCAAGCTTGAGTTAGATAATTCACATTAAGTTTATAGCAAACTACTGTAACTCAATATAATCTTTGATCATATTGAACATAAATATGTCTAGAATACATTGATATAGCTTGGACATTTCACGCAATACTTTTAATCAATGAAATTGATCGGTTTTATAAAAAACAAAAAACACACACTTTTGAGTTGCGTAAATCTTTAAAAGTAACCTGATTTAAGGTTGAAAACGATCTTAAGAATCTCAGACAGTTTGCAGAGGATGTGTAGGCTCTGATGTGTTATGGCTGCATATCCTAATAATATCTCGCACATAATTGACTTTTAGAGCCCCAGAACCGAGAGCAGTTAACCGAGGCATCGGATAACTCTGCGCTCTGGCCCCAAAACAGCCGTCAGCAACATCCAGCCTTATTCGGCGAAATGCTTCAATCGAAAGACATTGCGTCGCCACTCAGCGGAAACACACTGCGCTGCTGTTGCTACACACATACCTATACCCTTTTTAGGCAACCCAAGATGGCCAGTCAGTCAGAGAGAGAAAGAGAAAAATGGAGGACGAGGAGTATCGGATATATGGTGTGTCTAATCGGATCCGCCGCTTTTCACTTATAAAACGAGCGACGCGAAAATGTTTATCGAGTCATATTAGAGCGATTAGCCGCAATCTCTCACTGAAGTTCAATTTGATGTTGAGTGGGAAGTGCAAGAGTATGTGTTCTTCGGCGCGTCAAATTGGGCGCATTTGGTTCGTTTCGTTTCTTTCGTCTACCTTGTTTTCAGCTTATACACCGCCAGGTTTGTTAATGTGTCGGTGAAAAGAGAGAAGACCCCGCCGAACGAGCGTACGTTTGCATTTTCTTTAAAGCAGCCGAAATATGTAATTACTGCCTCGGTCCAATTATGTGTATTCATCTTCACCGCCGCTGCCGTTGCCGCAGCCGCAGCCGAAGCCGGGCGCAAAGAACATATTTAACGCTTTGGAGTAACCGTGCCATAAACAAACCGTCATACGTGTACATCCATTAATTGGAATCATTAACTTCACCTCGCTCCATAAATAAATATTGGTTTAAGTAAATATTCCGATTCCATCGGAAAAGGCATTTAAATGCAAAAAAAAACTAGGCCAATCTTGCTATCGATCGTCCTTAAACTAAATACTATCGACAGGTACTGTCAATTTAATAAATTATACCTAACCAAATGAATATTTCTTAGGATTGTTATGTGTATAGCGTGGCTTCGAGCGACACTCTTCTTATAATGTATGAAAAAGACAATATGAAATACACATAGCGAATGTTGAATTAAAGCCACTATTTCTTCATTAAAAAAAAAAAATTCCTGGTTTTTATCGCTCTTACGTTTTGCGATAATCTGAAAAATTACTGCTATCGATAGCTTAACGATTCCACTGTATCCTTACCTCTTTTAACTTTTGCGATAGTCTTAAACGACTAGTATCAATAGCTTAAAGTTTCTTATTGGTAAGTGTCTATAAAATCATGACTATATCATTGTCTGAATTCGGTAAAGTATACTTGATGAGTTGATTAAAGCAACTTCTCCAATGTTAATATATAGATCAAATTTGTATCATATCGTCAAAGGTGTTTTATAATGATACATTAATGGCATTTTCGGCTTATGTCGATTATTAGATATGTACTTTGAGGTCTAGCTTGTTTCGAAACTGAGCTATTAAATTTGAACCATACTAAGGACACACCCTTGATCTACCCAAGATCTGCTCATAAGAACATGCTTGAAGAATACAAAATTTGATTTTTTAAATTTTATTTTTTATTTTCATAGCTTTGTCTCTAAAGATTCCCTTAATTATTCAGTGCGAAGTTGAAGAATACTTTCGCTTGTCTACTTTCCAATAAATATGATCTAATATGTGAATACTTTGACATCTGCGATAGAGTAGTTCTTGAAATAATTCAGCTACCTATAAGAGTATATACAATTGTGAGGGAAGTTTTAAATTATGATATATACATAGATTTATTTGAATTTATGTTCAGTAAAATATACTATACATATACAGATGTATACGTAGTCTATAGATCTATAGGTCTGGCTTAAAGATAATCCTTACTACAAAAGGAACTACGCTGAAGTACATTTGCGACTTGTGATGATCGCTTTACTATATGTTTAGTACTATATCTACTGCTCTGACACTGAATCGAGAAAAGTATACTATCTCTATATCGTTCGCATACCAGAGCTTATTCTATTTTGAACTTCCGGTCCTCGGTATGTTTGCGGCGGTGGTATAATAGGAAAGTTGTTGCAGTAACTGCTGTGCAAATTCCCGATCGGGGTGGACATCATTAGCAGTGGATGGGCCATGGCTGCCAGATCGTAGGTGGCAGCGGTAATTCCCGCACTACCCGACTGCAGACTGGCAGAGTTGAGGCCGGACACGTTCACCCCGGCGGCGTAGTGCAGGAATGGAAGATGCGTTGAGGCCGTTATCGTATGCAGGGGCGGTAGTGGGCGCTGTCGCTGTTGCTCTTCCGCTGATCGGCTCGACATTGTAGCTATCGTGGGCGGACATTCAGCCGACGGTGTGCGCGGGTAACTTGCGATATTTGTGAAGGAGTTACCGCAGTCCACAACATCTATATCGGCACGATCGTCATCATCGTCCTCCTCTTCCGATGCCTGTTCCGATGGTTTGTCAGGTGTGATGAGACTTTCGATAGTGAATGAGCGTTTGGGGCGATAACTGTTGGTGCCCTCCAAGTCGAGATTCTTCAACAGCGTCGCCTTGGCCATATTCGTGGCGTTTTCAGCGCCGGACAATGCAAGGTAGCGTGGAGATTGCGGCAATGTTGCACTGCTATTACCGTGCTGCGGAAGCAGGCCGTGTGTGCCGTGTAGTCTCGGCGACACGCGACTTCCATGATGCGGCATTATAGCTGCAGTATCCACACTCATGCCAGGACTAGTCGTCATTTCCATTGGCGGTACTGCGCTACCGCCGCCTGAACGGGCGGTGAAGATGAACCGATTGAGATTCGCCAAAGCGGTAAGCTCCTCATTCAGCAGATTCTTGTCTGTCTTATGCAACTTGAAGCGCTTTCGCCGTCGCAACAAGCTGCCGTTTTCAAACATATCGAACGCTTGCGGGTGTAGAGCCCAATAGGCACCTTTACCAGGTCTATCGGGACGTCGCGGCACCTTGATGAAGCAATCGTTGAAACTCAAATTGTGTCGCAGCGAATTCTGCCAACGTTGCGTGTTTTTGCGATAATACGGAAACCGATCCGTGATGAACTTGTAGATATCGCTGAGCGGTAACATCTTTTCGGGGGAACTCCAAATGGCCATCGCTGTTAGCGATATATACGAATAGGGAGGCTTTTGATCGCCGTACGATTCGCGCGACGGCCTTGGCATTATTGTACTAGTATTTCTCGATGTCGCGAACGATACGATTCGATTCGGTTCGATATAGTTTAGTGGTCTGTGCGATTTTTATTTTGCCAAAAAAACTTCGTCATGCCAAACATAATTTGCGTCGGTTGGCGTTTTAGACATGTTCAGACGCGTAAACACAATGGACTTATAGATATGTAGCTCGTATTGTGCGTCATTTTATCAATTGCAAAATTGATTTTCGCATTAATTATTCGCTCCGACATGGCGAAGGTGCGACGGTAGAAATAGTTTGCTAGTCACGTCAATAATCGCCGCACAAAACGCGCTGCACGCTGGTGATAAGCTCGTGTGATTCGGCGAGAAAACACAACATACACCGAAAGCGCTCTCGAATGTTTGACCGGTCTGGCGAATTACCATCTAAAGCTGAATACGAGTACGTGAGCGGCAGTGGCAACTCCGGGCAACTCCATGCAGCAAGGCAGCAGCAACGTGAGCAGCAGCGTCAGCGGCAGCGGCAGCGAAGATAACGACACAACAGAGACCCGAAGCAAAACAAACGAAGAGCCCGACGCGGCGCGCAAAACAAAATCACTGTTACAGCAGACTAACAGACGGCATGTCTGTCTGTCTCTCTGTCCGTCTGTCTCTCCGTCTGTCGGACGGTCGGTTATTGTACTAAGTGAGCAATGCAGCGCAGAGTGGAGCAGAGCAGAGCCGAACTGAGCAGGCAGCGCAGAGTAGACCGCGCGCAGTACACACGGCAACCAACCACAGTGAGCAATGCAATCAAAATATAATCACTCACATCATTGCCCCCGTGCTCTCTCCCAATCACCGCGATGCCAATGTATCATCCCTCTAAAACGGCGAAACATCAAAGGAGAGAGCCGAGAAAAGAGACTCAGAGATTTTGCTAAACGAACCAGAGAACCAGTTTTTCCAGACCAGAGACGACCACACCAAGCACACCGGGCAGCGGTAGTGGCAGAGCTAAGTGTGGAGTGTGTGTATGGCAATATAACGCGAAGCTATTCCAAACAAGACGATGGTATAGTGGCAGGGAGTGTCTACAGACACTTGGGGCTTAGCGACTACATACAATAAACGACTGCACAATCGACAAAAGACCGAGCCGAGCCGGAGCAGAGCAGACCAGACCAGGCCAGCCCGGCAGCTGACGACCCAATATGAGCGCGAGGTGTTGAAAAAGAAAATTACATCCACTTTAGCGATTTACTGATTTTACGTTTTCATAATCTTGTTAGTTAATTTGGCTGCTTGAGAGCAAACTCTCGACCAGGCAGCGACTGAGGCAGAGGCAGCGCAGCAGCGGCCACTTCATTCGAGCCAATTTGTTTTTCTACCATACACAGTTCAGCACTATTTAGAGGTACATGCATAAATACGAGCACACGTACATACACACATGCATACATACAAATACACACACGAATTCGGATAAATTTTACGTCTTTTGTTCCACTGTGCACTGCACTGTGTAGTGTATGCAATATTAATACTGTTTTGTATTCTATTCCGTATTCCAGATCGTTTGAATCAATTATACGTTTTATTGCCAAAAGACAAAAGACCAAGGCAATTCGATTTACTTAACGCCCCCCTGCACGCTCAGCTACATGCACTCATACACATATAAGTACTTCCTTACACACACAGACATACGAACATTATTTGTAAATACAAACAAATTCAATTTCTAGCTAATTTGAGTGTTCATAGAGATAACGAGGTTCTCAACATCGAACAACTACAACAATAACAGCAACAACAATGCAGACGACCATCAGCCCCAACAAAAAGAGCAGAGAGCGAACGACTCTCTCTCCTTCTCTCTTTCTCTCTCTCGGAGAGCGTCACTGAGAGAGAAATAACACAAAGCAGTATGCGTACTATTGTTAAACACAAGCAGCAGTAAGCAGTGTAAGCCGACAAAAAGAGATAGCACGACAGTGTCGGACATTGTGAAGCATCTATCTTGCCTCTCTGCCATTTGTTGAAAGGGAAGGTTGCATTTGATTGGTACAAGCACGCCATACATCTTAATGGGGCGGAGCATTTATTTGTATTTCAACAATGAAAAGGTTGAGTAAAAACAATAATTATAATAAAATAAATGTTGATACACACGCATATGTATTTGTATAAATTGAATTCACTTGTAAATGGCAAAATTCACTGTTGTTGTTAAGTCTTTGATCAGGAAATGCACGCTTGATAGCATCGAAACGTAATTTAACGTTATTTGTAATTATTTACCAATCTATTTGAAGCTTGAACTAAAAATTGCTCAATGACTTTATGAGTTCATACATGAAAGCTTTAAAAACATATTGAACTGTTGTTAACTTGAAGAATTTCGAGTGGTTTTCATTTGCTAATTCAAGAAGCTCTCTTTCAAATAAAAAATGTATTATAAAATAAAACTGAAATATATAAACACAAAAAATTATTAATGAGTATGAAAAATTTTTTTAAATGGTATTAATAAAACAAAATATTTAATGAAGTATGTGCTAAAGGTGCAGAATATTGAGCCTTGCTCTTGTTTTTCATATGAAACATCGAGAATTACTGATTTTATTTATATGAAACATCGATGTTTTTTCATGTAACATCGATATTTTTGCATATCTAATAGGTGGTATATGGATGTACACTTTTTTTTTCTACATTTGGATTTTTTATTTCAAAATTAATGATTTGAACGTTTGCGATTGCGACTTACTTGATTTATTCCGAAAAATAAACACTTTAAGCCCTACAAATTTCACAGGACAAAATAATAACAACCAGTTTTCTTCATGTATACAAAAAATATCTTATTTTATTACAAACAAAATGTTAAAAAAAAACGTTTGCAAAACAATTTATCCTCTTTACCATCAATAGATAATGTTTGGTAACGATTAAAATTCAAATAACAAAATTAATAATATACCATGTATTTACGATATTATATTATTTTATTTACATACATTAGCACTAGCCTATTTGACTCTCTTCATCTTACCATTTACTTTTTATTTATGGTTTGCCACACCCACGCCTCACATGTCGTGAGTGTCAAAAAGGTCATCTACAAGGCGAGGGTGTAAACAGGACTAATTAATATGTAAAGTAGACTTAATGAGATAACATATTTATAATTGATAGTCATTGTTAAGACCATATGCTTTTCTAGGGTCAATTTAGTATTTAGTTAGTATTTTATGTACGTACTATATTTAATATTTACAAAATAAATTTGCATAGAGTTTAGATTGGTAAGTAAGTAAATACTAAAATAATATTCTGCATTTTCCATAACTTTAAAGAAGCTGAAAATGAATTATTTACTAAAAAATCTTTCATTATGTTATGTTGTATTTTTTGCTTACATTGCCAAATTAATCAACGTATTTTTGCCATATTTCTTATAATAGGAAAGTGAAAAATGATTTGCGATTTTACACGCCCTGCTTGCCCTGTCTGACCTCCATCCAAATATTTTGACAACTCAGGACCGACAAGAAGAAAATTATGAAAATTCTTTCCAGAATTCAGCTGATGATTCGATGCGAAGCATAGTAAAGCATTACAAATGTTAAACATGGAATTCCTTTTATGTTAACATTTTTATTGCCAATGAGCTATGCTTCATTAATTGCATTATACCCTGCATTGTAATGCGATGTAATCGCAACCACAATCACAACAAATTTCACGCCAAAGCAAATTTAACACAACACGAGTTAAATTTGTTAGCCCACGTTGGGGGGAAGGGAAAGTGGAAGCGGAATGTTAAAACTGCCATCCGAACCAGGCAGGCAGTCAGTCAGTCATAAATCTCTTTCGTATTTACCGCCTTATTGTTGCTGTTACACTTACCGTGCTGCTAGCAGTGCCACCTCCCCGCCGCTTTGACATTTGCCTTGTAATAATCAGGACTTCCGACTCCGATTCGGATGCGGTGTGAGCATCCGCAGCAGACATTCCCAAAATGAACGCTTTAACGCGATTCGTCGCGGTACACGGTTTAAATTTGCCACAATTATCCATTATCCGAAAAAACACAACGGTAGCAAAACAAAACTTACCCTGTGAATGTAAACATGCGAACATGCGTCAAACAGTCTCAGCGTGTCAGTCTCAGCAAAATTTGAAATTATTTAAAATTCCATTAAAAATAAATATGAAATACATTTCCTGGTTTCCACAGTACACGGAGTTTCTGTCGACTGTATGGCTCCGTTCTAGGACGTTCTGTTTAGTTATAAACTCAGGGATCTTATTGTAACATTTGTTATTTACGAATAAGTAAGAGATAAAACATATTATATAGAAATACTATTTAAAAATCGTAAATTAAGATTATTAAGATAGATTAAGATGATATTGCAATCCAACAAAGGTTTCACTTTGGCAGATCTAAATCAACAAATTATTGATATTAGATTTCTATCAGATCGACTTTTGGTTTCAAAGTTTCATTTTCATTTTTGTACAGCAATTAAACATGATTAGAAAGCAGTTCAAAAAAGAATACGCAATCCTTGGCATACTAAATATTTACATGCTTGGTACATATACATATGTAGTTCAGGTAGTTTGGATCTCCTCTTGGTACAGATTAAGCTTTGGCGCTTTTTCGGATTGGTGATGGCTTCTTCAGTCCCGTAGCGAGGCGTGTGCAGGGTGTGCGGTACATGGAAAAAAAAAAACAGTTGACAAAAACCCTCATGTGGAATTTGGTGCATACACGTGTATGTTTTAAAATAGCTGAGATCTCGACGTTCAAACGAACGGATTTTGCTTAACTGATGCTAAACAAAAATATTTGTATTATACATATGTATATGTATAATTTGTGGGGTCTGCCACGCCTTCTCATGCGTGTTCTTCTACGTAAAATTGTTATAAAAACTGTATCTCTTGGCCTCGTTATATACACTAGATTGAATAGTAATTTATGTACATATATAATACGACGATAAAGGGGTGGTAACCGGGTCGGAGCGTAGGTTTCAATCTTAAATCTTAAAATTTTGAAAAAGTTTGACATGTATCCATAAGACTTTGTTAATACCGGAAAATTATTTCACTAGTGTATCATCTACTTATCATAATAAAATGGGCCCGTTCACTACATAGAAACAATTTTGGGGGTCGTAGGCAACTACCACCGGGTCCTGCATATGGATCAGTATGCTCTCGCAGAATTAACACACCATAAACACAGAACTTATTCAAAAAACTCAAAAAATCAGATACAAATTTCGATTGTGGATAGTCATTTCAATATTAAATGTATGCAATTGTGTATGTTAACTATCTTGTTGAAACAACTGTTATTCTTTGTTAAACATTACGGACAAGCGCCGCACATCCCTCTACCATCTGATCTCACAGATCTGTCTTGACTTTATCGAGTGTGAAATGAACAAGTAACGAGTATTGGGTTCGACTGAAGACTTAGCACCTTGTTAATTATGGACATGTGTAGCAGTGTGTGTTATATATGTGTCTGTGTGCTTTACCCACACACACATGTAGGTAACATATTTACTCAAATAAACTGTGACGGCAGCCTGCTGTTGCACCACCTGTCGCATTAGGGCAAGCATTATGTATCATTGTTCATAGTTCCATCAAATTACAAAACACATAAAATTTAAGATGCACCTATTACTTATCCCTGTTGTTGTCAGAGAAGTGTAGAGATAATTAGATATTGACCCTACAGCATGTAGGGGATCTCGCACGTCTCTTCACTTTTTACTTGCCGCCGCTGCCGGCCGCCAACACAGCGGCACGCCTGAATTTCGGCGCTGAACCGCAAAAAAGGTGTTAGAAAAGGCGATCCCAGGTAGCTGCATATGTGAGACGTAGGCGTGAATGACTCCACACACTCATACTGAGATACACATCCATTTTAGATACTTTTGAGTGTCGTTTCTATATTTGTTTTTAGGCATTCAAAACTGTATTTATTCCCTGTGTGTAAAAAATAGGGCAATATGTTTCAGAAATACAATACAATTCAAAAATCCCTAACTGGATTATAAATCAGACGAAGCATGATTTGCGACATTTGGTTTTTTACATATTTATTTTGATGTTTGTTTTATTGTGTTTCATGTTCATTCGTTGCAAATGAGTTGGAGTTGCATTCAGTGTTCGGTAGTGCGATCGTAATTAAATTATGAAATAATTTTGAGGTTGCAGTCAAACTCACTCGTCCACGAGATATCCTCTAAATATCCAAATTCATGTTTGTTTGTAAAAAAATAATAATAGAATAGAATACAACAAATTTGCATTTAAAAATAATTAAAAAGTGCCTTAAATATGAATAATTTCTTGATACTATTTTACTCTTCTACGTTTTAACAGATATTTGACCTATATTTTGAAAATAAGTTTAAATCCAGAGTATATTTTACTTAAAGTATAAAGTATAATATATTGTATAATATAAGATACATAATTATATACATAATATCTACAATCTTCTTGGTCCAAAGGAAAATATTGTATTGTATATACACATTTAAAAGCTAACATTTTTGCGGCATCAACAAAACACCAACATTCAGTGGAACTAACCACCTCTTATCGGTAACCGATGAATCTCATTGCAAGTATCGGAACTAGTACACGGAACAACCTGTATGTCAAGTGGCAACACCAACGTCGCGGCGGGCCAGACCGCGTTAAGAAACTGATCAGCCATCAGAAGAAAACACGACAAAAATGTAAACACTACCCAAACAAAACAAAACATTCGTACATTCACAAAACTTTTTATTCCCTAATAATTTTAAGAAAGTCATCTATAAGCTTTAAGATGTTGAAAAGAATCTTAAATCTTGGCCAGAAATTTAATATCAAGTTTCGCTAAAACCATTGTTTTTTAAGACAGTATGGTCCCCCAAAATGTAGCCCGATGAATGCTACAACTTATTCACCATCAATATTATTAATATTTTGCATCACGAACTGAATCAGAAATATGGCGAACTAATTTAATTGAGAAAACACACAATACATTTTTGTCTTTACATCAACTAAAAATAAAGCTAATTGAAATACTTTTATTATTTTACCATTTTTAAAAATTTGATTGCTTGTCTGATACCAGAATAAGCTATTTAATACATAAGCATAAATTTACATTCAGAATTTTATATTTAGTAAACATATATTGTTTTTAATTGGGGTTTTAATTCTGGAGGTATAACTGGTCCAGGTTCCGGCTTTCGAGCCACCAACCTTTTAAACCGTCCACTGAATTGCTTGCGAAATCCTTTAAAGCCGTTTTTGTCATTAGCTACCAACATCTCCTGTAATAATATGAATTAAAGGAATATTAATATAGATTTCAAATGTTGCATTTCTTTTAGAACAGTAAACCAACTATTTAAAAAACAATGTTTTTCTGGTCTACTATCGTTTGGGTCCTCAGTTCAATAGTTCATTTTAACATTATTCACTGAGTTCAACTGAGTCAAACTACTTACAATAAGAAGGAAGGGCTAGGAAACTCTCTTTCGAGCTACTTACAAGTCCATATGTTTGTATGTACATAAGTATGTACGTTTACATTCTAAATACAAATGCTTGTCTGAATGTCGTTTGTTTGTATGTTCAAGACCATATGGTTTATAAATTAAATAAATATGTACACTTTACAAAATAAATGTGTACATAAATAAATGAAAACATTTGCACACATGTAAATACATATACAGAGGAAAACTAAATTAAAAAAGTATTCAATTTTAACGTACCGGATTAATATGATAGATATGTGGAGCTGGCGCTTTCGGAGGAAATGTCCATTCAGCTAAGTTCGTGACATCTGGGTGTCCAACCGATGATGATGGTCCGGAGGCACCGACACCACTCGTTCGTACGAAAGTAACATGTTGATGTTCTTTCATTATAGCGTTACAATTATCAGTGGCCTTTGAAGATATCGTGGTCTCTGCCAAGTCGTCTCCCCTGGCTTCATTCTTTTCCGTTAGATTAATCGGCGTTGAAGATTCCAAATGCTCCTCGCGCTTGCGTAATTTACTTCTGACGAGACGCATTGTAAAATTGCTAGTTCCAGTACCATTTACCATTTCAGAACTCAAAATTGTCTAAGTATTATTCAATGAAACACTAAAGCGGCATGAAATACACATAGATATGTACATTATAAATTATTTTGGCGATTATATAATTTCAATGTCAAACTACTTACATGTGTCTGTATGTACTAAACGCATATGTATGTGGGTAGAGGTATCATCTAACAAAAAATTCACAAAAATCTTAAACAAACTGTTGTTATTGTTGCAGTGATCCAAAAGTATTATGTATTCTCACAGCTACAATGTCACCATACATATAAATGTATGTATGTCTGTATGTATGCGCGCACATTCTACGGTTTGACTAGAATTAATATCGATTTTCTAAACGTGGGCTGTTACTTTTTGGGTGGTTCATACTCCTGTTGTTGTTCTTGCAACTGTTTTTTTCGCCAGTTTTACTGTTATATTGATATGTCGTAGTTTTAATAATTTTTTCGTCGTTCCCGTTTATTGAAATAATGGTTTACAGCCTTTCGGCTGCAATAATTGCTAACTGTACGCCACAAGATAGTACATTTGGTTTAATAATTTTATTCTGCCTATTGTATATGTATTGAGGGGACTTAAGTCATCACAAATTAAATGTCTGTTGTACTCATACAACTTTCACAATTTTCTTTAGCTAGCGCGTGCAAATGCTTAGACACGCATTTCCTCTCTACGTACTAAGTACTTAGTGTATTCATTGATATATTTATATTATTGCAATCATCCACGCGTATGCAGTATATGTATAAACTTCAACTTAATCAAAAATGTTTTACTTCACATGAATTTACGCAGAGTGTATCTGAACAAAGCTAAATATTAGTCGACTCGCATACTGTATGTCAGCCAAAAGACTAACACTAACACAACACGCGCTGAATCTCTTGTTTCCTCTGTTTCTCTCTCACACGACATTCACGACATTCACAACGATTTCCCAGTGGGAAACGATTGTATAGCGTATAAATGTATACATACGAGCATGACCGAATATCTAGTTTTCTGATAGGACCTTTAAAGCTGTTACTAGATTTGTTTTTCACTCCTTTAGGGTTAAAATTAAAAGGCTAGTTCTCTAATTTATTAACAATACAGTTCGAGTAGACGCTTATAGAAAAAACCCACAATAGTATGTAGAAGCGTGTTACGCATCGATAACTTTCCCACTGCGTCTTTGCAAACTCGAGTAGTATTTTTGCTCTCCCTCTCCCAACTTATACTAATGTACAAATATATTGACGTCACGTTCACTCGAAAAACATTGTGTATTTATAGGGTAGTTACACACAAACATCTCTACAAAACCGTCTTACACTCGTGGTTTTCATACATAATTGTTATGATCGCAAAAAAATATATGTATGTATATTTATAGATCGGAGACTAGAATACACGTGGTGTTTGTTTATAAGTACTTGGGTAAAATTTTAAAGAATCATAATTAATGGTTAAATAAGAAAACATAATATATTTTTTTTAATAATTAATTTTATTTTAAATTTTTTAGCTATAGAACATTTGTTTTTTGGTTTACAAATAAAACATTGTCTTCTTCGAAAAATGTAAACGTAAGATATTATTATATTTTGGGAAACATTACAATCAGCATTGCATGTGTCAAGCATAGATATCGTGTATGGGATGCACGAGAGATCATGCCAATGAGTTCTTCTCGTATGGAGAGAGTGTTGCCAAGTTCAATAATCGAACGAATCTAATTAATCCCATGCGCACGAGAGTTCATTAAACACTACATAGAAATGTGGTTATGTATGAATAGATCTAATTCTGCAATATGAGATATTAATTAAAATCAATATAAGCGAAATAGCCCAGTTTTTTATTTAATGTTAATGTTTGTTGTTTTGACGCGCTCAACATGGCAATAGATTTCATTATTTAAGTTGCAAATTCATAAAGTGATACATACAAATTCAACCCTACGTCGATAAATCATAAAATGAAACGAGTTGAGTGGCGTCAGTCTTACCATATAAGCGTTGGGTTAATTGAGGCAACCCCTTAAGCTCTGTCCATATAGATAAGAATTCCGTAGCACAGTTCTTTCTGGTCAATACTTTTATAAAATAAAAGACACTTTTCGTATATTTTTAAGTGGATATGGATTATATCTGTACTCAAAATACGTATATTGATGTATAATATTCTTAATATTATTTATCATAACTTTATCATAGGTTTTGATTTAATTAAGTGGTACACCGTATTCTGAGTGCTCATCTTCAAATGGATTTTTTGTTGAAATTTTAAGTATAATTTCGTTGTCTTCATGTAGTATTTTCGTGTCATTTTTGACTTGATCATCTAACATGTTCTTTGAGTCTTCTTGTTGGGGCGGTTTCGTTTCATTGCCTTGATCCGATTTTCTTATGTCAATAGGAATTGAATCATAAGAGAGTTCTTGATTTTGTGGACTTTTATCAAGTCGTGTTAAATTAAAACTTTTTTCACTAGTTTCACTTTGTAAACTAGTTTCACCGTTTTGATCCTGGGACATAAGTCTAAAGAGATCGGGGCTGGAAATAATCGGAATGGTTGAAAGTACTGGTTGGAAGAGGTTTTGGCCCGATGATTCTCCGGCATGGGTATATTCAGCTAATGGGGCTTTTTTGTTGTTGCTCAAAGTGACATGATGATAATGATGATGAATGTGCACATTTTGATTGGTATTTAACACAGCTGGGGTTGTTATATGATCCCTTTTTAGGGTTAAAATAATATTGTCGAAAGTTGTTACGGTACCACCTGATAGATCACTTGGTTGATTTAAGGTTTGAAGATTTCCATGAGGTTCTTTAGATTGTTCATTAATATCTGTTGTCCGTGTATAGTGTGTGTCATTTGGAAGGTGGAAGCTTTCTGACATTTCTTTGAAAATTACGGTATCGCTACTTTTGGTTAAAAGCGATTGATCATCTGATCCAACGTCGATTCCATGATGTGGTCTATTTACAATCCTACCCATGGACTGTGTTTCAATAAGTGAAATTATATTATTCACTTGTTGGATTGTTGAATGAGATTTAAATGTTTCCGTAGTAGCAAGAGAAATTAAAGAACATAAAAAGAGGTTTAAAGTTAATACTAACATAGTTTCTAGCACATTAAGTTTCAAGCCTAACCAACAAAAAGACACATTTGAAAATGATTCGAAATCGGATTTAAATGTTTTCTAATTAAAATGTAAATAAATGCACATTAATGTGTGTCTGTGTTTGTATGTTAATATCTACATATGTAAGGCAACTGCAAAGGTGTGCCCTTTATTCACAAAAATAAAAAGTGAAAGTAAGGTTATACATATCGACTCATGTCTACCCTGTAGTAAACCATAATCTAATGACATTAATTTTAAGTTTGCCTTAAATTTATATATGTATTTATATATATACATACATATATAGATATATATATATATATATATATTTTTTTTTTTAATATTATTAAATGTTTTTATATACCGAGCGTTTATATAAATTTTTTACTTTTTTGCAACCTAAATATGTCCGTGTTCCTCACTTTATTTAAATTTTAAAGGGTATGTAAAGTAAGGGTGCTCACTACATCAAGATTCACTATTATGTTTGGCTAAAAAAGTAGGCCTTAAATTACAATTTTTCTGTTATTATTATTTTTACTGTGTACAAGGAGTAAATTAATCATACGAATTCGACACTAATTGACAGAGAAAATGTCGATAAGAGCTAACGTGATAGAAATTGATAGGTTACCAATAGATCAACGTCATTTATATTATTCAACTTATTGAAAAAATTTATCTGCAGATTAGGCACACTCTACTAATGTAATACGACTTCTTAGATTTTATCGTACATTTCACCTTTTATCCAGTTTTTATTCAATTATACTTTTCGACCGTTTAAAATTGTTAATTCGATTTGAAGATGACTAAGGCATTAAAGATTGAAGAGCTTAAGTTTATTAATTTAACCTAAACAGGTCAAGTTGGTTTTGTACTTTCAATCAATAAATTAAAAAATTATTTTTGCAACAAAGACTAAAAAATGTATTTAAAATGTGCGATAAATTCATTATAATACTAGTGTTATGTCAATTCATCATCATAAAGCCACATTATTCATGTGCAAGATATAATGCCAACTCGGCCGATATCAATGCGATAATATTAAAGTGTTCGGATGAAACCAGTAGAGATTACGCATGTGTTCCGCAGTTGATAGTTAACATAAACTATACACCTAATTTAAATGTGGATAGTATAGTTAAACTTTTGTTGGTTGACGAAACTTATGAGCCAACAAAACGTAAAATGCTGAAAATAATGTCTCCGTACGTAATAGTAATCAACTGCATTGAACCAAAAATTCTAAATTCGACAGAGGGTCCAAGACAGGACAACAGAACTGATGCTCCGATAATTACAAATTTACAAATAAAAGGTCCAAATGAACTAAGAAATGCATTCGCAGGTAAATGATTTTTATACTACAGTTTATTAAAAAATGAGTTGACTGACTGATTTATCAATGAAACCCTAAAATCATAAGTTTCCAAAAATTTAATGGTTACTTTTAATCGTTTTGTTTATCGTATTTATATCGCAGAAATGATTTATTATTCAGCTTTTATTATTCGGTATTGTCGGAACTATCAATGGTATCTAGAATTACAGATGAGTTCTAAATATTTTAATCAATTAAACTTAATTTTGCAAAGCTTTTTGTGCATACTATATTACTATATATGACCGTTTATAAATCCGTCTTTTAGCCTGTGAAAAATGTAATATGCTCACAAAGATTTAATACAACGCATTAGGTACAGTTACAAGTAATAATGAGCCGTTGAATGAAATCGAAAAGGATATTAATAAATGTATTAAACTAAGTTGTGAAAATTCAAGTCGATCAGATATTCACGTTAACCAATATATTGGAGATAATCGAATTAGGAGGGCCTCCAGAAATAAGCAAAATTCCGACTTTTATCAACTCTTGAATGAAATAAAGATACCCTACGCGTCAAGAGTTAAAAGCCATAAAGTGGCTAGGGATGAGAAGAATTTAGATGAGTATAATTTGGCGGGAGTTCAATTTAGAAATTTGCTACATAAAAACTACAATCCGTTAGTATATCAGCCACGTAGAAATAAAAGAGAAAAACAACATTTAATGAGAAAATTAAGAATCAGAAACACAAATGAGCAAATGAAACCGAATGAGAATAAATTAACAAATGATCCTATACAAAAAACCAATGAGAAAGTAGCTCAAAGTGGGAATAACGTTAATGGATATTGCAGTGCTAGCGGGCTACCGACCTCTAACGTGGACATGAAATTATATAATCATGAGACAAAGTAAGTAAACATTCGATATTGAGGATAAAAAAATTAAACATATAATTACTATGAATAGCGCCATGCCAACCCATTATATATACAGCTCCTCTCCGTTACTACAAGCTAAAATAAAAGTTTTTCGTAAACGAAGATCAACGTGGTGGAGGATTACGCCAATAATTGAGTGGGTACACATTTTAACACCGAAGAATGATTTTGAGATTAAGGTTTTGAATAACGTACAGATTGAATAACTTGTCTGGCACATTTGTAAACGGGAATTTCTCGGTGCTATTGACATCACATAATGAAGTACTCAAAAAAAAATTTCTAAAGTATACGGAAAATGGTCTAAAAATATCTAATAGCGTAGGAATTTTGCCAATGTCGTCTAAGTTTTTATCTTCTTTACCAAATAATTCGATGGATTTCAATATATTGGATTCTCGGGTACCAGGTATGTTTCCGTTATAAACAACTTTAATCACTTTAAATTAAATATACTCCTTTTTCTTATTGTTTTTATTATTACTGTTTCTAACAGAGTATGGTATCAAAATGAAAATGCCGTTTCATGAAAATTGCGCCTACCAAAGCAAATTAAAGGTAACTTTGACCAGAATTATAACAGATGCCATGACTAAAGATGCTCTTCAAATTTATATCGAGGCAATTAACAAGGGCCATGAGTCTCATGAATTTTCAGTAGGAATAGCCAACTGTCCGCTATCAGATTTTGAATCAACGAAGACGATAGTGACGAAAACACTTCTGCCCTTTATTTCTGAAACAATAACATTTTTGCTGCCTTTTATAATGGCATCCAAAAAGAAGATAAAGTTTTCCTGTGATGGTAAATTGAAATATGAACTTTATTATTTACTGCTTTTAATAGTTATTAAACAACTTTTTATTTTACAGTAATTGTGCAAAGCACTGCAGAAAGACATTTGATAGAAATGGAGTTTAATAATCCATCTCAAAAAGATAAGCCTATAATTGCCAAAAGATCCATGGACGTAGAAAGTCATTCGAGATGTTTTTGTATCTGGAATTGCCGTTGTCATTGTATCCAAAAAGTAGAAACCCTCAATGATATTAACGTTTGTCACAGAATGAGTTATTTGGCTGAAAGAGACGCCGGATTACTGCTGAACTGTCCCTCTTCGATCGATTCAGAAGATGTATACCCTATAGATCTTAATAACGACAGCTGTCCTAATAATCCACCGGATTACAATGGAGTTTTCGGAATAATTTTTATAATACTTTTAGTAGTAATACTGTTGGGTAAGCATTTGTTCCAATTGCTTGTTTTTAAAAATCGGTAACTAGTTATAAGTCGTTTGCATAAGCCAAAAAGTCACAAGTTCAGTTCCTACTATTGAACTATTGGATCAATAGTTCCTTCACTAATTCAAATTTAACATCCAAACGTAATGAGACCAATTTATTAAAATGGATGCAGCGATAAAACCAATGAAAACAATTGAAATTGAATTTAGCGAACAAATTTGTTAGTCTTTGAAATATGGAGGTTTCAGACAAATAAGATCTTAAATCTTGCATGGTATATTAACGACACGTGCGCTTTCTTCAGCATAGAAGAGTTTTGGATGTACTGGGGAAATAACGGTCCAGTGTGTCTTAGATTTTGTGCTTTGTGTCTTTGGGCCTGTTTATTGTTGCGGCAATTCTTGTGCACGATCAGTATTATATGTTTGAAATGTTCCTTATTACCAGAGCCCTGAAGAATATCCCCCAGGTGGTACGCGATTCTTGTTGATTACTTGACGATTGCCAGCAGCACTCCTGACAGCTGCAGGACATATGAAATCCGTAGATCCTGGCTTGTATCCCTCACCGGTAACCGGATTACCCTCTAAAAAAATAATTAGAATTATTTTAAAACGTAAATAAGCTGCGTCCGAACTAACCTCGATTCTTTAGTTTTTTTGGTTTAAGACCTCCGACGCCGTCTCCGTTCAAACCAAGCCCAGTTATAGGGTTGCGTGAACTTATATCTTCTTTAGTTTCAATCTTAATGCATGGCACACGTGACTGCTCAGCATAATCAAGACAAGGGCCCAAATATCCGTCTGCCGGAGGTACGGGCTCCATTTTATCTAACGAATAGGGACGCTCTGGACTGGTACCAGAATCACAACGGGTTTGCATAGATACCTCATGTTTGTCAGACTCATTGAAGTCGGAGTTATCTGTAGGAATCAATCCGACTTCTTTATCTTCGCAAGAATAATCAACATCATTGATATCTTGGCTCCGTTCTGGTTCTGGTTCTGGCTCATCTGACGAAAGACAGGCTGCATCGCGCTCGAAACTTAGTGGTTCTTCTCCAAGAGGAGCTGGTGCTAAATTTTAGATTGTTTTTTACGAACCTGTAATATTAACTTAACTATTTTTCTATACTTACGGTCTTTGGCGCAATCGTCCATAGTGCAGCTGAATAATTATTAGTTTTTGTAGGTTGAATGAGAAGTTTTATATTTAATTAATATATTCAGAACGATACATAAAATATATACAGAAACGTATTTTTGGATGTTACTAGGTCTCCAACAAGTTAGTTACTGAATTAAAGTTGACTTATATGTATGTTGGAGCTGAATAATCAGCAGAGTTAAGAAACAATGACTACTGTTTGACTAGATTGATAGTTGCTTTACATCATTTTCGATTTTGAACAGACAGTAATAACACTTCTCTTCCAGTGATTTGCAGTTGCAAATGTTTCACGCCGAGAGAGGAAGATTTAATGGTTGCAAGTACGGAATGGATTTGCAAACCTAAAGAAATCACTTCAAGTCAATCGAATTGCGTAAGTTAAAAGTAATTAAATAATAATTCTCAGATAATATTTAGTTTTGTTAAAATGTATGCTACATATGAAAATTTAGAATATAAATGTATAAAATTAGTTAAGGAAGTATTATTAAATACCATTTTCTTGTAGTATTTCTGAACTAATAAGTATAAAATACTTTACATTTATGTATATACATTTAAATTTGCATTCATTTCTAGGATTGTGAGACGCGAAAACGATCGTCTACATTTGTTACTGACGAACCATGCAGAAAACAAAGTCAAGTAGATTTAGAATCAGCTCTAATTACGCTAACCCAACATCAGAAGGACGTAAGAAAAAAATCTGCAAAAAAGAATTCAGTTCACTTTTAATCTGAGCTTGTTTTAAATAAAATTTGTAAAAAAAATGTTTACAGAATGCAGATTTGGTTATAAAAATCAATCGGAAATAAGTACATACATATATGTTCTATATGCTACAAATTCACGGGCAATGCCGGGTTAAACTGGCTGTTTCAAAAAAACATATGGGTTTGTATGGATTGTATGTAAATATGTAGTTCCTTCATGTGAATATGTATCCTCATGAAAGAGAGAAAAAGCTTTCTCTCTCATACTCGCTAAGCTTTCGCAGGAAGCTCTTCGTGCAATTGACAATTATTGTGATAGCAAATCGAGTTTGTCCAAGCGCAATAAAAACAATATTGATTAAGTCTATAATATTCTGTTTAAAATTTAAGGATTCAGGATTGCGTTAAAGAACGCATTGTTAAGGTGTTAAACACAAGTCTGTATCTGTGGTACTTTGATTTAAGTACATGTGTACATGCACACATACATGCATACATACATATGTAATGTATGGAGCTAAATGCTTGAATTTGTATGTAATATTTTCGCGAATGTAATTATTGATTTAGGTTACGCACTGCTGTAATATGAGTGTGGGGTGAATTGAATAACTCAAAATACATACGTACATAGCAGTGCTTGTTGTTCGTCAATTTTGTCAGTCATGTCTGCTGAATTTAGTTCGCGCAACACTTTTCGCAAAAATGGTACTACCGGATTGGGAGGCAATTCCCGAAATGTTATTACTTCGGCAAATCCATCCGGTGGAAGTAGCGCTTCCCTATTACAAAAACAGTTGTCATTCAAGACGCCCATCTGCTCAAATCAATTCGGGAAACCGGATGAGGTTGAAATGATTGAAAGCTCCAACCCGGACAATTTAGCTGGACGATATAACAAGGTAAGAGTTGTCCAAACTAATTTTAAATTCAAAATTATTTAACGAGTTGCTGTTTTTATTTTAGAACAATATTATTGGTTGGATTTGCTGTGCTCCCTGTATATGGCTGCGAACATCAGCCGCTGTGCACAAAGTGGCTATAACATCGGCAACATTATTGGTAACCACCTTGCTGGTTGCCTCTCCGATTTTATTTCTAATAAGTACAGCACCATCGCCGCTGCCAAGAGATTGCTACATGGAAGGTGATGGTTGTACGTCCATGATGTCATCACCTTCGGAGTGTACTGAGCAAATTTGTGAAACCGTCTCATTGAACATACAGGCCAGGCTCAATTGGAATAAGGATCCTTGTTCAGAATTCAAGAAATTCAGCTGTTGGCGAAGTGGCGCACTTAATAAGAATCTTACAAATAACATTGAAATGGGCAATTCGCAGAAGTCGGTGGATATGCAAATGCAGTGTGAGTAGTAAAATCGGTTTAAATTTGGTTTCTCTTTCATTATACTCTCATTTTATTTTCCTAGTGCTCTTGCAGAATTCTAGTATGAATGGAAACTTCACAAAACTTCAAAAGTTATTTGAAAGTTGTTTGAGTCTTAAGACAAATTCAACTTCTATAAAACGCGTTTTTGAAATCCTGGGAGGATACTTAACGATTGGCACCTTAGGTCCTTCATCTATTGCACCGTTGGTGGCCAAGATATACGAACTTGGTCCAAATCCACTGGTCGACATCTATTATGATCTGAGTTACGGTCGCAGACCTCATGTTCTTCTTATTATAAGCGGACCAAGTACTTCGTCAATTATTTTGGAGGTATATACACGTACTTTTATATGTTAACAATAGTAGTTTAACGTCTACGGAATAAAAATACTAATGATTGCCCGATTCAGCAAATGATAATAATGGTATAATCTCCTTTCAAGAATAAAATTCGTTGGATGAGTCCGAAAGCTCCACCAAATCGTTTGCGTCAAGGAATTCCAAAACTTTTACCTGATTTACTAGATCATTTTTTACCAACCTACCTATCCTATGATCAAAGAGTCGCTGAGAAGGACACAATCATAGAGTTTGTTAAAGATCTCAATAAGGTAAAACATGTATATATTTGTTTATACTTTATGTTTTAAAACTTTTGTCATTTTAGCTTCAGGTTGAACAATCCCGTCGAGGCTTTTGGGATAGCTCAGTCTTATATAATATATCCAGTTTACAAAACATGTATCCCGTTGTAAGTATCTAACTACAGTTTAAATAGTCAATCTGTGTCCATTCAGTTTTAGAATATTTTGTATACTTTTTTTTCATTATTTTAGCTTAATTGGACTCTTCTTATTCCAAAAGACTGGAGTGGACCTATAGTTGTAAGAAATGCAGATTATTTGAAAGCTCTACAGGCTTTTCTTACGAAGTATCCATCTCGCGTTGCACATAACTCAATGTTACTGCTAAGCGCACTTGAAGTTCTACCAAAAGATTATCCCAGCCCTGAAGTCTGCACACGTGCAACGATGTGGGCCTTACCAGAGCTAGCATCAGCATTATATATTGCTCAATATTCCACAGAGGATTCAAAGGATAATATCAAAAGGGTACAGACAAATCAATATCAATAGTTATAATCATAATTTCGACTTCTATACGTTTTAGGCTGATGTAATCTTCAAATCTCTGAAAGCTCATCTGAAGCGAGCCCCCTCCTTAAAGGGAGCTGCACTTGTGAAGTTATCAGCTCTTAAAATACAATCTCAGACTTGGGAGGGCTTTACAAATGTTACACAACTGGTTAAAACATTAGAATCTCTTCAAATTCGAAATGATAGTTGGCTCGAAAACATTCTAGAGATATATAAAAGAAATAAATTAGTACCAAATGTAATAAACATAAACGCAAGCTCCCATGACGCGTAAGTTATAGATCTAAGAACGAAATACCTACAAACTAATACTTAAATATTTTAGATGGGCCTACCCTATAGTATCGACTATATTTTATGATACCTTAAGTCATTCAATTGGTATGTTATTATTTTACGCGGCAATGAAATCATTTTATAAAATTTTCTGTCTTCTAGTTGTTCCTTTGTCGGTTATATTAATACCATATTTCAATGCACGCTTACCACCATATTTACATTATGCCTCGATTGGAGTATCTATTGCCAAGGAGATCTTGCGCTCAATTACAAAGAATTTCGATGATAAAGCAATGCGATGTGTTCCTCAATCCGTCAATATATTTTCAAACTTTAGCCGAATGGATATTCTCATTCATTCGGGTGGAATGCAAATTTCCTATCACTCGATGCTTTCCCTTACCGGTCCTATTAAAGGAATGGCTCGACTACCAGGATTAAATTTGACACCAACACAAATATTTTTCCTGGTCTCTGCTCAAGAACTGTGCGCTGAATCAAATTACATGGGAATCGATACAGGAGCTGCAGAATTCGATAATATGTGAGTCTTTAATTTTTGGTAGTAAAATGTTATTTTGTATCAGTGGTTAATGATTTTGATATCTTATTTATTTCAGACTTGGATGGCTTATTGCTCAAGGCGGTAGCGCGACTGAAGTGTTCAAATGTCCATCGGGGTCTATGATCAACATACAGAAAACTTGTAACGTTCTTTAAATGTAAAAGGCATTTAAAGTGCAAAGTGACAACTTCTTGCCAATATTTAGGAACTAAACATACACTGTTTGTCATTGGCATAGGATCCATTTGATGGGCTTTTTGTGAAGTTTATTAGAATATAAACTCATGTCGCCTTAATTATAAATTTAGGGAACAAGAATGGAAAGCAGCAGTCTTACGACTGCAACAGGGTAACCCTACACCCGATCTCAAAATACGTAGCTTTATCATTTATGCTTATCGCTTTAATACACATGAACACACACACATGCAACGCGTCTTAAACCTACCTCTGCTGAAACTTCTAAAGTATCTTCGGTATTGTTAATTAAATAGTAGATTAATTGCCTTAACCCTAAGTTTAGGTTATAATTTGTCAGTCATTTAATGTAGCGTAAGAATAATTTAACTGAAATTTGTAAAATATAGTACACGTTGAATAAAATAAAAATGTTTTATAATATACTTTTGTACATATGTAGTAAATCAAACCAGTTGTCCGTCAAGCGTACGATGTATTAGTCCACGCTGATAATTGAAAAGTTCTCAATGTCTATATCGTCAATCATTCTTTACCAGTATCTTACCTCCTTTGCTGTAAGCTATAGTATATGGAAATTATTTCGTACTTCATGTCCCACCACCAACAAAGACATGTTTATCCATATGCATGTATTTTATTTTAGTTTGAAATATATAGTTGATAACATTACTTGTATAAATAAGAAGCGTATTTGAAAAAGACACTGAAAATTGTTGTGCTAGTTTTGCTTTGGTTATCCACTTTTAGGTTTTTGTTATTTCCCTGTGCGTAGGAATGAAAATTGCACTTTTTCTCAAGATGCTTGAGTAAGGAAAATTTCAAAATTCTGTTATAAATTAATTTATATAAAATTAAAGGACTATAATAATACAATTGTTTAAAGGAATATTTTAACAGAATAAAAAAATAAATATATGCACAAATACATTTTATTATAAAGTAGAAGTAACAAAACTTGTATCGAACTTCTTGTACAAAAAGTAAATTTTAAATTTACTTCTGTAAATAAATATGTATTCAAATATTTGTAAATTTTAAACGTACAATTTTAAACAGTTGTTCTTAAAATTAAAATTGGACTACATACAAAATAAATAAATAGGTACAAAAATACATTTTCTTGTTTATTTAAATTTATTCATTCGTTTTCTTATAAACGAATATATCACGTTTGTATTTTCAAAAGCATTTATGTATTTGTATTTAAAGGCAGCTTTATTTAAGTTTTTGGTTTGTTTATATTCTTTTAATTTAATAATAATAATAATTTAATAAAACTTTTATTTTTAAGAGTAATTCGTTAAAGAGTGAGTGCTTGACTAGAACACACCATCTACGCATTTTAAGTGAACTGTCTTGAATTTATTATTTCGTTAAAAAAAATGAGATGGTAGAAATAAATGTTATAACAAAGCAGGAAAAAAAATAAATCAAAAATCTTTGCACCTGAGAAAAACTAAATGGAACAATTCTGTCTGAATAAGGCACAATTACTGGCTATTTTAGCGCTGACTAGGCTCTCTATTGTGCTAGAACTTTTGGTTGATCATTCAACAAATGTCTCATTTTGAATACTGATTATTAGTTTGGTCAAAGATCATATTTTAAGCCATACGAAAGCGACTAAAATATCATTATTAGTAGCAATTTAAAAATTCATAAAAATCTCACTTTAAATAGTTGATATAATAGACAAATAATCTATTATCACTCCAATAATAACACAGAGAAATTAAAAACGTATAATACATATTTTTTGATGAATAAAATCATTGGAGTGTAGCGTCCGATTTAAAAATTAAATATTTTTGTGACGACAAGGATATTATTAATTAGGCAGTGTATAAAAATAGTAATATTTTGTAATTCAAAGCTAGTTTTTAATTTTTAGCTCAGTTTTTGGTTAAGAGTATGTCGTTTTCAATCCAAACCTTTTCATGTCTTAAAGTCTCAAAGATCTATTTGTTCATACAGTCGTAAAAATAGATATACATAGCTATACCATTTTGGCTTTTGAGGTTGAGTGAGGTAATCTAAATGAATTCCCAATATACATAAGTACGTATTCAATTTGCGCTCTTTTCATTCTGGTAGCACCGGCAAACTGTTTCCGATTGACTACAGGATGTATACTTAATTATGGAATTGCATTGATACTTAGAGTACCAGGTGTGAACAATGTACCTATGACTGACCATGAGTTTGTTTATTTGGTGCAGACTTTTCTTTGGTAAGTGCGATTGAATCAAAATACTTTAAATACAACCAGAGCACAAGCATGATTATCTTATATAACTTATTTTCAAAAATTTGTAGCCTAGTAAAATACGTATAAAAATACCAATCGGCTTAGCTTATTTCGAAACGTATAAATTAAACTTAAAGTTAGTTTAAAATTCGCGTGCACAATTCTATAATCTCTATAGCTCAATTTAAAGTTTCTTTTTTGAATAATACGTGCAATAGATCAATAATAAATGTATTTCTAAGAATATCATAATCATAGTGAATTTGATCAATTTCTTTACTTTATTAAACACTTCATCCTGAATGCAAGAAATTTTTTATATCAAAACAAACTACAACCAAAACATGAAGGGTAGTTCACTTTCGTTTGAATTTTGTAAAATACCATTACTTAAAAAAACTTTGTCTCTTTGTCGTCAAATTATCATTTTCACAAGATCTATCTGTGTGTTTAACATAACCATCATATTTGCTAACATCTCTCGTAATCCCGTTATTTGATACCATTGATGGCAGAGCTCTTAAAAAGCCATGTAAGCCGGACGGAATGGGTGGTGTCGCGGGCACCGAAAACCCACATCTATTATACAGAAATGGCATAATTCCAGTAACATTAGTGTGATGTGTTAAAACTGCTTCCAGATCGTTTTCTTGAGCATGCTTCAAAAATGAATTGTACGCACCAGAGGGTATCATACCAAAGTGGTCAAATGAATCTATATAGGTCTCTGTATCTCTTTTATAAACATCTAGAAAATCACCTAGTAGTTTGGCTACCATTGCTGAACGAGCTTTACTTTTGTTTGGCGTGTTTCCTTGCAAAACTGGCAGCTTAAGTCCCCCACCATATTTACTTAAAAACTTAAGTATAATTTTTTCATGGAAATCTTTTGGGTCCATGGCCAATCGATGCAAGACGGCCTCTAAATACAGGCTGAATGTTTGGCGTGATTGAAAGTGCGTTAATGTTGAACCATTTGCGATTTTCTTCAGCACCTGCTTACGAAGCCTTCTTCCTTCTTCTTCGCACTTTGGCATGGTGTGCTTTTTCATAAAGGGAATGTACGTATCTGTATCCAGCGCTCGTTCGTATTGCTTTAGTCTACTTTCCTGACTGTTATCATTTATTTTTGTTGCCGAACCCGAACAGAATAAATTTGTGTGCAACATTTGATTATAATTATGCTGCATAACTAATGTTTGGAAAGTTTGACCTTGGACGTTTGGTGTAGACAGGGGTATTCCGTTTGCAGCATCTAAAAATTGTCCATAACGCTGCATACTGTCCTCCGTTGGGAAAATGCGGACGAAGCCACCTCTTCTACTATATTGCAAGCGGGCACCACGCAAAATTCGCTGTTCTTCTTGCGTCAATAGAATTATTGGTTTTTTATTTTTTGATGATTTCGTTGATCGAGATGAGCCATTCAATTCGTTTATATCCACTTGCTTATGACAACTCGAGCTCCGAAGTCGCGTTGATTTGTTATCATAATGTGCCTTCATTTCTGGAGTGAATGCTGGTATGCCAACACAGGAAAGTAAGTCAGTTGCAAGACACGCTTTCACCTTAGTGTCTAATGGACTGTCCACACCCATTGATGGTGACAGATTTGCTTCTAATAGCCAAGGTTTAAGAGTATTATCGATAAGGATATCGAAACCATATAGCTCAAAACAGTTATTCACGTTAGGTACGAACATTCTGCACGCGGAAATAATTGTTTGTGCGCACGCAAGAACAGCTTTAATGATTACATCTTCAATATTAAGCATAAGTAAATGTGTATTGCATCCTTGAAGTTTAAGGTGCCTTAAAAGTGCTGACAAGGTCCACTTATGACCTACATCCTCATCTTGTGCATCTGATGATTTTATGTAATCAGAATGATATTTGTTTATGCTATAGTTACAAAGGTGCATACAGGGATTCCACAGGTTATCCGTATTCTGGTCATACCTAACAGTGGCTAATCTGACGATTCCTTCTTCATATAGATATATAATAAGTGGATCAAAAGATGTCACTAATACATATACTCTTAGATCACACTTATGACCGTCAATACAAAGAGGGTCGAAAATATATTTCGATACTAACACCTGCTCATCTTGTGGTATTTGATCTGGCTAAAAAATAGACGATTAATATATATTCTACAAACAAATAAATTTTAAATTACCGAATTCACAATAAATATTCCTCGCCCTCGGCTTGAGGCTGCTGGTTTAACGATCCAGGGTCCACGATATTTGTTGTGAAACAACATTAGGTCTTTAGACTCTTGTGGCAGAATAAATGATTGAGGTACTATGTCAAAGTGTTTCATTCCACGTAGATGCTGCATTCGTTCAATATTTTTGTAAAGTCTATCTTTCCGTGTAATTTCGTAAGATCTAAAAAATGTATATATAGTTGCATTTAAACAATTAAAAATAACAAAAAAATTTAAATAATTTGAATAGTTGGAATAATAAGTGGGACTTTATGGTATACATCCACATCGATCATATAAACTTAGTTTTAAACATCTTAGTTGTCTTTTTTGAATAACTATTTATATTTATCAACGGAAACAAAATTAATAAAATTTATTACTCGTACACTTCTCAACTTACCTTGGAAAATGATTAACTCGTTGATAAAGTGCTAAGTTACGTAAGGTGTCTAATTTCATATGAACTCCAGACCAGAGCAAATTAAAATCGGACTCTCCTTCAACTTCAGTCAACCCATGCACGTTGAATATTTTCCTTAATAATTTTGTTTCGGTTTGTATAAATTTATACGTGACATTTAAATGATGCGCAGGCATGTTTTTTCCAAATTCGTTGTCTTCCTCACTCGATGCATCTTGTTCTTCTTCACTAGTATTTGATTCCTTATTTAAGCATACTTCATTTTCGTCACTTGAGGTAGACGTTTCACTTGAAGATTCATTGTGCAATGTATCTATATTATTTAAAAGTCCAAATTTTGTGTTTATCTTAAAAGGCTTTTTAACAGATTTATGGTTTTTTTCCTGATTGGTATGTTTTAATTTTAATTCGTTGACCACGGAGACTCCATGGCTTTGCTTAGAATTGTTATCTTCAATATCTTCATTTTCCAATTCGCATTGATCAAGAGTGCGCTCTAAAATTGATTTGCGAGATTTTGGATTTAATATATTAGTGCGAAAGACGAGTACCGCATCGCGGGATCCAAGTTTTCCACTCGTTATCCAGTTTTTCTGCAGTTTCTCTTTTAAACAATTTTCTCTAGAATGAAATAAACATACCTGTCATTAGGAACAATATATTTTATAAGAAAAATAGTTTAGAAACAATCTATTTAAGCGCGTAATATTTTGAGGATAATTGAATCAATTAAAAAATAACAAATGTTTTTTTATTCAATCAATTTGAATATCTCAATACAATACAAATATCTTAAATTATATTCATACTTTTATTTAAAACTTACGTGTTTTTTTTATTTAATAAAGACGCAGGCATGGTAATTTCTGGAAAAATTAAAAAAAAACAATTGTATTGAAAATGATTGATAAGTGAAAATTTGTGCTTACAAAATATTAAAATAAGTCTGTAGACTAACCAAAAGAGATATACAGTCACATGTGTGGGATAAAACAGAACAGTACTTTGTTTTTGAATCCATTTTTTGGCTTTAGAAACTCTTCTTATAGGCACAGCCGTATTAAATTGTAATATGCATCCGTAAGGTAAAACTCATGCAAACGAACTAATCAAACATCCGTTTGCATTCCTTTTTCTGAAATAGGTATTCTCGGTTATTTTAAAATTATTTACTTGTTTGATTTTTCTTCTTGTAGAGCTCGATCGATTTTGTAAGTTATCCACTATAGACTGGCGGTAATTTCATACGGAGTTGAAACGAAGGATCGCTGTTTCTTCTATTTTACTATATTCCATTTATTTTTATTTGATGATGTGAAGCGTTTTTTACGTTAAGATATTTTGGCGTGTTGCATTCCATCCGCATGATGCTCTAGTGATACAGGCATAGTGCTTACCTTAAGAGTTCCGCTTCAGCTATGGTTGCTTATTCAAGCACCATACACCATACAAATATATAACTCAGCTTCACTTATATCGTTTTGTTTTACTTGTGCACTCAGTATTTGTTGCCTGTGACGTTTTCATTTTTCTAATGTTTCAAGATTTTATTGCTTAAAATTAAATTTATAATACAAATAACTTATAAAAAAATTAGAACATAAATACATTTCGTATATGACTAGGTAAGCATATACGAATTTATATATGTATTTATGTATATATAGAAGAAATTTAAATATTTTCATTTGTTTGTTAATGAATCCAAGTTTATTGAAAAAAAAAGTATATGTATTTGTATTTACACATATACATATCACTAATTATTTGTGGGAGAAACAAAACATATTTTCAGTTGTTTGAATGAATGAATAGTATCATATAACAAAGTTGCTTATAAGCTTACAGGTAAATGTACATGTTTTTATCATCATAATATTTGTTATTGTAATTAAAAGTATAGTAAGCAAAATAATATGCTTTACCACATATGTTTATGTCTACAATGTATAATAAATCATATGTACATATCTTAAATCTAAATTGATAATTCTACATCCAGTTCGACTTCTCTCTTGGATTCTCGGTCCTTCCATAAGAATAATTGTCGTCCATCGTAAAAGATGAAGGGTTCCTTCTATTTATGATGCCATCATTTATTAGAGCTGATGAATTTCCCCGTGCATACTGTGCGTAATCATATTGATGATTATATTGTGAGTCCTTTATGTTGTAGCCGCCAGTGTTTATTATTTCATTTGGGTTATTAATATTTGTGTAATTTGTGCGAGCCATATTCGCAGAGAAGTAATTTTGTCTAGTTTCCAAGTTAGGCACATCATTTATTGGGGTTATATTCGGGAGATGGAAATTAGTTGTTGATGCAGAACGGTCAATGGTATAGTTAGATCTGTTAACTGGTGAATATTGATCTAGCATAAGTTTAGGTATATTACGGTTCCTGCTGATATTTCCCTGAAATTCAAGTTCATTCGTTGCAGCTGGAAATCTGTTTGGCATAGTAGGTGATAAACGATTAGTTACATTATTGGAAGAAGAAACTGAGCCCGATGTCTGTTGTTTCTGTTGCTTCTTGTGCTCAATCTGAGAATATACTTGAATGATTTGTTTAAGCTGTTCTGGGTTTATTTTTGTTTTGCCTTGCGATATCAATGACGACGCTAATCTGGCAGCAATTTCTGTTTTCTTTAATTTATCTGATTTATTGTTAGAAACATTGGTGTTTGACCTAATACTCGAATGATGTAAAGTAGATGTCGGTGCTGACTTTTCATAAGTTTCTACATCTTTTCCGACATGTTGTATTTCAATATTCTCCGCATACTTGAGCAATAGTTCAGTGTCAGTGATTGCCTTTTTAATAGCGCGCTCTTGTGCGGCATCTAGCATTTTAGATATTATGAGACCGGTAAACTTTTCCTTAGCAGTTTCTAAAATAGCACAATTTTCATTTGTAAGAATTATTGTGTTGATGTTATCTGGATTTACTTTGGACATCTGTAGGGCTTTAGCTAACATTTCCGTGATGCTTGGGCCCAAACTGCCTAAATAATTTTCTAAGGCTGTCAAAAGTCGAAGGACGTGAATAACATTAATATAATCTGCGTTATCATTCTTCATTTTTTGAGAGTTCTGCTCTTTGTTCTGCTCGTTAGATTTTTCGGGAACGGTATAGTCAGGCTCATTATCTGAACAATTGACGTGATACTTTGGATTTGCTAGTTCATTGTTGGTCATGGGTAAACACAATCTTTCTCGACACTTAATTTTTATATTTTCAACGTCTTGATTATAGAGTTCTTCTAGACGAGCGTTGAAGAAAAGTATCCATTCATTTTGAAAATTGTAATTTCGATGATTTATGCCAGCAGCTATAAGCTCATCTTTACGTCGTTTCCAAAACTTTTGCCATTCTTCTTTATACAATGGATGCTGTTCGGGGTCTGATTTGTATTCATCAAAAGTTATATTTAAATCGCGTACACTCTGATCTACCAAGTGCCGATATGCTTGCCAAATATCACCATCTCTCAGAGGGGATAAAGATCTACGTTCTAAATTCCATTGCGACTTAATTAATGGAGCCGATCGTTTTCGTTTTCGATCAGGGGAATGTGATCTTGATCGGTCTCGTTTCCCAATTCGCGATGAATGTCGATGTCGGGAAGAGTTAGCTTCTCTAGTATCTCTTAAAAACATGTCAACCATTCGTTTATGTGTCTCATCATCCACAGCTTGGACATTATTACCTTCAATAGGGTTGACAATACCCGTATTGTATTTAAATGTATTGGCATTGTTGCTGGCAAAGGGATTAAATGAAGGCCCTGTATGAACAATATTTTGCACAACTGGTTCAACATTTATATTGCCACCGTTTTCTATCAACAAATCTATATCTTTTGAATCTAAAACATGTGTAAAAGATGGACCAAGCGCTTCGGATGAATGTCTGCGATTAAATACAGATGAAAGTATATTTTGCCTGTTTTTAGTAAAAGGGTACTCATAACAAAGATAGGCAAATTCACGGCCATGATGTTTTTCAATAGCAATTGCTAGTTTTTCCAAAATTGGACTCAATATTTTAAAGAGCTGGTGTTCTGGTACATGCGAGATGTACTGTCTGTACTGTCGAAGTGCTGTTGGAAAATGTTTTTCACAATATTTTAAACGATGGTTTATACTAAGTAGGTGATTATGCATTGACAATTCATCGGAAGTTATATCACATAAACTGCATAGATATGTTGCAATGTGATCCTTCAACTTTCTCACAATTTTAATAACGTATTCAACTCCTATGAGTCCCAAGACTTCGGTGATATTTGAAGATTCAAATGTAACGGGTTGCTTAACCCCACAACTTGTACTAGGATTTTCTTTATATATATCAATTTGATTGTGTTTATCGTCTCTGTCATTCGGGGTAACAACTTCAGAAGATGATGATGAATGTACAAAGACAGGTTCTATCTCACTTGGTGATGGTAGAAGGATCTGGTCGGTTTGATCACTGGGCTTCGCCTCCGTAGGTTTCGTATTTATCAATTTTGCCAGCGGAACACACGAAATCTTCCTTTCTTTTGCTGCAGTTTTTGACAATGGGTTCAAGACAATATTTGAATCTGAAGGAGACTTTAAAGCACCTTGATCTTCAGATTCTATTAGCTCAATGGCGTCGTTCGTCGGCAGAGCAATTTTATCTTGATTCCTACTTTTATCACGTTCCTCATCAGCAATGTTCGATTCGAATATTTTTGAATTTTCTGAATTAGTTTCGTTTTGGTTCTCTTCAATATTAATAGGCGTTGTAGCTGATAGACCATTATTATCACACTGAACTTTTAAAGGTGAAGTACCCTTATTTGGTAAAAGTGTACTAATCTTATTTGGTTTTTTTAATTTTGGAACTGGTGATAACAGTAATATTGTTGTTTGATCCAATCAAAGTTTTTGACTTTGGAATTAAATTTGTAGGAGCAACTTTTTTTTTCATTGTAGATTTAACAGCTGTAGCGTTAGCTTCCATTTTATCGGTTAAAGGCTTAGTATGTCCTGCTGGTTTGGAACCGGAATTGGTGAGTGGCTTAACCGGCCTCATAGGAGAAGCTGACATTTTGGTTGTATCTAATTCCTGTGGCTTTACACTATTATTGTCTGGAGTATCCTTTTTAATTGGATTTGTATGTTTGATTGGATCATTTTTTTGTCCATTGGCTTTAGGGAAAAGTATTTGTGCTACTGATTCCATCTTCAAAAAATGTTTTTTGCCATTCATATGACTAAATAAATTCTTGTCCCCATACTGTACTACTTTGCAAATATTACAGAGAGTCTTCTTTTTCATTTCATCTTTGCAAATAGCTATAGGCTCCCATTTTTTCTTGTTATAACATTTAAACTGAAGCTGCATTAGTTCATTCAGTGATAACGTTGATATCAGTGCAGAAAATTCAGAAGTGTCATAAAATTCTTTATTCTTCGTATCCATTTTATCAAGCGTTAGAAACTAGTTTTACTTCTGCATGCGATCGGCTTCTTTATTATTTATTTTTAAAAATTTATTCGATTTATTGAAATATTAGTTTTTTTCGTTTTAATTTTCAGACATTGCATGGCTATAAATTAAAGGAAAAATACTTTTTTATCAAAATAAATTAGATAATTAGTACAGTTTTTCTGTTCGTAAGTAATTTAGAAGGCAAATACATGGTACGCATGTGAACATTATTATTTCTTTGTTAGAAAATTCTTTGTATTCCAAAAAATGTAAAATTTGTGGAATATTTAAAAATATTTTCATTAATATCTTATATTTATTATCCAATTTCATGAATAAATAAATGGAAACCGACAATAGACCGACGAGCAATACATTCTTAGAAATACCCAAAATGCGTGGTTTTGAATACTCCGGTATTCAACGGGCGACAAGCCCCAACGCGACCGCGTAGACACAGTATCAATATCTGACTTGATATACTTCTTACACATAAATATATATGTACACACTACTTTCTATACTTGATATATGATATATGTACATATGCGTATAAGTTGATATATGTCAGTCAACATCTAAAATACTCATTTATTTAAACATTTCTATACAAAACCTATATTAGATTTATTATAAGTTATCTTTTTTTTCTAGCCCTTTACAAAAAATCGGAAATATAAAGATTATTTGTATAGCGTTATATATGCCGCTGTTTTAGGAACTAATGAACGCAAAAATAATGCTTATTATATTATAACTTAAGTTCTCGATGATCCACTTCCAAATTGCATTCTCAATGCTTATGTTCATATGGATAATATTTAAAAAAAAAACCATGTTTATGATCATATAGATAATATAATATTTAAAAAAAAAAAAATATATTGTTTATGCATATACCAGCAGTCAAACTGCATGCGTCCCCAATAGTTGTTCCTAAATTATGGATTCCATTTAACTGTTTAATGTTGCTATGCATGGTGACACCAAATAGGGACAAACAGTCATGCATGTATACCATTCACACATATGCATGGACATATATGGTTGGTCTGCTTAGATATTCATAAAACATGAGGTCACGTAAGCATTGATTTTTATACACGACTTTGGCGTGCATGTAATTATGATTATACACACTATGATTGTATTATAATGGGCATATGCATTCAGAAACAAGATTGCTTACTAAATATTTTTGGTTAAGATACTCACAGAACAGTTTTAGAAGAAACTGTTAATTTGCCGGTAATATCTACACAAGTTACATTGAACGCTATTTTAGAACCTTTTACACAAATCCAATCAGGGACATAATATTTGAATTATACATAAATATCTTAAGATAATGCCTTTGAAAACTATGTTAATATGTATACATGGATATACAATACAATCAAAAATGTTGTGGTTTGTATGCTTTATATTTATAACATTATTACATGAATACGTACATCAATTAGGTCCTTGCGTATTAGCACCCGAAAATGCGCAAAAGGTCAGCTCAATTGGATACTCTTTATTTTACAGAATTTGCAATTACTTGAATTTGTTATGTGCACTAGGACGAAGTCGACTGAAAATTTCGATAGCAACGAAAGTTCGGGGATATATGTTATTTGCAACAATTCTTTGTGATGGAACTAATAAATAAATAATGACATTTCGATATATTTTCCATGCAGTGCATTATAAGAGGGTTATTCCCTTATAAAAATATAAAGGCTTACTGTCAGCGACAACTTGAACTTGTTCTTTTTATCTTTATGTATTTATTATAAATACATATATGTATTTTTATAAATACATTTTATCAATATAAATATTGTAAATAATACAAATTATTGGAAATTAAAATTCATAACAACAGATATAATGGAAAACTAAATCTATTATTTATGTTAAAAAAATATTGTCTACAATCAATTTAGCGAAAAAACTTGCTATTCTATTGAAATGGTATTAACCGCCCTGAACTCTAGATTGCTATTTCGTAATACTCTGATTATTAGAAAAGAACACAAAATATTTATTATTTGGTCTCCACAAACGGACTTCTCTGAAAATATGTCATCATATGGATTTTATTTGACGAAGACAAGATCAATCATTATAATTTTTAATGATTTTTTCTCTAATCATATATCAATATTTTTTTTTTTAAATAATGTAGTAATATAATTAATGAGTCTAGTACGTTAAATCAAATATTGCTATTTTTTGTTTCATGCCGCCGTTTACACTTGGTTTTTATTTATCGATAGGCTTAAGTTCCGATACGTTTCCCGATTTTAAAAGTCGTTCTTTAATTCCGAAATTGTTCCCAAAGCTTTTTATTGGGCATACGAATGAAGTCTGCGAGGCAATTTTAATCTTTTTCTATAATTGTCATCTGAAATAAAGGCTTGTTTTCTTAATTTTTTTAAAATGGAGAGCTCTAACAACAATCGATATGAACTATTATTTATGGATGAAGATTCTGCTAATGTAGTTCTTCCGGCAAAAGTTTCTGCACAAGCCGGCAAAAAATCGACAGAACATTCCGCCAAGCAAACAATCAATAAAACCGAGAAGGAAAACAAGTCTAATGTATTAAATAAAAATAATACACAACAAAAGGTTGCAAATTCAAATGCTGGTCAAAAACAAAATGGTACTAAAAATATTACATCAAATGGAGTCAAAGATTTACGTACAAGACAGAATAATCGCCACAATGCTGCTACAAACAATTACTCTAATGCTAATGAATATAATAACGAACTTCCGCAACGCCAAATACGTGATCGTGATAGTAAAGGTCCATTACCACGTTTCCGTAATAACGAAAAATCTGGAAAGCGTGAATTCGACCGTCAATCTGGCTCCGATAAGACAGGTAAAGACCATGTTTATTCTTGTATGCATTGATGCACATGTGTGTATACTTAATGGAAATAAAAATGAATATAAATGGTTTATTTACGTTAAATTTATATTTTGAAGGCATCAAATCTGTTGATAAACGTGATGGCGCTGGTGCGCACAACTGGGGATCTGCCAAGCAGGACATTGAAGACGTCAAAGCAGGCACAACTGCCCCCGTGACAGATAAAGATGATTCAGCAAATGAGCAGTCTGGTGGAGATCTCACTAATACCGTGGAGGAGGACGACTCAAAACAAATGACTTTGGATGAATGGAAGGCCCTACAAGAACAACGTACTAAGCCCAACTTTAATCTACGGAAAGCCGGCGAAGGTGTGGATAATTCGGAATGGAAAAAGATGACGGTTTTAAGTAAAAAGAAAGACGTAGACTCTGAAGATGAATATGAATACGATCCTTCCATGTATCCTCAGCGTGTTGGTCGTCTTCAGCGCATTGTGGATATTAAGTTTAACTTCAATGATGGCCGAAAAGTAGGTTTTCGCAAAGGGGGACCACGTTCAGGTCCAAATGGGCCGCGTGGGGGTGAACGTCAAGAAAGAGCTGGACCCAACAATGGTTTCGAAAAAGTATCAAACAACAACAAGCAAATAGGTGATAAGCGTCGTTCTGGATCGAAGCCTTTGAAAGTCGACGATGAAAGTCAATTTCCCACACTTTCCTAAGCTAGAACTACTTGAATGTTCTTTAAAGTTTATCATTATTCATATGTAATTTTTTAAAAGAGGAAGTTCAATTGTTTAACTACAGATAATGTACTTTTACAAACATGAAGCGATTCAAACTCCTTTTGAGTTCACAAGTATATTTTCATTTTATTTTTTTTTTGCTGCTATGCATTTAATAAGCTATTGGAAATAGTTTACTGTTGAAACAAATATGCGCCAGTTTCATTTGAACTTGGCCTCTACTCTTGAATAAATATGCAGATGTGACCGGACCAACTCAGAATCTTTGTTAGGGTCTAAACCAATATTTTTTATTGGTGTTTATTACAAATACTGCGTATTAAGATAAGTTGAAATGAATAAAAATCAAAATCAGCTATAATCAATTAAGTTGAAATTAATAAAAAAGGTTAAAGGGTATGTTTATGAACGACGATATTCTTAACTGAATTAACTGGGTATCAGGCAAAACTTCACATAAGGTAAGATTTATAACCGTTGTGCCTCTGTTAATTTGCATACCATAACTCATTAAATTACAGCATATTCCCACTCCAGGAGAAGAATCAAGAAATGTTAAACCTTGTTTATATTATATAAATGTTTGTTTGGCTACGTTAATTTTATTTTTCCAGATCTTTTTTTAATTTTAAAATAACGCTATCCAAGGTTTCGGATAAATAAACTTTCTTTTTTGATTTCGTTAATGAAAGATCTTTCTCCTCCGTTTTGAACTGTACCTAAAATCACAATTTCATTAATTAACCAAGACGACTCATTATTATTGTATACTTACAATATTTTTGTATTCTGGAGAGCTGGATTCTAATAATAAAATTCTGTTTTCTATGTTTTTAATGCGGTTCATTATGGAATCATTGTCATCACAGTTAATACACATGTAAGACTCAATATTTTTCAAACGTGCGTGTCTTGACAGACTGTCTTCAGATATATCATTACTTGAATGCGTTGGCATTAGCTTACTTAATTGATGCGAATAATCTGGTCGCACCTGTGGTCCGAAATTGTTATTTACTCGTCTAACTGTCAATCAGAAAGTGCATTGAATAAATTGAATAATATAAAAATTCAATTAAATGTGTGAGACACATACCTTTTAAATGCCCACTAGATTGATGCTGTTTTATGAGAATGCTTTGGGTGCGCGCACAGGAAACTTTTTGAACTTCCTCCGATTCAGTTTCACATGAACGTTTCTTGTAATCATTTATATTAAATAAATTAATTTCATCCCGCTTCCTTTTGAGAAAACACTCTACACGTCTGTTCAACTCTGAATCGTTTACTCTGATTTGCACAAGCCTTTCGGAATCATTAACTTCACACGACAAATTTTGCTCAATTTTGCAATTAGACAAATCGAAATTTCTTGAAGATGATTCTGAATATTTCGCTTTTGTTGTACATTGAAAAGAAAAAAATGAAAAATAAAATAATTTACAAGATATCGGTTTTTATTCATGCATAGTTATAAAGTTTCAATATTCTTACGAGGCCATTGGCACTCCTTATTTTCTTTCCATTCCCCGACTGGATCGTCCTCATAGATTTCTTTTTTCCATATAGGTACTTGTGACTTTAGCTGATCTATAGCAAAACTAACTGACTCTAAAGCAGCTGCGCGATGAGGTGAAGAAACTGCTATAACTACACTGGCTTCTCTTACAGGAACTGTACCAAGGCGATGATGTAAAGCAATATGTTTAAGATTAGGCCAGCGAACCCGCAGTTCTGTGCAGATTTTTTGCATTTCTTTTAAAGCCATGCTCTCGTATGCTTCATATTCCAACGATATTACCTGCAATCAAAACATAGATTAGCTTGATTTGTTGATAATACATATTATCAGCTCACATTCATATGAATAACTAGTGATCATGGTGAAATTCGTATTAGTAAGATGTAGTGTGCAAATATACATACATGTTTTTTTCATTATCTTACTTCGAAAAGGAGCGTTTTCAAAAAATAATGTCATACATAGAAGTTAAGTGAGACTTTCTAGCGAATTATAAATTATTTGCATTTAACTACCGTTTCAATAACAAACATTACTTACTTTTTTTCCATCGAAGGAGTCACGTGTTGTGCCTACAAAAACAGAACAAGCTCCGCAACCATCATCGAGTATCAAGTTATAAATTTGATCTATGTCGATCTTATTATTTACGAGCTGAACGTAATCCATGTTGTATTAACCTCCACTAATAGGTGGTATTATGCCAATTTCGTCGCCTGCTCGTAAATGGAGCTCTTCTTCGAGATTGTCTATATAGTTTTCGTTGTGAGCTAGAATTATATTGTTGCTGATTATACTTAAGTTGTAGCTATCAACTATTTGTTTAAGCAAATTTCCAGCAATCACAACAGGTTTAACAGCTACAACCGCACGAGATGTTTTTGCAAGTTCCCGACTTTTAGCAAAAAACAATATGTTGATATTAATAGTTGACGAATCGCTTCCTGCACTCATAATTTACTATTTACACATATCGCAGAGCATGAAATGCAACAGATTAATCGGTTATTTGATATATATCGATTTATATATGGAATATATCGAACAAAATATCGAGCTATCGACTAATAAAAACAAATCGAACGTTTAAAAATACTAATAAGTTACTTCGCATTTATACGTTTGGATGCTAGTCAAAGAACATAGAACATTTAAATTAATTTAATTGTTGTATTTTATTTTACAATAATAAAAGAAGAGTTTAGTAGTTTTTGATTGATGAAATTATAAAATTAACCACAAAAATACCGTAAATGTAATCGACCAGTTTTATTCGATTTGTTTCTCACGACAACGAAAATAAATCCAAAAAACACCCTGTGTTTGCTTGCTCATATGTTCGATTTCATCATATGGTTCTACCATCAATAATTTCACGGTTTTGTAAAATTCACATGTAAGATTACTAGACTTGTGCGAAGATCATACAGTAAGTATTCGAATTGAAACAGTTAAAGCTTCAGATGAAATAATTATATGTATTTCCGTTGCAAGAACTAGAATTTAGTGTGTACGTAAACAGTGCGATTGAAAGTTATGAAAATACGTAAATGTAACGAAATGTATAAATTTTTCAATTGTTATCTATCTAAATAGAAGTTATCAGCTAAAAATGCATACAAGTGCTTTCATATATACATACATATTGTTTATATTTATTTATACTTGCTTACGTCCACAATACAAAATTACTTGTACGTGGCCGGTGTAGTAAGCCGATCATTAAAATTCTCTTAGAACCAGACAAGAAAATCTAATAAATCTTAAATTCTTATTATTTCTTGTTATTTTTCTTCAGAGGGGAAAACGACGATAGTGATACACTAAAAATTTAACCATGAAGACACGTTTTAATTCTTATGATATTATCTGTGGCGTTGCAGAGCTGCAAAGGTTTGTTATAAAACATCTTCTGACTTTCACGAGATTAACTTTCATTTATATTTTATCCTAGGCTTGTTGGTATGCGCGTTAATCAAATATACGATATTGATAATAAGACTTACTTATTTCGACTTCATGGTGGTGGATCAGCCGAGAAGGTTACATTGCTAATTGAGTCCGGTACCCGTTTTCATACAACTGAATTTGAATGGCCTAAGAATGTGGCGCCTTCTGGATTTAGCATGAAGTTGAGGAAACACTTAAAAAACAAACGACTTGAGCATGTGAGCCAAGTCGGCGCAGACAGAATCATTGATTTTCAATTTGGAACTGGAGATGCTGCGTATCATGTTTTGCTAGAACTTTACGATCGCGGAAATGTAGTTCTGACCGATTATGAACAAACAATATTATACATTTTACGACCTCATACCGAAGCCGACAGTGTACGCTTTGCTGTGCGTGAAAAATACCCTATTGGCCGTGCAAAGCAAGTCGAAGATGCGCTTTCTGAAAGCTCCTTGCGTCAAAAGCTGGAAACCGCTAAGTCTGGTGAAAATTTAAGGCGTATTTTAATGCAAATATTAGATTGTGGTCCTGCCTTAATTGAACATGTTCTGGTAAAATTTGGATTGGAAAATCACGTTTTGAAAATTGTAAATGATCTGGAGCAGACACAAAAAGAAGAAGTACCAAAAAACCAAAATTCAAAAAAGAAAAATAAGGCACGTCATGCACAAACATCTAATGCAGAAGTTAAATCTTTTGACTTGGATGTCGATCTTCCAACGCTAATGGAAGCTATTAAGGTTTGAAATAATTATTATCTGGTCGCTTACGATATATACTTTTAATGTTTACTTCTATTTGCAGACTGCTTCAGAAATAACTGATTTGGGACGCAATGGACCTTCTAAGGGTTATATAATTCAAGTTAAAGAAGAAAAACCGACGGATACGGAAAAAGTTGAATATTTCTTCAGAAATGTAGAATTTCATCCGTATTTGTTTGCACAGAACCAAAATCAACCGTTCGCTGAATATGAAACATTTATGAAAGCAGTTGATGAATTCTACTATTCTCAAGAGTCTCAAAAAATTTATATGAAGACATTGCAACAAGAAAGAGAAGCTCTGAAAAAGCTGTCTAATGTAAAAAAAGATCACACAAAGAGATTGGAAGAACTTAACCAAGTACAAGATATTGATAAGAGGAAAGCAGAATTGATTACATGTAATCAAGAATTGGTAGATAAGGCTCTTTTGGCTATTCAATCAGCCATCGCAAGTCAATTGTCTTGGCCAGATATACAAGAACTAGTAAAAGAGGCTCAAGCCAACGGCGACATTGTGGCAAGTTCCATAAAACAATTAAAGTTAGAAATTAACCACATATCGCTACTGCTAACGGATCCATACAAGGGCAGTAACGAGTCTTCTTCAAGCGATAGCGAAGAGAAAAATGATTCAATGGTAGTAGATGTCGATTTAGCGTTGTCCGCTTGGGCAAACGCATGTCGATACTACGATTTGAAACGTTCTGCGGCTAAAAAGGAACAAAAAACTATCGATGCTTCGCAAAAAGCTCTAAAATCAGCCGAACGTAAAACTCAACAAACCCTCAAAGAAGTGCGCACTATATCGAATATAGCGAAGGCTCGTAAAGTCTTTTGGTTTGAAAAGTTTTATTGGTTTGTTAGTTCTGAGAACTATCTGGTAATTGGAGGAAGAGATGCACAGCAAAATGAATTGATAGTCAAGAGGTATGTATAAAAAATATTTTTGATTCAAATTGATTTAAACTAATTTTCATATAAACTAGATACATGCGACCAAAAGATATTTATGTGCATGCCGATATTCAAGGCGCCTCAAGTGTTATAATTCGTAATTTAACTGGAGGAGAGATTCCACCCAAAACATTGTTAGAAGCAGGAACTATGGCCATTTCTTACAGCGTTGCTTGGGATGCCAAGGTTGTCACCAACGCGTATTGGGTAAACAGTGACCAAGTTAGTAAAACTGCTCCCACAGGAGAATATTTGGGCACCGGTAGTTTTATGATTCGCGGTAAAAAGAATTTTCTGCCATCATGCCATCTCATTATGGGTCTCAGCTTACTTTTTAAACTGGAAGAAAGTTTCGTCGAGCGACATTTGGGAGAGAGAAAAATTCGTGGCACCGACGAAGATGCGGATGATGCTGATAACAAGGTTAATCTAGAGAAAATAACCTACACGGAGATTGACGACTTGGGCGATTTAAATGATCGAAATTTAGAGAGCGCTGAAAACAGTTTCCCAGACACTGAAGTTAAGGTTGAGCATGACACTGGTCGAATTACTGTCAAAACAGAGAATCAAGAACCCACTATTCTTGATGAGCAACCTGCAAATGATAACTTAACGAATGAAGAAGAAATAGCAATTATCGAAGCTGGGCCGTCTCGTAAAAAGACCCAAATTTCAAAAAAACAAAAAGATGTAAAACGAAAAAAGGAAAAAGCAGATGTTGATAAACCCCAAACAAGTTCCATAGAAACGGAAGTTCCAAATTCGAATAGAATCAAAAGAGGTCAAAAGGCAAAGTTAAAGAAAATGAAATTAAAGTATAAAGACCAAGACGAAGAAGAGCGTAAAATAAGAATGATGATCCTCAGTTCATCAGGAAAGGATAAATCGATTGTCAGCAATAGTAAAGAAGATGAAAAATTACCTACAACTAAAAAAGAAAATATCGTTGATAAAAGTGGAGAATCTGTACCGAAAAATCAAATTGAAATTGATGAAAATGAAGACATCCCAATAGGCGTTGACGCCGATTTGCTTGACACCCTAACTGGTCAGCCTTTGGATGATGATGAGTTATTATTTGCTATTCCGGTAGTTGCTCCTTATCAAGCATTGCAACAATATAAGTAAGTTATTTAAAATTTCAAATTTAAATACTCAAAACAAATCTTGAAAACGTACTAATTGTATTAATTACTTCTAACAGGTTCAAAGTAAAGCTAACACCAGGTACAGGAAAACGAGGTAAAACCGCAAAACTGGCACTAAATATGTTTTCAAAAGAGAGATTCTGTAACAGTAGAGAAAAGGATTTACTCAAAAGCATTAAAGAGGAAGCTCTAGCGAGAAATATACCTGGAAAAGTAAAGCTCTCAGCACCGCACTTACAAAAATTAAGGAAGTAAAATTAATTCCACTGATTTTAAATCTTTATTAATTATGTAGATATCAAAAAAATGGTGAACCATAGTAAGAAATAAAATATTTAAAATAAAATGAAAACGTTAAGTAAATTTAACTATTATAATAATTTATCAGAATTTTTTTTGAATCACTTGTAGTTCATTAAAAATACATGTTTTAATTTAAAAAATAATTAACATACACTTTCAAGAAAACCCTGCGGCAATGTATCAAAATTATTGGATGTCACAATGTTCAGTAACATTCCTATACCATTTCGGGGGTGGCATTTTTAGTACCAATGTTAAAAAATATGCGACCTGATGTTCAACTTTCACCAATGTTATCGATAGCACTGAATATTGATTGTACGCAGGCGCTCAATTCAACTCACCAATGTGGAATCCAAGTTTGCATGTATTTGTTTATTAAAGTTCCATCATTAAAACGGTGTGTCCTTTGCACAAATATATTGATGTTGTGAACCAGAAACAAAAAAAGAGTTTTTGATTAATTTGGCCTTGGTGAATACAAGTGTTATAAAGATATATTATAATGCATTCTATAACATGTATGGAAGAATAGTTGCGAAAAATATACAGCCAATTTTGTAGGCTTATTGTGGATTGCGTGTTACAGATTTTTTCTTCGATTCGTATGCGTGTGCATGTGTATGTACCTTTGTACCTAAAGTGTGAATATAGAGTTATTGAGTGGGCTAAAATATTGGATTGTTTCTAACCAAACACAACTGTGGAGAATTTAAACTAAATAAATCAATAGAAAGTCAAAATACAGTACAACAATTTGTTGTTACTACTGAACAACAGATTAATAACACGCACACTTGCATATATATTGCGCATACATACGTATATTGATAGCCTTATAACTAAATGCATCAAGACAAAGTTCCTCACGTCCTACAAACATTGTTGCTATGCGAGAAATTAAACCTATTCCACTTGAGCCTCACGCAAAATTCTTATACACAGACTTATACACATGTATGTGAACTTAAAATATATTTTGGTTTAATTGAAGATACATAAATATATATATATATATATATTTGAAATAATTCGTAACTTATATATGTACATAGCGTTCAAACATATTTATTTATGTATGCTTGCGTGTAAACGTTAAATTGTTTTACCCAGTTTCAAAATAGAATACAAGAGAAATAATAACAAAATGTGAAACAAACATAATGGAACCTGCACTTTGATAGCCTATTACAATTTGTTTTCAAAAAAGAAGAAGGGATTGGTCCAACTTAAAGTAAATATATTTATATTTCGTACAACATATACACACATAGATTATTTATTCTAGGGGGCTTAAGTGGAGATGACCGAAGAACTTAAACGAATATATTTTTGTTTCTTCTAATTTCACCAAGAGCTAAAAATCTATAATAACACAAAAATATTAAATATAATATAATTTCCAGACAGTTTTATAAAATGATCTGACAATATGGATACAAACCAATACTATTGTCGAGGTGGAACACACCAGACTCCATCGTCGTCATCAGCTGTTTCACAGACCTCCATGGCGAAAATGAGTTATGGAAACAATGGTGGTCAGGAATATGTAACATGTAGCTCAAATCAATCTGAAGCCAGTTTCAATTCGAGAGATATGCCTTCACGAAATGGGAACAATAAGCAGTTAACTGGTAACCGGAATTTGGGAAGCCCGTACGCGTATTCGAATTGCAATAGTAGCGGACATTGCACAAATAATACGAGCAACAGTGGTCAGAGTGCTGGCAATTATATTAATGTTATGACGGTTCCATTGGGAACGCTGCAATATAATCGCAAGAAAACAACAACAGCAACAACACAGGATTACCAGTAAGTGCAGTAACAATGAAATGCATGCAGATTTGACCTGTATTTTAGAAAATAATTTAAATAATTTTGATAAAAATGAATACTTTTTTGGATTTATTAATGGATTATGGACAATAATTATTAAAAGTTTTAAAGTACGTTTCTATATTTACTCATTTTGAATTCTTTTTTACTCTCAATAGATCACGGTTATATTATAATACCGCAGAAGTGAAGAGTCGAGAAGATTATTATGCAGGAAATAATTTGAAACGTGCTAATAATGATGGAACCCCTTCACATAATCAAATGCAACAACAGCAACTTCAACAACAGCTGCAGCAACATCAACATGAACAACAACAACAACAACATCAACATCATCATCAACAACAACAGCAACACCAACAACAACACCAACAACAACAACAGCAACAGCAACACCAACAACAACAGCAACAGCAAGCTCAAAGTCATCATCACATGCAGAACCAGATTCAGCACATAAATCAACCACAAACGCACAACCATCAGTTGCAGAATAATCAGCAAATGACCGTATGCAGTCCCAGTTCAGTGATGGAGCCCATCGAGGACCAGGATGATTGCACAATGTTCTCGAATTCCAGTGGTAGTAGCCGCGTTGTGGCTGCAACGCAAACACATGTTAACAATAGCAACGTGGTAGCCTGTGATCAACTAGTGCCGCAAACTCCAGTCTCCCTAGTTCCCGTCAATGTGCCTGTTCCACCCGTGATGTATACCGTGCATCGTGTGGTCACCACCGCCCAAATTCAGACCGCTGTGGGCAGTACCTTTGCGTCATCGGCAAGTGTATCTAGTGTCGTGAGCGCTGCTCGAAACGAGAGTGACTGTATGACGTCGGCTCAGGTTGCTACGGCGATGTCGATGTCGACCAATGAGCCGTGCCACAGTGGTCTGCAAATAACAGACATGAGTGGCAATATCATAAATAACGGAAATTCGATGGGTCCTCTGACTGGAGTACGGAGTCCAACTGGTAATAATGCTTTATAAACCTGCCTCCCTGCTTTCCCTGTACTTATTCTTGGTTTATCTGACGATGATCAGGTAATCTTTCAAATTTTCTTCCAGTTCAACAAAAATGTGGTAACAACACGGATGCTCAACAGAATCCCACGATATCGAAACGAATACATGGAGGAAACTCATCATCGGCATTTTCAAATACAGCTAAACCCAATCCAATGGTGCCCCGAACTCTACAAAACGTAAGTCTACTCAATTGACAAACTCTCAAGATCTGTGCACAAATCTCATCCGTTTCCTTTTTATAATATGTAGGTCATACCAACCTGTGTGTACTTAATGTCGAGAGTAGCCGTACACATGGAGATTGAAGGTACTGCGCAGTGTCCTTCGCAGGTGATGCTGGCAGCGGCGCTGGGATGCGAAGAGTTGGGAATCTCAAATAAGTTGCTCGCGCAAAGTATTTTTGGACTATGGATGACCAGTAACCTATTGGAAATGCAACTGAAGGCCCATCACTGCCCCTACATAGTGAGAGTAGCGTGGTCGGCCTTACTAGAAAAATTTAGCAGTGGCAATCCGATTGAACGAAAATTTGACGAACCCATGATAGTTTTGAAACGAAACGTATTCTTTTCCAAACGAGACGAGGAGAAAATCAAGTATGTTACGAAAATGAATTACAGAGTTTTTTGAGACTTAATAATAATTTTAATTTTAGGGACCATCGAATTGTGGAACTGCTCTACGAGGAAGCGAAGCATTATGTGCTGAATGGACGATACATTATGGAGCCTGTGCATTCGTTAATGCTGGGTGGCATTCAAGCAAGAATCGAACTGGGTCCTTATAACCCTCACACGCACACAATAGGATTTTTCAGGTGAGTATTTAGTTTGAATTCGACTGCATTAACAGTTGTTATTTAAACTCAGAAAAGAAAGAAGAATTTTCTAATAATGATTTGCATTTGAACAATAGGGAAAACCAATCACGATTTCTACCAAAACACGTCGCAAAGAGCTCACATTGGTTATGGTTGCCCATTAGCCAGAAGAATTCTGCAGAAGTTAAGCTTCTGGAACAATACAAGCGAGTGCCACAGACTGCTACAACTCGGAAATTAATGCGAAAATATTTGGAGTTCTGCTGGGCACTTCCTTTCTATGGGTAAGCTAAAATACTAATTACAATTACTAAAATTTCAGCCGTTTTATATCAAATTGTCATTTCATTTAACTTTATAGTGCGGCCTTTTTCTATGGACAAATGGAACAACCTGTTCGAGGAATCATGTCATTAGTTAACCAAAAAGATATGGAGGTTTTGATAGCTGTTAACGAGCGAGGAGTTTTTATAATAGACTGCTACGAGAATGTAAGTTTCACCATCCCAATTATAAATTGAAGATTCCAATTTATAAGTTTGTTTATCATTACACAAAGACGTTGTTGTTGGGCCTTCGCTATGAGGATATGTCATGGGATTATGCTAAGCCAAGTGCCAGTGATGATCCTGAGTGTCTTACATGTATATTTTTGCAGGTACGTGTATATATTGTAAGATAAAAAAGTATGTTCTAATTGATGATTTATTTACAGTTTGACGCAGTTGAAAATGGCGTTCAAATATCCAAGTTGGTGCAAGTCTTCTCCAAACAGGCAGCTATGATTGACGCACTGATATCACATTTTACTGAGCAACTTAAAAAACGTAAACAAGATGGAAACTCTGCTGAACATTTTCATGATGGTAACTAAAATTAACGTCAAAACATTTTAAATATCTTTTCTAATGCAACGTATAACAACAATTTTATTTAATTTATAGAACCAAATCCCATTCAAAATAACGGTAATGGAGTATTATGCAATAAACTGTCACGACTGACTTTGGCAAGTTTCGATGAGGAAGGCCGCTGCATTGGTCAAATGGGATCATTATCTATAAGTTATTAACAATTAATCTATACTTATATAACATATAAATAAATTTGTTGAATTATGTAAGGTCTATATATGTATATGTATATTGAAATGAAAACCTTTTGTACATAGATACTTGTATATACGTATCAAATTTAATGAATTCACGAAGCACCGATTAAAGATTTTCTATTCAAATAAGAAATGTATTAAGGCCAAAGAATATAACATCTTAATCGTCTCAACTTTTAGGACGACTTTCGATTATAATATCGAGCAGTTATCTCTTTATTTAACTTTTTTTTACTGCATATTTATTTTTATTTAGGTTTTGGTTTAGAATCTTAATGCGTGCGTATATGAAACTATATGTACGTGTATGTATGTATTTAAATCACGTGTTGACTTCCATATTAATTTATTTACGCTGTACTCATTGAAAATGGGGAATAACGGTGCTTTGAGTTAGTTTTTACTTACTTTTTAAACTGGTCAATCAGAGGTGCACAAATTATACACGAACATGAAGAACATATTCAAGAAATTACAAATACAATTACTGCCAAGAACAACAACAATGTAATAGTTAAAATTAAAAATGGTATTATTACCTAAGACTCATGTCTCTAGTTTATAGATAATTTTTTATTTCGTAATCGTATAATATACTGTACATATGTATACATATATTCTTTTCGAAAACGAAGTTACAAACAATAAAAGCGTGATAAGTGGGCTAATAAAACTTGCTTAGAATAAACAAAAGTGAGGATCTCTGTGAGTACTGACAAACGATTGCTCGGTAGGTTTGGTATTTTTCAGCCCTTAATTTACATATCTGTACTACTGTAGAGCTCAATGTTTGCATACAATTAATAACTAGTTGGTTTCTATTTTCTTTACGATATCTCTTTTTAGCGATCATTTCTTTTTCTTCGATTTTCTATCTTCTTTCGATTATTCAAGCAAAATTGCTGCATACTTTGCTTGGGGCACTGCTGTGCTGCATAAGATGTCCTTATCAATAGTAATTAGATTTATGGCATACTTTTTTGGGTTATCTTTTTTAGATTTTGAAGCAATATCATCGACACAAATTGCTATTAGCTATTAATTATTATTGATCATTTAATACTACTTGATCATACGATGATATCATAGCGAATGCCAGTTTCCAAAATAGGGTGTGCAGTTCTGTCTTTTTGTGTGTATGCAAATGAATCCTCAAAATGTGTCCAGCGAGGTCGAAAGAAGAAATTAAGGAAAATCAAATCAAATGCACCAGAGAAGTCCAACTCTTAAGTCTGACTGCGACAAGTGCTCTGAGAGAGAGAAATGAAAAATAAAAGAGTTTGGTTTCTTGGTCCTTTAGGTTCTCCTTTTCTTTTTAAACTGAGTTTGCGCGGAGCGAATTCGCGCGATGACAAGAGTAACAAGTTGTTGTTATGGCACGCTGCTCTCGCAATATGCTTGTGTCTCACACCGAGAGCGAGAGTCAGAGCGAGCGAGAGAGAGAGAGGGTGCATAACAGAAAAAGAGGCACTTCTTGTTGCTCTTTCTCTGAGGCGATGTGCGTATGAGTGAGTGAGAAGTTTCCGTTTTCATATGCACATATATGTATATACGTGTGAGTGTTGTGTGTGTGTGCTGTCCGTGTGTGCTATCCGTGTGCGTTGCGCTCTTCGCCGCAGTTTCATTCGCAGCGCCAAAGCTTCGATAGGACAAGGCTTGGCGAAACCAAATCACATCCTTCTGTTAAGTCAAAGAGTGAACAACAGTTGCCGCAGAAATCGCAATACGCAACCCGAAACACGCAAATCGCAAATCGCAGTGAACACACTGTCTTGGTTCGTAATGAGTGACTAGAGCCGCGCATAAAGCTCGTTGATTGCAAAACAAACACAAGAACAATTTGTTATAATCTGATACAATTGTATTATCACTTATCGATAATGGATATATCGGCTTATCAGCATATGAACATTCGCATGAGTACACGTGGCAAGCGTCCGCTTCGGAATCTCACGCCAAACGACAAAGTGCGAGCCATTCAGCGTATCCACAACGGCGAGACTAAAGCAAGTGTTTCAAGAGATATCGGGGTGCCGGAATCGACGCTACGTGGCTGGTGTAAAAATGAGCAAAAACTACGGTTTATGTGTCGCCAATTGGGATCGGACAGCTTGGGACTTGGCGGCCTGGACACGCCGCCAGAAAAACGCGCCAAATTCGAGCTTCAGTTACTGCCGCCAAAGTTTGCCACGATGCCAAGCTATGAAGATCTTGGCTTCGCTAGTTTTCCCGTTCCACCAATGGACTATGCCTCGCACAATGAGGCGCTGCTGGAGAAGTTTGCACTGGTTGACTTTCTCAAACGAAGCGGTCTGCACAAGGAATCCATTCAGTATCCTCTGCCAGATGTTCGCTCCGCCAATCCAACAGATCCAGTCTCTGCCATAGCGGGTTACTCAACCAATAACATGGTGCATCAGTTGAACTTGTTGGCGCTCTTCAATTCAAAGTTGTCTCCTAAGGTGGATCATCCGAATATCACTGAAGCTAGCCCGAAGTCGGATGAGTCGGTCACACTTGCACAGCCACAGATGGAGGTGGCTGAGGAATCAAAGAAATTTAACTGTCCCTTGCTAAGTGTTAAAAATTGGGCAAAAGACCCAGCCAAGCAAACGCCATCACCAACTGGGTCTCAATTCATCAACGATAACAATAATAATGATATCGACGGGATAATACCATCGAGTTCCGATGTAGAAGCTGCTCAGAGCACACAGATTTCTGCCGAGTCTTCTACTCCGTCTTCGCAATCGACTTTCGGGCCCACACGCCTTGGCCAGACACCTTTGCTTTCGACTCCGCCTGCGATAGATGCCGATTCCGGTCAAGGCGGAGCTTTGCTGGATTGGTGCAAAATGTTCAGCGCAAGTTTGAATTTCTTTGCTTTCGCCGCAGCTGCCGCATCTATTCAACCTGGTAATGGACCTGCCGCAGTTACTCCAGCATTGCCGATATCAAATGCTGCTGAAGATACACAGAATTTTGGCAATGATCTTCTGAAGCGCCTGAGTCCCTTAGTTAGTCATAGTGAGTCGTCGGAGGAGAGCTATTACGACAGTGAACCGGAAGATTTGTCTGTGCGCTCCTGTGCCTCAAAAGTCTCCAGTTCCATAAACAGCAGGTCGCAAAGTCCCGATAAGAATAGTACATCGAGTACATCGGTACACAGCGATGGGGAGCAATAGTCAATTTAATGCCTCACTCTCATATTGTAGATAATTTGCAATGGTTTTTAATTTATTATCTAGATGTATCGGGTCTCCTAAAACGTAAATAAACAACTAGATTTTATCATAATCAATTTTTAGTAAGGGCAAGATAATAATTGCGAGTATAATCTTTAAATTTTATCAAAGCAATAAGTATTTTAATGAAACTCAAACTAAATACTAAACATTTTCAATGTCATATAACAATTATCGTTGACTGTGTATAAAAAACCAAATGCAATAAATTTACATGCATAAGAAGTTGTAGTCATATTACAAATAGCTTAAATTTTTCTGGCATATCTGTAAACTAGTATATATAATTTGTTTAATTTTTATTTCATTAAATGAAATACCTATGTATGTAATTTTTAAGTAAAATACTAAATAACAATTAAATACAACTGAGATTCAAAATACATCAATTTCGAATATAATTGAATACGTTTTTTAAAGGGAGTTTTAAATTTCTATCTAGAAAGATTGGAGAAAGTGGTTAACTTTCATTATCATTAAAAAATTGACTATGGAACTCTTTTAAGGTCGACGTTTTGAAAATTTTGACTAGTCCAATCGATTTCAATAAAAAAACAAGTTTTCAATTCAACAATAATAAATTTTAATTTGGCAGAGGGAGTCAGAAGGAAGAAATTTCACATACCTAAAAAGAAGGGTCATTAAAATGGCTATACTATTTTTATTTTTATCCAGAGGAATATAAAAACTGATTAGCACCGATTTCTAACAACGTTAGATTCTTAACTAATATTCTGTTGTTTTCGACAAAGTTATGACTGTTGAAATTTGAAATAAAAACTTACAATTTCTCAGTGCTAAGCTTAGAACACGCAGATTTTAAAGTTAATTTTGAGTGTCCGATAAAAGTTTGTTGCAGAGTATATGCAGACTCGCAAACCGAACCGAATCGCAACAACAGCCGTCACAGAGGCCGCAGCCGCAGCAGCAGTCGCAGCCGCAGCCACAGACGAATTATTGGTTCACCTTTCGGTAAAATTAAATATCGCGTGTTGGTAATTTCCGCCTGACTTCTCGTTGCTGCTGCTGCCAACGGTTGAAGTTGAAGCGAATTATTACGATGATTACGCGACTGACACTGCTCCCATGCATTCATGTCGTCCATCCGGCCAGCCAATTCAGCCAGGCCAGGCCAGGCCATGCCCGACCAAGCCTGTCTGCTCTCTATATGCATGCACCGTCCCCATCGTCGGCATCGCATGCGGTGTTCGATGTGCTGGTGGACATCTTCGTGGCATTCTGGATGAGGATAAAATTACTTAAAAGCGAACCTCTGGGCATATCAACAGTATCGGCATCAAACCGCTGTCAATTTTGTGACGCCTCGTAACCCGGATGATCGTAACTGATCGCCAAAATGAACCATTATATAGTACATACTCTTCCTTCCTTCTATCTGCATGTATCTGCCCTTACTGGGCACTCATAATTGTTTCGCTTCGCTCTGTGGATACATTTAAAGAAGAAGTCGATATTCGCAATTGCGGCTTCTGGTAGTGCATTATTTATATAAATAGTTTCATCAATGAAACCTGGTGTGCCTGACATCCTTCGAACATATGATTGACAATTGTAGCAGCCGGTTAAGCGATTCAGTTCGTACTCCAAACTCCGTATAGTCCTTCAATTAAAGTTGCGTGTGAGCGTCGTAAGAGTAGCCGATAAATGTTTATTATATATGTATGTATGTATATGTTACATAGATTTGAATAGATAGTTCAATAGTAAGACTTCGTTTTGAACTGAAGTGTATATTCCGACACGGTTGCATTAATTTGTCATCATGTTGCACTTACACTGCATTTATGCACATTAAGTTCGAAAGCCAATTTATATTGGATCGCATCTCGATCGCGTTTGAATAATTGGCTCCGCAGATACTCGCAACCTTTGGACGTTCAAAGAAGTTCTTTGCGTTTTGCGTGCTGAACGGTTTCCTCGTCGTTCTCTAGCACGCAGCAATTACAATCAGATTAGTTGCATGCCCGCGGGCTGCCGCTTTGCCGCATGCACAAAATCGCGTTAAGGTAGCAACGCGACGCATAGCGCGGGTTTATCTCGCTCATTGGCTCCTTTAAACACGCTTTGTCTTCCTTAATTGCATCACTTGGCTATTCGCGATCTAATTAACCTTTAAATTCTGTGCATCTCTCTTCATATGCATATCATATGCAGAAGGTATCTCATTAGTTGAACTTCAACAATAGTCTGTGTTCCTACGAGCTCCTCTATCGACTGTTGTTGTATGAGCTTGCTTTGTTCTATCAAATACTAAGCTTCCCCACACAGATTTATGTAACCATGACTAAATCGGCTATGAGGTGCCTAGGATATCTTCTAGCTGGACTTTTTCTTCTATGTTTGATTGTTCTTTGTGTATGTGTGTGAGTGTATGCAACTCATTAAAATCTGGGCTACATTTTTGTCCTCTTTTTATACCATCGAAATGCAGATGCACACACAAAACACACACAGAGACCGAAAGACTTTGGTACAATGTCGCACAAAAGTAGAATATATATAGACGCATATCTATGTACATTCAAATTCATATTTTTCGTCTATAAACATGCAAATGGATACGAACATCTTTGCGAAAAAAATCACTTTTTTGTCTTTCGGCGAAATTGTTTTTGTTTCCACATTTCTTTTTACTGTTGTCCATTGGTCTATTACTTCTTTGTCCTTGCAGACATCAAAGTATCTCTGGACCTTTGTCATTATGGCGTTTTCACACCCTATACCACAACTTCTAAAGGGTGTACTAAAGTTGAGCCCTTTCTAAAAAGTGCTTCAAATATAAGAATTTATACCGTTTATTGTAAAGAAAACTATTGAAGATGATACTATATGGGTTCGTTAATAATAAAAAGAGAACATCCTTACTTTATAAACATTGGTGAAATATTCCTTTGAAATAGATACGTGCTATAGACCGAGGTGTAATAAAAATAGTAAGTTAATCTGGTTATATTTGTTATAGAAAATCTTTAGCTATATTGTTTACAACGGATACATATGTCAGAGATGAGCCAGCTCCTTTCCTTATGAATTATTTGAATAGTTTTCAATTGACAACTAACAGCACAGTCATTTAAATCTATTCTATTTGTATATAAGGAAATGTAACTTTTATCGTATAGAATGACATTTTCACTGACCTTTGTCAGGCTGACACTAAACTTGTGACGAGATTGCCTAACTTTGTAAATGAATGAAAGAGGAAAGAGTATGCCTTAGGGCAAAATGCCATTTCTTATCACATCTATATCATCTATGCTAGGAAGAAGTCTTGTACAGGCGGCTGTCAAAACTGTAACTTTTCAAGAACGATGTGAATGTAAACTAAATGTTTTACTTAAATCTTTAGTAATTTTAATACACCATAATCTGATTACCTTTTAAAGAATGGAATATAAAATTTTCCTACAACTTTTCAATTGTACATACTCATCGACTTACTACTTGACTTTTCATATAATGTCCTTGCAATTCTAATCTGATCGAAAAAAAGAATGCAATTTGTGATTGTCAATTGTCATAATAATCTAATCAAATATTATACAAATCTTCTATGTCCTAATAGTGTGTTTATCAAAGGCAGTTTCTATTGCGAATGCAATAACTTGAATTAACTGTTTTGTTATTGCCGATACAACAATATACCAAAAGAGGCGTAAAACCATTGTGACAATACTAAGATCTGAAGACATTTAAAACATGTTCTCCAGCTTGCCTCCTAGCAGAGATATTCATTATAAAACGCGCGTCCAACCTAAGACATTGTTGTCGTTGTGATGTTGTGTAAATAACCCTTATTTTTGGGGTGTTCTTTATCATTTCGGCGGGACTTCTTCTTCTCGGTCTATGCTTGATGGGTAAACAAAGGGGCAAAGGTCATCGTTACTTGCTTACAACGCCGATTTCATCAACGTTCGGCATGGCGTCAATGAATGTCTATGCATGGCCCGAAAGCGGATCCGTTATGGCATGTGCTACCCGTAACAAAACGTGTCGTGAGAAAAGGGGCTTATTATCTCCCAATCCTTCGCTGTTTCACTGGTAATTTGTGTCCGGTTTGAGAATAGCAAGATAAATATACATATAACGGTTAAAGGCCGCTTGATACCGGTTGTATTTAGTCTTCTTCTAGTTTTTTTTTTCATCACACTCTCATTGCAAGGTAATCAAACGAAATAGGTCCGGATCCGGAATCTTTGGATATGAATTTTTAAGTAGTAATTTGCTTATGCATGCTCATAATCTTTACAAATGACGTGATGTCACTTTTCGCTGTGACATAGTGAGGCTTAAGAAGTGTAAAATAGAAGTATTTCCGAACAGTATCAACAGCTGCATTGATGTGGTCAGTACAAAGCTAAAGAAATCTATACAGTTTCGCCTTTCTATTCTTGTACGAATATATAAAAGGAATATATTATATAAAATATATTTTTCTAAATCTCTCAATATATTGGTATATATGCTTCACTCAAAAACGTTAATTAACTTCAAATTGGTACAGTTAGTGGCTCTCGAAACGTTCCCCATAAAAGAACGGGGGATGGAACTTGGAGGAAGTGGGGCGTTGAATAGGATGTCCAGCATCCACTGGACTTATATGTCCTGCCGTCGTTTGTAATAGTTTCCATGCAGTATATAGTCCGCCTCTCTTTAATTATATATTTACTTTAATGTTTATATACACGTATGTATCTAGGTACATACAATGTCGGATAGAGGCCTATATTTTGTGTCATGTGCGGAGGTGGCATTAAAAACAAACCCTTTTTGCTTGTTGTTAAACAAACTTGCGATGTCCATTCCGGCGCACACACACAGACACACACACACACTTAATAACACACACGCCCAGGCCCGTTTCCAAGTGGACAGAATTTAACGTGCCACCGACTCGTTTAATAATTGCTCAGAGTGCGGTGCGATTTGGGTATGCGCGTTACTGAGTCGCTGGACCATCAACCGTGTCGTTAGGCCTGTCAAGTCGACCCAAACTGGACCGGGGCAGAGAACGGGTCCAGCAACGGGACGTACCGTAGGGGAGGGGGTGGGGTAGAACGGTAGCGGGGGTAACAGGACCATACCGGACCGGACCGCAGCGGACCGGCCGGGTCCATCCCGGCCCAAACCGGACCGGCTCAGAGCGGACTAGTAGAACATTTGCCAGCAGCTAAAATTTGTGATAGATGCGGTTTGTGGAGGCTGGACAAATGCACGCGAGGTGTTGGAACACACGCACACCATCCCACTGCCATCCCGTGGTGAGCCCGTGAGCCCAAAGTGTCCAGAAAAGGGATGAAACGGCTGAAAAATGCTTACGACTGGGTTTCCAAAATGTTATTACGAATATATTATGCGCACACATAGGCAAACATACTGATGCCCATATACACATATACGTATACATACATATCTAAATATATATATGTATGGTGTGGTAACTTTCATTAAAAATACATACATACCTATATAGACAAGTATATACAGCCCAAGTAAAGCGGCACATTAGTAGGTGTTCTCTGGTACACTCTATGTAAAACAATAACAAATGAACATTATAAGATATGTGAGTGCCAGCACATACATCTAGTGATGCCAGGTATATAGAGAGTTTGGCACATACACATGAAACCGTAGAGTGGTCAACAGATTGGCAAAGGTTCGTTAAGCCCTCGAATGTCCTGAAAGAAGGTCGTCGACGGACGTCCATGACGGCGTACAAAAGAGCGATGTCGCCACCGCGCGAGCGAACCTGTCACCCCTATTAGAATATTATGTTTAGTTAAATCTAACTTTTTTTTCGAGAAATAGGGTTACTAGTGTAATCAAAATTTCCGCACTCAAGTTATAAAATTTGACATACATTTTACATGCCACACGTGAAGGCAGTTAAAGCTCAGCTCATTCCCGCTGGACAACAGGTCTCTCCACCGTGATGCGTGTGGTAACTATGGTGATATTAGCTAATTCTGAAGCTCGTCGAAGCGAAGTTTCTTTATGAAATTCTCTAGAGGAAGGATTGAACTGAGACTGTTACATATAAAGGATTGGGGATGAAACTGCTAATTGCTCGACATAAATATTTATTTTAAGGAATCTTTAATATTTTTATTCTTATGAATTGGATCATTAAACGATTCAAAGATTTCTATGTAATAATATATACTTAATAAATAATGAATTTTTTCTAGTAATTCTAATGAGCTGGGAATGAATTCGAATTAAATCTTTTCACTGAGAGTTGCTCATAAAACAAGTACACTTGACGGTTGTCATTCTTATGTCCACATTAAAATGTGTGTTTATCACTTTCGACATCTTCACTTGTGATTATTAACTGTTACTTCGGCAGACCTTGCACTGATATAGTTCGCATTGTTCATACTGTTGTGTTAGTATGAGTAGAAGTAGTAGTATGTCTATGTCTACGTCTGCATTCGAATACTTTATTTACTAACTTTCACAACTTACGAAGCGACTGCAAAGTTTTTTTGACCTTGCAAACTTTTAGACTTAAGCGCAAAAGAATTTAGCCAAACCCTAGACGTTCGAAGCAAGTTTTTCTCATTTGGGTCGCAGCAGAGGGCCAAGCACATTAAAATATATAGGACCGAGAAAGCGTGTACGTAACACTTAAGAGAGTCTGCACATGTGTATTTGTAAGTCATTCGGCATGAGTGGGTCATTCAATTGATTTATGAATCTATATAGTTAAAGTAAATACTTTAATTTCTTTGATATGTGACTGAATCTGATGCAGCATAGTGTGGAAATGTATGGAATAAAATCTATGGATTTGCATAAGTAGTATATTTGTTGTATTCATAAATGAATATGTAAAATAAATGTAAACAAGCAATTCATGAAATTAGTTAAAGTAAATATCGCTTTTAAATTATCATACTTTGATTTGTGGCTGAATCTACGGCATAGTATGGATATGTATTCTTTGCATTTATACATTTTTAAATAAAATTGAAGAAGTAACTCATTATATTATATTAGCAGAGACAGGTTTTAAAGAATTGAATAACTTGTAGAGTCTTCACCAATATCATTATTCGAATCCATCTTTACTTTCATTTTTTGCGTTGAATACATGAATACATGAAGTTCTTATGAAAGAGTTACATGTAATAATCAATGGATAGACACTCTAATATATAGATCATTACTAATAACCCTTGGAAATCAAGCCAAAGTAAACTAATCAGCTGCTTACATAAATTCTCGCTACAAGGATGCAAGATTATATCCAACTTTGCACACTATGCTGTAACGACTTCAGTTGGTACCTCTTTTCCCCCTCTCCGCAGGCACCTTCTGTTGCTGACACTGGCGCCAGTATCCTGTATCAGTTTCAGTGCCTGTGGCAGCTGTTGAATGCCAGCCTTTTTTCTTGCAGCACCAGCAGCAGCCCCAGCAGGAGCAGGAGCAGCGGGCACTCTCGCATTGAATGGCCGCTGACATTACCATTGCTGCTGGCGCCAAAGGTGTTGCATTCGGTGCGAGGCAAAAAAATTCACTTTTCGAGAGGTTCGCGAGGCAAGAAAAGAAAAACAACAACAGACGATGCATGCACAGGATGCGAAAAAAATCTTGTTGCTGGCGGTCGCCATGAATAACGGCATTTTTGCGTTAGCACGCATCAAAATTGCACCATATGGAAATTTAGTTGGCAACTGCCGTGATATGATGCCCCATGACTGAAGGCAGGAGCAGGAAAGGAAGGGGGAGCCGGGAAAAAAGAAAGAACTGCAGCCGAAGGTCAATCAAGTGACTCTTTTTCTGCCAACTGCCTTTCGCCAATGCGCCAAAATTGCGGTAAAACAAAAACTGCGCCCCGTCACACAGTCACACAGCTCACTAAGCACTTCTACTCTTACGACAGGGCCACGCCATGGCGCGCAGAAAAAAAAGCGGAGCAGGATGGCGGCAAGCAGGCCGCGCCGTTTAAGGGGATTAGGCAGTCAGTTGGAAACCGCTTGTTTGCCCAGTGGCATGCAGCTTGATGCACTTGACTGTTTTTTCTGCTGCAGCCATAGCATAGCATACACTCCTCTGCCACTGGCTTCTCACCCACCTCCGCCTCCGTCTCGTTGTGCGCCTCTGCATCGGTGCTGGAACCACTATACAGAGATCTCTCTCGCCTCTTGTGCAGTGTGCAAGCGTCATGTGGCGTCCCGCGCTAGATGTAGATGTGCGTCCTCTTGGCCGTCATGTGATACTGTCGCCGATTAGGCATGTATGGACGTGCAAAGTGCCTGTGATGTGTGTTTTCGAATGTTTGTTGCTTTTTGACACTGCCACACAGTGCACAGCGCACAGCGCGCAAAAACGCCGTTTTTTTCCCGCTAACTCTACTGCATTTTTGGCTTTTGGGCATGTTTCTATTTCCCACAGCTTAACAGTTTAATTGGCAAACATTGTTGCACGCGCGCAAATCTGCGCAGAAAAAGCGAGCAACACTTTTCATTTTTCACTTTTGCTCTTGCAGAGATGATCTAGCTAAGCAAATATGTAACATACTACGAGTATAATGTAACGATAAGATAAGTTATAAGATAAGATATTTATTCTTTGTTTAACTACATTAGTACAATATATACCTATATACATTATTATATTTTAAATATTAGGTACCATCTTTACAACTGGCTCGGGGCCAAGGATAGGATAGATTAAATATAAAAAATTTACAGAAAATATTATGTTAATGGTAAAAAATATATATGTTAAATATATATTTTTGGTAGTAAAGCTGATATTATACGAAAACCTTAGCTAATTCCATAAACAATTGTAATATATACCTTGAATTTTATGTGAATTATCTAGGACACATCGATTATTATGTAAATGGCCCAATTTCATTATTATTTTCTTAGGATACCTTAGTATTATTAAATTCTACATTACTCAACTTATTATTTTCTGGAATATTGGTTGATATCATTATTAATCTTATGATTTTGATAACAACTATGGGCTAAATTAGTTCGACTCGACTTCTCTAGCGCCTACTATGTATCACATTATAATAAATAGTACCATATAACTGTGCTATTATGCATATGTATTTGTACAATAACAGAAAGCATAGATGATCTCTCTATTAAATTATTAGAATTACTCAATGATAAAAGACCTAATAGTTTGCTTTTAAAGAATGGATATTTGCTATTACTTAAATGGATATAATATACATGTAAGTTTAAATTTGTTTATCTACGAGTACTTGAACTTTTCCTTACAAAATTCTTGTTAAACGTTATGTGTTGTTGTGCTTATAGTTCTTGTCCATAACTTGGGATAGGTTGGTTTATAATCCACAAAAGTTCTTCAGTAGCTCATCAGCATTCGAAGTTATGCCTCACCTTCGCATCGAATTATATGCATTATGTGCACGAAGAAACTAACTAACGCACTATATATGAAAGCTTTGTGGCATAAGGAGGTTGCTGTGCCACGCCTCGTGCTGTCTAATACACATCCCATTTGATGTGGATGGATGCTGGGATTCGTCTAGCGTAAGTATGCGTTTGCTACTTCGCAGGGATCTTTCATTTCGTTGTGCGTTGTAGTTGCATAATTGCTCTACAGCTGTGAGAAGGTGGTAGAGGTAGGGAAGGGGGTGGGAGGATTGGTCGGTTCTAGCTATCGAAATGGAAGTGAGCGAGTGAGCTAAGGCAAGACGCCGGACACAGCTGTACAACAACGACGGCTTGCAATGTCGGTGCCTTTGCACATACGTGTACGGACGTGGATGTACGTGTGTATTTGAATTCTGCCAGCTTGGCATGTATTGCACACATACACACATACGTGTTCATATACATATTGAAATATGAAGGAGGCAAAATGGGGGAGGAGGAAGATTGGGCTGGGCAGTGTGAGCTATTCTAGGTGCTGTCAAAACTAAAGCGCGCCGTTGCCAGAGACAGACATGCACAACTTTTGCTCCATACAATATCAGCAATTTCCTTCGTTAGTCATTCGTTTCCTTCGCCCGCCGCCTTGTTGTTATGGCTCCCAGCGTCGCAGCGTCCCAGCGTTCCCAACTATGTCCATCCATGGACAAGAACCCGTCCCGTTAGTCTTTGTACTTTGATGTAGATGCAGAGACTTCCGAGTTCAATGCCTAGGACCAGACCGAACCACCAGCAAGCTAGCGACGTTTGGACAACTGGGCAGCTGGACACACTTGGGAGAGCGGGATGGCGGGACAGTGGGACAGCGGCACATGCGGTCCTCGGAACGGACCTGAACTAGTACAAGAGGACACAACAGACCATCAGACGTTGGGCAGGCGAGCCACGGATATTTCTCTGTGTGCGCTCGTGTGCAGGAAGCACATACGGTCAGGCTCATGCACACACTTGCCACTTGGCCATGCCACGACAGGCAGCCAGGCCAGGCCAGGCCAGCTAGACCCATGGCCGACGTACTAGGTAGTCACACACGGACACATAATGTAAATGTCCGCAATTTCTTTTTGGGAATCTCTTAGCTGCCTCTGCCTCGGCCTCCTCCGCCGCATTCACCTCCTCCTCAGCCACTGCCACCGTCCCGCAGTCAGCCGCTGTTGCCGTCAACGTTCTTGCCATTTAGCTTGAATGTGAATCCCTTTGCCCACTCGCCTTGCCACTGCGGGTACTTGTACGACGATGGATCCACACATGCTACAGCAACTTGCGGCGCAGCGCAGATTGCTTCTGCCTTCTGCCTTCGTCGTAGTCGTTGTAGTCGTCGTCGTCGTCGTAGTCGTCGTCGTAGCCGTTGCCGTTGCCGTCCTCGCTGTCGCCATCACCACGTTTCCATCATAGCACCCAACCACCTGGCGCCAGGGGCGAGTCGATCGATAATTTCCATAGTTGACCACTGCTGTGTATGCGAATTTTGAAGCGGACATCTGCACAAACACAAGCAAACGTACAGCAGAATCACCCCCTAACAACTAACACACACACACACACACACACACACACATATATGGACACACACTAAGCATTTACTCTTAGAAGCACCGGCGACACACACGAAGCTGTGGCTGAGGCTGAGGCTGTAGCTGAATCAGGCTTCGAAAGCAGTAGCTCCACATTCACTCGCACACACACACACACATGTATATCTACAGGCACACACACTGGCATATAGGGAGCACGGGTGTGATGGCGATGGCAACAACGCTGGTCAGTCCCACAATAAGTAAGGGTCTGCCATGAAGATAAAACGAAGACCAAGGAACGAACTGTTTCTGCAAAATGTTGTTTGCATACTACTTGCGACATGTGAAAAGGATAAGAGTGAGTCTGTGTGTGTGTGTGTGGGTCGACCAGAGCGTTAGCTATGTGTGTGTGTGTGTGTGTGTGGAAATGGCGCTGTGTTAGTGCCATATAGCGAACGATGCCGCAAATAGTACGTGAGTGGGAGTTCGGCGCGATTGGGGACCGCCGGACTTCGGACTTGTTGTGGGCAGTTGCCACGGACTGGCAACGTGGCGTGGCGTGGCATGGCATGGCGGGGCATGGATGGTATGGGCATGGGATTCTGGTCAAGCAACGCGCCGTTGCCTGGGACTGAGACGGGACAGACGACTTGATGCTTTGGTTGCAAAGGCTCGACAAGGCAAGGGAAGGAGTAAAGGGGGGACAGCAAGTGCGGTGCGGTGCGGTGTGGTGTGGATTGTCCGGGCAACGGCAACGGCAACATCTCTCAAGCTGATGCTGCGTCGTGGGAGCGCCTGGCGGATGGAGGTAAAGATGTGCGCTAGGCGATTGTAAAATTTCACATTTTAGAGAATTAGACGTTTGCTCGAAAGCAAACACACACACACGCACGCACACACACACAGTGTAGCATCTACTGACCATACATATGTATGTATATGTACATTTATACTATATATTTATATAAGGTACATATGAATCTGTATATAGGTACATATTTTACATAAACATGTGTGTGTGTGTGTCCAGTGTGTGTGTGAGTGTGTCCGCACGCAAGATGAAATTCCGTACATAGGCAAATGCTGCGCTGTTGTGTTTTTGTGTGTAAGCGAAAGGCAAAGAAGTGGATGTTTAAGCAAAATTTTGATATTTTTGGGCATTTCGTATAGTTGCGATGCGAGTGCAGAGTCCAGCAGCATCAGTAAGGTGCCAACATATTTCAAGGAGCTACTCGTATATACACACATCCTTGTGCACATGTCTGTCTGTGTGTGTGTATGTAGGTGTGTGGATTAATTTGTGTATGTGCATCTTGGAGCCAAGAGTTAAGATACTCTGCAGAGGAAGTAGAAGTGCGCTAGGCTGTTTAGCCCAAGCCTTGGTCAGGTACCCCCAAACTCCTTAACAAAGCACGGAGTACGATTCGTATGCTTCCCTTTTACTTACACAAATAAAATTCCAGGCTATGACTTGATAATACAATAATCAGGTATTGTTAAGTATTTTTATATGGAAAAATTAGTAAAAACAACTATTGTTGACACTTCTTCGTTGATATGTTTATTCCAAATCAGTATCAACGAAGTTCGTTAGTTTAAGCATATATATGTATAAAAAGCTATATAATAGACTAAGATAGCTGTATTACCTTCTTAAGAAATTAAGGTTTAAGACAGCATTTTCAAATTGTTTAGAAAACATGTTGGGGCGAGAGACATTCATATTCAGAGATACATACTTGTGTTACTCATTGCGAATCTCATAGACGTGTAAAAATTACCTTTAGTATGTGTCACCTCTTTTAGTTATGTACTTGTTCTACTTAAAGATGATTATTATTGATCAAACTAAAAAATAGTTCTAAAACTATTATTTAAAATTTTATTTACAATCCGCTTTTAATCTTTTGATAAATCAGAATAAAATTTTCGTTGCATAAAGCCTGAATATTCTTCTCCTGTCAATGCAGAAGGTTAATTAGGTTGGGGTTGTGACACAACAAAAATAAAATAAATAACATAGCAAATTGGTCACTTTCTATTGTTTATATCACATGAAGTTTAAAAAACTCTTGTATATATCTATTTACATATTATATCTACATTTAAATGTACATAGCTTTTTCGATATTTATGAGTGCTTAGGTATGATTGAAATTGAGCCTATTCTCTTGGTTTTTTTATTTCAATTCTTAGTAGTTGATATTTAGCTTTAATTGCTTCACATACCAGGAATTATTCACTGTTTATCGCCTACGCTTAGAAGCGTATCTATAAATTAAAATATAAATAGGAAATGAGTAGGAGTAACACAGAGACGTTTATTACTTATTATTTCTTAATTCAATCAGATACTGATTGATGATAGCAACATTGCTAAACTTACTTATTATAGACAAGTTTGTTCCTTTGAATTCACTGTAAACTGCAAATATATTGTATAATATTTTCATAATTCATATTTCATTTCATGAGAAATTCAAGCTTACGCCCACATTCTTTATCCAAACTAATAAGTATGTCTATTAATACACATCATCAGCAAATAACCTAAAAGAGAAATGATTAAGAACTTAATTGAAAATCAAAAAAGTAATGTATGTCTAATTTAATTTGTGTTAATAAGTAAGTTATGTTGCTGGTGTGTTAAATATATATGTATACATGTATGTTCGTAAAACTATGGCACCCTCATCATTATAACAATGCACATTAATGCATCTGTTTTATATAGGGTTAATATATGCTCAAGTTCAAGGTTAGTGTCAGGTACATATTTATCGGAGCTTAAGAACCCAGTCACATGCATGTTTACATACAATCACATACATAAGTAATTACGTACATAATTTAGGCGTACATACATGTATGTGCACCATACATAAGTACTTATCACATTAGCTCTCAAGTTGCAATCTATGTACAAACACGTGCATATAATTTGCGTAAGCAGCTCCGTGAGAGCTGAACTGCAGCCACAATCGGACGCAGCTCATTATAATTAAATAGGCTATAGGTTGACGATGCCCTAATTTGTTAAAATGCGATTGTATGAGTGCTCATGAGCCACTGCCAGCAGACACGTAGCCATTAATAAGCCCATACATAATGCATATACAGATGCATGTATGCGTGTGCTTGTGCGAAATTATTATTATGTTATAATTATTATAATAATGAAACACATTATTCCGTCTGGTCACACAGCACATTAGGTTACTTATGTACATAGAGCATATGTACAGGGTGTGTGTTTCTCTGTGGGTGTGTGTTTGTCTGTTTACATTCTTTGGTGTGCCTATGTGGCGTATACTTGTTGATGCATTGGTAAGTGCGTGTGACACCGAGACGGTGCGAGTGACCCCTATATGCTGTTTGATTTCGCCGACCACGAATTATGTACTCACTTCAAAGGTCAATGTCGTGCTATTAAAATTAAGCCAAGTGTATATGCACCTAAGTACAATGCTAGTCTTGTAAATATGTACTAGGGTGCTCCAACCTAAGCAGTACTTCGAACAAGATAATCAGATGAAGGCAGAAAAGAAACTGAAATTTTACATAGTACTTTGCAAACAGTGTACCTTCGGTTACGGTCAATTGAAGAGTTGCATTTTTATTTATTGTAATATAGTCCTCTTCTATGTTTAATTCGTGAAAAAGAGGTACTTCTAATAGGTTTCAGAGTTTTCATATATGCACTATTACGAATTAAGAATTAAAGTTAAGTAGTAAAGAATTGTAATATTTTGTATATGGACAGTTGTGATGAAACCTTGTAACAGTTTGAAATTCTTAATGTTAATAGATTTATTTCTGAATAGAGATTGACAAGGAACTCTGAAAGTCTTAGATAGCTAAAAACAAACCATACATTATAAGAACTTGTCTGTTTTTATATTATAACATGTGACAAATGTTTAATTTTCAATTATTAACCAGTAAATAAATATAATCTGGACTATGTGAATTCGCTTGGGACAAGTAATCGTCGCTTCAGTATGCGCATGCAGTATGCTCACGCCTTCTTTTATTATCTCAATTTATAGCTACAGGTACACGATATAAGGCATTCAGAAGTGAGCTATTAAAGTGAAATTGCACACAATAGATTGAATCGTAAACCCGGACGGGACACAACCTCAGACCTCAAACCCTCTGGTTACTTCGTCCTGCCACTTATGCGTCTTCATGTCAATTGTATGTTATGTATAAGGACATGTCGGTTTGTTCTAGCTCATAAAATGGAAATAAAAATTGTACTCTGGTCCCCTTTCCCCCCTCGGCGAATGCAAAGGCGTCTTGATCTGCCATAGCTTCTCAAGTAAGTGTGTATTTATGCATACAGACAGCATACACATACTCACACACACACACATACACGCTCCAACGAACTCCAAGGCGCGTGCCACATTTGCGCGTTTGCTTTGTATGCATGTGTGTATTTGTGTGGGTGGGTGCGCACACTGACGAGTTAATCGAAGGATGTGCCAACTGCCTCGCAGCTTTGTTTTATTGCCAAAAATATTATGTACTTTCGTGTATATTTAAGGTGTTCATTAACTTATCACATGCTCAATGGATTACGAACAAAAGAGGCTCATAATTTTCAATTACTATATTTATTTACACCTCTTTTTTACAACCTAAGAGATGTACTCTTGACGATGGTCAAGAATATATACATTTTGTGAATCGGAGATGCCTTCTTTTTTACTTGTTTGCTTTAGGTTATAATACCTCGCATATGTATGATGGATATACAAATTGTTAACACGGTTATTAATACGAAATTCGTTAAGAGAATTGAATAGTTTGTAATTTTTGTGAATCTATAAGCTAATTACATGCTGCTTGCTACTCACAGATATAACTTAATATGTAAAGACTTATAGCCAACCCAATAAGTTTCTTAAACATTATTATCTTATTATTTCCTCTCTTAAGATACATATGTATGGCAACACATTTACGACAAGGAGTAGCTTTATTGCAGCATACTTTCCATACTTTCCTACACTATCAACAGATTTATCAGTCAATTAGCTCAATCGGTTAATAACTCTTTCCCTACAAACGATTTACCCACATACAGACAGGAAACTGTGCTGAATTACATAGAGAGAAGATTCAATGATTTTAATACTGTCAAAAGGATACCAAAAAGTACTTGAATAAAAGAAAACAAAGTGTAAAAGAAGGCGGCAAGATAGCTGAGCTGGCAGAGTGTGTGAAAGAGAGAGAGAGAGAGAGTGGGAAGAGAGTCGTTCAACTTTTCACTTTTGTGATTTTTTTGTAGCATTTTTATATTCTTTTAACAAAAGTTCAAAGTCCAATTGAATGAAATCGAAAGTACTCTCACTTACGTACACCATGACAGACACACATGTGTGTGTGTGTGTGTGTGTGTGCTTATAGATATTAAGGGTACAGTGAGAGAGTTTACTACAGACACACACACATACCACTGCATGTGTAGGTAAACACACACACATACTTATGCACATACTTAAGAGTGCATGTGTAGCAATAAAAATGCTGGACTTAAATTATTGCTTCGAATGGAGCCAAAAGCGAGTGGCGTATGACCGCAATGGCATGTGAGAGCGCGGGCTGAGAGGCGGTGGCGAATGCGGCAAGGAGGTGGGGCTATTCCCATAACCTAGTGTCTGTGTGGGTCTTATCCTGTTGTAAGAATAATGTGATTCCTGTCCTTGAATCATAAAACCAATTTTTTCCACTTCTTTTCTGACTATGTGTAAGGATTTCTTTTTCTTTTTGCTCTCGACTGTGTTTGTGTTTTTTTTTTTTGCTTTTCTTATATTCTTTTTTTTTCTTTTTGTTTGCACTTTTTCGAGCAGACTTTGTCTACATAAAAATATATATTGCATGTCGTAGTAGTATGTTGTGTGCTCCTACAGTCGGTTGGTCTACTCAAAGCCAGACTGGCGTCGAGGTCGAGGTCGGCTGAGGTTGGGATTGGCGTAGGGTTTGGGGTTGATACAGCTGATGGTGCTAGTGATGGTGGTGATGTCGGCGTCGGGGTCGGGGTTTGGGGATCTGAACTGGTCACTGCCATGTGGCTGCTGCAGTCGCCTCAGCCGGCATTTTTTCTATAGTTAGGTGACTAGTGGAAAGTGGCCCTGCATACTTTCCAAAATATCTATGTAATGGTAATGCAGTTAAATACATACATACATACATTCATTCATATAAACATACCTACACACACTTGTATGTTTGTTCATCTTCATAGCAATTGACCAGTTTTGTGACTGGCGTGAAACTTTTATGTTTGTTTTTATATTCAATTCACAAGTACCTAAACGGTACATCCCGCCACCAACCCCCTGTGCACCCTGTGCTATTCATCTGTTGCTTTCTGCTTGTGTTCCCTGTATTCTTTTAAACACTTTCAGATTATTTGATACATAATCCACACTAATGTAAACGCGTTTACGACGGCCAGCCCCCTTTCCCCCCTCCATGCCCGACAGATATTTACGAACTTCTTTTATTAAGGAATGTGTGTGTCCTTCACCCATCTTAACCATGCTCACATACACACACACACGCATACTTATATGCTTATTAAATTTTTTATGTATTACCAACAGACTTGTGTGTGTGCTCAATGCCTACATTTGTACATATGTATTAGGTAAGACTTTCTGTCTCAGTCTCAGTTGGTGTGTGTGTGCCTGTCTGCTTGCCTGTGTGTGTGTATGTGTGTGTGTTTGCTCGGAAGGATACTATGCCACATTCAGAGTTTTTATTTCATTTCTTTTGTGGGCTAAATAACATGAAAGGCATTAGGCTAGGTCAGTGTCAGACAACTTAATGCGATTTTTTTTGCCGCATTTTATAGGGTGAAAACTTTGATCCAAAAATAATAGCTAGAAAGTGAATACCCCACAAAATACCCCCACTTCCCGTATCTCTCCTTTTGTGTATGTAGTGTGTCGTCATAAGTATTTCTAAATTGCCTTTGTATTTAAATGGAGAGACAAACAGAGAGGTGCATGCAATTTGAACCAGTTTATGTCTCAGTTCGTCAATGGAATTCCATTTTCGTATGTTTTCAAAGGGTTTCCTTTGAATAGATTTGATTTTGATGTAAGTCATATTTAATTACAGCTTCCCCTTTGTTAGATTTATCAATTCAGTTGGCAATCCCTTGTGTTTTTAACTGAATATGCTAGAGGCTAGAGAAATTTACGAATAGTATAAGTTTTCAGATTAACTAAGTTTGCTTTAGATTAATTAAGTTTTGATTTATATTGCCAACTATTATCAATCGATGAAGTTGAGCTAAAGATGTTTCTGCATATATATGTATTTTATTTGGATTAATAGTTAAAATAGCTTTTCAACATAATAAGAACATATAATAGTAATAATGATCCAAAAAAAAAAAATAAAAATAAAAATAAGAACATATAGAAGATTATTACGGTATTATTAGTTCAATACAGCAAAATGTTATAAGTTTAGTTTTGAAGATATAAATAAATTCCTGAATGCACAGAAAAAATAACTGCGATTCTTACTTCTTTCGAAAATGTCAATAAAATTGGATGTATTTGAAAGTTGTTTGAGAAACTATGTATATGATATACAGGTACCGGTATATGCTGTTAAACATTAAGGAGGTAATGACAATTCTTCTTACTCAAAAGAAGGTAAATTTACTTTATTTATAAATAATGAAACTCTGATTTTAACTGCCTTCTTCCCCAGAATTGATATGACTGGTTCGTCATACTCCAGTAGTTCTTAAATAGGGTTTGTTCATGATTTTTTTATAATGTTTGTAAATTGGTTTGGTCCAAATCCAAATGGAATGTTTCCTTTCATGTCTATCAATAATGCGATAGTTTTATTATTGGCTAAATCATGTTCAGTGTGCGGCACATACCTGAAACGCGACATAAGGAGCGACCAGACCAGACATAGCAAGCATCGAGTACCGTTACGGTATTACGTTCGCCAGCGACAAATTAAGCACGAAATTCAGCGACATGCTGGTCTTCTTCAATCGAAATTCGATATTTTGTCGCTTCCTGAGGCTGGGCCCGGTTGCTGTTGCTTCTGGGGTAATTAGATTACGCTTGATTTGATGCTCGGGCTGGGGATGGAGCAGAGGCTGGCGGTACGTGTAGCTTACCTCGCTGACCTCGCAGCCAGTTCTTATGTTCCAGAGTTGCCATCTCGACTGCAATAAAAAAAGAGATGCGCAGCAAGTGAATAAAAAGCCAAGACAAATAACAAGCATTTTTATTTTAATACCAACACTTAATATAAACTTGATGGAGCCACAAAATCACGCTCCATTTGCTCAAGCGCCTGCTGCCTGCCCCTTGGCAACAAGGGCGACGAGAGGCGCGCCGGGGGCACAGGGCGCACATGGCAAACAGAAGCAGCCAGGGCAGCATAGCATAGACTGCCGGCAGTCAGCAGGGCACTCCTTTCTAGCAGACTCATGCACTTGTTGATTTTTATTAAATGTTGTAATAAAATAACAGTTAAGTTGTAACTCTGAGTGGAGCACTGAATAAAAAAGTCCGCATCAGCACTTGCCAGCGCAAGAGCGAGTGAGATGGAGATTAAGGGAGCCCACTGTGTGTGTGAGCGTAGAGAAGTTTCACGCGGCACTGATACACCCGGAACGGAACGAAACGGAACGGGCTCCATGCACGAGCTGAAATAGTAAACGTTCATGAATGAAATCTAGAATGGATGAATAAATATTTTATTCTCTGCCTTTAAGCATTGCTTTTTTTCCGTTGCGCGCTGCACGCTGTCACCGGCCCCCGCCCCTGTCTCTGCCACAGTCCCAGCCGGAGTCTCCTTCTCCGTCTGAGCGCTTGGATGAGTTGGACAAAGAAAACGTAAACACATCGTATAAGCATCGGCAAAGAGAAAAGAAATAAAAGCATAAGAATAAAAATAAAATAAAGCTGCCGTCCCACTCGAGAGAGAGTGAGACAGAGAAGCAGAGAGAGGGAGGGGAAGGGGGAAGGAAGAAAGAAAGAGAGAGCGCATAAATTATTATGCCCATCCGTATGTTCGTTTGTATTTTTATGGGCCACTTGTTGGACGGCGAACGGGACTAGGTTAATCCCAATAAGATGGCCAGACGTCTGCATAGTTCTCAGCTCAGCTCCGCTCTGCTCTGCTGTGTGTGTGCTCCGCAGTCGATGGAAATAAAAGTTAACGCCAAAGCAGCAGCAAAGTGTGCCAAACCGAGAAGGAAATCAATATGATGTCATTATTATCAAATATTGCCGAATCATGCTAAGAATGTGGCGCTGAGACGTTTAACCTAATAGTTCTCTCGATTTCCAACTTCATATGCTATCTAGGGATAGCTGTGTGCTTAGCGAATCGAAACGTGGAAAAAAAAACGTGAATTTAATTTGATTTCCGCTGCAATTCTCAAATCAAATTCTCCACGTCAGTCGTCGTTGTCGGGCTAGTCGCGTAATCCAATAACTTGCCATAGATTGAGGTGAAAGGAGTAGGTGTAAGGGAGGGGGAGGAGGTTACAACGACAGGTACTGGTGACTAAAAAATACAGTCAATCTGTTGTAAAGGTACAAATGAGAAGAGATAACCTTCGCATCAGAAGCCTCGCCTGGTCGAGTTTATGCTCTGTTGAGCACGCAGTGCACGTCCTGCCGTCCCCTCTCACTCCATTTGATTGTAGTGCGAGGAAAGAGTTAGAGAGCGAGAGAGGGAGCGAGGAGTGCACTCCACTCCAGAAAGTGACTACTCATTCGCGCTGTATCCGATCCGGCACAGCTGAAGTATTGTATGTACAATGTACATTCTAAAACCCGCCCAGATTAAGCCCTTCTTCGCTATCGGCGACGGCGACGGCTACGGCGGACTCTAAGTAAACGGCGTAAAATTGAACGCAGCCCGCCGAGTGCGGCAAACTCATCCACGCACACAAGCGCAGCGTTTTGCATATACTTACTGTAGTACATACAATGAATAGAGGGGGGAAGGGAATGGGGTATATAGGTGTATGCGTGTGTGTGTGTGCGGATCATGTTGTGTTTTCTTGTTTTGGCATCGGACTCGACTGGACGGACTGGACCTGTGCGAGACCAGCGAGCAACGACCAGCGAGGGCCGTCTTTGACTTCGCCTGCCATAACTAAAACTGGAGGCAGCCGAGGCAGCGACAGCACTAGATGTCGCATAAGCAATTTCTGGCCTCCGATGCACAGCGCCTCCCCATCTTCCTGCTCCGCCTCTTCTTCCTGCCTTAGCTGACTTGCCACAGCCCACTTGGCCATTTGAATGGTCGAATAGGACCAGCAACCTTTTGATGTGCCATGGGGGTCATGTGTATGTGTGTGTGTGAGAGTGAGTAGGGGTTGCACTATGCGGAAGGCAAAGGTGGAGGTGGAGGTAGAGGGGGTGAGCAGAAGGAGTGTCTGAGTTGAGGACGACGGCTGAAAAGACGGGCTGCTGCGCTGCTGGGCTGAATATTTCCGCCGAATGCTTTGCAAATGCAGAGTAGCCGTAGCTTTCATTCCTTTTGGTCATCGTCATCGTCATTTCGTCTCCGTCTTTCCCATCCTCATCCTCATCCACTTCCATATCCACGTCGTCGTCGTCGTGGCCCTCGTCATCTCTTGGTCGTTAGATTCGTCGTGTTGAGAATTGGATAAGCGAGGCAAACTGGGGGCGAGGAAGAGGAGGGGGAGGTGGTTGATTCATGTGTGCAGGCGGCAGTGGCATTTTGCTGTCGCTAACGTTGATGCCAACTTATTCTCGAGCTAGAGAGTTCGAGCGCACAAGCATAGGCAACGTCGCACAGCTCCAGCCAAATACGTACACCTCGTTCCTCACTCCCCACCTCGCACTTGGTCGTGCTGTTGTGTTGCCGCTGTCGCAAGCACAGCTCGGACAAGCACTTGCCTCCATCGCACAGTCCCTACTCCAAAATCTATCCCTAACCCAGTCTCATCCCCACCAGCCTCGCCATGTCCGCCTTGGGTGACGCCGCCCCCGAAATCCGTTGAGGCGGCAGCAGCAGCAGCAGCAGCAGTTCGTTGCCATACAGAAGCTGGCGCTCCACTTCCACTCTAGCTGCGTGTCCATCATGCTGCTGCCTCGACTGCCTTTGCCTTTGCCTTCGCTGGCTGCCACCGCATCCATCGCCCAACCACCTGACACCAAAAGCAAGTCGATCGATAATTTCCATAGTTGACCACTCTGTATATGCGAATTTAGAAATGCGAACATTTACACAAACACGAATGTACAAGCACGAACGTGTCTGTGCGAATGTGTGTGCCCGACTCAGTATGTGCCAGCATGTGTGTGTGTGTGTGCTCGGACATCGCGCAGGACGCAAGTAGAAGAAGCAGCAGCAGAACCAGCATGCAGCAAGAAGGCAGCACTGACAGAGCAGCGAACGCACGAAGGAAGCCCAACGAAGGCGACCAGCGCAAGAACCTCCAGTTGCTCTGCCCTGGCCTGGCCTGGCCCTGCCTGGCTCTAGTCTCGTGGCTGTAGCTGTGGCTATGCGCAAAATGTTGTTTGCATACGGCTTGCGATTGCTTGCTACATCGCCCCATCAGATGTATGTGTGGCGGTTGAATGGGATGGCAAAAGGGTCAGTAAAATGAGGAAGGGGGGAAGGAGAAGGGTGGGTTGGTCCAGCGCGGCGTGTAATGGATATGAAGATGGAGGCTATGTGGGCTACGTAGAACGTACTAACCGGCTAGGTCACGTTTCGTTGCGTCGGCATCGGCATCGCCATCGTTGCCGTTGCCGTTGCCGTTGCCATCATCGTGGGCTGAAGTTGGGGCAACAACTCGGGCTGAGCTTGATTCAAAGAGAAGGTGAAGGAGGCCCAAGCTGAGGTAGTGGCGCATGTCGGCGAGTTGGAGGCTGTGAAAATTCGACTTTTCAAGTCGCCTCGGCCGGCTTGGCCGCTGTGGCCTGTCGTGAGTACGAACCCCAACCCGAACTGCAGCGGGCGGAGTGTGGAGGAGGGAGGAAGGAGCGAGGTAGGCGGTGTGTGCGGGTGTGTGCGTGTGTCCAGTGGGAGGGTAAATTAATACACAAACAGATATAGATGCGATTGCAAGGAATGGGCGTGAAGAATGAAAGACGGAGACGGTTTGCGACAGCAAAAATATAAGGCTATATGTGTGTGTGTGTGTGAGTGAGTATAAGTGTGTGTGTGTGTGTATAATAGTTGGCTATTTCACGAACGTCCGCCGACGTCGCAGTTGACCAAGAACCCAAAAGAGTGAACAGGCCTTGGAAGTCCGCTAACTCGTTCCCAACCCCCAAAAACTCGCACAGCTTGCGCAAATGTGAAGCGGGATGTGACACGATAAGGGGGCGGGGCCAGGGGAACTGGGGTCAGTTAGCCATTTGCATATAAATTTATGTATAGTATATAGTGGCGTTGCTGTGGCGAAAATCCATTTGACATTACACTAGGCGAGTAAGATGAGATATTTCTAATTACAGTGCGAAATTTCAGATGGTCAAAACAATTGGAACCCGATTAATAATTGATACATTTCGATTTTGGGAGAATATCATAGTAGTTAAAACCATTTGAAAGTGAAATTTAGTATTGAATAGGTTTACGTCTGAAAGTTTTACAGCTAAAGCCAATACAAAGGTTTTTGAAGCAGGTTTTCTGTTTTAAGTTTTTAATAACACTCTCAACTAGTCCTTGAGCTCAGGTTGATATTATACTTAATATCATAATTTCTTTCATACACGATAGTTTGAGATAATCACATGTTAATTAAGTATAACCAAACATCTCGTCTTTATCATTAAATACACACATATCTCTGTGGGAACACGCACATATTGAAAGAGAAACACGTAGTACGTATTTGCCATATGCCTTGATGTGGCTCAATGTAGTTTGCCAATTTGTCAATAATTCTCTTAATTATGATTCGATTTTGAGCTTTTGGAGAATAGTGTTAATACAAAGGCTCATGCAATATTTAAAGATATATTAGTTTATTGATCACCGTTCAAAGCTAACTACTAGGCATTTGAATATATTCAGTTCAGATTAGTAGAATAATGGAGAATGCTTCTTCTACTACTATATGTTAGTATATCTGCTCCATATGTTGATGAATAGGGAGTCAACGATCAAGACTTCTGTTAACTTTCTGCTAATACAATCTATCAATACAATCATAGCAGGTATACGAGTATATTATGAATCTATAATATAATATAATTTGACGTTTTTTTTAATGTTCGCTTTTAATCATTAGAATTGAAGTTTCATCTAATTACATATTTTATGAATATGCATATATTTTATATATATATTTTATTTATAATGTGGTAAATTTAAACAAAATATTCTATCTGGTATAGCATAGCATACTTTTTACAATTATCGTTAATTATAATTAAATTTCATCCAGAATATGCATATTCAATTAACGAAACAAAGATAATTTTGATGTAGATACAAATTTCTATTAAAAATTAATTCAGCCACTTCAATTATATTATATATACATGTATGTAAGTACTATATATCTCTGGGCGTGTTCTACCACAATTCGAATACCTCAATATTCAGGTAATGCATCAGTTAACATATTAAAATTATAGTAATTACTTAATTCATGGTGCATTTCAGGTGCAAAGGCGAGTTAGGTTTCTTTGCTGATGCAGAGACAACCAGAGCTTAGGTGCCTAGATGTTTGCCTACACATACGCATAGATAAATACACACCTACACACACACATTAACACATATATATATAGAAAGATATCGTATGTATATGCAAGCAGAGACTTTTGCAGCATAATCTTTTCAGTTTAATGTATGGCCGGCAAGAGGAAGAGGCAGAAGATGCACAAGTCGGAGCTGATGCAACAATAAGAACAATGCAGTTGCTGCAACACCAACAATAACAACCACAACAACAACAGCTACAGCAGCGCAGTAGAGGCAACAACTGCAGTAGATTTGCTTTGCCGTGTACGCAAGTCGTTGGACTTCCCTATCAAGACTGTAGTATATTCTAACTGTATATTCGACACAGGGAGTCACCTGCTCGAGCCCGTGCCGGGACCAGGCTACTCCCCAGTTGCACCCTCGTTGCTGCCTGTCTCCTCTGTTCAGCTTGGCAACGTAAGTTTTCGGAAAACTTTCAGCTGCCGGACATTAGAGAACGCACACAAACGCGCGCACGCACTCGCCAAAGCTAAATATGCATATTGTATATGAATTTCAGAAAGAATACACACACTCACAAGCATTTTACACACACGCTCAAGCACATGCACATGCAACAACACACACATACGCACACGCATGGTGGAATTTAAGGAATCGTGAGTTCGTTCACATGCGGATGCATTTGCATAAATGCATTTGCCACATGCAACTCGTTGTGTGTGTGCGTGAGTGTGTGTGTGCTTATGTAAGCACACATACACGCTACATGCTTGTATGTATTATTTAGGCATTAAGATCAGCCCCTCCTCCGCCCCCTCCTCACTAGCCTGTCCAAACCTGCACAACATTTGTCTTCAGCAAGCAATTTGGGAAAGGATTCTTTTTGTTTCAGCCGATTCGGCCTCAAGTAATTTTACTTTGCAGAGTGCAGACATCGGCCTAAGCAACGTACAAATGCTTGAGAATATGGACATATACATATATATAGATACATACATATACACAAATATGTTTGTATGTAAGTGCATTTGTGCATCTGCCTACCTATGAGATTCTGTGCGAGTGCGTAAAACACGAGCTTGCCCGCATTTATGTACAAAACACATAGATATCACACATACGTACACATACACATACCTGTGAATATACTATATATATATATATGTATATTTCCCGGTGCATGCCTGCACGTTATCGCATAATAGTGCGTATGTAAATATTCAATATGTTATTGCACTTTTAGTTATATCAACGAGAGGCCTGTCGAGGCGAATTAAAATTTATACCCTTACGCACTTGGCGTGGTCTAAGCAAATGAGAAGATGCCGCTGTGCATGTGTATGTGTGTGTGTGTTAACCCCATGTGTGGTCTACCATATACACTATAGTGTTAGAGCGAGAAAGTCGCAGATTTGTGGAAAATTTGCTGATTTATATTGCAGCCCAGTGAAAGCAAAGAAAACTCATTCTCCCAACCGCAAAGTCATTTTATCTTATTTTACTTTTAGCATTTACATAACAGATATGTGTGTATATATAATATATATGGTACCATATGCCTCGCCATTGACTTGCAGCAGCTTCTTGAGGCAGCTTTGTGTGTATATTGTAATTAGTATTCATTGCGATCAGGAAATTTGAAGCAAACCGAAATTGATAACACAATTGTTTGACTATGAAACCATAAGTCCTCTTTGATACCAAATGCAAACCATATTCTTCTCCGTTTAATACTATGGAAACTATCTTATTGTGTACCACATATAATACAATACTTGGAAACTGGCCAAATCCAGTTGAATCTTGATGAAAATGTACAAATCAGTTTGCAATAGCGCTAATCTTAATAAAATTTTCATTGAATAAAGTTTATCATTGATGGTTCTATAGTAAGGTGCTTAGCTCACAATTAATGTGAGGAAGAAACATAAATTAGGGCCTGAATACTTAACTACATTAAATATACTTACTTATTTTGCTGTATACGTAAACAACATTAATTAAATCTACTTTTTTGAAGGAATGCTCTCGCGAAATGAAATTTTGCCACGCCCTTAACTTTTTTATCTATTGAAACCCTATATAGAACTGTAGGGATTATATGAATTGTTGTATGAGTTTCAAATTGTTTGTAAGTCTGCTCTGCTGCTTCATAAAGGCTCAAATATACATCTAATTTATTCGATTTAATATCTTCAATAGGTTTTAAATGATGAACTTTGTAGAACCCATATCGTACTCATCATTTCTCAGTTATAACAAGGAAAGAACTTGTGTGGTAATCGATTAAACTGTCGAGAAACAGAGAAAAAAAGGAAATATAAAAGACGAAACGATTAGGAAATACATTCGAGTTAAATGCTTAAACTCAGTTATTTTTTCAAGAACAAACTGAAAGTTGAATGAGTTCCAATTGGCACAGTTAACCTTGAACCCCCGGAGGTGAATCAATACCACAGACTTTAAGAACACTTTCCCTATGTATGTGGCTACTGCCTGGTGCTGCTGCTGGTAATCGTCAACTATGTGCGGAGTGCAGTGCGGAAGCACAGATACACAAACTCGTGTATTTACCCATAAATAGCTCATTATCATTAAATTAGGAAAACAAGTTGTTTGGACCGAAGCTTGTGGCAATTTGGTTGCCATTTGCTTGCCTACTCGTACACACTCACACATGGACACACAAAAACACACACTGGCACAGTCAACACATGTGTGTGGAACAGTCATAAATAAGCGTACGTACCTATTATAATGAGATGAAAGTCAATGTCAATGCAATACATAAGTATACACAGTCACACACATACACACACATAGCGATAGGTGTGCGTTAAGTATGTCTGAGTAGACAACAACAAAAGCTAACGCAAACACGGATACATTTACGCGACTGTGTGTGTGTGTGTGATTGCGCATTTACATATGCATTTGTGTATCTAATTACGAGTCAGACTTAGTAAATACATTATATGTATATACGTCTATATGCACACAACTCATTATGACAATCAGGCACTTGGTGAAAGTTTAGTGAACTCGATAATCAGGTTACTAATCCATTAATGAATCACGAATTGGCATAAGCAATTGAAAAATGAAAGGATTGCTGCATATGCACAGAAAGAAAGCGAGAAATAAAAGAGAAAGTACCAGAAAAGGGATATCCATCAAAACTGTAAGGGTTTCAACCTATGTTAGGATGTACGGATTGTTTTAGCTTCCTAAGACCTATACAAGGTGAATAATATACTAACCTATTCTGCAGTATTCATTATTGCTTTTATAGTGGACCAGATTCGAAGCTTTGATACTTAATTTATCTTAATACTTGAGTGCATTATTGAATGTATTGCAGAGCAAAGAGTATCCCCCCAGAATAACTACAATGCGATAGTACTTTCTTATTAGTCCTCGGCTTTTTTATTTAAAGGAGCTGCCATCGATTATGATAATACTATACTATGGATAATCTTTTTCTACTTAAACACACTGATTTGTAAAGCACACTTATCTAATTCTACGTACATATCTATTAGATCATTACACTGTCCGTTAAATGAATTTACACAGTCGTAATATACCATATTATGTCGCTCTCCCTCCTTTGATTTTCGCTCATCCTCCCTCAATAAGTAGCGCATAAAAAGTTGCAGAATGCGGCAAATTGAAAACTAATTTGCTCGCGTGCAAAATGAAACGTGAATTACATGATGAGTGTGAGTGCGGGTGCGGGTGCGGGTGAGAATGGGCCACAATATGGGCCATAAAACATTGAAATCAGTTGACTCGGACAGCGTCTTGAAAAGCGGCGACCACATCATGGCTCATAAAAATTTATTGACGCCAAGGCAAGCAGCTCCAGCTCCAGCAATAGCAGTAGAAGCTGTTGCGGATCCAGGACGGCCCACGAGCGGGCACTGTGTGCCGGGATATAAATAAAAGCGAGTCGTAAAAGGAACTTTTAGCTGCAGTAAACACATCATCAACATATCAACTGGGCACAGATAAGCAGTTACCAGCTCAAGTTGCCCAAGACGGGGGCAATTAGAGCAATAAACAGCGAGTTCGAACGCGAAAGAGGCGTCAAGAGGCGAGTCAGCAAAGGCAGCTGATACGGTAAAGGACAACAAATGCTTATATCGACGACTTACAGGGGCTAGGGGGTTGGAGGGGCAGGCAGGTATGTTTACGCATTAGTGCGACTTTTGTTATGTTCCCTACTATCCCCCACAATATCCCATCTCACTCCCTGGCACCATTAACTTCCTTACAGCGAGCCTAACTAAGTGAAAGCAGAATCCCATAAAAAGCCGCTTTAATTCAATAGAATTGATCTCTGCCTGAAATACTATGTCCAAACTACGATGCCCATACATGGTGCCTATTAGGAATGGGATAAAGTTGATAGGTAACGGGACAGGGCTCCAAGGCAGAACAATGCACCTTCTTTTTAATCTTCTGCCTCTGCTGCCTTAAAGAGTAAAGAGTTTTCAATTGGTCTTATGTACCATATATGAATAAGTAATCTATTAAAACACATAGTCTGAGTTTTGTTTATTGATTGATTGCTTATTATAATAAATCAAAATATCTTTCTTACTATTTATAACTGATTGATGATTTCGTTCTACATTCATCTTTAAGTTTTTAGGCATCGTAACATGATATGTAATATGTATGGTTACTTAGATTACTAAATAAAAACAAATCTGTAGATTCACTTAATTAACATTTCTTGCTGTTTATTGATTGACGAAAATAAAAAATTTCCTGTATATAACAGATGGACTTGGTACATACTCAAGATACGTGTGTGTGTGGAGAAACTGGGGAGTAGAAATGTTTTTTCATCATTACACACATTTGTAAATAACACGTACATGCACACACACACATACATACGCACATATGATTATGTATGTATGTCGTGCACGACGTCGCGCAAATCACCCAAGTGAATTCTCGCCATTTTTCAGTGTCCGTCCCTTTGTTCGCGCCAAGTGAAAGCCCAATACTTACAAAATGTGCACACACACATACACATACACAGTCACACACACGGGGCGCGGGACAAACCCCCTGCCCGGATAACCCTCAGCTAACCGTCCAGCGACCGAGACCGCCAACGCTTCTGACACGTTCGGTGTCCGATGCCGCGCGTTCGAATACAAAATAAATAACCAATATATGCCCATGTGTGCGAGTGTGTGGGTGAGTATGTGTCCATGTGCCCATGTGTGTGTGTGTATCCTGTTTCTGGCATATATTATAAGTGGAATAGAAAAATAAATGCGCCGTGATAAAAGTTGTCCCCAACCCCAGCCCCATCTCCATTCTGAATCCCACCTCTAGTCCCAGCCTCGCATGCCCAGCGCAGCACACAGCGCCCATAAGCCATCGTCGTCGTCGTTGTCGTGAGCCCTCGTCTGTCCACCGCTAAACAGCGCGCAGTGACGCGACGACAACACGTCAGCCGCGACGCCAGCGACAGCCACGGCAACGGCAAACAATAACAAGAACAACAACGGCGACAGCGACTGCGGCATCAGGAGCAGTAGCAGTAACAGCAGCAGCAGCAGCGCGGACCACGGCGCTGGTGACAAAGTCCGTGTCCGCAAAAAGGCCGCCTTCAAGCTGCTCATCCTACAAAACGGACGCGTCACGAAGCACGTTTGAAATATTGAAAGAAGGACATTTAGGACTAAAATGAAAGGATCGTACAATAACCCTCAGCCTTGCCAGACCACCCCACTCACACACACCGCTTACACTCGCCCTCCCACTCCCACTCTATCACTCCCGCACCCCACGCCCAAAAACACGCACACATGCACTGCCATTGCCAAAGAGGCGAAACCCTCCCTCCGCCATCGCATATCCCATTTGCTTCGACAAACACATGCACACAAGACACAGTCCCACATCATACGACTTACACACACACACACACACACACACACTCAGACCCACACATGCATACATATATACACACTTGTGTCCGTGTTCGCGTAAATATTGGGAGTCCTTGACTACGCGACGCGCACGATGCTGATAAAATACAAATTCTTGGGCCGCGATACTGTCCGCTAGAAGTGTATTTGCACAACTGTACTTACGCCAAGCCGGACAGTACCCGGAGCGAGGCAGCGGCAGAGGCAGCGACGGCGACGGCAGCAGCAGCGACGAAGGCCTCACCGTGGCCCACGGTTCGCCAAAAGGAAGCACGAATATCTGCCGTTCTGGGCATTGCGCCGAGTGAATGTTTCCAAATTACACTCGAAGAAAGCGAAGAGAGAAAAAGAATTTAAAATTTAAAAGAAAGTTTCCAATAAGTAGGATATTAAGAATAGATATTATAAACCTATTATGATCTATTAAATTATATTACTACTATTCTACTCAGCTCTCTTAACCATAAAGCTACGCGAAATGGATACTAATAAGATGTTCAGCTTTTACTTTAGTCTAATTTATTGACATGATTTAATAATAAAATAATTAATAATTACTTTTTCAGTCCTGTATTCCTTGTCACCTGAAGAAAATTGGAGGCAGTATATTTTAGGATGCTGTTCATGTCATAGAATATCCTTTTTGTCCCATTCTATATTTAATTTCAAATATATCCGATTCTTCTAGTCTTCTGTTATCTTTTCAGATTAAGTTCCCACCATATTAAGGAGAAGTAGCGTAATTTTGTTGCAGTGTACACAATCTCCTTGTCCAGTTAGCGAACAAAAATCTGCGACGAAATTACGCCACATGTGTTCATGCCACGAGCAAATTTTCAGCGATGCTAACGGACGGACGTTGGACGGTTGGCGGCGGACAAGGGACAGCACTTTCATCTTAGGACGTTCTTTCAAGGGACAAACGCAATTTAGACGCCGCCGATGGGGGATGGACGGACACTGACATCGTATATGTAAGTAAGTTCGCTTGAAAGTGTGCGTGGGACGGACGCGAACGACGACGACGTCGAGGAGAATGTGTGTGTGTGTGTGTTCGTGTGTGTGAGCGTGGGTGAGGGCGGCCGTCGTGGCTAAGAGGGTGGGTGGTTTGGGTATAGCGCCAAAACGGACAGCCGTCCAGCTCAGGCGGCCGCTCACACATGTGTTATGTGACATGCTCCTGTGTGTGTGTGTGTGTGTCCGTTGTTGTTGTTCTGGGTGTGAGTATGGGTCTATGTGTATGTGCTGTTGTTGTTCTTGTTGTTGTTACTGCCTCCGGCTATGTTTGTATGCCTTATTGTATGCCTTGAACCCACACACACACCGACACACACACGGCCGCGGCAGCCACTTTGTCCAATTTTCAGACGGTCACTTTTTGAAACGAATTTCCCTCACACCCCGATATGCTTCTGCGACGCTACGATGCCCGCCACCCGCGCCGCCCGCGCTGCTGCTGTTGTGATGCAAGACCATGAAATTGGCATTCGCATTTTAGAATCCACTTAAACATACTTTCTTCAACCCTCACCCAGAGGCTGTCCGCCCTCCTGCCTGCCCTCTTGAGTATCCGCTACCGTGCACAGCTCCACGTCCATTCGCGTCTACATCTGGACGCAGCAACTCTCGCGCGGTGGTGACTCGCGCTCCGTTGGCTCCGTGTGTGGTTCTGTCGTCCACGTTAATATATAATAATATTCCTCCACCTTGAATGGCGCTTCCATTTTAAGAATAACTTACATTGTCGATGCTTTTAACCAAAGTTCGAACGTCGCATATAGATTCATGTTCAATAAGAAGACTATTTTATTGTTCACTAATGTTGAATGTAACCTAAACTGACAGAGAAAGTTGTTCGGAATTCTAATACACGACTTTTAAAAAATATATATCTGCTGATCGGGGAATAACATCCCTCACCAATGTTTTTGTTTATTTTTTTCTTCTCGGCTGGATCAAGTTGACGAGATTAAACTAAGACTAAGATGAAGTCCAACGAAGAACTTCTTTTGAATCAACCTATTCGGAAACGGGCTCCTCCTCAAATTTCAGTTTCAGTCGTGGATCCTTGAGCATTGCGTTCTTCACCCAGTCGTACTTCTTCTGAGACTCTTGATGCGTGAATGTCAATCGCTGTTGCAACATACGTTTCCTGAGTTCCAAATCCTTGGCCTGAGTTACCAGACGATTATAGTCAAAGTTATCGAATTGATTCTCAAACTTGTTTAGAAAACGATTTAGAGATTTCGCTTCGCTTGTTAACTGCCGATTAAATGTGATTTGTGTGAGTAATTAAAGATAATAACCACAAAGAATCTTACGTCTTCATATTGCCGCTGTAGATTATTAAGGAGTACAACAAATCTGGATCTCAAATCGGTCAAGCAGGCCTTGTATGCTATCATGGACTCTTCCTCATTTAGCTCACCATTAAACGAGACTAAATATGGCGCTAAAAAGTCTGCTGGCTTACTGGCCTGTTCTCGCTTATACGCCTCTTCTTCTTCATACTGTAAAGACAAGCAATAGGATTAAAGGCACTAGAAGCGTAAAAGATCTAATAGATAAACCTGTTGCATTCGAATAGCTCGGGCAGCTCCATTGCGAAGTGGATCAAATAGACTAAACTTAAGTCTGGGTTCAAGTTTTTCAAAACGCCGCAGATCAAAAAGAGCACTTATATCGTCTTGGACTCTTTCAAACTGTTTTTTAACCACTTCCTCAGACTTAAGCTGCTCCAAAAGTACTCTGTAAAGTTCTAGATTGGTACGTACAGGATCGAGTGGGTTTGCCCTGTATATTTTTGTAAGCGTCTCGTCATAAACTAATTCCTTGCCATAATCTGCCTTCGGCGGTTTGGTGAACTCAACTGTTGTCGCCGTTATTGCTCCAAAAGTATAGTGAAATCTAACAATAATTTTGTTTTGTTGAAAGAGGAAAGTTCTGCACGCAATATCATTAACTCCAACATCATTTTCCCCTGGCTCACGAAATTTCTCAATGACTTTCTATTGAAAAGAATACAAATCTGTAGAGTTATCAGAGAACTAATGTCCTCTTACTTACCAAGAGCACATCTCCCCCCTTAGGATTGAATTCATACTCTTTATACCAGCACCTGTCACCGTTAAAATTTAAGATAATCGATCCTTCAGTCAAGTCAATTGTCTCCAGTGAATCTATTCTTGAATCTGAGCGGAAATTTAACCTTCTGGGTTGCGAGGGGTCCGAATAATAAATGATTGCTGAAACAAATAGTGCGAGTGTAAAGTATTCAACAGATTTAACTAAATTAATATAATATTTCTTACACTCCATGCTGTCTTCACGGCTTTTAGAGAAGAACTCTTCGTATTTGTCGGTTTCGTAGGTATACTTCAATTTGTACATTAGATCGGCACGATTCTTGAAATACTCAAAACGAACTCTCGGACTTGTGCAATTATTGTCGTTGAACACCGTCAACTGCTCTACTTTGCCATCGCGTTGCGAGTAGGGGGAGAATCGCTCGTGTAGAACTCCTTTGTACTGAATTCTCTTCTCCAAGCTTGGAAATCGTTGTTCATAGTCGGCTAGACCGATGTGAAGTCTGTTCACCCAACTGCCAATGGCATCCAAATGCTTCTCATCCTCGATATCGCGATCCATATCAGCTATATTCTCATCTGATGTCTTCTTATAGACACGCATTTCGATCGGTTCACCCGGCAACATGTGCTCCCAGTCGTTGGTGTCCCTCAAATCCCAACGCAAGTCGCCGATTCGCCGGTAAGACTGCTTGTTCACATAGTAGTTGTAGTCATTCCACACAGTGTCTACCAGGACATACTGTCTGCAGCCTGCTTCACAAATTCGACCCGTTGCGGGCTCAATGAAGATGGCGCTTGGAGGCGCTTCCACTGGGTCTCCAAATTCGTCAGGGACAGTTATTTTTGGTTTGATACTCCATGGGGCATTATTGATGATTGCAACCCAGGCGTGTGAGCGTCGATAATGATATCTATCCACAGCTACAACTTCCATCTCCTAAAGGTCAAAATATGAAGACATTGTCTAGTGGCAAATATCAGGAGATATATCATATATGTACGTACATGTATTCTCTGTTGCAAAACCTCCATCTCGCGCAAACGGTGTTCCACAGCTCTCTGTGCATGAACTTCGGCCATGTCTTCCTCCAGATGACTTTCCAAATCGGGTAATGCACGCAACTTATACCTCTCGTCCACGTCGTCTTTCTTGTTTTTCTCCTTTATCTCAACCTTTTCATCTTCGAATTCATACGGATATACCTCATTATGTTGGTCATTCCTAACAGTCTCCTCACGTGCAACTCCAGACACGACCATCGCGGCATGGCCAGCTCCAATGAGCATGCTGACCAATAACGTGGCCATTTCGTATGAGTTTCCACGACGTTTTCGGAGTAGAGTATCGGGTGATATGAGACGGGTGGGCTGGAAATTAATACAAAATCGGCTTATTTAAAAAGTTATAAATATTAAAAAAAAAAAAAAAACTGAATTGTATTCATGATAGTTGCACGCATACTAGGACAGTTCAATTAAGAAGATTTTACTAAAGGTGATTTCTTTTTTGTATACCTAAGAGGGGAACCTTCCTACTCCTTCCAAGAATTTAAGTCGAAACTGTTGCGCAGCATGGGACTGTAAGGACACCTTTTACTACCTACATTTGTATGATCCTTCGCAAAAGGTTAATACAAATCGTTGACACTGCGGGATGTTGGCTAAAGCCAAAGAATGCTTTACAACTATATTAACTTACTTAAAGCAAGCAACTTAAAGTTAGATTTATATTAAGTATATAGGTAGCTATGTATTTGTGTATCTATACATGTGTGTGTGTGCGTGTTGTTGTGAGAGTGCAAAGTATTCTTGATTTCTAGAAATTGGTGTAGAGACAACATGCCGGCGGATGTCCTGCGGAGTGCGATTTGTCTCAAGCTGCGACAAAGTAGTAAATCGCACCCCTCCCTAATCCTCGGTATGTTTTCTTATCTGTGAGCTGAAGGCGAACGGGACAGTTACCTGCGCAGCTGCAAATACCTTGTAGGTGTATGCGCATGTCTTCATACCCGTGTCTCGTGCGCCATTCATCTCACACTTCCTTTAAACGCGGGCTAAGGCTGGCCCTGACTACACCGCATTTTGCAGAAAAATAGGAAGTATAGTACATAAGCGCATACACAGACACATACACATACAGAGAGTGATCGCAACTGCGTAGCGTGACGAAAGAGGCATCGTCTCCTTGGGGTGTCGCAATTATTGACGAGTCTCGCTTACCTACGATATATACGATTCATTGACTGACAGAGTGTAAGTATTATAATTTTGTCACGATCTGTTGCTGTTGCATACCAGCGGTCATAATATATAAGTATTATAGATGATATACGCGATGTTTCCTGCATTACTTTGTAATCATTCAAATACAAAATATACATATGAAATAGTTTTGTATCAGAGTTAATTCATCGCTATACACATTACCAACTATAGTTTTTCTGAATAGTTAAGGATTTCAATTTCAATTAGAGCATATATAGAGCACAAAATCAAGGTTGAAGTCACCTGTAACATTTACCTGTAAATTGTGCGCATCTGCTGCGATCCATGACACAGCAAGGATAGCATGACAACGGGATGGATCGATTTAGTGACGAAGCAACACACAGAGTTCTATGAGGTTCGACGAATTTGTGTGTTCGACTATGTTTCACGTGGTCTCGCTATTCTCTCTGCGCTCTCTGGTCGTTTTATAGTACTGCTGCTGAGACCTTGTATAGCGCGCCCCGTCGTTTTGGAAAGTTTATTGAAATGCAAAATCCCCGTGAAGCCATAAGAATCACAATGAGGCGTTCGTGGCCGTACAAAGTCAGTCGCAGTCGCTGTGGAAGTGAAGCGTCACACACATCGAATACACCTCGGAGCAGCGGGGGGAGCAGGGCGTTGCGACATTGCGCGGCATCCCGAGGTCAAAACCATTCCCTGCCAGGCAGGTCGGTTAGCCGACAGCGTCTAATTGAATCCGCAGCAACGGCGCTGACTCGCTTCACGGGGCGAGAGTTCTCCCTTAAGTATACGCGAGACTGTTGTTGTTTCTGTTTGCTGTTTGCTGTTTGCTGCTCCCTGTTCGCAGTTCCCCGTTGGTGATGGCGCGAAATAAGAAACGATTCAAGGTTATTCGAACGTGTTAAATTAGGATCAAGCCTCGTATTCGCCTCGTATTCGCAACAATGGTGGAAAGAACATGACAAAAACAAAGGAACGAATGCAAACTAAAGCATCGCACCAAGAAACAGGCGCCCGCTTGTTCCTTAGGCGGCACGCAAAGGGGGTTGAGGTGACGCGAGGGGGGGCACAGCTCGAATTACACAAATGGCAATGTCCATCTGAGTTTCAGGACAAAAACAATAAAAAAACCTGAAGAAAATGCAAAAATGTTGTTGCCAGAAGCGCTGCAAAAAAAAGGAAAGAATTCGCAAAAGGGTGGCAAACAAACAAAGACGCGACGCGACGAATTTCAGTGGCGAAACGTGGCCCGCGTTCGTGGTGCAAACGCCGCAGATACCGCTGCCAAGCCAGCCAAGCGACCGCGACAGTGCAGCGAGGCGTCGGCAGCGGCGGCGCTGCTCAAGACATCCACCCACATAACGCCGCCCGCACATGCCTTGTCCCCCCTGGCCACACCTCGTCTTGCCAACTGGCGCAGTAACCCGAGGCGAAAGACTCACGTGGGAGGCACATCGCTTATCGGGGCGCATAATGAGCCGCTGCCATCTTTGTCATAAGAGCGTAGAAACAAAGCGGTGAAATTCAGCGCGATTCCTTAAGCACTTGCGGGAGCCTTGTGCATCGTCCTCCCTCCTTCCCCCGCTCCAGAACCGTCCGTTGCCGTGCCGAGGAGGTCGCCGGGACAGTACAGTGCGGCGTATAAGTTCTTAAATGAGCACACACGATGAAAATCAGCGACTTAACCCCTTTATGATAATGTTGCGCACGGAAGTGTTATTGTCCTCGGGACAAAAGGACGCATAGCATAAACACTAGCCGCCATAACACGCGCAGCAACCGCAGCGGCATCGCCGACGCCGTCGCCGTCGTAATCACGGGACAATGATGACACATAGTCACCATCGACCACGGACGTAGTAGACCCAAGCCTTCGTTACTTGCCGGTCTCCTTAATAATGACATGTATCCAAGAGGTATGCGTATGCGTATGCGTGTGTATGTGTGCAAATCCGCAGCAGCTAAGGGTCTCCTTATTATACTCCGCACTTTGGAGGCTCATCAAAATGCCGGCCAAAAGCGACACAAGATTAGCTTGTAAGTGATTCCACAGTATTCGGTTTGTAAGCAGGTTAATACAGTCATTCAAGAGCGCAAAATTTGACTGGTATCTTAATAACATCGCAGTGCGTATGAATTCCTTCAAATTAACTGAGGCCACCACTATGTGTTATTCACAGGAGGCAGAAGGTAGCCATAAAATGTCATAGATCTTAGAGACTTCACGGGCTAGAGACACCAAATTTTGTAAGCATGCGTCGCAGCTTGTTAAGTTTGTATCAGAATTTGGACACATACCTTCTCCCACGATATTTAATCAAGAAGAACCGATCCAATAATATATTTATTTAGTATAGCTTTGGGCTATAAAAGAACGAATTCGGAGAAATAACTTTGTTTCTCACGCCTCCTAGTTCCCCTTCCTCAAAAAAATACTCTCCGTTGATTTTTAAATGCATTTTACATTATTTTATATCGAGTTCACACCATCAATAGCTCAATTAATGCGAAACCAAAATGGTATAATAAATAACAAAGCTACAAACATTTATGGTATGTACGAAAATAAGTATATAACAATTGCAATAAAATCGAGGGGTGACTGAGGGATGAGAGCACGTGACGTTTGTTTTTTTGACTGAATTTGAGAACATTTGTGAGGACCTTCTGTATGGTTTTCTAGGTATCGTAAAGGTCTTTCGAAAGTATCAATATGTCAATAATTCTAATCATTTGACTTGTTTTGGAATACTGAAAACTTGGTGGGTATGAATATATTAACCGCAGGGTACCTGGCAGTCAACCATACCCTACCAATCTACCCTACCTGCAAGTGAAGCTCCCTTTGGCAGTGTGCAATTAAACAAATCTGTCACGTTACGCCGCGCTATAATATTACAATACTAATGTAAAGCACGGCGAAACAACAGATTCACCTAAGCAGGGCCAAGGACCTTTAAAACAGGAGCACACACACATCCGTACATCCATATGCTTGCTATAAATGGGAGTCGCGCATTTGAACGGGCACAGCAGATCCCATCGCATCTCACCTTCAGCCTCAGCTGCCGCGTCAACGTTCGCGTCCGCGTCCATTGTCGCGTCACAGTCAGCGCCAAAACAGCATACGATGGTCTCCTTTAAGGACCAGAGAGGGATGAAAAGAAGTCATGTATGGAGTATGGAGTGCAGTGGGGTGAAGTGAAGTGCGGCCATTTGTGATGGCACGGAAACGTCGCGATGTAAAGGGATCTCACACATGATGTTTTGACCTAAGCACTGGACGTGGGTGGGAATCGCGCTCGCTCTCTCTCTCTTTCTCTATGACTGTGGGGATGACGCGACGATGGGAGTGATGAGGTTGGTGGTTGTTGCTACTTTAAAAGCATCGACGATTGTTACTCAGTTTATTCAGTTAATTTGCAATGCACGAAACCAAATGAATTATCGATAAAATTGCTGTGAAACTAGTTAAGGCTTTAACTTTGTATAGTCAACTTAATCTTATATGATTTCTTAAGTATAAGAGCAGCTGCAATCATTTACAAATACCCCAAAAGGTCAAGTCAGATCCGACTGATAATTCGATAATGAATCGATACAATGATTATGATCACAGTTCAATTGATTTGCCTCGTCCAACTCATTGCTTTCGATTCGATTCAAGTCCCCGTATAGCGTTACTATACCCGGCTGAAAAGTCGCTAAGAATACTTCAGGCTGGACTGAGCAGCGTGGCTAATGCCAGGGTTTGCGACGGGAAAGTCAGGAGGGGTCCAGGGTGAATGAGATTGTGCGCGAATACAGACAGATGCTGATGCAGGAAGGACTGCGACGCTCTTGCAAAGTCTGAGAGTGTTTGTATAAAGGAACGGCCCATACATTGAGGGAGGAGGAGGAAAGGGAGTTGCCCAGCTTTGCATGCTACAAGTGACGCAGTCGTTGGGTGTGGAGACATGGAGACGCGGACGTTCTGCGTTTAAACTGGACATGGCATGGTAAACAGGAGCGCAAGTGGGGCACAGAGCCAGAGGCAGCCAAAGCCATCACCTCATCATGTAGCCCCCGAATCGTCGCTGCTGCGCTTGTCCATATATGGTTAAGTTTTTTGTCTGGCCGTGAGGAGTCGCGTCGCTGCCAGTTGCCAGTCGCAGTCGCAGTCGCCGTTGCCAGCCAGCGGAGGTCTTTCTTTGTGCCAATATGACGCAAGAGGGTCAAAGGGTTTGCAGGATGAACGGGGGGAGGATATGACGTAAAATTGCGCCACTCTCGACCGGGTTGGGGGCATGGGGTTTGTGACTTGGCTAGGTTACTCTGCACCACCGCCACTGCCACTTGCTCTGATCTCAAGTGGGCTGCTCGGCTCATTGTTCTGGCCTTGCGCGAGTGTGTGTGAGTGTGAGTAAGAAAGCATGAGGTACGCTACCTCATAGCATATGCAACACACACATGCATATGCAAACGCGCATAGAGACGCGTCTGTATGTCTATTATATGCAGACGTGTGTGTGCCTGTGTGTGTGTTCCATTCGAATCCGCACATTCTACGGTCCGTCAGTCAGTGTCAGTTCCGCACACGCTGAAAGTCGCGATGCCTATAGGAGATTCGAAGGGATGAGAAGGATGTGTGTGATGCTTGGCTGCGGCTGCTGCCATCGTCGTCGTAGTCACCGTCGCCGTCGTCGTCGTCGCAGTCGCTATTGCTTTGCCGCAGGGTGGCGACTGCGGATTTTAGCTGAATTGGCGCTGGGGTTGTGCTCTGATTGATGTATGGAACGGCTCGCTCGTTCAGTGGGTAGCACACGATGGGTCTTGAATCTCCTCCTTGTCTCCCGTCTCCTTGTCTTGCCTGCTGCTGTCCTTTCGCATAGACGACACTGTTTGTCGCAGACGACGACGACGACGTCGATGCTGACCGCGCGACATGCTGCTTTCTATTTTGATGAAAATTCGCGATTGTGTGCGTTCAACCAGAACCAGAACGACAGAGCTACACTGTGTGCCCCCTTCTGTACCCCCTCTGTTCCTCCTCTGCTGCTGTCCATGCTGCCCTTGCTGCCAAAGACGCAACGTGCTGTCCGCCGTAATTTCGTATTGAATTTCACTTTGGTGACCTGCTGCGTTGCAACTTTTCGACGCGTGAGACGCGTTCTTTCCTTCTGCACCTGAGGAGTGGCGAAATGGGGGTACAGTTGTGGGCTGGACACACATTTTTTTTCAGAAATCGATGTAATTTAATCATATGTTTGCGCCATTTGTAATTGCAAATCCATGGGGAGTTCACAGATCTATTCATATTCGATTCCATGCTTACTTTGTTCCCTTTCGGGCCGCTCTGGCTTACTGACAACATTTCCGGGGCATGTCACGTGGCAGGTGCTAGGGACGTAGACGACCTGCTCAAATGCGCGCCAAATCGCGTTTTCGCCTTTTACATCGCACTGCAGCGTAATATTTCCTTCCCTCGACAAGTGGACTCTGCCTGCCGCAAAGGACATGATACTCGAGAGGCGCACAGCCGCACAGTTTCGCAGTCAGCCCAGCAGCCCTGCACAGTGTCGCAAATCTTGCATAGGTAGGTGGTAGTGCCGCAGTACCGATAATGAAACAACAACGCCAAGTGCAGCACTCAATGGCGCGACGTTAGCCAAGGAGAAGCCCCTTTTGAAACCATAGGCATCTCTTCTTGCTGTGTATGTGAGTGTGTGTGTGCGAGTGCGAGTGTGTGTCTGCTGTAGTGCCTTGAGCAACCTCTTCAGCCTCTTCGACTTGTCGGCACTTTCCTGCCAAGACACTGTGAACAGCGTAACCAAAACGACGCTGCGTCAGTTCGCGAGCTCTCAATAGTTTTGCAGCAGCGGACTGAATAAATGAAATGAAGTGTGAAAAGGTTCTGAAGGTTGCTCATACGAACAGCTTTATGGAAAGAGGAGCGGGGTACCACAAAAGCTACAGTTACCAAACTTGTTACGAACTTTTTTTCTAATGCGCAAACAAACAAACAAAGTTTGCTTCCTTCTTAAACTGGGCCACATTTCTTTAGCATATTCCTGTTTTTTTTTATAAGACACAGAAGTATTTGTAGTATCAATTGCTTTAACATATTAAAACGAGGAAGAGAACCCTTTAAATTTGTCTCTTTTTGAAAAAGGGACCACAAAATTGGCTACAGGGTATCGCATAGTCCAAGTTGAAACTTAACTTTTGCTTTACTTATTTGCCTGACAACAAAAATCTCTTCTTTACATTTTAATTATTTACTTGAACTTTGTGTAGAAAACAAAAACTGATAATACTTTTTAACAAATAAGTGAAAACAAAAATGCAACTTGAATGACAGTAAAGTCTCGTCGGTTATTTGCAGAGAAGAGAATCCATACTTCAAGCAGTAGACAAGATAAATTGTTCAGTTAATTGTTTATCCAAAGTTTAATTTCAATAAACTGAACTTGTGCAATCGAATTTATGTGAATAGAACGGGTAATGAAAGTATATTAGATATATTGATTATTATATTATGGTATATGAATATACTTAATATATAGTATAGGTATATGGAGAAAGAATTATAATAAATTATATGGAATATATTGTATTATACGTCTATTTTATTATATTATATGTATAAGCATACGAATGTATATTACTAAAATCTCTATCAATATGTTCATCAGTATTCCTAGTTTCAAAAAAAGTTCATTTCAGATGGTTGGAGAATAATATTTCAATATTTGAAGTTATTTTCTATACGATATACGAGTATATCTTCATAATATTCAGATCTCTCACATGTAGTTTTTATAACATAGTATTTAACTTAGTATTAGCAATATGGAAATAGATTAGCACTGGATCTGGACCGAGCTATGAAGCTATGCAAACACAACACGCACTTGTAGTCCGGGCCTATCTGCTATGTACAATTCGTTGCCTCCTTGCTCGATTTTCTTGCGTGCACACATACGCACACACACGCACGGATATGCACGTATGTACAAGTGTAGCATGTACTGGTTGCGAGCTGCTTGGGACGCACTGCAATTAGCAGCTGATTGAACTCGCCTGCATATGCAGCATGTGCCTAGCCAGCTCCTGCTCCTGCTGCTGCTGCTGCTCCGTCGTTCGTCTTAGTGGCAAAGAGTATCTTAACAAAGCTCGAGCGAATACATAAGACGCGTGGGATGCAGGGGGAAATCAGGAGTTGGACTTCTGCTGGGGTGGCTAGCAAGGATACAAGAAAAACTGCATGTGTCTGCGTTATTTGCATGTGGCTCAGACTCGAATGCTTTTCGGCGCAGGACGCAATGGAAGCGCAGTGGACGCAGTGGACGCAATGGACGCAGTGGACGCGCAGTATGCATGTCTTTCTTCCTTGCTGCATATAGTTTAATTTCGAGAAGGATTCGGCCGCACGTTGCTAAGAGCTTTTGGCCAAAGTCTTGCGCCGTCTCTGTCGCACAACTAGCTTGTGCTCGCTCGCTCTCTTGCTCTGCATCCTTGCGATTTGCAAGACTCGCTTGCTCACTCGCTTGGCTAGTGCTCCTTCTCTCGCTCTGGCAGCAGTACTAAGCGTAAGCACGGTGTAGATGTAGATGCAGAGATGCACTGCGAGTGCCAGTGCGAAGGCAGGGTAGGGGAGGGGAGCAGAGGCGAGTGCGAGTCAGTCGGTGGTCAGCAGTTGGTGGTCGAAATTGCTGCGTCTGCCATGGCTGCGTCCCTCCGTTGGCGCCTCAATTGTTTCAAATTCTCTGTTTTCTCGACTCGACTCGACTCGACGTTGCAACGATGGCAACGACAGCGACGACGACGAAGGCAGCGGCAGTGGGAGCATTTAGCTTGGATTGGAAGGACAAATGCCAGCCTCGGCCTGCACGTTTGCCTTCTTACGCGGGCATCCTCGGCAGTCCGACATGGCAAATACACATACACACACACACACACAGAGGCACACCAACACACACATGGATGGACTCAGGTAACGGTAGCTGACAAAAGAGCTCGGACATCGGCTCGCCTCGCCTCGGCAGTGGCGGCAACTCAGGAGGCAGTGGCAGCACGGCCAGAGGCCGAGGCAGATTCAGAGGATGGAGGAGCAACAGCAACGGAAGAGGCAGAAGCAGACGCATTAAAACAAAGCAAGCTACGAACTACGATATGCAAATCATAGCAACAGCAATGAGCAGCAGCCGAACACACAGAGAGAGCAAGAGGGAGAGAGCGGAGAGAGAGAGAGGGGGTACAAAACGAAAACGTAAGGAAAAGGATTTCGAGCAGAGCAGGACGAACTGAATATAACAACTTGCGAGAGCTGCGGTTTCTCGTCTGCTCAAATCGCCTTAGCTTGTTCCTTTGTAACAAGGCTGCACACAACGACCAAAAAAGGACACAGCCTCCTTCTCTTCCTCTTGCCTCTTCTGGCTCGAGCCGACAACCCTTAATCGGAGTAGGGTGTTTAGCGGGCAGGTAGCGAGACTAGGACTAACTAGGCGAAGGCCCACTGGACTGGTCTGGACACTACTGCGCACCGTCAGGGGATTAAACTGTTTCTTTAGCTCGCCAGCATTGTCACAACATTCTCTCTCTTTCGCTCACATGGCGCATACAACCTGTAAGCCATACCCAGCGATCTCGAATATCATCTAAGCCGACCTCTACAGGTTACACGATTATATTGAAAATCTGGTTTAGCGATTTATCGATAAGTTCAGTTTGCAAGAATTCTTCGAGATGGTCTGACATGCGTATAAGACGTCGTATACCATCATATAGATATATATATACACATACACACACGTAGGTATGAAAGCGCACAGACATTTAGCTTTTTAGGAGGCAAACTGCAAAATTTTGTTTTTAAAACTGTTATATGAAGACAAAGCGAGAAGTAGTGGACACCAGATGGGGCAGAGGGGGTGATGTGTGGCAAGTATACACATAATATACGCTCGCACATGAGAATGTATTTGTATGCCCACACACGCGCACAACACGCACACACACACCTATATTGAATAGACGGTGACCAGTGTCCTGCCCCATGTGTCCTGCCTTCATCTTTCAATTCACGCGAAATTTTCCTTCGCCAACGCACACACAGCACGAAGGTGTGAGTGTGTGTTGCCTGGAGAGGAGTGTAGGAGGGGGAGGAAGGGAAGGATGATGATGATGAGGATGTGGACGTGGATGCGAATGAGCACGAAGAAGGGAGGATGAGGCTGAGGTGGAAGGTGGGTGACGGTGACAGCGAGGCAGGCGACAAGCTTGGGTGAAAGCGAATCGAGTTTAGTTGAGGACGACGACGACGACGACGAATTCGTAATTGTGCGCACACACGCACACACATACGCAGCAACATACAACGCGCCGTACGTTGTTCGGTGAGTGGGGGAAGGGCGCTTGCTTGCCGGCCAAGCTGGACGACAAATCGGCCGCTGGATGCTGGACCGTGGACCATAGACGAAGGACGTTCACTGAAGCAGCTGGCAAGAAGCTGGAGATATTAGAGAAAGTACGAAATGAGCGGAGGGGGAAGAGGACGGAGCGGAGTGGAGAGGAGGAGGACGAACGAAAATGGAAAATTTCGCCTTGGTGGACAAATGTCCGTCGTTGCGATGAAAGGGAACGGGTAGGTTGCTTGGTTAGTCGGCTGGACGTTCGATGGGTTCGAGTTGGGTCTGTTGGCTCTGCTGGGTCTGTATGCAGAGCCGGGCTCCCTCCAGTATCGTCGATGAAAATCTGAAGTATACTCATATGTATGTATTATGTATATCTCCACACATACGTGACTTGCGATAAAGCAACTCTAAATTTTGCGCTGCAACGAAATTTGCGCTAAAGATGTTGAAGTCCGTATACTTGTATGCGTGTGGGAGTGTGTGTGTGTGTCGGATGAACTGAAGCGACCTCCGACCTCAGTCCAGTCCAGAGTCGGCTGGCTCTTCACACACACACATACTTGGATGCCTCTGCTGCACTAGGTATATTCTTGTCGGCTGTTGCTCCGTCTCAGCTGTGCCAGTGTGTGTGTGTAGTAGACAAACACATGCATATTTGTCATTTTCAAAAGCTATTCTTAGCGATTTCTCGAATCGCAACACTCGGCAAACTGTTGTTGTCTTTTTCGTTGTTGTTATTATGGTCAGCGTCTAACGTCGCCGACGATGCTGAATATATCTGTATATCTCTGATATAGGCATAAATGTGAATATATGTATGTATATATAGACATCTATGTTACATACACAAGTAGACTGCATACTTAACTCCTTTTGCACACGCATCTGTTCAAGCCTCTTTTCATTTACTTGTGTACTTGTCTGTGTTTGTGTGAGAAAGGAATCAAGAGTTGCCAGGCATTGCGACATAGCCAAACAGTGCAAGAGATCGATGCGGTAGATAGGGCATCTCAATGTGATACTCGGAACTGCAAGCTCACTAATTAAATTAGACCAACTTGAAATCATCTGATGAATTATTCACATGTAGAAAAGTTGAAATGTATTCACCACCTTTTTATATTTGTAAAGATAGAAAATATAACCTTAATTCTTGCCCGATCACAAGTGATGTAATACATACATATGTATTTAAGTAACATTATACTATTTTACCCCAATTTTAAACACAATTTAAAACAAACTTGTGTTAAATAATTATGTTAATCAAATAAAATATAAAATCAATATATCAAAACACAGTACATCACATAGAAAGTCTCATTTTGCGCAATTTTCGATAGCGTTCAACATTTGGTAATGTAAACTATTTATATGCAATTGCCCAAATGAGTAGTAGAGATAAGGACAATCCGCGCAGGAAAAATCATAGAATTTATATGGAAAACTGGGCTGGCATTGCAGATCCAAGCTCGAAAGGGGTACAATAGATCTGTTAGGTCACGGCTCATTTTCCCAATAATAAATAATAATAACATTAAAAAATAAATAATTCCATATATTATGTCTCGGAAACTATAAGTATTAACATATTCAGATCATCAATCTTTTACGGTAAACCAAAGTACTCGCACATAATAATGACCATAACTGTGCAAACAATACGATTAAACCGGTAATTTCTAAACGACGCACTTCATCCCCTCTGCAATATCTTCTCAAATTACTTATACAAATTTGAATGTTGTATATTTTGTTGTATCCCAAAAAATAATGCAGTAAATCTAAAAGTTAATATCCATGTATTGTACATAAATGTTAGTTCTTGAGCCCAACTTAATAAAAAGATATTCAGCAAAAATTAAAACCCTGTTATATTCTACTTAAAGTAAGGCGTTAAATCAAGAATATGTAGGTCTAACTTATTTAGAGGTTGAGTCAGAAATAAAGTGAGGAAGAAAGAGACAAAGGAGCAAAAGAAATAAAGTTAGAAAGAGATGCGTTGCGAATGTTTAGGGAAACACAGGTTGAAAACAAACATCACATTAATGCGATGAAAACTTAACTTGGGCTTACATCAGTGACAACAAAGGCAGCAGCAGCAGGACACATTTGTTGTGAGGGGGAAAGGAAGAAAGGGGAGGAAAGGGACTTAAGAGATACCTATATAGCGCAACCCCTTTGCCGATCAATTGATTGAGGTTGACTTTGGGCTACAGCAAATAGTTGGAAGAGCGCTCTTTCCCGCTATGGTCAACTTTGCATCTAATTTATCAAACGAGCGCGGAGCTCCGCGTGTGAAGCGAAACATGCTGCGGCACGAAGTCAGCGTCAGCTAAGGCGTCGCTGCCGCGTCAAGCGCAATTTGCCCGTGTGCGCAATCTGCTGTCTGTGTGGCTGTAGTGGTGCCCCTTCTCCATGTCGCCGTCTCCGCTGGAAAAGGGCTAAGACATTGTATCGCAACTGTCCAGCAGCAGCAACCCTTTCCTACATCCCGCCAACGAATTTGAGCACACCACAAACACACACACAAGCACAGCTCGCAGCTCGCAATTTTGCCCACGGTGCACGCAGCATTCGATTTCACTCGTTTTTACTCCACCAACTCTCCAGCCCATCCATCCATCCATCCAGTTCAGAAACAAAAAACTAGACATACATACAGACATATATAATAGTGGCATGCATATGTGTGTGTGTGTGGCACATGTGAATACATGTATACCTTGTGGGCATGTACATACATATCCGCAAAGAGTAAGATTTGAATACAAGTATGACCAGAAGAAAGTAGGCCTGCTGCTGCTGCTGCCTTTGCTGCCTCTGCCTCTGCTGTTGCGGCCAAGAAGGATGTGCCTCGCAAAGCCGACCGGACGACCACACGAACATTGTGTCGTCGTCGTCCAAGCCTATGTGTGTGTATATGTATGCGTGTGTGTGTATGAATATATGTCGACATTGTCCAGGCCGTCCCTGAGCACGGCCACTGCCTGTGGTGTGGCTGACCGATGGCAGCGCAAGCGGCAGCGGCAGCGTCAACGGCAACGGCAGCGAGAGCGCACGGACTACGGCTACGTCTTCGCCGCCGTCTTGGTCGTTATTAATCATTGTACACTTGGCTGTCACCGAAAAAGGCCGCGCGTATACGCTAACACAGCGAAAAAGAGAAGAGAAGAGAGGAAGAGCGAGGAGAGAAGAGAGCGAGAGCGTCACTTATACAAATGCAAACACACACGCGCGCGCTGTCACACACACATACAAACACACTTGCATAGAACGACAACAAAACTGACCATACGAGTGTAAACAAACTCACACGTGTGTATTTTCTCGCTCACTCACTCTCACGTACACACTCGCACACTGTGGCACGCACACACACACATATACTCAGAGCGGCTGTCGCGCTCAGGAGAAACAGTTCGTGGTGCGGAAATTCGCCGCGCTAAAATCAAAATTCGCTCACGATTTCTGCGCTCCTCGCTGTCTCGCTGACTCGCGGTAGTTTGTCGCCGGACGCTAGCTGTTTAGGTTCGCAGGACATTGGTGAACGGCAGAGCGGTCATATCCTTTCGACAGCCGGTCGCTCGCACACCGTCTGCGCTGTCCGCTGTCGTCGCGGCTAATTTTCGATTCGATTTCGCGATATCCTTTGACATTGTGTCAAGTCTCTCTGCCAATTGCACCGAACGAACAGGAATCTGAACAGTTTTCAATATAGTTTAGTTATAATTGACTTGAAATTGATTTGTGCTTCCAATTTTTCGAAATATACTTCGAATACACGAACAGGATTACAAGTGAATACAATTGTTAACTGCAATAACAATATCAAAAGTGTAAATTCGAAGCTATTTATCAATGCAAAAACAACTGTGAACTGTGAAAAACATTTGAAAACATTGTTTCTTAACTCAAAGAACCGAAGAACAGATTTCTAGAATCGCCGAAAATTTTCGGACGATTTTATTCATTTTCCCCCCGAGGTGTAAATAACAGGTTAGTATTTTTTGAAAACAAAGCCAATTTAAATATCGAGGATTGATACTCGAATTCAAGAAAAACAAAAGTTTCAAAACAGTGAACAGTATGTGTAAACTGATTATAATATTAATAGCTATGCGTTGTGTTTAGCTAGATATGGTTTCTTCGGCTTATAATCATTATATCCCTTGCAAATTTATCTAACTAATATAAACCACAAATTTTATTTCAAAAAGATCTCTATTTGGCATATTTACCATTTCATTATAATCATAAACTATTATACCTCTCCTTTAAAACTACATAAATTCAGATAATCTCAAATTATCATTATGAATATGGTTATATTAGTATTGGTCATGTTGAAGAAGTGTTGTGTGATATATATGGTTATCATACATAAGCTATGTGATTAAAAAAGGTATACGGATAAAAGATCGCTAGTATCATTGCAACATGATCCATTATAATCTGAAGATATGAACACACATATAGTGTATATATATTGTATAACATATATTTTAAATACAGTACGTTTCATGTTGACGTTCTTAAGGATGACTTTACATATGGCACAACACGACATTTCTATAGTACTGTTATATATGATATTTGCTGTCTTTGCACGTATAACGTTCTTTATGTGTATAACTTCATATACAAAATTATAAACAATATATGTTGTTAATATAGATAAAGAATACGCAAATCATATTCAAAACAAACAATAGCTAAAGCCTTATAGCCATTATTATAGACATCAAAAAACGTGGCTAAAATTTATAAGATTATTTATAACTTATAAAGCTATTCACCTTCAAGGAAATGTTAAAAATTTCCAAATAAAATTGAAAAAATAACATTTTTTGTCAATATTTCTATGATACTGAAAGCAAAATGTTTTAAATGGTTTATTATTAATATGGATTATTAACTTCTACAGAACTTAAATATTCAACCTTATAGAAGCTTTTTACTTCCTTTAAGCAAAGTATACAAAAGCAAACTTTAAATCATTGAAACAGAAGACATTGTATATATTTATCCATTTGAAAAGCGATTAAGAATTTAGTTTTTGTCAGCCAGATCTGTATATCTTTGAAGTTCAATCTGAGGTTCAAAATCTACGATTGTTATGACAATATCAATGCCAAGTTCAGGAAATTTATTTTACTCCCAAAACATTCATCGTAAAGAGGAAAGAGAAAAACTATATTTGGGAAAGATTACATTTAAAGGTTACTTTAATAGCTGAAGAGAAGAAAAGAGAACAGAAGAAGTTAACCTTAATTTAGAATGATTAAAGACCCAATCATAGATAAATACGGAGGTATGTCCGCATGTATACTGCAAGGTCACAAGGCCACAGTCCAAAAGAGAATCCGATTAAGGAAGAAACACAGTTCGAAATATGGAACATGGAACATACATATGCATTGTGAAACAATTACTGAAATAATTTAATTTGGACTGATGTGTGCTCCTCCTTCAACAGGTGCGACTTTTGGCCACTCTCGCATTGGACACAGACATGAAGAGACACGTTGGCAGTTACAATTGGCAACAGACAAACAAACTTTTTTGTTTGATATGACTCTTATGGCCATTTTATTCTTTTTTGCATTAACCCAAACAGAAATAGACCACAAACACATACACAAACAAGCAGAAAAAAGCATACCATGCCACCTTTCCCCACTTCTCTTACTCCCCCCTCTTTCCATACAGACATACATTCGTATGGGCACATACACATTCGAACACATTAGCAGTAGTTTCTGTCGTTGACCTGCATTTACCAGACTGTGTGTGCTCTGTGTCCTATCCTGTCTCCTGTCCTCCGCCCCCTGCCCCTGCCCCTGTCCCTCCTCCCACTCCCACAATCGCACTGTCTGAGTCCAAGTCTGTGTCTGAGTGAGTTCGATACGAGGCCAAAGCGACTATAAAAATAGTAAATACAATAAAATTATAATTGTATATAGGAAAATCAGAAGCTTTGCCCCCCCACACACATACACACAGACACACTCGGATAAAGCATATGAATAAGCAGGCGGCCGGCCGGCCATTACATATGTATGTGAAGATGTGTGTGTGTGTGTGTGTGTGTGAGTAGGGACTCTAGTGTTTATGTCTGTAAGTAACCGAGTGGGGTGTCCGGTAGCAGGGCCACAGAGCCAGACACATTCACAGACGAACTCTGCCCCCCTCTCCGTTTCCCCCTTTCTCCTGCCCCATCCCCCTCCCCATGTCTGCACAGGCATATATGGACAAACTTACTGTAATTCTTTTATACACACATATATTTCTTTCATCTTTTTCTGTTGTTACTAGATTTTTTCCATGCACTGTCCCAGTTCGGTTCGTGAAAAGTTTAATGGCACGCCGGGCGGGCATAGACTCTAGGACGGACGATGGACAGCGAAGCGGGGGACGGGCAAAGGACAGACTGTTTGAAAGAGAAAGTAAAAATTCTTTTGCTTTGGCTTTTCCTCTGCTACTGCTATTGGTGCTGAATGGTAGAAGACCTTGCAATTTTTATACAGTTGTAAAAGTTTTATTCGATATGTGGCAAGAGGCAAGTGGGCAGTAGCAGCAAGCAGCTATACAGCCGACACAGTTATTTGCCACTCCATTGGTTATGAGCGCCACACACACACCCACACATTCACACACACATAGCCGAGTACATAGTGCCGTGTGTGGTAATGTGTTGCTGGAATTGAAGGTTAAGGGCAGGCAACGTGTTGTTGCCACAGCCACAACTCGCTAATAGCCGTAATCCCGTTAAACAGACCCGTGATAAGAGGTCAAATCGAAGTTTGTGCGATAACTGCGGGTCATGATCTCTTGCGCCTTGGCTATTAAGGTGGCTTTAAAGTTTCTTCTGAGCTTGGCCAAAAGCTGATCAAGCAGAGGCGAGGCAGGAGCAGCAGCTGCTTTGCATAAGCTAGTGTGTGTCTCAGTGTGTGTGTGTGGACGATATATATGTAAATATTTATATATATATATATATATTTTTCTATATCTATGTAAATTTATTAAATAAGCACACACACATAGAGACAAACAGCACTTGCTTAGTTAACTGGTCACACATGGGGAAGCGAAGCCACCGCAGCTTCTTGGCAGCAGATATGTGGAAAGTGGCAGCAGCTTGCTAATTGCTGCTCTTCGACTCCTTAGAAAACGCGCTCTTAAGGCCGAGTTTGGTCTCTCTCTCTTTCTCACTTTTCTCTCGGCTCTTGGCCAACTCTCACGAGTGCACACACACACAGACACTAAGGCAAGCAGAGTGCCGCCTTGCTCAAAGTTGTGTGCGTGTGTGTCTCTGTGTGTGTGTGTGTGCACACCGAAAGGAAAGAAATCATGTGTCAGTCATGCGCAAAACGTGTTTTTCATTTTAAAATCGCGTGTCCCGCTCCTTCAAATGGCAACAACAGAGCTCCTTTGCATGCCTCGCACTTGCTGACCGAGACGGAGGCGGAGCATATTGTCATTTGCCTGCCTTGCTGCCGTTGCCTCGCCCCCTGCTTTGTCTTGCCTTGGCTGCCTGCTCCAAAGATGCCGACGGTCTGCCATCATCTCGGTTCGGGTCTAACCTATAACCACTTAAGCAGACCTGGCCAGAAGAGCTTGCAAGCCATTCTCATTCCCAACTTGGCAGTAGTGCCTCCTCCAGTGCACCTGCTGCTGCTGTTGCTGCTGCTGGGAGGGGGCAACGCAGCACGCAACACACGCAACAGGCTACATCTGATTGAGCATGGGGTCACTGCTACTGCCTCTACTGCCACTGCTGCTTTTGCTTCTGCTTCAGCTTCTGCTGGATAGGGATGTTTTTGTTTTTGGCCAAGCCAAGCCAAGGCGAGAGCTTCCCACGACGGCACGACGAAGGCAGGTAAACAAGTTATAAATCGTGAGCCTCGTGCGCTCGCTCGGCTCACTCTCGTGATGTCGCCCCGATGACGATGACGATGTGACGTTGGTGTTGGCGAATGCTTTTGTTGGTTCTTGTTGCTTATTCGTAGATTCTCGCGGCGCCGTGTCTCCGTCTCTGTGTGTGTATCGGTGTGCGTGTCAGTGTGTGTGTGTGTCAGTGTGTGTGTGCTGCAATTTGGAGCAGGCGCGAACCCAACGCACCAATTAGCATATTCCATTGTCTCTATGTGTGCGTGTCTCTGTGTGTACGTGCGTGTGTATGCGCGTGTATATGTATGTGTGTATGTCCCAGGCCTTTTCATTTTTGGCATTCCTGCAGCTCCCCCCTGTGCCCCTCACCTTCTTGCACCGAGTTGTTTGTGGCATGGGGGCGTGGTGCCGCGCCGCGGCGAATATCAACGTGTCTGTGTATTGGTATGCGCCAGCTCGCTCAACTTTCTGTATCTGTGTGTGTGCGAGTATGCCTGTGTGTGTGTGTTTGTCTGTGCCTCTGTGTGTGTGCGGTTTATTTACATCTACCTCGCGAGCTGTCCGTAAAATTTTAAAGCGCGACGCGATTTTATTGGAGCTTCGTGCGAACGTGCAACTCGCCCTTGCCGTGCGGCGGGTTGCGCGTTGCGAGTTGCCCCAACAACCCCAAACAGTACGAAAGGCCGAAAGTACATGGCGCGCGCATTGAGTATTCGCTCTACATATGTATACGCCATGTAGTTGCTGCTGGCGAATGAAAACGCATTATTTTGGCTATGTGCTGCATTCATTATGTGCGTGCCACGCCGTGCCGTGCTGCCTCTCGTGCACGGTCGTGCAACGTGCCGTGCCTGGCTGCAACGTGCTCGGGATATGCGTGTGTGCATCCCATTTAAAGTGTGTCACCAGCGATTGTCGTGTCATTAATTGAAACCTTTCTTACCTCTCTTCTTCCTTCTCTTCCCTTCCGTTGCAGAAGCCAAACTGTTTGATAACGGCCTGAAGTTGGATATTTCCAGCTACCCCCACATGAACATCAGGATGGGCACGAAGGGCAAGCGGCCGTTGCGTAGCTTGACCCCTCGGGACAAGATCCATGCGATACAGCGCATACACGATGGCGAATCCAAAGCATCGGTGGCGCGTGACATCGGAGTGCCGGAGTCGACACTGCGCGGCTGGTGCAAGAACGAGGACAAGCTGCGCTTCATGTCCCGCCAATCAGCAGCCGACAAGATGTGCGCCGATGCGCTGGCGGACAAGCTGGACGGCTCGGGGGGTTTGCTGGGACCACCCGAGAAGAGACAGAGATTGGACAACTCGCTGCCACTGAACTTCTCCAACAAGATCAACTTCGACGAACTGGCCTTCAAAAGATCGCCCCTCAATGGGTTGGACTACAGTACAAACAAGGGGGGGCTGGGGGAGATGAACTACAATGGATTGCCGGTGGACTATGTGGGCTTCAATGGAGCTGCTGTAAAGAACAAGGTGTTCGGTGCAGACATATCAAGGCCGGGTCCTGCGGATCCATCGCTTAATGCCATCAGTCCGCTGTCGAGCCTCACTCACCTCTCTGGACTCTCTGGCATATCTCAGTCCCCGCTAGCGATCAGTTTCAATGAGTTGACCTCGAATCTCAATCTGCTGGCCCAGCTCAATCCTGGCTTGGCCGCAATGTCGGGACTGAACAACTTTGCGGCCACAGCGAACACTTTGCGCAACCCCAAGGCGGTGGGTCAGGCACAAATTCAGAGTCCGCGCAGCGATAACGGAGGAGGAGGAGGGGATCGTGAACGGGCGCCAGGGTTGTCTGTCAAAAACTGGGCCAGGCAGAAGCCTGCGTCGGGAGGCAACACAGCAACTGGGGGCGGGGAATGCGACTCAACAAAGAGTGGCAACATGAAGAGCCCGAGTCCTTCGCTGGCTCCATCACTCGTGGGCTGCGTGACGCCACTGTCGGGTCTGCCCGATGATCCCTTGCTCTACTGGCTGAAATCGCAGCAGACGATGTTGGGTCTGAATAGCCTGTATCCTCCACCGCCAGTGGCGATGGGCGTGACGAGTCCACCAATTCGCTCCTCGACGCCACAACAGATCAATCAATATGCGAACACACCACCCATTCCCTCAGCTCCACTGACTCCCTCGTCTACGCCGTCGGGTAGCCTCGACGACAAGAACACCGCTTGGTATAACTGGTGCAAGGCATTTGGCGCCTCTCTGCACTCTCTTAATCCGAATGCTGCAGCCCTGGCGGCACTACAGGCCAACTCCTTGCAACATCCGGCTTCGTCGGCAACCGCAGAGTCGGCAGAGGATATATCCAAGCCACCCTTTGAGAACATACTCTATTCGCAGCTAACTAAAGAGACTGGAACACCCTCGGTTCGAAGCTTATCGTCGAACGAGCCAAATCAAAACGATCACAACGACGCGGCGACTGATCCTGAGGCTGATCAGGAAGGCGAGACCTCTGGCAAGCCGGAGGATTTGTCCGCAAAGTCTGTAAAAACGGCCAGCTCCACGCCGAGTCCCACCATGGCTTCTCCAGTCAGCTACAGTCGTGATCACAGCCCTGAGCCAAATGCCGCCGAAGCGGAGGCTCAGTCAGAGGCAAATCCGACCAGCTCAGAAGATATTGCAGCAACAACTCCATCGGCCAGTGTTGGAGAAGAATGCAAGAGTGTGCTTAACAACATTATCTACAAAATCGGTGGAACTAGTTGCGATGCAACAGCCCATGCCGATGCAAATGCCTCAACACCCATTAACAATGATGCTGGTTGTGAAGAATCGGAGACTAGCTTCACTAGCGATTCACACCATCACCACAACAACAACGATGTGAGTGCCAGCAACAATAATAACAACAACTCAAATAAAACCGACGAGGAAGAGCGTGCCAAATGCTTGGACTATGCAGCTGACTTGGACGGAGGCGATGTCGAGGAAGCTGTCGCCATCCGGCATGGCGAGAAGTTTCTGCAGTGGCTGGAGAACTGCAGCAATCCACGTGTGACTGCCGTGCAGTTAATGCAGCTAAGATTCCTCATCGCAGCCGTCAAGACCAGCAGTGATACCCATCAGGCAAGTAATCGCAGCTCTGAGCATTGCTTGGCCGAGGGAGAAGAGAGCTCTCACGAGGATTCAAGTAGAAACAAAAGTCGTCGCCGAAAATAGGACAAGCCGAAGTTGGCGCTTTCGGAGCCAGCCACGGATAATGACGAAACTGAGATGGAGATGGAGCAGAAGGAAACGGTAATTGAAATCGATAGCGAAGAGCAGGAGCCGCAGGAATCGCAGCCGCCACGATGGAATCAATCGAATCCTGAACTTAGCTGCATAGACAGCTTCGAGACGCCCTTCCCACTATCCACGAGATTCCATCCGTTCCCGCCAGCTGTTTACCAATCATCGGCTACGCTGCTGAGCTCACTGATCTTTCCTCCCTACGAATTTGTACACTGTGACCTCGACGAAGATCCAGACGATCCCGATGATCCCGAAAATCTTGACGATCCCGATGACTGCCAAATAACGGGCGAGTATCATCAGCCCGAAGAACTCAGTTCGAGCAGTGACGAAGTTGTACAGACCTAGAATAACTTATATTTCTTCCATCATATTATATCTGCCTACTATATGTATGTTTTATTTATATTGAGCGTCGATCGCAAAGCTGCGTCGATCGTTGCTAGCTAATGTGGAATATTTATTTTGTGTTCAATATTCCCAACTTCTTTCACTCATTTGGATTACAAATTCCAAGTATTAATTGAAGTACTAAATCTAAGTGAAAAATAATGTAAATACTGAAATTGAATTTTGAAATTGTTTCACGAGTTTGAGTTCTTACGAGTATATTTACGTATCACAACTAAACAAATAATGTTTTTATGTATACTAGAAAAATGTTGACGCTTTGAGTTTTTAGTTATATGTATATCGTAGGATTAATGGCGCAGGGTGCAGCGGAGTGAGTCAATCGTATGGATTTGATATTGAAAACTTTTTAATAACTAAAATACTCATGCAAATATTGAACAATGTGCTCATAAGAATTTTATCAATTTAAAATCCATGGAATATAACAAATAAAATTTATTTATGAATTTATAAGTGTACAAGTATTGATTTTGAAACCGTGTTCAAATATTTTGGGGTAGACAATTTTTATTAAATTTTTGGCTTGACGTCATAGTTGTAAGAGATATTTAAATTAATAAACGAATTGAAAACACTACCGATGGAACTTGAGTGAAAGCTATGGAAATATATGGACTTGTTTCCCTTCTTAGCAAATATCTAAGGCATCCAAACCAGGAAAAAAGAAAGGTTATTTCTGTTGCACAAGCAGGAACCAAATGGAAGCAATTGGCAAATCTTACACAATTTTTGAAAGTAGATGCAAAATTTTGAAGAATTTTGCCTGTCTTCCTTATATTGACATGGAAACCCATCCCCAGTGGTATCCCAATACAGAGCTGTGTTCAAATTTCGCGGGCAATGTACCTTCGATTATCGCTTTTTTGTTTTGTTTTGTTGGTACACTCTTCCCGAACATCTGTTCCAAGATTCAAGTGAATGGCATTTTTTGTTTGGTTGTGAGAGGCGTAAAGATAATAAGTGTTTTGCGTACTCGGCGATTTTTTGCTAAATTTTGACCAAAAGAACCGTCGCATGAGCATTGCTCAAGAGCTGTTGAATGACGTCAACGATAACCCAGACTTACTCAAAAGGGTTATGGTTATGGTTATGATATCGAAACCAAAGCCCAATCGTCCCAATGGAAGAGCTCCGGTGAGCCAAGACCGAAAAAAGCACGCCAAGTTCGATCAAATGTCAAAGTTTTACTCACTGTTTTCTTCGATTACCATGGCGTGGTGCATCAGGAGTTCTTACCATATGGTCGTACGGTCAATAAACAGTATTTTCTTGAAGTTATGCGCCGTTTGCGAGAAGCAATACGAAGAAAACTTCCAGATTCATGGCTTTTGCACCACGGTAATGCTCCTGCTCACTCATCTTTGCTTGTGAGAGATTTTTTGGCCAAAAACAACACCACAATCATGCCTCAGCCACCATATTCACCGGATTTAGCCCCTTGTGACTTTCTTGTTCCCAAAACTAAAGAGACTTATGAAAGGACGGAGATTTGCAACGATTGAGGAGATAAAGACTGCATCGCTGGAAGGCTATACCGAAAAGTGCTTATGAGAAGTGCTGTGAGGATTGGAAAAACCTTTGAGATATGGTCTTCACCAAATTTTCCTATGCTAATTAAATACAATTTAATTTGTACCTATAAGATACGATAGGCCAAAAAACAAAACAGGCTTTGGTACAAAAATACTCATTTCGTTGGAGGCTAACATCTTGAAAAACAACTGAAATTGACCGAGAAGTTCTTATGCGATAAGAGTAGCGACCCGATTCAGTATGTGACGACTTAAGGGCAACGTAAACCATATAGTATTAGACAACCATACTTTATATGTATTGTGATGCATTGTTATATTCTTTTGTATAGTTTACTTATAAAAAATCTGTCAGAAATGTACCATCCAATTGAAATATGTGGAAGAAGACTACGAAAGTTTTAGATACATATATAATATACATCAATATAAAAGGAATATCGGTAGAATGGCTGTAACCTATGCACTAAACAGCAAGGATATGAAGCCTACAGCACCTTTTTTAGCAAGCAAGAGTTGACAGCATATATTCTTTTTAAATAACATTTATCTTTCAAGAGGGAATGCAACGCTGAACGACAATAATATTCTTTGGACTGATAAGTTCGGCATAAAGTAATTGATAAGTATTTACCACAATAGTTACACAAAAGTTATTAGACTCGAGTGAAAAATAATTAAGTAAACAAGCGCATTTGTACAAAATCAAGCAATGATGCAAATAATGGACTACAGATGAATATACTTACCAAATTTATCGGATCCTTCAAGGGTTGATAATCAACGAAATCTGAAACAAACTGAGCAATTTTTTTATAGCTCACCATAAGCTCAGGAAATACAAATCCGGTTGGTCTAATTGTGGTACAAACGAATTTCTGTAGGCATATGTATATTTCCAATAACTTAATGTATGTCTTTAGATATTTTACCTGCACATTACACTCATTGGGGGGTGCCAGGACCATTGGACGACGTTTCGGATGTAACAAAAAAAACTGTTTGCGAAAATTTTCAGCATACAGAAGCAGGAGGCGTTCTTTAGTCGACAACGTGTAGTAGGAAGGAGGATAGCACTGAGGACTATTTGCGAATTCTTCTGTTGTCTCTGGAAAAGAGAGATCTATCTTCCCGACGTGTAGACCAGGCTCTCCCTCTGACAAACTTAATTCGCTTTCTACTTGGGAGAACTCTTCCTCTTCTTCAAATTCATATTCCTCTTCTTCCATAAAATATTCTACCTCCTCTGCATTTTCGTGATCCTTGATTTCCTTTAACTTGTCCGCAAGTTTGTTTTTATCAATAGATTCTGCCATGTTGATTCTTCTTTGAGTTTTATTTATTGTACGATACACGTATACTTAGTTGATATAGCAATTGTGCAAAGAATGTAAAATCGAGTATAAAGCAACTTTTTTATTGATTACTATATTTCAGTTGACAAGCATAACTGAGGTCACTACTTCAAAAAATAATAGTTTATTGCTTTGTTTATTTCCGCACCGCGCATACTAGTGTTACCAACTCAGCTTCTTTCCGTGAAATTTTTTTTTTAAGAATCATAGTAGAATACAATGGAATTGTTGGAGATCGCATTTTAAAGTGGCTCCTTCCTCGCCTCTTTGCTGTGATTGCTCAATTCGCTAATGTACCATGGGATCGTGTCTGGAGATTGTACTCGCAAACATATTAAAGAAGTTTTGTTGACAAAAATTACCCAATAGTCCCATTGAAATAACTGTAGATTTATCCATTTTCAATTCAAAAGCTTAGCTTTTCGTTAACGTAATAAGTAGATATATTTTTTACCGTTTTGATAAAACCAAACCACACCAAATAGTATTAAATACTTAGCACTAAGAAAAGCGCGGAATTTTAAACGTATGCAACAGGTTTGTACCTGTTTTAGTGCACAAAACTTTCACAAAATCATTGTCTTCTGGTTACAATGCTTATTTAAACTCAAGGGAGGAGAATTGTCTAATGATGCTTGGCATCGTGTATCCAAATAATAATTTTAAACTTGCTCTACCAAAATTTATTAAGAGTAAGAATAAACTTACCAGATTAATCGGGTCTTTCAATGGTTCATAGTCAACAAAATCTGATACGAATTTAGCTATGGCTTCATAGCTCGATATTAGCTCAGGGTAGGCAAATGCGGTCGGTCGAATCGTGTTACAAACAAATTTCTATGGGCATATGAACATTTCCAATAACTTAAGTTGACTTTTGGGTATGGCTTATAAGCATTTTACCTGCACATTACACTCATTGGGGAGTGCCAGAACCATTGGTCGACGTTTTGGATGCAACAAAACAAATTGTTTGCGGAAATTTTCAGCATACAGAAGCAGTAGGCGTTCTTTAGCCGATAGTGTATAGTAGGAAGGGGGATAGCACTGAGGACTATCTGAGAAATCTGTCTCTGGAAATGAGAGATCTATCTTTCCGACGTGTAGAGCGGACTCTCCCTCGGACAAGCTTAATTCGCTTTCCACTTGGGAGAAGTCTTCCTCTTCTTCCAGTTCATATTCCTCTTCTTCCACAAAATAATCTTCCTCATCTGCATGTCGTTGATCTTCGATTTCCTTTAACTTGGCCTCATGTTTGGTTGGGTCGATGCTACTCGTAAATGACTTGTATTTATCATGAGATGATTTCATACCGGACATGCTGAGGCTTCCTGTTCTTTATGTTGTTTATCAGTACATTTATACTCGGTTGCTATGCGACGTGCATTAGTGCAACGGTGTGGAGTGTTGAAAAACGAACTGTGTTTTTACTATGTTTTAGGTCTTTTAGGGTCCGCTTATGGTCAGTTTTTGTTGTGTGTTTTTTGTGTGTATTCTATGTTTTTATTTGTTTGAAGCTGTGTCAAGATGTGTTTATACTGTACTTAAATTCAACATACATATCTGTTTCGTTTATTTTGAAACGGCGCCTACTCGATCGCATACGAAGTTTATATTTTTTTGAATACTGTAAATTATATACAACTGAGCTTTTTCAGCAATATCGGGTATTATAACGTTCAGCTTCAGAGTGTGATTTGTTTGTGCTACGTTCGAAGATGGCGCTAAAACACATTATTCCCTTATAGTAACAGAAATGTCCCAAAAATAAATGACCGTTGCATATTTACCAGGGTGCTTATTGTATGGTTTAAGACTTTGTTGAAAGTGGTATGTTGTCCAAAATTTGGTTGCAATACTTGCTTACAGTTTGAGAGCACATTAACCACGCCAAATAGCATTTACGTTTACAATATACATTCTGACCCTTACTCACCCGGTTGTTAGCGGAACTGCAGATCTACACCCCAAGGGGCGCCAGTAAGAAAGTTTTCAACCGTTTTCCTTTTTTTTGCCGCCATGCCCCCCAGATAAACAAGTGTTTTTAAACGTTTTTCGTCTTAAAAAAGAAAAAACGTGGACAACTTTTAAGCTCTCTCCAGAGCGGCCTGCACACTTTGAAGACTTGGAAAAACGACACTGCGAAAAGAAGAACAAATAAAAGATGGAAAAGAAAACCGCATGGCCACAAAAAAACTTCCGTTATTCCAAATGAAAAACTGCTTGTTTTTTCGCCAATAGAGCTCGTTTCCCAAGACATGAACCCATTTGTGTCTCGGATGTAGACTATAATAGACGGTTCACGTCAGTCTGCACTGCCGACACTGGCATTGCCAGTTCATTTGACACTTTTTCACCAAACTATATCCTGGGGATACAGTACCGTCACCGTTCGCCTTGATTGTTCCGCATCGGAACCGCTGGTTCCCTGTTCGACTGAAAATATAATCAACATCGGAAAAGATCTATGAAGGAAATGTTTTTACAGCTTCGCAGGACAATGAACGTTTCAGATTGTATCTATTTATTATATAATTTATAAGTTCCAAAACTAAAATCAATTTAAGTAAAATAAATGAAAAGTTTGGAAAGTATCTTAATCTTAGTGTGTAATCGTCTTAATTTCAGTTAGAACTATGTTAGAACTGCGTTTAATACTGATATAGTTTCTCCGGCTCAATAATCGTCATTTAAAAAGAATTGACTGCAGGTTCAATGCCAGCATGTGAACACCTATTGAAGCCCCCTCGCTTATTTAAATGAAATGGTCGTTGAGGGGTTTATGCAACTTGGTTTCCTCGTTCTCACGTTCCCATTGCTTTCGTTTTGCCTGCAGAATGAGATCCTGGAAGGATCCATACTCCTGGTTCTGACGTGATTTGGCTGTTAGATGTACGTCGCCTTCGTCGTCGTACAGATTGTCGTAGGCATAGTCTGAATCGAGTTCTGATTGCCTTGGTAAGTCCGAGTAGATGTAATCCTCCTCATCGTTGGGCTGATCAGAAGTGTCGTCGTCGTAGTCCAAAGGTTGAATGTTATGTTGCTGATAGAACATCTTCAATAGGTCATCCACTCGCTCCGACGACATATCTGATACCATCTTGACGGCAATCTTTCGGCGAGAACGCTTTCGCGGTTTCAGCGGCCTGTCTGCCAGCTCGAAGTTGAACGAAGTCTTCAACATGCTGTTCGAGTTCTTCAACTGCTTGATCAGAGCCCTAAAGAGTTGTTTAAATTCTAGTTTCGACTGAATCTTGTTGATGTTGTTCTTATTGCTCTTAGAGGTACTCAGGTACTTTGGATTCTCCTTAATAAATCGGTTCAAAAGTTCCTTTGTGCCTTGTTGATCCTTTTGGGATTTGAGTAGTTCAACTGAAATAATAAAAAGAATCGAAATTAGAAAGGACTCATGATATATATCTGATATATACATATATAAAAAATTATATAATAATATCCTTATTCTTTTATATCTATTCTTGACGAGGACACACACCTTTTTCATTGGTTAGACCAAGCGTATTCTTGAAGACTCCCCATTCATCGTTGCGGCTTTTGAGGCTGCTTCCATCAGCCTTCGCTGCTGACTCCTCCGAGTTTCTTATGTAAAATCCCAAAGAGTTGTGCTGCGATGCGAGCACTAGGAATACCAAAACTGCGATGCTTGTCTTCACCATCATCTTCGTATCCTTGTACTTGTCTTGCCTTGTCTTGTTTACTGCGCTGCTCACTGCAGAGTGACGCATCTTACGAACTGCTGTCTCCTTAAATACCGATCCGATCCTTGCAGCTCCGCTCATGCTAATCATGCTAGGCTCACTTACAAGAGTTGCGCCAGGGACATACAGACAAAGGCAGCAGTTCACACTATAGTCGCGGTCGCAGGCGCCCTGACTCGAGCCGATGGCGGTCGCCGAGCGAGACGGCACATGCGCAATCGCAATCAAGTGTTTCTGGCTTTGTTTTTCTTGGTAACACTTAGCGCTTGTGCAGTGGCAATTAAAAGGCAGCGCAAGCACCCAAATTAGCACTTATCCACTCCAGTCAGACAGGTAGCATGTCCGACAGTCATCGGCGACTGCGACGGCGATCGCGACCGCGACTGCGACTGTCAATGCGAGAATCAAAATGCAATTGAGCGGACAGATAGGCGGACAGGACTAGCCAGGACTCGGGAATTCCGATGCATTTCATGAATGTAAGTAGGTCGGCAGAGCTGGCACCGGGTCAGGTAGTCGCCTTAGCTAGCCTTTTAAATGTGAAAGGAAGTGCATATAAATCCTAGCGCCAGCCATAAAAGGATCAACAGCGCCGATCTCAGTCTTGGTCGCTGTCGACAAATGTGACGCTAATTATGCTTGAATGTGGATTTTATTGATGCAATATAAATAATTCAAATTCGATTTGTGGTGCAGGGCGACGCGGGAAGGCAGTCTACTGAATAATTATCCGGCGCCCCTCGCGGATTATTCACCCCCGCAAATCTAATGATGTCCAACAACTGCAGCCAGATGTGTTCGCTTCTTCAAATAGAGCTTAACCAAAGTAATGAGTTACTTCAACAGACTCAAAAATTATTCCTAGATCTATCTAATATTGCATTTGAGCCGCCTGGCTGTGAATGTATCTCCTGATGGGATACTCATAATGATAACACTCCTCGTCATTCGAGCTACCGCTTCTTCAGCTGTCGCTCATCTTGTTCCCGTCCTGTTTGCTTAGTGTTTAAAATGTCGCGACTGCCATATAGCCAAGTCTGTTTGGTTGCCGTCTACTAATACAAACAAATAGACTTAATCCATTTCCGCGAGTCTGCGGCACACTTAAGTCGCAGTCGAATGCAATTGACTGACGGACTGCCTCATTAACGATTGACCTCAGACAATCTAGAAATTGGTAATAGATCAGTCGTGGTCTCAAATATCATAACTGGTAGACTTCCCTCGCTTCATATGTATGTAATGTCATGTGACGACAGAGTTCAGTCATTTGGCATCTCGTAACGTTGACGGCAGACAATCTACAAATTGGTAATAGATTAGTTGTGGTTTCAAATATCATAAGCCCCCAGACTTCTCTTGGCTCCTATCTAGTGACTGGCATTGGTGAGTCATTTGGCAACTTGTAACTTCTCAGACTACCCTCGCCACATATAGCTGAGCATTTTTGACTGATGCACTAGTGCCTCCTTAAATTTGACAGCACGATACCTGGCTTCGCTCAATTGTAGACTCAACCAATTTATATAGTATGTTTGTGTGTGTGGATACACGAATGATTCCTCCTATGTACGCGTATATTGGCCTCGCGAGCTCGGAGGATGTTTTGAATTCAAAATCACTTCTCTTGCGGAATCGTGTTGGCGCATGTCCTGGCATCTTTCTCTCTCTCACTCATTCTCTGTTATCAGAGAGCGCCAAGTTTGGGAGAGCAACACTGAGCTGAGCTGTACTCAGGATTTCCTGCAGCTATTTAAACACTTCTAGTGTAAATTGATTTATTTGCCAACGACGGATGTTCAATTTAAAAAAATCAATGCGAATGTGCCCCAACTTAAGTCAGGAAGTCTAAGCTGCCAGGGTTGATAGACTTTCTAAATGCAAAGAAGCTTCTTCTCACCCCTTGGAAGGGGAAAGCCAGCTCTCACTGGTGTCCATGATGTGAATGGTGTACGAAGTGCTTGGCAATGCCACGTGCGTTTTGATGGCCGACGCATCCATCGGGTGCCCTTACGAGCATCTTGCATCCTCGCGAATTGCCTGCACCGCGCGAGTACTCCTGCTCGAGTCGTTGCTATTAGTCTGTTACGGTGTCTTGATTACGAAGTACTCGACCGCCGACCTCCGACCTCGGACTTGCGTAAATACATGCATATATGTATGTACAGATTGTTGTTTCGTAAAGGCGAAACATTTGATTAGCAGGTGCTTCATTTGATTCGACATAATGAATACAATACTGTGCGAGTTACGGCTCCTATTGTGTGCGCCATAAGACACCACATCAGATGTCGTGATTGTGTCCAGTGAATGTGTGAGGAGTATACTCATTAATTGCAACACCATGTTAATTGAGTGCGTTAATGTGAGTGAAAAGAACTAATTACGTGTCTTATAACATATTTATTATTTAACAACTTAGTAATAAATAAAATGTGTATATAAATAATTGTTTACATTGATTTGATTTTTGGAAATAGTATAACTTAACTGGTTCGATGAATATAAAATACTACATAATATGAATGAAACTCCATCTAATTATTTACATATGTAATAAAGCTCTTTGTGGCAGTGAGTAGATCCCTCCCCGGATTGTAAATGTCCAAAGAGACCTCACAGTTTCTCCCCACTAAGATTAACAATATTATAATAATTATGATCGGGAAAACGCTCCAATTCGATATAGTCCATTTCGGTGTGTAGCAATTTATCCAGCATTTTAATAATCTCTGCAAACGTGGGTCGTTCATTGGCATCCTGTGACCAGCAATAGTACATTATGTTGTAGAGTTCTCTTCGACAATGCTCTGGTTTCTCCAGGCGATATCCATCCCTAACCTAAATGCGATTGTGTTCGGTAAGAATTACAGATCAATGCAGAGAAGCTAACTTACCTTCCGCATAACATCAGCTGCAGATATGCCGGGATATGGCGTGGAGCCCAGTGTCACAATCTCCCACATAAGTATTCCAAAGCTCCAGATGTCTGACTTCACGGAGAATATGTTATCATACAGAGACTCTGTAGCCATCCATCTAGAATATATACAAAAAAAGTCGTAAGTGGATAGATTGTAAATGGAATAGACTTTAGTAGACTATATATTTAGTAGTATGTATTGTCTAAGCAGTTTCCAAAATATCACATACCTAATTGGCAACTTGCCCTCACTCTTTCGCTCATAGATCTTAGATGTTATGATATCCCTGGCAAACCCAAAGTCGGCCACTTTGCATGTGTGATCGTCGGTTATCAATATATTTCGAGCAGCCAAATCACGATGTATTATCTGTAATATAAAGTAATAGGAAAATATATGATATAGAGTACCTATACCTCCGTATTTCGGTATGCCCTACCCCACGTGATGTTAGATAGTCCATTCCCTTAGCAACTTGATACATGAATGAAGTTAGATCTCCGGACGTTAAGATATTTGACTTGCCGTGGGTATTTCCATAATGTCTGGTAAAATAGAGGATTTAAAATGTATGTTTATATAAAAATTTATATTTTATATTCATTACCTTTCTGCCCGAGAACTTCTTAGATATGTTTGGAGCTTTCCTCTGTTCACATATTCAAGTATAACGAAAGTTGGATCTTTATCTGTGCAGCAGCCAAGCAGACGGACGACGTTGACATGGGGCTCTAACGTTTTCATAACCTGGAAAAGGAAAATATACAGATTATGAATCAAGTTTTTCGATAATTATTATACAATTTTAGAATTTAGTTACAAATGGTTCATTTAGGTTCATTTAATCAATATACCATGGCTGTTATACCATAGATACCATACTTGCTAATAAGTTACAAGTCTGAAAAGGCAATTGTGTTGCCGACATATACATCAGCTTAGTATGTTCGTATAATTCGACCTAGTGCAGGCGACAGGAACAGGGTGCAGAAGGTCGCCAACACGTGAGCACCCCAAGCGAAAATCCAACCGCAACCGCAAAGTTGAAGTCAGACGTAGTTGAGCTTGGCTGAGGACCATTAATAATTTTTCATTGTTGTGAAATTAAAGTGCAATTATTCTTGTTGCTCGGGTAATCCGCAAAACATGATAAACTGCCGCATCCTATGGTCTGTCGAAGTTCAGGGCTGTGTGCATGAGCGTGGGGGTCTGTGTGGGTGCATGTGGGTGTGTGTGCGTCGCAGCATGCGGGTCCTCAACGTTAAGCAACAAATGCGCTGTTGATGATGAAGGACGCGAGTTAAACGGCAATTCAGCACTGCCATAGACCCAAGACCCTTTGCATGAAACCAACGCGCTCTCCCGCTAGAGAGAAATTCGGAAAGAACCCAGTGCGCAAGTCTGCTTTGAGAGAGTCGCATTCGTATCGCTCGACAACGGATTCTGTGGCACGGATGGCTTCTGTTACGGATTTTACGCAGCAACAGGAATCAGTTTCCGTTGATACGTTGGGGCGCAGAGGCCTCTCGATAAAGTGGTCGCTCTGTGTCCGCGCTCCGAGTTGCACTGCTTCATTCACAAAAGTTTTCGCGCAGTAAAGACACTTGATGTCAAATTCGCACTGTCGCAAGCAGACAACGTTCTCCATGTGAACTGCACATACCATATGACGTATGCTATATGCGAATACATATATCTCTCTACATATGAATCTGTAATGACGCGACATCGCTGCTTGAACCACTGTTTGTCTGTTTGCTCCATGTGCGGGGATGTGCTTTATAAAATGTGCTAAATATAGTCAATTCCCGTTCACTCCACGCCGACCTTAAGTGTATATTCTCAAACTAAATTCACCAACACTTGCCAACTCTGCACGGGCTGCCTAATGAGTGTGCATACAAATTGAAAGTAAGATACGAAACCCAAGAAAAACTTTAACGATAAGCATAAGTAGTCACTACAACTTTAGTTTTATGATTTCGAAAAGTAAAGCAAGAACAAGTAGGGAAAGTAAATAACTGACTGTCATGGAACTTAGTTACCCCAACATGGGAACCCCTTAGGTTGAATTGCTTTCGAGCGATTGCTCTAATCAAATAGGCTGTTGATACCAACTAAGAAGTTAAACTTTCTAGAGTGTGTTCTTCTTAGTTACCTGCCGTAGCTTTTGTTTAGTTGCACACAAGCATGATGGAATTTAAGTGAACCTTTTAAATTCGCATTACACATTCCGGGTATTAAATCCTCGTTCACGGAGCAGTTGTGTAGCAGCTCTAGAAAGTGGCAAATGACGACAGCTGCGCTGTGTGCGTTCAGTGGTGGTGTTCAAGGAGTAAACCGGAGATGGAGTTGGAGTTGGCTTGGCATCTTAAAGTCTACAAATCCCAGGGAACTTAAGTGAATTCTTTCGAAACTTTTCAGCATCGTTAATTTTCAATTTGCAAAAGTTTTTCATCGGGCAAGAAAACCCGAACAGAGGCCCCACCATCTACATCTATGTAGCTGGCGAGTCTTCAGTAACCCAGTTAGCGAGTGTCAGACATCTTCAAGGGGCATGGGAAGGGTGAAGACAGGATGGAAAGAGAAATGGCAATGGCGGGACAAGGAAACAGTAGCATTGAGTAAAAGTAACTCGGAACAGGACAAGAAAATAGAGTACCGAGTGCACTCGACTGTGAAATACTCTGCATCCCAAATCGTTTAAGTGGCTGTAATAGTTTGAGGATTTTTGTTGCAGTCGAGGAAATTACTTTATAAAACCCATTGAACTTGACTGCGTGGAGTAATAAATGTCCCTCACCTCTAGTTCAGAAAGCAAATCCTTCTTCTCAACTTCAGCGGCACTCTCCTTTAGTGTTTTCACAGCTACCGTCGTAACATCTGCAGAGTCTGCAAGTAGCAAAATAACCTAATCAGTAAACAGCAAATCAAATTAAAATACATAGTTGCATGGTCCTATTCAGGCAATCACACCCTCCGGAAGTAGGTACGTAAACCCTTGTCCAGACTTACCATTCATGCCGGTGGCTTCACAGCGCCAGACTTGCCCGAAGGCACCTTCACCCAAAATGTTGAAAAACTTCAATCGATGCCTGGGGAATTCCCATAGATCGCTAGTCGTGTCTGTGCTTTCCATCACACCAGCTCGGCCGTTGGCTGACGAGGCACTCTGGTTAGGGCCTCCCACTGTGGAGGTGTCCATGGTGGAGTCGACGCCGACGCCATTCGCTGCACTTGTTGATAGTTGGGAAGTTGACTGTGGCCCCGCAAGGGTGTTTACATGATTTGGTGGTTATTGGCGGCGTTGTTGACATTGTTGTTGGTGTTGTGGTTTCCCGATGGAACGATAGAACGATGGAACGATTAGATGCGCCATAAACGATAATAAATTGGCATCGTTAATGTTGTGGGTTTTATTGTCGTCGCGCCACATTATTGCGCGCCATTGTACCGAGAATAGCATTGGAAATGATTTTCAGTTTATTTCCTCTTGATAAATAGGGAAAAATAACAAATAATGTTTATCCCAACTGATTACAATATATTCAACAAATGCATTTGAATAGTTTGGGACCGACGCGACAGTCCTGTCTGGGACAGGCCAGTAATGAGTTCAGTTACGAAACATAATCAGTGATAGCTTGCATTACTTTCATTTAGGTTGTGGCAAGACTGTTGCTGAGCTGCAACGGACACTTTGAGTTGTCAAGTTGCAGTTGACACGACTGTAATTGAAAGTTTCGAGCGTACCTAGAGACGGATATTGAAATCTGGGCACCTGTCAGTTCGATCCCACTCAACTTACAGCTAACTTAGTGACGTTGTTCGCCTTTTGTCTTTTTTTCTATCGTAAGCGATATTGAGCGGAGATGGTGATCGACGTGTCGCAGTGCGATAACTGGTCGTGAAGTGCTGCGCTTGAACAATTCATAGCTCACTCCATCAGCTTGGCAGGCGCATTCATGTTACCCGATATGAATACTATTGTAGAGAAAGGGATGTCTCTGACAGTTGGTGGAACATGTCAATGGAATAATACGGATCCAGCTATAAATGGCTCAATAAACTGACAAGACAAGAGGCTCACATCTATCACAGCCTGGTGCTCTAGATATGACATGTATAAACACGCTCTATTATAGTAAAATGCTTCAATAAACCATATTAACGCCTCGATAAATAGTCAATTCTATCTTGGGCTTCTCTCGACAAGCTTCACTTACCGTTATCCCCAGTTGCTGCTCCCTCTCCCAAGGCACATAACGGTTACTGAAAGCGACTGGTCCGTTCCATTGCTGCATCACCATCGAATTGCGACTGTCATCGGTCAAAGTGTTGCTGAGATGGCTTGAATTGGACTTCTTAGCGAGCTCCTCCTTCTCCTTAGACTTCTTCAGGGCTTTGCTGATGGCGCACAAGCGGCGCCGGCAGAGATAGCTGAAGATGACAACGAGCACAGCCAACGTGCCGCAAACCCCGACAATAATTGGGATTGAGGATGACTTGATGCTGAAAAGCGTTATGTTGCCCACGTTGCCTTCCTTTTCCGCATCGCGCTGTGGGTGTGTTTTCTCCGACTGAGATTCAACCGGGCGAGCGGAGGTGTGATTAGCTATGGGTGTCAGCTTAGTTCGACTACGCGGTGTCGTTGAGGTCGAACCCGGCGACCCTTCAGGCAAAGTAGACGTGGGCAGCGGCGACGGCAAATCGATACCATTGTCCCCTTCCGCGGCTTCGCTAACATCCGGCATTGATGGTGGTGGAAAATAATTTACATATGAAGGCGGTGCGTAATTGCCACCGTTATTAGCTGGAAAGCGTTGCGGCAGGTTGAAGCCTGGTCTGCGAATGTTCTGCACTCCGGGCAGCTGATCGAATGATGGCAAGAACTTAGATATATTTTGCACAACATTCGATATCGAGGGCGGCGGTCGCGACCCGAATCCATGGAATCCGTTGCTCTCATGTTTTCCCAGTATGTTAATGAATACTTCATTTTTGGCAGTGTATCTTCCATCCGAAACGGTTATGTAAATGAGGAAATTTTCACCTGCCTAAAATTTAAATTAAAATCTAAATTATAATAAGATTTATATTTTAAGTATTTTACTTACACGCCCTGCTAGACTCTCGTTGAGGTAAACTACACCCGTAACAGGATCAATGCGAAAGGGAAGTTTGCTTGGCCCGTTGGAGTTTTGTTGACTTGACTCCATTGGCGAAAGGAAGCGCGGTTCCATTCCGAATATCAAGTCATCACCATCGGCATCTTCTGCCCGTACACGGTCAATGATCTGACCCACCTGCTCTGCCTCCGAAATACGCCAATTTCTTTCCTGTATATACAGAATCGGTGGAGCATTTTGTTCCTGAGCAGTAGCTGGAAAAAATTAATTACATTCAAAGTTGAATTACATAATAAGAAATGGTTTCCATGTTAAATGGAATGTGTTTGGAAAAAGTATACAATCAAATAGATGCCCTAAGATAAAGCTTCTGTAGAAGATAGAAGATTTCACGGATAGACCGCATCCGAAAGATATTTAAGAGCAAGACATGTTCAAAAGCAGCAACTTAAAATTAAAGCAATCAATAGAAGTTTTGAATAAGTTGCCCAGCTTTTATTTCCATTCATTTCAACGAGTCGAGGCTATGAATACTCCTTAGGATTAGCAGAACGTTTACCATCCTCAGAGGACTAAGATTTGCCAATGATTTTTATGGGTTGCGAATTTCGTCGGCAAAACGTGCGACGACTCTTTGCCACGATAGTTGCAGATGAAACCTCTTCGTCGTGATTTCAAGTTGTCGCTTTGTAAACCGGTTTGTTGTTTGCGGTTGTATCTTAACCGCTTCCCAGACGACCTTCAGAGACAACAAAGTGTAGTTTCTGTCGCATGTGTGTGTGTGTTTATCCACACACACATGTTTGTGCTTGTATCTTTCTGTAAGGGAGAACTGCGACGTCTCTTGGCACAGGCAGAGCGCAAAGTGTATTTCAGCTTACATGAGTAAATTCGCGATTTTTTTAGTAAAATAAACACGCTCTGCTCTGCCGGATCTGTTGCTGTAAACCGGTTGGGAATTTCAGACTCTTATATGTAGCCTGCCATGCTGTGATTTCGTCACGAAATGTATAACGCATCGAAGCAGATACATTATGCAGGAGTATATGTTAGTAAATATTCAATGCTGATAAGTGTTTAAAGTTTGATATATTTGTTAAATATCAAATAAATAAATATCAAATGTTATTAAACAATCATCGTAAACGGATTTGTCTTTTTTTTTTTTGATTTTTGAATCAAACAATTGGGAATTTACCCTAAATAGTTTATCTATTCAATACTATTCAAATGGCTACTTCCCCATTCTTAAGTACTATTTTCCTCAAACTACGTAACTGCTACCGGGTCAACGAATTCCATTGTCTGTTGTCTTGGGGATTGTTACTCGAACAGTGACTGCTCGCGTGTTTCTGTTTGGGCGTTCGAGTAAAAAATATTTGAATTGACAAATGCGCAAAGTCTGGCATTTATAGTTGCTATTGAGGCCCACACTCCTCGATGCTGCCACATGAGGTGGGCTGAAATTGCTCGAATTGAGCGAATGAAAACAAAAACTGTGCTACCTTGACCGTGACTACGTAACTCTTTAAAGCCTGAGAAAATGTGGGATGCCTTCCACAGTAAAGTGAACGTTGGACTTAATCACAGTTTGAACTTTACGATGTTGTGAAGAGCAATGTACCGAAAGTCTGCAGAGACGCCTTCACACACTATCTTAGGTTGTTTTGATGGGCCACAAGTCGTTGACACCCGCAAGAAATGGTAGATTTATCGTCAATCGACAATCGCTTTAAGCAGCAGACAACAAATAGACGAGCATATCATGGGCAAGTGCACTTACAGTTTCAGGTTCTTTAAGAAATGAGGACAAGAATTGGAACTAATTTACCTCATAATAGACGACATAGGCAGCATAACCGTAATTGCTTTCTATTACCCGCCAGTCGGCGGTAAGGATGCACTTAGTTCTTCTTGTGTCCTACTTAAGATGGCCTTGTATGTTGATGTCTCTATGAGTGGGTGCATACTTATAAACACTTGCAAATATGTAGCTAGTAACCACAAAGAATCGGTATAGAAAGGGGTTAATGCAAGACAGTCTCATTCGCATTAAAAGGTGAGCAAACTTACAGAAGATAATTGGGTTTTTAGACAGAAATAATATATATATGCACTTACCTGCATTAGTAGTAAATAAATCTAAAGTCGTTGCAACAATTAGAAAGGTGTAGAAAATACTGTGCACCCTCCGTGGGTGTCTCTGTTTGACGAAACCATTTCGCACACGAGGATAATCCATTGTTAAATTAACCGCCAGAACGGCAAACCTATCAGTAGAACCGGGAGTACAGGTGTAATGATGTTAATTAAATTATAAACACGTGTAATGGTATAATTTTAATTATAAACACAAACGCACACACACACACAGGCAAACGGTTGCATAGCAGCAGTGCCCTCCCTTTGTAGGTGTGACCCAACACTGTCCGCAGCACTCGCCTTTGTAGTACTTATGCAACACTTGTCGAGCTATAATCTTTCCCTTTAAGATAGCAACGATGAGTAGGGATAACTTCAATTCAATTTGGCAATTTTAGCTTAATTTCGATTCACAATTTTAAGTGCTTTATAATATATGATATCATAAAAATTAAAGGCCTTCAGCGCAGTCAAGTTATTTAGTTAGTCGAACTCATCAACATCAAGTTGGTTTTAGGAAAACACTGACGCGACGGCGAGACTGAAACTGACGATTTCTCTTTTGCTCATATACGGCTGCATGGCGCAATCTCTGGGCATACCCCATAATGAGTAGTCTGACGTCGAATTGTCGAATGCCGTAAGTGGCAAAAGGGAGAGGCGAACTGAATAGCTTTTTTTGACTCACTTTATTTTGTATTTTAATTAAAAATCATCAGAAGCATTTTTGATGAAAAACTGAGCTTCATATATCGCAGCTGTGCTATGCAGTAAATATGCCATATCGCATTCTACTTGAACTTCAATATATTTTCCCTTTGACATGTCATGACGTCACTCGAACATACACACGCACACACAATTGCACTAAATTTACACAAATAGGCAAACAGTACAACAATTTGGTTCATGTATGTATGTATACAAATTTCACAAGCCGCTCTATTATTGTCGCACACTCCCTTTCTCCGTTGCTCAACTAAAAGAAGAGAATATAGTGCACTTTTAATAATCAAAGTACGCTTTTAATTGCTTTTATCTATGTATTTTATATTGAATATTTGATCTACGCACATTTTCACACACTCGCATACATACATACACATGTGTGTATGTTTTTCACACAAAGAAAAGGAACTGGTATCCACAAAACTTTCTCGATGTTCGTTTTAAGCGGCTCGAAATTAAAACTCCACGAGCGAACGTTGCGTAGAGCAACGCGATGTACGGACTACTGATTCGCGATCACACTCCGAAACGAAGCTTCGAAAAGCAAATCGAAAAACTTGTTTTCTACCTAGAGACAACAAACTTGAACCACGCTCTTTTGTCTGCTCTTTGGGGGACTCTTAACTTGAAAGATCTCTTTAAATTTACAAACTGTTAAGAGAAAAGCATAAAGAGCAATATTAGAAAATGTATGCTATATAAGTTCAAAGGAAATTCACGTGATAATAATAAAAATTTAGTCGTATAAGGTTTATAGATCTCTTTGTAATAATATAGGAAATGCTGCATAAATAACTTTGTTGTTCCACTGTTCCATAGCTGTTGCATGCAGCCTTGCCAACGGCGTAGCCAAAACAAATCGCTGGCACAGTTCACCCACTCAATCCATTGCGGCAATCAACACGAAATCCCCGCTAGGTGAACGTGCTGGGTGCACTCTTTATATCTAACGAAATAGTGCGAAATAGAATCAACTCGATGCGTTGTCACCAGCTTACTGTGAAACTAAAAGATGATATTTAGAGCATATATAAATTATATTACGTCAGAGTTGTTGCATTATGAAATAAGTGATCTTTCTCATGAGGATAACCATGGGCAGTTTATTACATATGATTCTGATTAAGTTGTCATTCGCTACAGTTTTCGCTCCACAGTGCTGTTGCACATTAGTCACACAGAGAACTCTGCGTTCAATATATAGTATATGGGGCGCCATAATGTGCCGCGTCGCGCTTAGCTGCCAGTCCACTGTTTGTTGTTGTGACGATAGGTAAACAAGTTCCTCGTCGGATTTTATTTATTTACACTGAGTATGTAGCAGGTCTTTAATTCGCTTTCTCTCATGTAGTTTTTTGCGAACGGGACAGTTTATCGCAGGTTTGAGGGCAACAGACGGACACATCTGAAATTTGATATAATTGCATATTATATTTGAATGCATATTCAAATACAGGCTAACTGTGGTGCCCTGTGATAATGAGGATAAATATTGATTGAAACTTTAATTGCTGCACGCACAACATTTGCATGTATCGAGCAGACCAACTGGCGCAAGCGAGCAACGCTGCAATTGCAGGAACTCAATTGGAAAATACCCTCGACACTGTACAAGGATTTATTGAACTGGCTTGCACAAGTCATTTACACATACAAACCTAAAGTGAGATGTCGCTTTAAAAAGTAATGCATGTATCATTTTATGCAGATTCTTTTGAATGTTTCCCAGAATGCCTTACAGTACATCCTTTTTTAGCTGTTATAGTCATTTGTATAGACTTAATATACCCTTTTTAAAACACAAACCGTAACCAATAACAAAGCCATATAAATGAGTTAAAACTTCTGCTGATTAATGCATTGATCTAATGTATTATAAAAAGAAGCCATAGTTATTTACTCTGGCTATGTATGGTTGCTTATTCATTCATATGTATGTATGTATATACATATATGTATATGTATATATGTACTCCCCCTGACCTTCGCTTATCACAGGGGTTGCTATGCGCTACTGGGAAATATTGCGTCAAAGCGATACATTTAGGTACAAAACCGGTGTTACGTTCTTAAAGCTCAAAAAATATGTGGTATACAATACAAAGTATTTTATTGCCATTTTGGCTTATATTCACATGTTACTATATAGTGTCTGCATAATAGCTTTTAATACTTTTCAAGTGTAACGATGAACTTAGTTTTAACGTTAGTAACCGAAAAGCTTACTTAACATCTATCAAGAAATGTAGCAAAATGTAACTCATTTCGTTTTCTATTACAGGGTAACCGTATAACATTAGTACTTCTCATTTATTAGCTCAGATAAGAGTTGTTTATTGTCGCTTGTTGTTGTTGTCTTCACTTATTTACTGATAAGGAGCATTTTAAACAAGCTCAGTGTGCAGTATAGAGAGACTTGCAGTTCAATTGATTAGTTCTCATTAAGCACAACGTGTTGTTTTTAGATCTTGGAAGTCTGTATATTTAGTATTCGTATAGTTTAAGTAAATTATATACACATACATAAACAAGAAGAAAAACGACTACTAAAATACTACAAATATTTATTTCGGGAGACTATGATTTGGCTTTTATGTCCGTTTACAATTGTTTCATTCAAGGAATACATCAATTTAGCCGCCTTAGACATTGTACTAAATGAGTTAATAAGTTCAATAAACGCAATGGAAAACCCAAAAATCTTAAAATGCTGAAGCTGAGTTAGACAGCGACAGGTTGCTGCGTACTATGATCTCATTTATAGGCGACCTTATCACAGTGAGTGTTTATACACATGCTCTATTAATCGTAAACAATCACACGTCTTGACAGTAGAGCTGGAGAAAAAACGATGTTTGCTGAAAGTTTTCATATAAAACATCGATGATTATCGATGTAACATCGATGTTCCTCCCGCTCTAAGGTACTTGACAGACCAATATTTCCCCTGAAACTTTCTTTAGAATGCCAAATCTTACTGATGTGATTTATATTACTTACATTTTTTAGTGACCTGTTTTATTGGCGATAGAAACTAATTTGCCAACGGAATCAACATGAACCAACCACTCAAGTTTCACAGTCGCAGCACTGCCTTAATACTTCTAACTCTATTGTATATCATCCAGAAATTGGGCGGCAATGAGGCTAGCGTACAATTTCATCAACAGTCAGCCGAAGAAAAACATGTCCCAAATGAACAAATTGCAGAGAAGGTACAACAATTGGAGAAACCAAAAGATCAAAAGCTCATAGTGCGACTGCCATCGAATTCACTGCTCAAGTATACCTCCTATAAAGACGTTTCCATACTACACTTTCGAGTTCCACACGATACAAGAGATGCGTATTTTACTTTTAAAGCCTTTGAGGAATCCAAAAGTGCCTTCCGTAAGTGTTTGATGTACATATAATGATAAATACTTCATAAGTTGGAATCTTCAATTCTTCAAGACAATCTATTACAATTATATTCTTAAATATTTACAGAAAGACATTGCAAGCCTAAGGACGTAACCCTACATTTAAAGGCAAACAGTTTTCCTGTGATAAATCCAGAAAATATAACTTTTCCCAAAAATTTTATAGGCCCTGAGCAAAGGTACGTTTTTGTCAACATTCTGCAACTATATAATCCATATCTTGTAACTGTATATTAACTATATTTATCTTTATAATTTATGTTGTTCTAGATTCAAGATATATGACCTTCAGTTTCTCTCTGATAAGCAACAGCACCGAATAAATATTCAGGGGCCGGAGATAGGCAGTTGGTTTGCAGTGGCTTTTGTCAGCTGGACAGATCCAAACAATGAACGAATCGAACAACAAGGTATTACCTTACCTAATTCAGTGTTTGTGAATCTAAACTCTACTGTCCACCCCCATTAGTAGTTTATTTTTAATCACACTAAGTGCAGTTGAAACAACACACCGCATGTATCTCTCACATATTCAACATATAATGCACATAGACAAGCGGACGACGGTCTGACGAGATTATCGATTCAGCATACATACACAAGGATATTCGTTCAGTTAGTTGCCAATAATATGTACGTATGTGCATCCAGATATGGTACTTTCTGCTCCACTGCTGCAGGGTATTTAAATTTGCCCCAAAGTATGCTCGTTAATTATGTAGTTCCAGACAATTATGGAGGTGTTAATTTGATTTCAATTACAAGTTTGCGTCAAGCAAATTTGCACATTAAATATTTAGGGAAGTCTGGCCTGACATGTGATAGATTTGCACTGGAAAATGTATTGTACCTAAAATACAAGCTGAAATATAGTTAATTAGATTTAATCGATTCGTTGCAGGACTTTCGGCCTCGTGCGACACTGTGCTGATGGCCGAGTTGTCTGTGTCACGTGTCTATCCGATTATCATGAACGATGGCAAAGTGGATAATGCCAATCTGAGTGGTAGCCCAGTGCCGCATAGCATCAGCAAGAAGGTTGAGGAGGGTGCTGGCACAACTAAGAAGTATCAGCGAGAACAACAAGTGCATGTCACAAACTTACATAATGCCAGCCCAATACCGAATTCCACTGCAAAAATGCACTCCCCAAAAGGGAGGTCGGGGGGAAGGGCTGACAGCGGGAGCAATTCCACGACGAACAATGAAGTCATTTACAAGTTTTTTGCACCCGACGACGTTTCCGAGGCAACCGCACGCATCTTCTTTGCTGAAGTTTGCGCACATTGTCCCAACGTCAGTTTCCACGTGAAGGCAAACGCATTCCCGGCCAGCTGCAGTGAGGAGGAGCAGAGTTGGGACGGCAATGAGCACAACTACTTTCACAGCACTGTCATCAGTCCTAATCAGACGGAGGAAATCTCCATTGAGTTCTATGTGCAGCCCAACACATGGCATTATGTCCAACTGAGATTCGCCGAGGCCAGCGATGAGTTTTGCCTGGGCGTGCGTCCTATCAAGCTGACTGCTGACGACGTCACCATTTTCATGGATGGCATCAGAGACACCAAAAACGAAACCTATAATGTTTCGTTTGCCCTGCAAATAGAGTTCAATCAACAAACGGAAGAAACAGAAAATGAATCTGTCCCGGCGCAGTCACATTCACCAACACAGACCCAGTCGCCATCGCAATCACACACTGCAAGCCTAAGTGAAACATCGACGAGTACTTGGCAGCCAGTGCGCTTTCGCGGAATGGATTTCTATTCCCTGCTGCGGCAGAGCTATCACGAGTTCTTTATGTTCGACTATGACTTGCACCCGGATGTAAACGGCACAGTTCCCGTGCTACTCAATCTGACAGCGCATTCTGCGGCCGGATTCAGCTTTGAGCTGGGCGAAGTATATGACATTGGTGGTACACTCACCTTCGCGGTATCAATGAAACATGAGATGCGTTTCAGCAGCGAACTGAAACCACCGCCACCAACCACTGCTCCAGCATCGGAACGAGGTGGCATTCTCGCGGAGAAGCTAGTCGGCGGCCAGAACGAGGCGAACGTGGCAACGGGACTCGAGAAGACGTCACGCACCAACCAAAGCATGCAAATTATAGTCTGCATGCATCTCAACGAACCTGGAGCTCCTACTTGGCCAGATAAGTGTCGCTATGGTCAGCGATTGCTTCCCGCCTCTATCATAGTCAACAATACGGACCTTATGGGTCTAGTACACGTACCCTTTCCTGAAAGTGGGCATTGGTAAGGACAATGAATTCCTTTTCTTTAGAGACTACCTAAAACTCAATATCTTCTTCCCTCTAGGTACGTTACAATGGGTCTCTACTGCCATGGTGCTGGCACTGCACGTGTGACGATCATTGACAGCGTCAAAGAGTTTGTGCGGCAACACGCTTCCATGCTGCCGCAGATGCGTGCTCCCTGCGCATGTGCAGACAACATAATTTGGTATGAGATCTGCATTGCATCACGCGAGTGCTTGGCACACATGAATGAGACGGAGACGCTGAGAGTAAAGGAGTGCATGATGGACTTCAAGTGCACGCCCGACTATGAACAGATGACGCGTCGCTTCGAGATACACTACAAGTCGGCAACGGAACAGCATTTCGCGATGGATAACTGCAATACATCGGTAATCTTCTCCGTCTCGTCCAGTCCATGTGTTTCGGGACGCTGTGGACGTTTTGGTCGCTGTTACCATTACATGTCCGGCGGGTTTGTGTTCTCCACGTGCGTTTGTATGAAAGGATATCGTGGCTGGGACTGCACTGAAGACTCAGAGGTGCCATCGAGTATATCCATTCTAATGGCTTCTCTGCTGCTCACCCTGAGCAACCTGCTCTTCATTCCAAGCGTTTACATGGCTTTTCGTCGATATTACTACACTGAAAGCATCATTTACTTCTTTGCAATGTTTTTCTCCATCTTCTATCACGCCTGCGACTCGGGTGAAGATGAGTACAGTTTCTGTTTGGTCAAGATCGGCGTTCTACAGTTCTGTGATTTCTATTGTGGCCTCTTGGCCATTTGGGTGACCCTCGTAGCCATGGCTCACATTCCACAGAAATACGTGTCCCTCTTACATATGTTTGGAGCCATTCTGCTTGCCTTTGGCACAGAACTAAACAAGCAGAGTCTGTGGGTATTCCTTGCTCCGGCCCTAACCGGTATTTGTCTAATTTCCACCAGCTGGGGTATGCGTTGCCGCAACACCCGTAAGTGTTTTCCAGCAAAACGCTATCTTACTATCTTTATGCCATTCGGCATGGTGCTGGTGATGGTAGGCCTAGTTTGCTATGCGTTCCTACAGACCAAACAAAACTATCACATTGTGCACTCCATCTGGCACATGGTTATGGCACTGAGTATCATGTGCCTCCTACCCTCACCCACGTCTTTTGTTCCGAAGTGCTAGCATTCGGAGTCCTCGAAGGAGCTCATGTCCTCGGGACAGCAAGTACACAAGTGAACGCTTCACAGCTCATATTCCATTTAAAGGTAATGAAGACTACAGATCATTAACTATATTGTAAGCTATGGAAAAGATAAGAATCCAAAAAACTATCGATAAATAGGCCAAATTAAATATACTATATGTAGTTAAAACCAGTAAATATAATTTGCAAGAAATGCTCAGACGATTTCTGAAACTCTGCTCAAAAATAATGTATAGAAGCTCTTGAAGTAGATTGTACTATATGTATAATATGATTCGTCAAGCTACACAGTATGTATTATTGAAAGACTATGCTGAGTTAGAATTGAAAAACTACTGATGTGTGTGTCTAATAGCATAGAAACAAACAACTTCTATGTATATTAATCGAAGCTTTTAGGCCGAGATAACTGTTGTAAGTTCCATGAAACCTCTCGACCATAGATAGATAAACTCAGCGCATTTAGAATCGTATAAAATTTGTGTTTAACATAAGGTTCTAAGAATTATTGAAAATGTTGCACAACTCTACCAAAGTACCAAGGAACTTACAGAAAGTAACATGAGATAGGCTAATTACTAAGTTCGGAACCCCACAAGTATAAGTATCTGTGTTTAAACTACGTAAGCTGTACATCAAGCAAAGCTACAATCTACTTTTAAATTTCTATTTATGATTTTTGTCCTGATATTGAAAGAGAGGCTACGCAAGAATATCTTGCTGATATATAATTAAGTATGTATGGGATTGACCACTTTCGACAAGTCCACTTATAATTAACTAAGTAACGTAAGACGATAGTCGAGCTTCTCAAACTCATAGCTATTGAGGGGTTATAGAGTTCTTTAAACTCAAATACGAATTTCCTATGACAATTGCGTTATGGAATTTCGACTAGACTTAATTGTAATTTTAGAAACTACAACCTTGAACTAAACTAAACATAAGAAACTGTTGTTATTTTAGATATGAATGTATAACCCTTTTGAAGAAGCCTTACTATTTTTAATGGATATCACTCTGTAAATGTACTGTTTTTGTAAGCAATAGGGCAGTTATACAACTGGCAGACTGCACTTAACTGTAGAACTGGTAACAGAAGCTGCTTTCTAATTGTAAGTAAATTTATACATAAATGTTAACATAAACACGAATTTTAGCACAAACAATAAAATGTACACACAATGTACGAATTGACTTACATTATAGTCCAAATAAATCGTATGAGCCAAAATAATCAACACCCATTTCTAACTTTATATCATACTGCATAAGAATTTCGTTTTATATACTATTTACAGATAAATTTTATTATATTCTATACTTGGTCATATTGGTTATAGCTTTGGAAGCATTTAAGTTTGATTATTAATAATGATTATCATCGTACACTACCAGCGCCATAGCGTATTTCATTTTCAAATTGTTCGGCCTTTAGTGTTCCGTCGATACTCTCACAGTTTTTGTTGAACACACTATATGCGCTCATTTCATTTGATCTCTTTGGGCCAGTCCGGGTATTAAAATATATGCCAAATAGTGCAGAGAACATTAAAAAGACTAAGCCAAATTTCAGTTCAATCGCAATTATATACAAAGTAACCCAGAACAGGAAATATACGACCCAAAGGGTGTACTTTAATGTTTTACTTTCCTTTCGCACGTCATCTCCTCCGAGTGTGTGTGGCACCAGTTCATCTTCTTCGCTAGAGGGAATATAATCTTCATCGGCATTATTTGTGGGAAAGGAGTCTGTACTCAACGGTTTGGTTGGCTAAAAAGACAGATACATATAAATGAATTAGTGTAATTGGCATCAAACACACTGTTATTGGTTTCAATTTTTGTTTATTACTTTGTTTATAATCAGTCACACGTATGCACAAGTAATGCTTCTTCATACCTTGATGTCAATGGCAGTTTCAGATTTTCCCTCAGTAGCATTTGCACCTGTACCCAACATCCAAAACTTCCGTAATCTGAGTTTAAAATTACTGAATGCTGCTTCTCTCTGCTTTTCTTTTCTATATTGTTGTAATTGCGCTTGAAAGTCCGCCATGGGATTCTTTCGTGTTAATTCCAAATGTTTTGCATTTAAATTAGAGATGGGCAAAAGTTACAACAACAAGTATTTTTTCAGTACTTGTGCTCTCCGTAGACGTTAATGGCTACTTAGTACCTGCGACAATAGTCACTATTTGCATGGATGTGTTAAATATGAAAATATGAATGTATCTAAACAGTACATACATTAAGTTTATGTTTTTAAAGCATACAGTTATATTCACTTGGCACTTAATTAATTTTAGTATTCACAGTTTCATTTCGCTGGTCGTTCACTATTTTTAGTTTGTGTCGTGTATGGGGTACACAAATAATTGACTCGTGTATGCACCTCACGAACACCACAGCGCTAGTTTTTGCACACGTGAAAGGCCAGTTCTAATTGCCAGTATTATTGGTGTCACAGGAATACGCTTAAAATAAATTAGAAATAAATAGTAGCTAGACTAATAATGGACACTAAGCAGACGATTGTTGAGGGCGTCGACGCCCTCACCTTGAATGGCAAATCGGAGCCCGAGGCAGTAGAAACAGCTACCGATGCTCAGGCGCAAGAAGCTGGTAGTGGTGAAGGGGCCACAGCAAATGCGGATGATGTAGTGGACCCATGGAATGTTGCAAGCACCAATGACGCAGGCGTTGACTACGACAAGCTCATAAGTATGCAACACGCAAGAGAGACTTCTTATTTATATATGAAGTCATACAATCTAAGTATATGTGATGTGCTTATGTATTTCTGTTGACACGTTGCAGAGCGCTTTGGCTCCAGTAAAATCGATGAAGAACTTATCGCACGATTCGAAAAAATCACCGGAAAGCCTGCACACCATCTTATCAGACGAGGAATATTCTTTTCCCATCGTGATCTGCACACAATACTCACACTGAGGGAGCAGGGCAAACCGTTTTATTTGTATACGGGTCGTGGCCCTAGCTCTGGTTCCTTGCACATTGGCCATTTGGTTCCATTTATTATGACAAAATGGCTGCAGGAAACATTCGATGTACCCTTGATCATTCAACTGACGGATGACGAAAAGACCCTATGGAAAGATCTCAAAATCGAGGATGCCATCAAACTGGCTAAGGAGAATGCAAAGGATATTGTCGCAATGGGATTCGATCTGAACAAAACGTTCATATTTAACAATCTCGAGTTCATGGGGTACGCTATCAGTATCAGTTGCGTTCCTTAATGTCAATCTAATCAGTGTTTGCTTGCAGCAAGTGCCCTGCCCTTTATCAGAATATTATTCGGATTCAGAAGTGTGTCACTTTCAACCAGGTCAAGGGTATCTTTGGCTTCGGTGACTCGGATATCATTGGCAAGATTGGATTTCCCGCCGCTCAGGCAGCGCCGGCATTGTCGAGCACATTTCCCTTCATTTTTGGGAACAAGAAGGTTCACTGCCTCATTCCTTGCGCCATTGATCAGGATCCTTATTTCCGTATGACACGCGATGTTGCACCGCGCCTCGGATTCCCCAAGTGTGCACTGATCCACTCAAGCTTCTTCCCTGCGCTACAAGGGGCCAAGACAAAAATGTCTGCAAGTGAGCAAAACTCTGCCGTGTTTCTCACCGATACTCCCAAACAGATCAAGAACAAGATCAACAAGTATGCGTTCTCGGGCGGACGCACTACTGTGGAGGAGCATCGTAAACTGGGCGGTATTCCCGACATTGATGTGGCCTTTCAGTTGCTTAAATTCTTCCTCGAAGACGATAAGAAACTTGAGGAGGTGCGTGTTGCTTACAGTAAAGGGGAGATGCTCACCGGTGAAATCAAGAAACTGGCTATTGAGGTAAGTTAAATAAGTGGCATAATCAGTTATTTGTCTCTCTTAACCACTCTTTCATCTACCCCCAGACTGTGACGCCAATTGTGGAGCAGCATCAGACAGCGCGTAAGCTGGTAACGGACGAGGTGCTGGACAAGTACTTTGAGCTCAGGGAACTTAAGTTCGGCAGTTAGAAAAAGTGCGAGAGAGTGAAATGTACAGAAATAAATAAAGGTGTATTTATTGATTTGATTTATGTTATGATGCCCAAACACTTAAGCCTCGTTGCGCTCGCTATTTATATTTACTAAGCAGAACAAAATACTATTGTTTGATTATTTTTATAAGCACTCTAAGCAAACAAAAACAAAACAACCAATAAACATCTCCGATTTTCGTACGCAACGTCTGACCCATTTCAGTAATAGTAAAAATGCAATTAAACTCTGCGCGCGTCGAGTGTTTTAGGAACGCGTTCGCTAGGCTCGACGCGTCAGATCAAAATGCATATACCCAGAAGAAGGTGCTACTGGGAAACTGCAGTTTCGCACAGCTAAGTCATATATTTCCACGACAATGTGGATTAGCATCTGGAAATACAGCTAAAGCAACAAGTTGTACGTAGTATCAGCAAAGTGTAATAATCTCCGATGTAATACGAGTAGACTAAAGAGTATTCGTTTTCGATTTGACGCTGTTAGATTGAATACTATTTCCGATTGGCTTGAGATAAGTCTGTGACGTCGTTTTGGCTTAGTTTTAGTTGAAGTCTTTAGAACGAACCTCTATACGTTTTTATTATTATTGATCATATGTATGTAGCGTATATACATAGCTGTATATGCTTGCCTGTACAGAGAGGGGTATATACACCTATATTTTTTTAATTAACCCAAAACACTTGTGTTTACACGCGTCGAAAATATATATACACCTATGAAGCCTCCTCCTATGTACCGAGCTCGTATTTGTGCGTTTGTGTGTAACATACGAAGAATGCTGCTCCAAAGAAAAACTCAAAATGAAGTTGTGGCGATCGAGGCGTCAACGACAACCACAACGACGACGACATCGATCTGAAGCAGGCAGCCAGAAGTCAAACGCGACTCCAACTTTGCACACGCGCTCATCTTCATCTCCCCCGTTTACAATTGAAGGAAATTAAGCCGCAGAGCAGCCTTTGTTATTGTCGCTCTTGTTGTTGTTGTTGCTGTCGTAGTCGGGGCAGGTATACAAAAGGAAAAGCCGACAGATCGAATGGCGATCCTCGGCGACAAGTTCTATTGACACACGTACAAAGGGCACTTGTCAGGCAGTCAGGCAAAGGAGAAGAAGAATAAACTGTTAGCCAACTAGATGACGCCAAGTCTGATGATGAATAGATGGTATGAAACCGTCATTAATTAACGCACCAAACGGAAAACTTGTCTACTTCTGCAAGCGACCCACCCCCACCTCCTGTGCGAGCCGAAAACCGAAAGTGTTCTGACTGGCGACATTGGTCAGCATCGAGTCAGCGATAGCGGACGTCAAGTCAAAGTCGCTCAACGCTCTCAATCGGCTTAAGCGATGAGTGATCAACTGCTGGGCGCAACGTCAGACGATCCACCTGCACTGATACCCACACCAGTCACCCTACCCAGCACTTATGTGGATGCGGAACCCGTTGAGCAGCCGGTGCTGCTAGAGCTTGGAACATCCCAGCAAACGCCAGTAGCAAGTTTGAACTATACTCTGGGTTCAGATGGCGGCGGTCTATTGACCTACGGTACTCCTCCACATGCTCACAGTGTCTCCTATTCACCGACTATAATCTCAAACTATGAGAAAAACCCGCATACGCATCCACATCCAAATCAGCAACATAATGTCAACCTGATGGCGCCCAGCATTGGAGGCTCATCCGCCGCAGCAGCCTACAGCATAAGCATTCCCCAGACCGTGTCCATGTGGCATGGAGGTGGAGCCAGTCTGGTTGAGCCCAAGCGAGGAGAGCTAGTCTCCGTGCCACCTCCCACCTACATGAGCTACTCTGGTGTCAGTGCCATCGAAGTGGAGATCGCCAAGGAACAGAATCCCGCCTGGCGCGAGAAAGCACTGCAAATGGAGAAGGACTACCGCCGCACGGCCTGTGACAGGGAACGTACTCGCATGCGGGATATGAATAAAGCATTCGATCTGCTGCGCTCCAAACTGCCAATCTCTAAGCCCAATGGCAAAAAGTACTCCAAGATCGAGAGTTTGCGGTATGTATGATGAAAATAGGTCAGTTTATGTGAGTTGTACTAACAAACAATGGTATCAAATCCCTCGACAGCATTGCCATCAACTATATAAACCATCTGCAGGCCATGCTGCGCGAGAATCATCAGATGCCTGAAACAGATCTGGCTTCGTTCAAGTGCAGCAGCAGTTCGGTTCACTATGACGAGCAACTCCCGCATCATTCACATCTTCCCTCGACCAGCTATGACTACGACAACAACAACACTTCGGCGGCAACATCATCGCAAAACGGTTGCACTTGGAGCGGAGGCAGCAGCAGTTCGCCCAGCTACGAAACCAATGCCAAGGAGCACTGGAACACGTAGTTGTTACGGGTCCAACACGGCTCAAACACGGTCAGTTTTGCCATCACTTTGCCAAAGAATACACGGTAGTGTACCTTACTATATGCATAGTAACGTGCATAGATAAGACTTGTGCAATATTTGGAAAATTCGTTACAAATCATATCATCGCTTGGGAGAAGACTAGGCTGGAGACGCCTGATTCATGGGCATGAGCAATACATACTACACTATATAATATGTACTAATAATTACACTTTGTTCATTATCTCAAGTTTACAAAATATATATTACTCGAGGGTCTGATTCGACCTGTATCATGTTCTGATTGAAAGTCATTTACGAAACAAGAAATAAAGTTGTACATTTATTTTCAAACTCAAACTCAGTAGAAATCTTTGTGACTTTTTAGGTTATATTTATTTAACGATACGTTTTAAACATTTTACAAGTGATATTTTACATAAGTATTTTGATAAAGCAATGACTGACATTATATTGACCTAAAAAGTACAACAAACACAAAATATAACAAATTATGGAATTGCTGAACTGCATTTAAAACTAATAAGTTTTAATACTTATTTAGAGCGTATGGGGGTGGTGGTGTTCAAGCCAACTAGCCAACTACTATACACACACAATGCTTACACACGCACACACTATTTGTCCGCTATTTGTTGTTGTTGGTTGGAAGAGGAACAGCACATAAGAGGGAGGGATAGGTTGACTGTTCGCTAAATGAATGAAGGGAAGGGGGAATAACAAAGATGTTGAAGTTGGAGACACCTTGTGCGTATCTGAACAACTGCTTAGTTGTCCTTCTTCATCCTGGTGGATGTCATGCGGTAGATGATCGAGTCTCTGCCGGGATCCATGGCAGCAATGGCGTAGCAGATGGCCAAAAGTGACAGACCAAAGATGACCATGAACCACAGGATGATATTGAAGATGACAGGGTAATCCTCATTGTAGTAGGTGGCCAGATTGAATTCGTTAGTGCTGCTGGGATTAATAACTTCACGCTTAGCGCGAGAGTTGGCATCCTTGTCTGTGGACTGCACGAAGAGCACGGAGTCGCTGGACTTTTGGGCGGCAGCCAGCAGGCGACCGATGGCAGCAGACAGCAACTTGTTAGCCTCATCCAGAGCAACAGACTTCTCGCCATGAGCCTTGGCAATGCCATCGACGGAGAGACGGATAATCAAAACATTCGATGGTTTCAGCATCTCAGCCAAGTTCTCAGAGGCAGAGTTGATGAATCCGATCTCCTGAAGGAACTGCTTGTCGGCGTTATGCAAGGCAGGGTTCAAATGCTTGGTGGGCTTGGCAGCAGGCGCATCGGAGGCACCGAAGCAGGCCTTGAATGCTTGCACCTATAAGATATGTATCACTTGAATTAGATAAGCCAATCAACGAGATTCAAAATAACTTACTCCCTCGTCATACTGGTTGAAATTAATATCGCACACTGGCTCGTTTGCTGCTTCCAACTCGGCGGCCAGGGCATTGAGAGAGTTTCCAGCGTTAGATCCCACCAGTTCGTATGACTTAACATTTCCGGCAGTGGTCACATGGCTGAGACCCTCAACATGCACTGCAATCACGCCCTTAGCCAGGTTGAAGGGGTCGCTGATTGTAAGACCGTTCCAGTCGCAGTCACCAGCAACGGAGTTGCCCATGGCAGCGTACAGAACGTCGCCGACATAGTGACTGTCCAATGGATCATTGCCCTTGAAACTGATCGCCTTGGGGCTGTTCAGTACTGTGAACTCGCCAGCAGCATGAACTGTTGAATGTAACAGAAAGAAAATGGGTATTTTAGTTTCCATGTAGAATAAAACATGTTTTCTTAAAGGTTTTAGATATATTTTCACTAGATTCTGCGCATGCAGGAGGTGGCAGAGGGGTCTCTGCCACCACCCCCATCTACAGAATCGATGCGAGTTGCAGATAGAAAATAAATTGTCATATTTATAAACATTCCACAGTCTGCAATTCGTACATTAACTATATTTTAAACAGTTTACTTACTTGCTGCAATAAATAGCGAGAAAATGACGACGTTTTGTAACATTTTCAGTTTTCTGCCAGGCTTTTAATCATATGACGAACCAAACTGCACAGAGAAAAACCAACTACGCTCTGACTGTCATGTGATGGGCAGTAGTCGTGGGTGCTATCGAAACCGTTCCATCTCTAGAGGTCAGAGTTGTCGCCCACTGTGAAAAAGGTTTTTTTTCATGACGTAAGAAATTCGGGGTTTGTTTAATTTTCCTTCAATAAAATAAAATATTAAGAAGATCAGTATAAAATAAACTTAGAAATGAATCGAATTATTAAAAGATATTTTTACTAATTCATAAATCATTGAAAGTAGCCACAACAATCTGCTGTTATTTTTTTGTTGGTATTTCTCAATCGGTATTTTTAGTACATTTCGATATCGAAACTTGCGTATTTTCTTGTAACCCACTGACAGTGCTATGTTTTTGTAGTGTTTTTACTATTGTGTTTGCAATAACAACAAAAAATCGTGTAAAACACATCATAATTTGTTTAGTTTTAAGATGTTTTGGACATTGGAACAGGTTGAGGGCATGTTGGGTGTCCTCAAGACCTCAACGGATAAAACTGTTATATACAAATGCCTGGTAAAACTGCGCACCGATTTGGTAAAAGATAAAGATGGAATTGTGTTGTTTCGAAGGGCTGGGGGTGTTCCAGTAATGGTTCGCCTGATTAGCAAGCTAAATGAAAAGATAATGGAGGTCGTTCTGAGCATACTTGGCAACTGTTGTACAGATGACCAGGCCTGCATAGAGGTAAGTTTGTGAATTGAATGACAGTTAAACACAATCCTAAAATATCTTTATAAACAGGCAGTAGAGTGTAAAGTCATATCACCGTTAATCACCATATTGAAGACAATACCGAATCCATTGATTCAGTGTCGAGCCTGCCGTATGCTTGGTAATCTGGCTAAGAGCAAGAAGGCCTCCTCGTACCTAACTAGCCAATATAGCGCCATAGCTCCTGCCATATGTCATATCATCGAGTCGACAAGTGTGGTGCAGACAAGGATTATGGCTTTTCGAGTTTGTCGCTTTCTGCTGGTCAGCAGTCAGTTCTACAAACACTTTCTGGCCTCGAATGGTTTCCTGCAGTTAATGCGCATATTTGTCACCGTGATGAAGAACAACGATGCGCCCAAGGAGTCGCCTCAGGACATCGAAGTGTCTGCCCTAATTGGACTCAAGCGAAATCAACATCGTGAGAAGTATTTCGAGGAAGTGGCCCGTAACTTGGAAGGGGTTCGCAGCGATATCTTTGACTACCAAATGCTTAAGAACTCCACTCGCAGCTGTGAGTACGTGCTGCCAAAGGAGAACGATGTCATCGAGCTGGTCAACGAGATACTGAAGTGCCTGATGCTGCTGTCTGCCCAGCAGATTGGTATGAGAGCCTGGGAGGTAAGGACCACCTTAAAGAAGCTAAACAATTCAAGAACTTATTGATTTTATCTTGTATTTCAGAACTTATCGCGTAATACTTCCCTGGCGCCGATTGTCTACTTTGTCAAGGAGGAGAGCGATCAGCGTAGCTCAGCCCTGAAGATACTTTCCAACCTGTGTAAGGACCCTTGCGCCTTCTACATGCTCAGCACAGCCGATGCCATTGTGGCTGCCTGTGAGCTGCTCATGGCTGTCAACATGGCGAAACCATTGTCAGAGAGCGAGTGCCGGCATTGCATCAACATAATCTCCACGTTGTCCGCTGATGCCTGCAGTCGTTCCAAGATTCGACGTTGCGGAGCCTTGCGGAAATTGGTGGCCATGATTCGAGAGTCGCAGTCACAGAGTGAACGATCGTCGGTTAGTTGGAAATGCATGCTCATACATATCTATTTACAACTTAAGTTCTTCAATTCCTCTTTCAGTTGTTCCACATCCTCAACAATTTTCAATATGACAATCTGAGCATGGAACTCTTGTTGTATGAGGGTTTAGTACCCATGCTAGTGAGGGAATTAAATGATTATCTAACCAGCGATGAGGAGCATCACAGGAAGCGACGTGAGGAACGCATGCAGGGCGGCAAGAAACGTAAACTCACCGATCCCACAACGCCAGAGACTCTAAGCAAAGTAACAGAGTAGAAATGTTTGATTATGGAGTTGCTAACAGTAAGTTTTTTGCAGTTCTCCAAAACGCAGGAGACGCATAACTCGGACTTCGATTCACCCAGCAGCTCGCCGCGATCATATCGTACTACTAGTCCTTGTAGCTCGCGCAGCATGTCCCCTATTTGCTCAAATTTTATAGCCAACGATGATGATGAGAACTATTCACCTGCCTGCAGTGACGACGATGACGATGATGATGATGTTAAGAGTGCTGCCATAAACAAAGAATCTTCTGAATATCGCATATCAATAAACCGAGCTCAGCCCTCCAATGTTATGGACATAATGAAGCTCATCGAGGAAGGTACTGAGGCTATAGACGATACCTTGTCCGATAAAGAGGATCTAGACGAGTTGAGTTCAGATGTGCCACCCAAATTGGCCCAGCTCCGCAACCAGGCAGGAGACACTATCGATATAATAGAGAACTTGCTCTATCGCATCACTTTAATGATCAACAAACGTCCCGAGTTGGGCAAACCAGAGACGCTGGACACGCTCATCAGGGCAATCAATATGTTTGGCGCCAACAACAATTTTGCGAACGCGCTCACTAATATATTGCTGTAAGTTGCGCTGATTTGACTGATCCAATCAATGCTAACGACCTTGTTCTTCTCAGTGAAAGCCAGTTCTTTGCCCAGATCATCAAGCACGGCGTGGTGCATCAGCTCTATCAGCTTACCAAGTTGGATGAGGTAGACACAGATCACATTTTATATTGTATATTCTGTTTAATCACATTTTACACTATTGCAGATGCGCAAGGACGGATTTGCCTTTCTAGAGACGCTCACAAATGTGGGTGAATCCAATTACGGCAAGGAGGAGCTAGTGCGTCTGCTGCGCTGTGATGCCGATCTTAATGCACAGAAACGCGCTGCCATATCCATTGCATACATCATCAAAAGCCATCGACTGCTCTATCAGTTCCTCTACGATGGAAATGCACTCACGCTGCTGTTCGACTTGTTGTTGCGCAAGAAGAGCGATAATCTTTATGCTGATGAGGCGGCCGATGCTGTCACTGCCATGTCCCGCTTTACCCTTGGAATTCTACTGCCCGAGGTGGATGCTGCCGATGCCAGTGTTACCATCTGTTCCACCCAGTTGAGCACGCCTGCTGCGCCATTGCACGAGAACTGTGACATGCGATTTCTTGTCCACAAAGATGATGATGATAGAGAAGATGCTACTCTCAGTATTGGATTCAACAAGCAGCTACTCTGTGATACCAGTGAGGTCTTCAACAAGATGCTCAACAGTGACTTTCGCGAAGGCCACGACGGAGAGATTCAGCTGCGGGATTACACGGCCAGCGGCCTTTACTACTTTCTGCATTTGATCAGCTGCCAAGGGCGACATCTAACCATGCCCAACTATGCTGCACTATTGCAGGCATTTGAGATGTCGCGTGTGTATATAATACCCGAGTTGGAGGCACTGCTCCATCAGCGGCTTATACAGTTTCTCGACTCGCACAACTGCCTCAGGTTGCTTGAATGGGCATTGAAGAACTACCACGCTGAGCTAACGGAGACGGCAATCAGTTACTATCTATGCGCGGTGCTGCCTGCTAAGGACAAGCTGGTGCTATTCCGCGATGCCGAGGATTCCACCTATGCTCGGGAGTGGTTTCAGTTGCTCAACGATGCTGTCTACGAGAGATGCCGCAGTACCAGTTACTAGCCAAGTAAACCCCATGTGTACATTGTGTGTATTCAATATGTATTTCCTGCTAAATGCAAATTCAAATAAAGCTAAGGTTCATTGATTCCTGGTTGAATCATATGTGGGCATGGCACAGAACTTCACAGCCAGCCAATCGGCTAGAGGAGTGGGACAGATTCCAAACAACCAGCGATAGATCTTGTAGCGCCAGGGCTCGTGTATATACAAGGCTGCCGGCTGTGTGCTGGTAATGGCTTCCTTGAACTTTTCGAGGAGCACCTCATCCTTCAGCTTATTTGCTGGCTTGAATCCGGATAGAATGCTTAGATAGTCATTAAATTTCTGAAAGTATGTACCATAGAAGAGATGCTGCTCCTCATTGAACGCGTGCCGCATTCGCTGCGCATGCTGTTGCTGGCGCGACGCGATATTACTATCCATGACGAAGGAGCCTGGCACAAAGTTGACCACCTCCATGCCGTATTGCTGCAGCTCAATACGTAGCGCATCGTTCCAGGCCCTCAGTCCCGCTTTTGATGCCGCATAGGGCGAAAGAGCTGGCAGCGCCTGCAGTCCACAGTGACTGGTCACATTGATGATGCGTCCGCGATGTTGTCGCAGCAGTGGCAGCAACTGTCGCGTCAGCCTCATGGTACCCAATAGGTTGCAATTGATCTGCATCTCAATCTGTGCCGGTAATTGCCACTCGAATTCACCGAAGCACATAACGCCAGCGTTATTCACCAGCGCCATTAACTGGTAATCGCTGTTCGAGGTGAGTAATTGCTGCAGCTTCACTTGCACCTCCTCAATGGACTCGGGCTGCAGTAGATCCAACTGCCAGGTGAGCAGGCTTGCATCCTCTGCTGCCATTTCCTGCAGTAACTGTGCTCCCTGTGACTGCAGATTGTGACAGCAAGAGATAACAGTCATGTGCAGCGAATTGTAACAGTAAACCGCCAGGGAGTGACTGTGAGGGATTATTTGCAGGTCAAGTTAAGTAAGGTAAAGTTCTATACGAACTTACCCCAGTCCCGAGTCACAACCAGTCAATAAGACTACTTGTCGCTTGCCCACACTCAGGCTATGCCTGCCCAATCCTAGGCTACGTCTCAAGGCACGTAGGAATCCACTCATATCGCTGGTTTCAGATTAACTGAACCGAACTGACGAGCAAAGCAAATGCAAAGCATACCCGAAATGTGAAATGAGATGTGCATACAATATAAATACATATGCATACACAAACGTCTACTTGTCTGTATATAAGCAGACATCTTCAGCGTATCTCTGGAAATATTTACGACACATATGTATGTATAAAAGAAGAGTCTCAAATACAAAAAAGCAGATTCAACTTGCAGCGCCTTTTCGGGGGTTACTTGATCATTAGAGTGGACCCAAACCGGTAGCAGTTAAGATCGTTCATTCTTCACGCCTCAATGAATTTAATATTATGAGATGTTGAAGGATTTTTTTAATCAATACCACGTTAACTTTTGTACTCTATTTAAGTTCACCCTAATTTTAAATCAGTTAATAAAGTTCTTGTATCAAACTTTCACGACTTAAAGAATTAATTAGTATGTGATATTGACTATTTGAAATTAATACCATTTTTAAATCCAACCTTGACGACCTTATTACCACTTAAAGATTAAATAATAATAAGAGATAAAAGATTAACTTATATTAAAATATATAAAGAGATAGGAAAAATGATTTTTGAAATCAATACCAAATTTATTAAGTGCTCTGTTTGGGCTCAGCCTAATTCCTAGAGTAGTTCAGAACGTTGTTGTAGACAATCTTCACGACATCATCTCAATTGAAATCAATATCAAATTTCTTATTGGTCTGTTTGGGTTCAGCCTAATTTACCTGCCTAAAAACGCCTCGTCGCTGGTAGAGGACGGCGAATTAGTAACTTTATACAATATCGTATTGCTTTGCATTCGCCTGACTTTTGTACCCGTCAAATTCAGGTAGCTGAGTCCCACAGAATCCCCCCAGTAAACACACAAAATCTGTCTTTTTAGGTCGTATCGTATTATATGTATTACATTTATTTCTTTATCTCAATTTGTTGTTGTTGTCACTGCCCATGTATGTGCATTATTTATATAGTTCTGATTACAATTTTGATTTCTTTTTTTAAGTATTGCGTTTGATTTTTCTTATTTTGCTATGTTGCATAAGCAAATAGGGGGAAGGATGAGGCGTTACTTTCCTTAAGGCTTTCAAAGTTTTTTTTTGTGTTGCCAAATTGGTTGTTTGTTTATCATATTATCGTTTTATTGCATAATACATATAATTACATATATTTAATAATTGCTTTGCGTTTTGTCATTTCTTAAAAATTGTATTTGAAAATAGCGCATTCTGCGTTTAGTAAAAATATATTTGGGTTTTCTACTGCGGCTTAAATAGTAAATAGTAAAGGTATATGTATGTATGTATTTAACACTCTCTTTCTCTCTTTTGTTTCCTTCAACTTTTTCTCTCTTTCTCAAGGCAACGTAATTAGTTTTTGTTTTTGTGTTTTTGTATTCTTAAACATTTCACGAAACTGTTTCTGTTTGTTTGTTTTTAAATGTACAATTTTAAAACCGGTTTAGTTCCTTTCATTACACGTTCTGTTAATATTTCGTTTTTATTTATACTTTATTTAATTTGTTAATAATAAATATCACAACGCATCATCCATCATATACGACTTCCTGTCCAATTCACTCCTACTTATTCTCTTCTTATTCTCCTTCTTCTCATTCTCATTCATTCCTACTCTTTTACATTTCTCATTTCAAGTTACAAATGTTTTTAGGCATAAATATTTCTATGTATATTTTTTGAAAATATAACACGCAAATGAAATGGTTACAAATTGCACAAAAATACAAGTAAATATTACAGTAACATATACATATATTTATATATATATATATATTCCATTTAGATGTATCATATATATATAAAGATAGATAGTACATAGTATAGAGAAAATCATAAATTAAACGTAATATATATAATAATACAAAAGCTTTACAGTTAACGGAAAACAATATATAATTAAATACAAATAATAATATTACAACCCAAGCAGCATCAACTACTTTCGCCTGATCCATCAGCCCAGACCGTCGCACGACTGGACCAGAGCAGGAGCAGGCCAAGGTATTGCCCGGCTGAGGGTTCTAAATTTTACAATTACAAAAATCGTTATAAAAAGAGCAAAACATCGTGTATAAACCTTATCAAAATGAATTAGCGTTTGCTTTCTTTACATCTTCATCTCACAAACTTCATGTTGCATGTTGCATGTATCATGTTTCACTATGCATATCTATGTAAAACTAAATGTAATGTTGACTTTGTTAGCGCTGCGCGCGTGCGCTTTCGCCACGCCCCCTACACTGGTTATAAGCTGACCAGCTTGGACGGCTCACTTGTGGGGGTTGGCAACTCCAGCGGATGCTTGTTCTGCGACGAGCAGGTAGGCACCAATGGACCAGACACTGGCGTCAGTCCAGTGCCTCCATCCATCAGCGAGTCAAAGTTGAAGGTGCCCGTCGATGGTGTCTGAATGGGTACACCCTGTATTTGCGTCGGCGCCTTGCCACCATCCACACCCGCTGGCATGTTGGGTGCTGTAAACGGGCGCTGCACATTGAGTGTGTTGGGTCGCGGCTTGGGCTGTTGTTTGTTGAGCGTATTGTTGAGGGCATTCAGTGTGGGGCTGCTCATGTTGCAAATGCTAGTGGGGAACATGCCAAAGCTGACGGGCGTACTGGGCGTGTTAAGGGAGTTCGACACGGGTCCAGTGGGTGTGGTCAGAGATTGGGTGAACGTGGATATATTGGGCAGCGGACAGCGTTTCGCCAATGGCGGTCCGTCCTGGTCCAGCGATGAGCCCGAGTCGACGGCACATTCTTGCGGCTCGTGTTTGATGTGCTGCAGCAGCTGTTCATTGGTCAACACCGGCTTGAGATCGAGCGGCGAGTTACTGCGCCCGGTGGAATTAAGTGTTGCATCGAAGCCGGTGATGGTGCCGCTGCTGCTGTCATTGCTGTTGCTGTTGTTGTTATGGTGGCTGCTGCTACCACTGCCACTGCAGCTACCGGCGGCGGCGACTGCACTGAGAATGCCAGCGGGTCTAATGAGTCCATTACAGGTGGCCACGCTCAGCAGATCATCGCGCACCTTCTGGCATGTGGGACGGTGTGACTGGAGCACAAACTCCAATTGATTTTTGGTCGCATTCAATTGTTCGATCTCCTTCTTCAGCGTTTCGCCCTTCTTTGTCAGTGCATCGACCTCATCGGTCAGCTCATTGGTTTGATCCACACGCCGCTTGCGGCAACGTGCTGCAGCCAACTTGTTGCGCTCCCGACGTATGCGACGCTTCTCCTCCTCCTCGGGTGACATGTTTGCCGCCTTGTTAGGGCGACGACCACCGCCGCGACGCGCCGGTGTTGCACTGTTTGAGGTATTTGAATTGCTGCCATTGCCGGACTGAACCGAACCACGGCCACTGTTGACTGCCGCCAGAGCGGCACTGAAATTGTTTGCAACACCATTGGATCCATTGCCCATCATGTGGCCACCATTCTGATACGATGTGCTGTCTGTGGCGGCACTTGCTGTAGAGGAGGAAAGGGAAAAGGTCAGTATCTGTCTCTCAACTTCAAACCATATTCAACTTACAAGTATCGGTCGTGCTTTGGTCATCATTCAGCTGATTCTCGTTCCAGGAGCCTTGTGAGTCCTCTGTGTCACTTTCAGGTGTCAAGCCGAGTAACTCGGTGTATGGCGTTTGGTTGTTTATCGTGTTCGAATTGACCACGGCCAGCGTGGATGCTGCTGCTGCCGTGCTGGCTGTGTTGCTCACGCTATTATTGTTGTTGTTGTTGCTTACAACAGCATTGGGCAATGACGTCAGCGGTGGCGGCTTAAAACCTGCTTGATACGGCACATTCTGATCTGATGTCAGTTCATAGATGGTCTCTTCAATGGTCCGCAGCGTCGTGGGCGTCAGTGTTGGCGTTGTCAGCGTCGGTGCACTCTGCATGCCTTCAAATGTAACGAGCTGTAAGAGAGTTATAGTCGTTTGATTAGTTAGCTAATCGTGTCAATCCAGTTTAGTCTTATATATCTAAGCGAACGATAATCCCAAAAACACTGATAACTGTAACGAATTTGTCAGTGGCAGCCAACTTTACTGCTTGAAAATACGATAACTGCAAATGAATTCAGTTCGATGTACGATCTCAACATCGATAAAAACGTTAGCACTTAACATGCCTGTTAAGCTTCTGTTTTGCTGTTGCAGTTATGTTAACTGCCAAGCAAAGCTGTAAACGAGCTGTTATCGGGCTGCAAACAGTGTTAATAGTTTAGCTATTTCCCCGTCAAAGTTGAAAATGTTGATTTAACTCTTTTTAATGCCAGAAACTCCATACAATCGACTTTGTTTTTTATAATATTTGGTTATTCTTCGCTCAAAACCTCTGGCAACAAAACCAAATGAAAGGACATAAAGGTACCGTTAATATCCTGACTACCTGTACAACACCTGTCGTACCTGCTGCATAAAAAGCTCACTGGCCAAAAAGTTTGCAATTTCGCTGGCACTGTCCAACGTTAATTTGTCTCCATTTGCTGTAGCTGTTGCTGGTATTTGCTGTTGCTGCTGCTGTTGTTGTGGTTGCTGCTGCTGTTGTTGTGGTTGCTGCTGCAGTTGTTGTTGTTGCTGCTGCAGATGTTGATTATAATTTATATGCGCGCAATTGTTGTTGTACTGTTGTTGTTGTTGGTTCAAAAAGCTTTGCACTTGGTACATTGCTGCCATTGCGGCGGTCGCAGTATTGGCGTTGGCGGTGTTGGCGTTCCCATTGCTGTTGTTATTGGCAGTAGTAGCAACTGTTGCGTGCATGTTGCTGCGTGCAGACATTGCCATGTTGGTGGCACCGTTGTTATTGCCATATGACTGCTTCGTATTTTGATGTTGTTGCTGCTGCTGCTGTTGCTGGTAGGTCGACAACGTGGGTTGCTGTAGCTGTTGCTGACGTAACAACAGTTGCTGTTGCTGCTGCTGCAGTTCTTGTTGTTGTTGCTGAAGCTGTTGACTGTAGTACTGTTGATCATTGTACTGCTGTTGCAGCTGGTTGTATTGTGCCGCATAAGGCAGTTGCAATTGCTGCTGCATCTGTAGCTGCTGCTGCTGCTGTTGCTGAAGCTGTTGTTGCTGGAGTTGCTGCTGCTGCTGGTGATGTTGCTGCTGCAACTGCTGCTGATAGTAGGGATGGTAGCACGCGTTATGCGCTCTACCGTTAAGATTTTTCATCATAACTCGCGATTCTTGTTTACTTATAAACTGAGCTTAGATAAATATCAACTATACGCAACGTTACGTATACGCACAATGGGCACTTTTGACTAGTTTCGTAAGTGATACAATAAATTCGTTTTGGCCTCTTAAAACTACAAAATTGTCTTAATAAGCTAAACAACAGAACAACAATGATAAAGATAATAATAGTTTATATAGTTTCCTATATATAGAGCGTATAGCGTGCTTATAAATGTACAACAAAACGATTATTTTAAATAAACAACAGGAAGTCGAAATGGAAATTGGTAATAAATAAATGTTTACAGCTAACTTTTTCCTGGAAAAGATGCGCGAACTCGCAAAATCTCAGCAAAACGGTGAAATTCTATCGAGTGTGCCTTGTAATGTGGTTGATTGTGTTGTTGTTGTTGCTGTCGTCGTTATTTTTGTTGTTGGTGATGAGATTCTTCTTGTTGTTGCTTGTCTTAGTTGTTGTTGTTGTTTTGTTGGGCGCCAAAAAAATGTTCTTTTTGGTCGTTTCGTATTTGAGTTTTTATTTTCTCGTTCGCCTTTCGTTGTTGAATTTTGTTCGTTCGTTTCGCAGCTTCTTCTCTTCTCCACTTCTTTTCGTTTTCTTCTGCTTCTCTTTTTCGATATTTTCTGTGCGCTGTGTTTCTTTATTTGCCTTCCGGAGGCTTTAAACGCTTCACGAGCCGAGTAACTGTCAGCCAATTTCGCAAGGGTTCGAAATGTGGGTGAAACTTTCCCAGATCAAACATAATAATAATCCAAAACCAAAACGGAAATAACGAATATTAACACGTGCTCTCTCTGTCTCTGTCTCTCTTCCTCAGTTGCTAACAACTATCTCGCGCTCCTAACTAGTACAATAACAGGATTTATGGAAAATAACAATAGTAAACGGCGATTATGGCATTGAGCATTTGAGGCATTTATGGCACGCTGCAAAATTATTTTAATTGCGAAAAAATTGCTCGGATTATATAATTATGTTGTGCACATGTGCCATATGTATATATACCATATATACTACCCTATCTATGTGTGTTTCTTGGGCTGCCTTGCGCCAGTTTTAGTGGCCCAGCAATAATTACACTTGTGCTTAATTTATGTTTAATTAATTTTTACGATTCGGTCGGTTCAGCGCGGCGGCAACGCCTCTAAATGAATTCTCTTTCTTTGCTCCGTTTTGGTCAGCAATTCTCGTTCATCTATATATTAAATATATATTTATATCTTTTATTTGCCGTTGCTGTTGCTGCCTCAAATTCCACGCGGCATGCAACAAAATCACAATCAGAATTGCGTTCGTCGTTATTTTTATTCTTTCCTGAATTCTTATTTATTTCGATAGCCTTTTTCGCCTTCTTTGCTCGATTCGTTGTTTCTCGTTTGCACTATTTATATTTTATTTTGTTTGCAATTTCGTTTTGTGATATTCTCCTTTCCCCGTTTTTGGTTTTTCACTAATTTATTTTCGTTTCGATATTTTCGGGCAACGCGCGCGCGATCACAGCACAAATAAATTGGATGAGGCCGCTGCTGCGTTATATTTTAATTCTAAACTTCGATGGTTCGTTGTTCGTTTGCGACTGAGCGAAAGAAATTCAAAATTGGCAAGCGACTTGTGGTTCGGATATATTTTCGAGAGAGGCGCCTCTGCCTCTTTTGTGTTTGTTCTCCTGAGTGAGTAAATTAGACAACAACAACAACGAGAAGAATAGCTGGCGAGAAAAGCGTTCAGCAACTAAACAAATCGAATAAGTTTTAAATGCGCGCCGTGCCCGCGCTCTTAATTGAGGAGGCAGCAGCCCACACGGTCTCAAGAAGAGCCAGTAGAGGCAGCCCACGCCAGCAAACAGTAACAGTTGCTGCCATAAGTTTTGCTACAGAGCTTATGCTTTTAATCTCTTGGTCGTAGAATATCAAATATATACTTTTAGATGGAATTAAGATCATTTCTATATAGCGTTGACTGCTGCCACATTTTACACTTATTTACAGGGTATACTTTCACTTGGGTTAGGTGTGGCAACTCTCTCAATTTCGCTAATGGGGCACATAAAACGCTTCGCCTCTAAACGCTTGTTCTACCATAAATTATCGGCCAATAACTCAATACGCCTCTTTCAGCCTTTCATGCTGACCATTTAGCAAAAGTTATGGCACAAACACATGTACTGATACATATGTTATATATCTACAGGCATATCTATCGGTCTTTGTATTCATAGCAGGCGAGCGCTGTCACATTCGGGGAAGAAAGACAGACGCTCTCACGCCGATTGACTGGGCGCAGGTGTCTTCAGCTCGTCAACAATCAACAATCGGGAGATGAACAATAACAACAGTCACAATTATTGTTCCTTATGTTGGGGAGGTAACCGAGGCGTCGCACGACCAGTTCGCACTCGCGCTGTGTTTATTTTTGGTACCGTTTAAAATTAGCAAATTGTGTTAATTTTTTAACAAATTTTGTGTCGCTTGTGAAATTTCTTAAAACGCATTTTTGCATCCTTCAGACTAGAGATCAGTATCGACAAGAAAATTTCGATATCACATAGAATATATTAGTGGTAAATATCATATTGATATCGCAGGATATTCTTTCAACTGAACTTTGGAGGAATGATTGGAGACAAGAAATTATCAATATTGATTTAGTCGAATATCTTACTTGCAAAATTCATAGCGTTATCGATAGTATCGTAGAATATTTCACACTATACTAAATATTCGACATGTGTCCTCTGCTTTTCCAACTTCGTATATGTTTTGTATATTGTGTGTATAAAATGAAATTTATTCTGTGTATATTTGTTCGCTTGCTTTTTGAGTTTAACCGCCTTATTGTTTACTTAAATGTTTAAACAACATTCGGTTGTGACTTTCGTTTTAACCCACTTTCCCAGTTGCTTGTTGAATTTTCATAATGAATATAAACACATCCATATAAAGTACGTAAATACATTTCCGAGAATTTCGCCATTTGTAGATGAATCAGCCAATTTAGTTGAATCAAAAATATATAATAATATATAGTATAGTATGTACTTGCGTAAACGCGCAAGTAATTGTCTAAATTGAAGCGAGCCCACAGCGCGCACTCAGCCTCGTCTTATCAGGCAGACACTGAGTTCAGTTCAGAGGTCAATTGAGCTGGGGCCGAGTAAGAAGAGGCTCGCGTAAATACTTTGTGTGTGTGTGCTGTGCATGTTAAACAACTGACGTCGTTAAATCTAATTTGTATATTTGGGTGGCTGGCAAAATGTAGATTACATTTTGCTACTCACTTACTTAGCTGTTTCTCTGTCTACAGAAGAGCATCAGTCTATCGCATATGCTCAAGCAGTCAGTGTATTCTTAGTGCTGACTAATGCGTCAAGCATAAAATCAATCGCCAGAACAGAATTTGATTATATTTTCGACTCGAATCGAACTCAAGAGAGTGAGAGAGAGAGAAAAAAAAACAGAACATGATCAATTTCACTAGTTGAGTGCGTTACCTGCATCCATTCAAATGCAAATGAGATGAATTGATCAAGATTTTTCTGTTTGTATGTGTGTGCAAGCGAAAGTTGGAATGCCCTTGACTTTAATTAGTTCATTTCTTCGAATTTGCAATGTTTTCTATTTATTTATTTGCTAAATACTTTGCCAAAAGCAGCGGAAGGCGACGACGACGACATCGCTGATTGTCGCTGCTCTTGCTTTTGTTTTTACTTTTGTCTTTGCGCCTTTGCCTTTACTTTTTTGCTTTGCTTTTTGTTTTGTTGTGCAGCTGACGTGTTGAGCTATTTTTAAGCCAATTTTAACCACATAATGACGTAATGAGGCGCAAAACAAACGCAATGGCGAGCACGATGACAATTTCATTGTTTATATCAAAAGTTGCGAATCGCGCATAACAGCTATCAACAAGAGGGCTTGGTTTACTTATACTTATAGTTATACTTATATGAAAATCAAGTTAATTAGTTATTACTACTTTATAAATATATAAACCTATTTTTAATATACTTTAATTTCCTATTTTATTTCCATTTTATAAATTATTTATATTTATTTCATTGAGTTCGATAAATCGTTACGTCGCATCGATTGCTATGAGCATCGATAACTAATTTAACATTGCGCAATATGTTAATTAGCAGCTTGCAGGCCACTGTAAGTACTTAGTAGAGGTATTTATAAGTTACTAAAGCTTTGTTTTACGGTCTTGTCAACTATGTATGCGGCATATTTCAATGCCTATTATATTTAACTGCATCTGTGTGCAATTGCATAAATTATCCGAATGCGAATGCGGCTGAAGGTTGAAACAAAGGCTCGACGAACGAGGGAATGAACGAACGAATGTGTTGAGTATGTGTTAGAAATGCGCATTATTTGCGAATAAAATGTAATTTTGATTTCTAATTGGCAAAGAGTTGCCACACTCTGTTTGTTTTATTGCTGCCTATTGTTGTTACTGTTGTTGCCGTCGTGACTGCAGTCAAAGTTGTTGCAATGTCAGCAACAGAGTTGACAAGTTCAAGTGCGCGCTCCATTGCTTTTAGTAGGACAGTAGAGTTGCCATGGGCGCATTGTGCATGCGCGTGTGTGTGTGCGGGTATGCGAGCGTATGTACAGTTTGCACTTCCCTTTGCGATAAGCAAAGCAGCCACAGCACATCATTTAAAATAATAATATTTCTCTCTTGTCATATATTTTTCTGCGTTTATTTGTTTTCTTTTCATATTTTATTTTTGTTTTGCATAAGCAAATTTCTGCGAATAAAACAATTAATGAAAAGGAGAAGCGAAAATAATTTGTTCGTTGTCGCATTTGACTTCTGCCGGTATACCCTGTACGCAAAGCTAAAGAAGAAGTATGCTCGATGATCCATTGGTGATAATCGATAGCAATAAGCGACAGTTCCACAGTTATTTTACATATGTACTATAGGGTAATGTGTACATAGTATTAAATCTATACATCAATATGACTACAGGGTATCTCTTAGTTCGCCCTAAAGCTTTCCCTGCTTGTCTTTTTCGCTCTTTACCGGGAAAAAGAACGTGACCGCAATGCGCGAGTGAAATGGTCGCCGCATGGCATGGAGTGGGTTGCCTGCCTGCCGACTTGATAAAGCAAACTGCTTCTGCCTCTCTCTCACTCTTTCCATACCTCGATCCCTGCTCGATCCCGCCGCGCCCACAGACCCGATCAGACAGAGACTTTTAAGCAAAGTCAACGGCCGACAAAAGCATCGCAAATGCGCGCCGGTCTTTTTCGGGCACGCAAACGCCGCGCTTGACCATATCCCATATGCCGCATACAGTATATACTATATAGTATGTATATACCATACATATGTACTACATGGCGTGAGCCGCCATTAAAATCACTCGATGTTAGTCCATTTTTGGAACGCCCACGCGATATGGGTTCCCCCTTCAATCGCCGGCAATTGAATTAAACTTTTTACTTTTGATCATAATTCAAAATTTACCAGCCAAAAGTGCAACCACAAAAAACACCCAGAAAAATGTCACTGCGACAGGCGAAATAAATTTCCGTGAGGGGTTCGTCGTCGTTTCACGGTTCAGTTTCAATCGGGTTTCGGGTTTCGACTCCTTTCGTGCCAGGCTGCTTTTAGGTTCAGTGTCAAATTAATCAGACTTTGTTCGCCTCGTGCCTCAGGGCAGCTCAGCTCATTTGACAAATTCGACAACAAAAAAAATTATATTTTGATTCTTTTCAGTTTTGAAGTGCATTGAACCCGCCTAATAATGAATACACTCGTATTGTATCGTATATATTCTCACACTTAAGACCCTCTGTTTATCTGTATCTGTATTTGCATATGCATATTTCTACACGCCTATTCGAAATATTTAACAAAGGTGTGTGTGCTTCGACTGATATTGCCGCTATAGCTTTAGTATTATCACATGATCGTGCGACGACATATTGAACTCTTTCAGATCAAAGCAGACAGAGTTTGTTATCTACTCTATATGGAAGCGCATATGCGAATCTTAAGAATAAAAAATAAAATTGTATCTAATTAAGAATACTTTAAACAGAAGAGAATAAAGTACTTAATAATACCAGTTATTAATAGATGCCTTTCTATATGGGTTCCTTTATTTTGCAATCACTACACAAACCAATAAAAGTAACAAAGCATTTATATAACCCATAAGACCCAAGTTTATGAGCTTCGACTCGTTGCAATTCTTCAGAATTTCATATACCGATAAGACCTAACTACAACTGCAATTGATAAGAAGATAATTACGCGAATTGTGAATCGAATCGACGCGTCGCAAATAAACACAAATGTGAAATAAATGTGAATTTGTTGGGGCTCAAGTGTCATTAGCTGGTAATTAAATTTGTACTGTGTACACACTAGTACACCCACACACACAGAGAGAGAGAGAGACATGCACATAACTGGGGAATGCCCCGACTAATAAAATGACGCGACATTGGTCTAGGAATAATTTATTTAAATGCATTTTGTCGCGACATGACAACAACAAAAATCAGCAAAGAGTGAAAGAGCGGAAGGAGAAAGAGAAGAGAAGTGAAAAAAGCAACTGCAATAAAACAATAACAACGATTTTGGGGGAGTTTACGTAAAATTTATTGCAAAGTTTTTCTCATTGAGGAAATGGCAAACAAACGACGCGTCTACGAGGCGCCGTCGGCGAAAGGACGAAAGGACAACGCGAAATGCAAGAGAGACACACACTGCACACAGTGGCCAGACAAGTAGTGGTGGTGGGGGCGCGGCAAAGGGAGGGAAAGTAGTAAAAGTTGTTTTCACTTTTCATTCTAGACGCGACTTGGCAGCAACACCGACCGATTCGGGCTTGGCCGATTCCAAGAAGGACACTGCGGGAAATTGTACACGTCGTTGTTGTTGTTGGTCCCTTGACCAGACAAGACTTTGAGCTGTGGCTGTGGCGCTTCCAATTACGCCCGGAATGAAATTATGGAGAGAAGACAACGTTGTCCTTAAATGAAATGACAGAGAAAGAGAGGGCAGTACGCCAAGTAAACTAGCCAAAATAAACGTCAGTCTGTCTGGACAGTATATACTGCAATCTAAGTAAGCATCTTTATACTGTGTTTGTGTGTGTGTGCATGTCTGTGCTTGTCTAGAGACATTAGCCGCAAAATTGAATTGCATTTCAATTGCCAACTAAGTGCAACGTGCGATGTGCAGCTTCACGCTGCAATTAACGGGGCTGCACAGCATTACATACGATATATATGGAGATATAGAGTGTAGTATTATATATGCGAGTCTGCTCGTTAGATTTAGATCTTGCTAATTGGCAGAGAGTTATTGCCAAGGCTAAGCAAAGACGAGTTGATTGCCCTGATATTGTGCAGAAAGAACATTCTTTCCCTCGCAAGATCGAAGTTAATTGTATGTACTCTATATAGCTTAAGCTCTTTCCAGATTCCCCCTTTTTGAAATGTGTGTGGGTCTGTCACGTACGCAGCAGTAACATGAACGAGTGCTTTCTTTGTTTTTTTTTTTGGAGGCCCACGAGCCACAAACTGTCGAAGACGCCCACAGACCACAGACAACCTTACGCAAAGACAATAATAATAAATTTGAAAACACAGACTGAAAAACAGCGAGTCGAAAGTACCCCGCACATTGAGGTACTTTGTCCATATACGGTTTTAATTAAAAGTGCTTTATCTCTTTCGAAATTATGTGCCAAAGAAAGTCCAAAATGGTAATGGGACTACGCTCGTCTCGATTTGTGGGGGCGCAAAGTCTTAAGCCGCTGGCTGCCCTTGTCGCTCTACTATCCTAACTGGTACACTGGGAGAAATTGCCGCCGAACATGTTGTAATATTGCAGTGTACCATACGATATGTATACAACTCAAAATTGCATTAGCAACTTCTTTATTGAAGTTTTTTCTTCCTTTTCTCTACCATTTCTCTCAGTGTACTCAACTTTAATTAAACAATTTAAGCAGTGAAGTCGCATATGTCAAAAGTCACACTGTCTGACATGCAGCATGTTACTTTGAACCCGCCCTAATTGTGGCAATAAGTAGGCACACACACACACGCACACATGTTGCACATAACCTCACTTATTATGAAACTAAGCGCATTTCGCGTGTCACGCAAATGCCTTTTTGCCTTTTCTGTTAAGGGGTTAATTTCAATTCACTTTCTTTGTGCACATTGAACCCTAAACCCCAAACGGAAGGTGCTCAGCTATATGTAGACTATATACCATATACAGACGTGTAAAGTGTGTGTGTATATAGTGCAAAACTTGCTCACAAAACTCGATAAAATTGCCACGAAAGTCGCACGTGCGCGATATCGCCGATTCCAGACGTTGCCGCGATCACTCGACTGTAAAATGCAATGGAAACGCAATATGTACAAAAACAAAAAAAAAATGGGTAACCTGCGGGGTAACTTACTGGCCAATGTGGTTGCTAACGTCATGAATTGCCAACGTGATTTTCAAAGAAGATAAAAGAAAACTAAGACTCAAGAAAAGACCTAAAACAACCTTAGTGAACTATCTTTCGATAAACAATCGTTTTCAAATAATTTTCGATGCTGACTGTACACAAAGTTTCAGTTATTTTAAAGAAATTCCATTAAAGTATAAACTGTTCCGCCCCCAAACCTAATCTATCTATCACATTGTCAACAAGGTCGACATAACCAACGCAAATATTTGAAATATTTTCAGTTTATCGGCGGCAAAGCATGCTGTGCCGGCTAAAAATGAGAGTGTGTGCATGCGCGTGAGTGTGCGAGTGTATGTGTGCACACTTGCCTAAGTCAATAATTTTAATTATCGCAAACATTACCAAAAAAAGTACACATAAATTAGCTCAGGGCAGGGCTGACAAAAAAAAAAAAAACGAAAACAAAATAAAATAAAACTTTCATAAAATTATTGAACAAAAAAGAACCGAAAAAAAACGAACACAAATCGCAGCGAGCTGATAAGCGGCACCAGCGACACCAGCAGCTTAATCATTGAACAAACAAATTGAATTGCAAAACAGCAAATCACACACAGAACTCGATATGCCCGCGACACACACTGAAAATGGGGGCGATAATGGAGAATGGGGGAGAAGCAGGCAGCCAAGGCAGTCCGAAGGGTTTAACGATTATAATTTCCAAGAATTTCGCGACGATAAGCACGTAAAACACAATTGTACGATAGAAAAAGAAACGCAGCCATACACAATATATTCTATATAGTATTCCATATTCTTTATTACAGATGTCGCCTTTTTTTTTGAGAAAAACTTCTGGAAATTTTCAGAAAGGCCTGATAAGTAAACTGACGTTTCAAAACGATATTGATATCTAAAGACTGAATACGGTTTCGGAGATCTTACTGGGAACTGAGGCTTTAAATTGATGATAATATATATATATAGAGACTACATATAGATAATATCGTAAGACGGTTGGGATGCTTACCACTTTGGGCAACGGCGATAGCGGCATGTTAAACAGGGAATATTCTTCACCAAAGTTGAAGTAGTTGTCCAGCGTCATAGTGTGATGATTATATATACTATATATTTATCTAGCGGTATCTGCCGATCTTTTATGTTAGCTTAATAGACGCGCAACAGGCGACGGCGTCTGTGCGATGACGAATGTAAAATTTCTGGCGAAATTCGCGTATTGTTATTTATTTGTATTAGAGCGCACTTGAATCTGTATCTGTATCTGTATCTCTAAGTATATCTGCAGCAGCTGTATAGCTGACGATGTATTTTCTTTCTGTATCTGTATTTGTATTTTTGTTTCTCTCACTTGTTCTTGTTGTCTTTTTATCGCATTTGTATGGTGCGAACTTTAATGTTATTGTTCGATTTTTCCGAGAACTGTTCACGTTCTTCTCACAAACGATCCAACGAAATTGTGTACTATATGTGTTCAAATTGGATTTTATACTTCTTTTACAGTTTTGCGCGACTTGGCGAAGACTTTGCCTTCACTAGCCGAAGAAACGTTTCGCACGGCAAACGAGTTTAAACTAAATGCGTCATCGCTGCGCCGACGACTTTTATACGCCAGCTGGGCAGCGCTGTCAACTTTTGAGTGTTATCGCATTCCGCAGCGGAGACCGCAAAGAGCAAAAGAGAGAGAGAGAGCGCGAGTGTGAGAGAGAGAGAGCGAATGAGCGCCAACATCGCGAGAGCGTGAGCATTGTGAGTGAGTCGAGTCGAGTCGGTTTTTTTGGCGTTTGGCATTTCCTGAGTGAGCCAAAGCCAAAGCTTTTTTGCATTGGGAGGCTCTTTTCATGCGTGTGTGTGTGCATGTCTATGCATGTATGTGTTTGGGTTTAGCCCCAGTTAATGTTGCCTTTGCCTTGTTGCATTTGTCGGCGCAGCTCACGTGCCCACACCCTGCTCTGTCCAACTTTTTTCTTGGCGAACAGCTTCTTGTGCGCTTTGCTCGGTTTTATCTTATCGCCCGACCGGCCATATAGTTATGACATAAGCAACTAAAATTAAAGACCCAGCACATAAGTACACACATATGGAGGTAAAGTACCACCCCACACACACATACCTATACACAGTTAACGACAGAGACAACGCCGCTGCATTGTGTTACGCCCTCCTGTAGTGAAACGTAGTCTCTTCGTCGTTGTCGTGGCTCTTATCATTCCACGCCATTCCGCATAGGTCGCTTTCGAAATAGGTCGGTCAATTGTTCAGTTTTTTGGTATGGTCTGATTCGATTTCAATGCGATGCGTTTCAGCTTTTCTACCCTAGCGCAAACAGGTGTGCGGCAGGCGCAGGTGTTTGTTTACTCTCTGGCTTGAGTTTTATCTATTGATATGTCAGCCTTTACACCAATATTGATGGGGCCCTATACGTGTCCAACACTTAGGTAACCTAATTCGCATAGACAAACGTGCAAAGTGCGGAAATAATTAGGCAATACATAAAAATACCCTGCAGGAATCTATCGATAAATCTATAAATTATAAGTAACATTCATCGATTACGTCTACTTCTCTAAAGGGAAGAAAAGAAATGGGAAGTCCGCGAAATATAGTGCGACAGCAGATGCTTCGAGTATTTCTGATAATATTCAATCTATAGATAAATAAACGATTATTTTAATATAAACGTTATCGATACAAATGCTCTACTTCCCTGAAGTAAGTAAAGAACTAGGCAGAGCTCCGAAATACGCTGAGAGAGACAGGACATTATATATTCCTGGAAATTAACTATCTATCGATAGATGATCTATCATTTTTTCATAACTTTTATTGATTTTGAACTTATACCAATCAATTAGTCCCCTTCCCCTGCAGAGTATAGCAAGGCCGCTCTGACCTTGTTAACATGCATATGTCGAAGACACTTACATGAGCATGTAGAGGGATTTTACGATGGTGACTGTAATTGGAGCCCCAACTGGAACTGGGCCATGTGACACTGAACATTTGCTGCAAATGTTTTGCAGTATTGCATTGAGTTTACTTACCTGCAAAGATAAATAAGAGAAAAGAACAATTTCAATTAGAATACGAGTGTAACATGTGTAAAGTGTGTGCACAATGAACTGAAAAATAATCGATTTATTTTTAGAATCGTACCCCGATAATTGCTGCTCTTTTGCGGCTTTAGTAGCTACTGATTTTAGTTTATCGCAACAGGCACCCGCATCCCTGGCAGGCTCAGAGCTGAGAAAAATGGTTGCCATAAACCGAAACGGAACAAAAATAGACATGCATATAAATCTATAATAATACAATGCGGTATTGCCATCATTAATAATGCGGGAAGCGGGCAGGTTCGGCAGAGGTACCCCTACGTTATGATTAGATTCCTAGGTTCCTAGAATAATAAAAGTAGTTGAAAACAAGTAGTTAACGTCATCGTTCAGTTCCGCTCTTGTTTTCGTTGATAAGACTCGGAACTGAAAGCCGAAAATCGGTAGCTAGCTATCAAGACTACGATTCTAATCTAGACAGAGAGATACGGCGAAAGTCTACGAGAAATGGAAATGACCCACTCCCCACACAGATTACCCCGTATATTCCGTTCAACGTAGTGAATAATAGACATTTTCTTGTGAACCTAAGAAAGAGACCGCAACTGCGATTGATAAGGTACTCGTGATTTATAACGCGCGGTTTACATCAGTTCTTTATTTATAAATAAACTCAACTTTTTGCATTTGTTTACCGTCCTTCTACACCTATATAGTATTGTTTAGGGGCAATTGCGATAAGTGCGATCACTTTGGATCCGCCAGCGCTTCCGGTGATGATTTATAAATGTGCCAAAGATATTGACACTGTGTCGTAGGCCCAGGCAAAGCAGCGATAAGATTAAACAGTGTTTACAATCGAGAAATCAAGAGGTAAAACAATTGAATTAAAGTTAAAACAAAGAAAGAAATCCAGGAAAACAAATATAATGATCGCAGTTCTTATGAAATATTGCAAAATAGCCGAAGATAGCATTATATAGAATTGCAACTTACTGCATTTGACTTTCATCGAACTATCCTTAGTAACAAAATATTGTCAACAGTTCGTAACGATAAATATAGCACCCTATATATAAAATAATAATTATATATAATATACTTAAAACGATTTAAATATATTGAGAGTTGAGAGTATTGCGACTTCATGCATTCGACATTCATCGATATCCTTCTCATACTTATCGAAACTATCAAAAGAATTGATATCGCCTACTATCATCATTACATTTCCTGCACTTGCTCACTTTGCTTGTTGTTTGTTGTAAAAAAGCTCATTAGTTTTAGAAAAATCCAACAAAAATCAGTTAGGGTAAAAAAATTCGAGATTTTAAAATTTTCAGCACGAATTTTAAAATTTGTTTTTATAATGTCTGTTTTAGTAAAACCTTTACCAAATGCTAGCGTTACTCGTTCCGTCGGGCTAATTCATTATGCGCTAAGCATTCAATGCCGAAGACTAAGCTCCTGTCCCAATCTAATTGTTGCGGTTCAGGGCAAGTCGAAGGATGACAGTCGGAGAACGGGTATACACAAGCGCTTTGGCGAAGACAGTTGGTTTTCAGTCGGAACGCCAAAAGCTGTGACATTAGGCGTGGCTGATGGTGTCGGGGGTTGGCGTAAGAATGGCATCGATTCTGGCGAATTTGCCGATGAACTAATGTCCTGCTGCCGTAACAATGCAGAAAGTCCCGAATTCGATGGCAAAGATGCCCGAAAATTACTTGTGCAAAGCTTCGATCAAATAAAGCATAACGAAGTTTTTGGCAGCAGCACAGCCTGCCTGTTGACCCTAGATCGATCCGATGGTATGCTACATACAGCCAACCTAGGAGACAGTGGTTTCCTGGTGGTTCGCAACAAATGTTTGCTGTATAAGTCCCAGGGGCAGGAACATGCATTCAATACACCATATCAGCTGGCTGTGCCGCCAGGCAGACTTGCGCATAAAGTACATTGCGATGCACCCGAGAAAGCGACAGCGGCACATCTCACGTTACGCCAGGGTGATATGGTTCTTCTGGCCACCGATGGTCTCTTCGACAACATACCACAGCACTTGCTAGTGCGAGTACTGGGTACCATGCACGGTATTGATGATGTTAATGAATTGCAGGCCGTGGTCGACGCTCTGGTAGATGCTGCCGATGAATTAGCTCACAATAGCTCATTTCAGTCGCCATTCTGTACGAGGGCCAAGTTCCGCAAAGTTCCCGTTAACAGCGGCGGCAGACCCGATGATATAACCGTCATCCTGGGCAGCGTTTCGAATCTACGAAACCGTTGAGAGTGAACTGTATATTTGTTTGTATCACACGATCATTTTGTAATTTTGTTACTTTGGCGTTTTTAAATTTTAAATTTGTATCTCTGCCATATTTTCTATTTATACCCGCAACCGATAATGTATTTAACGAGCAGAAGGAGGCGTGCCAGAACCCACAACAGCCGAGTCGATATAGTTATGTACGTCTGTCTGACTGTCCACAATATACCGGATAAATTGCTACTTAAATAATCATACCAATACCTTGGCTAACATATATATGTCTATCGATTAATTTAGAACTATCGCTAATAACGGGGTGACTATAGAGCTGTACTACAAGGTTTGAATCTAGAATTCTGTCGGTTCATATCTAGCGCTCGTTAGGAATTTTGTGCATCTTTTTATATGTATGAGTAAGTCATAAGATTGTATATATTTGTTTTGATAAGCCATCTAGTGCTGAGACATCTTTCTTTATTCTCTTCTATTTGAGAAGCTATTTACACCTGTGCCAAAAACAATGGGCAAAAAAGAACTTTAAGTAGACTACACGATAAGGCAGCGTACAGAAATTTCATTCATTCACGGCGAATAACCTGAGCGTGAAATGAATGAATCGAATGTGGCTACAACTGTCGGCACACTACGTCGTACGTTGGCGATGACTCATACACAATTTACCAAGAATTCATACGCTTGTTTAAGCCCAGTTGGCTAGGGGGAGTGTGGAGAAAGGGGAATGGGGGTAGAGCGGCACCTACGCTGCGAATGAGCGAAAATCGAAATACTCAAAACAAGTTCGAAGCGAAGAAAAAACACTCAACAAGCTCAGTGAGAGAATGAGTGCGCGATTGTGTGAGAGAGTGAGAGCAAAAGCCAATGGGGCTGGCTGACAAGCACGACGGAAATCCCCAGCATATCTCAGGCAACAGAAACAACAACAGCAACAAGGAGCAGCCGCATCGTCAAGCGGTCCACGTCATGCACCACTTGGTGGCACGCATTCGCTGCAGCACTTCGTCTCCCTCTTCTGCTGTTGCTGCTGCTACTGCTGCTTCTTTCACTTGTCTTACTTTATCGCATTTCTTCGCACTTCTCGAAGTGGTCGCTGGCTGCTCGGAATGCTTCGCCTTCTTCTTGGAATTCGGCGCCATGACGCGTCACTAAATAATCCCACACAAGCCCCGTCGTGGCACAAGCCACCATCAAGAGAAGGAGTAGCAGGCGCAGGCAGGCACAGTCGTGTAAATCTTTCATTGCATCGCACCAGATGTGCTAGCTCTGCCTGGCCTGGCTTTCCCTGCAATTGCGATTTCCGTTGGCAAATGGACGCATTGAATTAGTTGAAATGAATAACTCAATTACGGTTTACGGAAAATCCAATCTACTTCTCCTGCCTCCTCCTGCAATAATTTCAACAATTTCTCCTTTACCTCCTCCTCGCCAAAACCTTTGACGAGTTCAACAAACGCAAATACAAATTCGTGGAATCGCTTTGGCCAAGCAATTTAGCCCCTCCCCCACCCACCTAATTGACTTATTTTTCCTGTGGGGCGAACATCGAAAGTGAAAACACGCAACTTGGCGTCGTATTGAAATATAACATGACATAATTCAAAGAAATATTTAGCATTTTCACAGTTTATACACTTTTGTTGAGGGCAAACGTTGCGTATACGCAATACAAATTCTCATGCTCCAAGTGTCTGTCTCTCTCTCCCTCCTCTCGCTCTCTCTCTCTCTGTATGTCGCTTAAAGCTGTTGGCTTTGTGACGTCAGCCAGCAAAATTCAATACCAAATTTGGCCACTCCACACAGACGATCGGAGAGAAAAAGCCGGTTTGGCTTGTCGAAGAGTCGAGACGATTTGACTCGACACAGTAGTCGCCTAATCGCAAAGCCCGTAAAGCCTTGGTCTATAACTTTCGATAACATATTGACGTCATAAGCTTACGGTATAAAATGCTAGTCACATTCAAAGCGTTCACCAGGTACAAGGTACAGTTGTCACACAATAAAACGCATGCATGGGAAATAACCAGAAGAATCAATGAAAGTAAATTCAGGGATTTCCCTATATATATTGCATGTTTATCAGGTTTCTATAAACAACATAAGCATGATTAAATATAATCAAATTACTAAGTTCAGCTTGATCAAGTTTTATGCGCAGGAAATTTAAATTTCCAGACAAGAATGTGGCAAAACTGCGATAAAATTCCATATCATTTCTTCGTTTTTTTTGTTTTTGGGACGAGGCTGAAGTCGTAAACTTAGCACTCCCAAGTTAATGTACCCATAAAGCCCCCAGAAAGGAACAACAATAACAATTAATGCTTAATTGTAGATATTTTTATTGTTGTTGTTGTTTGTCAAGCGTCGACGGCGTCGCTGCATTGGCACTTTTTATTTATTTTTATTTTTAGTTGATGCGCGCATTAAATTGTCAATTTCAGTCGTGTGTATCTGTATCTATATGTGTAGTTGTATCTGTATCTTTAGACTCGAATGCAGCTGTATCTCTATAAGTAATATATGTATTTATATCTTTAACTATTTATCAGTATCTCAAGCTTAAACTGTATTTTTACCTGCATCTGTATCTGTACCTGTAACTTTTACTATATGCTTTGTGTATCTGTATCTTCTGCAGTGTTGCTTATATTCAAATCGGGCTAACAAAAGCGCTTGGCCACACGCGACTGTGGTTGGTCGTAAAAAGGTTATCACCTATGGGACTGACTTTTAATGCATTTGCACTAAGAGCGCTCGAATATTTATGCCGACAACTGTCGCATATTTTATGCATTCCCCCATCAACCAGAAAAACAACAACAACAACAGCAACAACAATCGGCAGCTTAAATGGCCATTTGTGAGTTTAGTTTCAAGTGCAACGCGCCATTTACGGCTCCATTCGCGCAACGCATCCAACAAATCGCACAATTCCAAATGCAACCACGACACAAAGCGACGCGTGAGCCGTTTGACATTCCGATTGGAACAGACCAGGGATGGAAGAGGGGGTAAGGAACAACAGAAACAGCAGCAGCTGCGACATCTGACCTTGGCATTGTATTTAATTTTATTGTGAAATTCATGGCAATATGCTATGCTCGCACATAAATGTTTAGTAATAAGAATAATCAGCAATCGAAATGCATTCAAAAAAACCCGAATCAAGGTTGGATTGAGGCGCAAACATTAATTATGATGAGGCAGCGGTATCAGCAAGAATGTATCGATATTGATGTTGGACCAACGTTTGTTCTTTTGCTCTGCATAATATGGTAAGATATCAAAAAACGTCGCGAGCACAAGATGACCAGTTGGATAACGATATTTTTCAAATGTATATACCCTAATTCTGATCGGTTTTTCGTGACTAGTCAGCTATCGATATCACATCACTTTTTCTCATCCCTAATTCTAGTTACTGATTACTTCCTTATCGTTATCATTTCACTGTTACCTATCGATACTGCAGCACTGTTATTTAAGCTTTGATTAGTGATTACTTATTGATATAAATTAGCTGTTACCCATGCCTAATTGGGATAAAATATTTGTAGCTATTTATCGATATCCCCACAGTGGCCCATTCCTAGTTCTGATTAGTTACTAGAAATAAATTATCGATAATACATAACCCACCCCTTATTCTGATTAGTTTTTCTCTAGTTTTCTTTCTACTTCCGCTGCAAATGACTAAGAAACTGTGTGGGTCAAATGATGCCAGCCTTGACCTTAGCAGACTAGCTCGTCTGGCGGTTGGCGGCGCGTAGACGCTGCTGCAATTGACAAAAAATAAACCGGGAATCGCACGTGCTGCAAACGAGAAGCGACAAGCGCAGCACACCCACGCAAAACAGAGACAGAATAGGCGCACACACACACACAAATAAAGACAAATGCATTTATGGGGGTGGGGGAGGAAAGTGCTGAAGTGGCAACAGAAGAATCAAATGCGAAATGTGCCACCAACCTTGAAGTCGATTTGCTGCAAGTGGCGAAATAATACAAAATCTGAGCGAACGCACTCAAAATAAATGAGAGCGAGCGAGAGAGAGCGCCTGTCGTCGCATTGAGTGAGGGGCAAATTAGTAGCACTCTCTCGCATGCGATAAACAGAAGCAAGTGTACGTGTACGAGAGCATATCGTATCTGTGTGAAGTGAGAGAGGGAGAGAGAGAGCAATGTCAAAGAGAGCGGCGGCAATAGGAGAGTGCGGCGTGAGAGAGCGGGAGAGTGAAGGCGACTGACTGCGAAACAACAACAAAGTGTGAATTGAAATTCCAAAGATGTCGACAATATAAATACGTTTAAAAAAACCAAACTGAACAACAACAACGATGGAAAGATACAATAAAATTGCGCACAATACAATTCGGGGGAAAAATACAACAACAATACTCATAATATTTTTAAACAAGTTTCTTGACTTTGCGATGGGGTTTTTTGTTTTTGTTGGTTATTTTTTTGCTGTTTTCAATGTTGTTTTTGCCTGTCGAGGACTTATTGCGTTCTATGCAGCTCGTGCATGCATATCGCAACGTACAACGGTAACTGATCATAAAAAACGAGAGTCACTTACGATAAGATTGCGCGCCGTTGCTCCTGTTGTTGTTATTGTCGCCGTTGTCGATATCGTCGTGGACATATCGGGCAAAAAGTCCAATTCTTGAGCCGTTGTTGTTGCTGTTTCATTTGTTATTGCCGCAGTCTCAGTTGCAGTTGTTGTTCTTGTTGTTGTTGTCGTTGTCGCTGTCACCTCTTCATCCTCTTCTGGCGGCTTTGTTGTTGTTGCTGCGGCTGCTTTTGCTGTTGGCTGCGTTTTGATTGTGCGTTCGAGTTTAACTTTCATTGTTTCTGTTGTTGTTTCACTTTGCACTAATTTCGTTTCGTTTTATATTTCGTACACAATGCACAAATTTACATGTGCGACTCGGCTCTCTTTGTACTCTCTCTCTCTCTTTCTGCTTACAACTATATAGCTGCTCTCTCTTTTTGTTGTCTTCTTCTTCTTCTTCTGCTTTTTGCTGCTTGCAGTTCACGTTTCCAGCTGTCAATTTATTGCTATTGTTGTTGTTGTTGTCAGTCTGTTAAAATGTTAAATTTGTTAACGGCGAGCACAGAATTTTCTAGATTAACTGGCAACGCCCTGCACCCGCACCCGCACCGCACTGTGCTCTCTCACTCGCACTTGCACGATAATTCGTTGTACGAAGTTCACAGCGAATTCGAAAGTTTCTTTTTTTTGCGTTTACGTTTGACTGGCGGAGACGGCGACTGTTGAATTGTGTCGCAATTCGTGACGTTTTCCACGTTGTCCCATGAAAGGCGATAACGATAAACAGCCGATGGTGCCGGATATAAGAAAAGAACAAAAACAAGTAACTGCGCGGGGGAGGGGGTACGTAAACGCGCTCGAGTTGCGTTTTATTGCGTTTGCAAGCACTTGTGAAAAACGTAACAACAACAACAATAAGACCTACAAAACAACAAAAACGTTTGTCTATTCCGCGCCTTGTGTTCGCACAGTGGGGCGAACTAAAGAGATAAAGAGATACGTATGTATGTAGAGGAGGAGGGGAGGTGAATAACTACACGGTGGAACAGAGACAGAGACTGGGGACGCAGCCGCGTGGCTTTCCGTTGCCGTTGCAGTCGCGTTGCCTTAACAAAAAGCGAAAAATAACTGAGCTAGTAGCTCCCAACCAGCCCGCCATCGTCATCCGCGTACGCTCTCGTGACGTTTTGGCCATTGCTAGTCGCCACGCATACAGCTGCGCTACACTGCTACACAGATACGCACGCACACTTGTACAGTGCATATTGCTGGAAATTCAAGACTTTTGATAACCAGGGATGGAGTAACTCTGTGGAGTTAGTTCAGAATTGTGTGGTGGGCAAAAAAATTATGAATTATGCAATAAATAGAATGCTATTATTGTAGAATATAGATATATTAATAAAATAGAATTATTAACAGCAGAACATTTTAGATTTAATAATATTTAATTTCTAATAGAAACTGCGTGAAGATTCAAAAAAATGTTGCTTTTTTGGCTTTACTTTATGAATATAGCCTAATTTTTGGTTTTTTTTACATTTGTGTCAGTGTAAAAAACTTCCGACATTGTTTATTTTCCCCGTTCACATTACTAAATTTGTTCTAATCAAGATAATATTGATAATTAGATAAATAGAATAGAACTTTTGTTAGATAAGTTATATTAATATATTAACAATTTGATTCTATATATTTGAGTGTTTTTTTACTAATTATAATTTTATATATAAATTCATATTGTATTCTTAACAAATTTATACAAAAATTCATCTACTATATGTTTTCCGTTCACTTAAGTATTTGGAGCCACTTTTTCCAGTTTCGCTCATACTGTACACCGTCCCTGACGAATGACTGGGCATAAGCAGAGAGCGCACAATGACTGTCAGAATAATGCAACAAAAGCAACAGGGAGAAGAGCGCGAGAGCACACACTCACACATGCAAATTTCGCAGCACGCACACCCTCACAAGGGAACTCTCTCGCACACACACAGACACTCGTTCATTGTGAGCTAAGTAACAATTTTATCGCATGCAACAAATGTTGTTGAGTTGAGCTCAATTGTGCTCTCTCACTCCAGTACTCGCTCTCGCTCTCTCTCTCTCTCCCTCCCTTTCTCTGTCTCTCTTTTTCTCTCTCTCTCTCTTGTGTGTCTAACACTCAAGTAGAGTCAACTCAAAAATTGTTGGAGATTTTGGCGCGCAGCGTTTGTTGACATTTTCTACTTGGTTGGCCGTTTTTTGTTTTGATTTTACTGCCGCTGCTTGCTCTGCCTCCCTCTCTCTCTCACTATCTCTCCATCTCGCTCTCTCACTTGCACGCCTTGTGCACATGTTTTGCTTGTGTTATGTATGCCAACTGGGCAGCCCACGCACCTCGTTCGCTGGGATGACGATGACTCATCGGGGTTTCTACACACCGATACAGAAACACACGCACACACATACACCTGAGTTGTCTGCCATGAGGCCTCCCGCTGGGACAGGTCGTTGCGCGTTTGCATAGTCAATTGGCGCAGCCATGCGGTCATTTGTACCTCAGCCTGCTTTACGTGTATCTGTCACATACTTAAGCAGCCATTAGGCTCAGCTCTGGATCTGCAACAGGCTTGGCTTGGCGCGCAGGTAGCCACAGGCGCCGCCAGAATCTCAGCGCATTAAGCAGCGCCGATCGCAGCCTGCCGCGGCGCCGCGATAAACCAAATCTGAGTGCAACCAATGGCGTCGCTAGCACTTCCAATTGTCTGGGCCCGACACGGCACAGTCAATTAGATAAACGGAGAAGGTGGGCAGAGAGTCGAAATGCAAGATGTCAAGGTCGTCGCAGTCGAGTCGCACTTAGCCAGACCAATGCACTAGGCCGGGAAGAAGGAAGCAGCGTGCTGTGCATGACATTAGGGTTATCAGGCCAGCCTGCTTAATATGGTATACTTTACTTCCTCTCGACTAACCTTACATTGCCTCGCTTGCCTTCCTTTTCCTCTTTCTACAGCGATAAAGCCACCAACCATGCAAAAACGGAAGGCATTAAAGAGCATTTATTTATTATATACTGCTACGAGATTTCCAAGAATCCATCTTGATAATTCATCCACTTTAACATTAGAGAAATAAGAAAAAAGTTCAACTTCAACTCAAGGATTTCCACCATCTATGCATGTACATTTCTTATTTGTTGTTTACTAGAGATAATATTTCATTATCTTGAAATTTGCTTAGAGACAGTCACGACTTTGAACACATCATTTAACAGTTGCTTTCAGTACCGACGTCATGCAGTTTTTTCTGGAATTTCTTAGAATTCCCATATGATTTCTTGCTATTGACACTGATCAAGAATCAAGTCTGTTCATTGCTACAAGTATTTCCGGATGACAATAACAACAGCGAAGTATCATTTGTTTACCAAGATATTCCTACCTTAATACAAAGTTAATCTATTCAAAACTTTCGTTTTCAAAACGACATATTGCAACTGCACAGGGTACTTCGAGTATGTGCCTTAGATAATTTTGCAACTACCTTTCTGACTAATCTGCTATTTCCGTTTCCAATCGGAATTGGAAACGAAATTCGTCATTGTCGCCGCGACGGGGGAAATACTTCCCTTTCTATTGGTCAAATCAATCGAAAGTTTGAATCTTTTTCTACTAAAGCGGTTGTTGTCGTAGTCGCCAATTGTTTTTGTTGTCGTGGTTCTTGTGGTTGTTGCTACTGATTAGATGAGGGAAAAAGCAAATGTGTTTCATGGACAAATGGGGCACACTTAAGTTGTTAAGGTGCTGTTCGAATTCGAATCGAAATTAAAATCAAATTTTAACGCTTTAAAAAGACCTTGAAGCTTCAAAAACAGCTGATTTTCGCTAAAAGTAGGCGGGCATTTGGGGCGTGGCAGCTATTGCTGCTGCTGCTGCAACACTTTGCGACGCAATAAATGTGATTAACGAATTTAATGAGTTTGTTGTAGAATCGTTTTAGCGCTAAGAAGCAAATGGCAAAAAAACACTGAGAGAAAAAAAAGCTGAAAACTCAAATGTGAAGCTCATTAAAATTAAACATACGAAATAATAACAGCAACAACAACAACAGTTAAACGACTGCAATTTAAAGTTGTTCACTCAAAGTGCTTAATTGTTTCTGTAATAATTAACAACAAAAGTCAGGCAAAGCAGCAACAACAACGACAACATGAAGAACGAGACAAAGTTCAAGGACCAGCGAGAGGCGGCGCTTAGCTGTGAATTTCAGTCAAATTAGCATGCAAGGCGGAACTGTTATAGTAACATTAACAACAACAATGGACACTTTATATAGTATATAGGTACATATAACATATGACAATCTGTCAAGATCAAGCCAGATACAGATACAGATAAGAACAGGACAAGCGAGAAGAGAATATCATACGAAATCTGCAGTTTAAATAAACTAAATAACCTACATATGTAGATTTCGGAGAATATAAGACATTAAATTAGCAAAGCTAGGGACAATATATATGGACATACATAGGTACCAAATTAAAAAATCGAAATGCAAACATAATATAAAAACTAACACATATATTTTTGGTATGCATCAAAACAATCACATTCAGATTAATTTCTAATCTAAATGTGGTGAGCAAAGAATAAACACAAGTTATTCAAATAACAAATTTAGGGGGTGGAAGGAAAATTCCAATATTGGGTTTATGAAAATCGAGCACACTCGCCTTAAGCATTCTTATTTGCTTGTTTTTTGCACAGTGTACGCTTCTAATTATTGTCAGTTAATCAGTTAATCAGCTGGCAAATATCGTACCAAACACCAACAAACTCTTTTCGTGACAACAGCTAAAAATAGTTTTAACATTGACAATCACCGTGACGCGTTGAATTGATCAGTTCATCTAGACGTGTCTAAAGTTCTCTTGTTGATTTCACGTATTTAAACTGGTTTCCCTTTGGGATGTCGACAAATACGAGATATACTAAGTAAATACTCGTAAATTATGTGGTAATTCCACTTTCTTTCACATTTACGATTTGAATTAATGGAGTTTTGATAACTATAAGTAAGTTTGTACGCTTGAGATCTGTTTGAGCTCTATCATTACAAAATAAATACGCTTCTGGTCCATATAGACTACCTACTTTAGTGGAATAATAACATAATATTATAATCCTATTTGTTTTAGAAGGGAAATAGAGCTAAAATAGCAAGGTTTTAGAAATACCAAGTTTAAATACGTAAGTAAATTCAATTTTTTATACTGTAAGTTTTCTTTTTAACTGAAATAATAAATACTAATACTAAAATTGAATATAATATTAAAATTGAATATACTTCTACGCTTTTAGTTTTTGCATGACATAATGAAAGGTTCATTTCTTTGTAAAGAAATTAGACCATGATTAGCAAGACTTGAGGATTATTTATAGAAAAAGGGGAAAGCACAGTAATTAGTTATCTTTGTGGCCGTTGTTAATTTGTCATATAAATACATTTTATAGACTTCTAGAGTGTTTTCTTATAGGGCTATACGTGTAATAAGAATATCTTATTACTTCTGTTATACTGACATTTTGTCAAATAGAGCAAGATTAACTAGATTTCAGGAATATTTATTCAAAAGGGGGATTCACTGTAGTCACTTGTATAGCTAGTATTATGAACCATGTTTAGATAAGAGAACGAGGTTACCAAATATGGGCATGTCTCTGTCGCTTGTCATTTCCGTTACGTTGGTTTCAAGCGAATATTTTACTGCTTTTCACTTCCTGTGCTTAGCGATGGCCCCCTTTGGGGTTGGCTCACTCGCTTCGTGACTTCACAGTTGTCATCTTATCTACGAGGCGAGCGAGTCGGACCACTTGGAGTACCATATAACTGATAAGAGGTAACCCAATGGACGCGAGTGTACGCGAAATCCTGCATTAAACGTTAGACTAAACCAGGGGGAAATTCAAGGCAATTATTAATTTATTTAATACAGTCTGATGGGTTCATTAAAACTGCAATATCTGTGTGATCCAAAAGCTTTGTTCGGCTTCCCTCCAGTTAAACTGTCTGAGTTCAAACAAATTAAATGATAAAGTGCGTATTATTTTTATGCAGTTAACGGGGTGCGGCACGCGTTCCCACGCCAGACAGGGGAGAACTGCAAATATTTGCAATATCAAAAAATAAAATACGCCGCGTATGCGCAATGGGCGCATCGCTGCGTTGCGCATACGCCTCATTGGCAGTGAGAGGTTGCACTGTTGCTGTTAACTAACTAATTAACCACAACGAAACGCAGTTTCGTATACACAAACACACATACACACACACACACGAGCAGACGAGGCAAACCCCACCTACAGCTGAGCGGCTCTGGCGCCGCCCACAAAATCGCAAAATGAAAGGCAACAACAAATCAGAAAGCGCATGAAGCGAGACAGCAAGATGCGTTTATATATACACACAAATATATATGTATACCCTACATAATGTCTACTCACGTGGCAATGTGGCGACTGCTGATCAAGGCGACTGCCTCCGCCTCCGCTCGCTCCTCCCCCGCCTACTGCTGCTGCTGCTGCTACCATCGCGTATTTGCTTTGCATTTGGGCGCGCAACAGTTGCTCTGGTGTTGTGTCCTGCGACAACTGCTGCTGCTGTAGCAGGCGTTGCGCGGGAATCGCAAAATGTTGTTGCTGTTGCAGTTGCTGCTGCTGCTGCTGTTGTAAGTTGGCGTAGTAGCAACTGTTGATGGCTGTGCCTGATGTTGTTGTTACTGGCGTTAGTTGCTGCTGTTGCTGTTGCAGCAGTTGTTGCTGCTGCTGTTGCTGTTGCGTGTAGTGCGGATAAGATTGATGCATGTATTGTTGCTGCTGTGGCTGCTGCATCAGGTGCTGATTGTAATTGATATTCGTGCTGTTATTGTTGTTGTTATTGCTGTGGCGTTGCTGCTGTTGCTGCTGCTGCTGCTTATTCCTTTCCGCTATCCACAACGTCTCGCGTTGCTGTTGTTGCTGCAGTAATTGCAACGCATTGTTGCAATTGCTGCTACTGTTGTTGTTATTGCTGTTGTTGTTGTTATTGGGCCAAACAACATAATTATCGTTTAAATTGTACAGCATATCCAGCTCCTGTTGTTGCTGCTGTTGCTGTTGTTGTTGCAGATTGCCGCTGCCGCTGTTGCCGCTGCTGCTGCTGCTGTTGTGTTGCATCTTAATGGATTTTAGGGCAATCATCAACAATGAGGCAACTAAATCATTCGAGTTTATCACAAGTTTTTTTTTTATTATTCTTCGGTTTTTTTTGAGATGATATCTTTTTTTGGGGATTGTATTGAATGTTTGTATAGGTTATGTTGATATAATTTGTTTATTTTCTTATTTCGAATCTCTTTATAATATTTCAAAGGTTATCCGTGATTTGTTTCGTTTTCTATTTGAAATGTCATGTTAAGAATAAAATTTTTATTCCAAACTTTGCACAATATATCAGGAATTGCCAATTTTTTTCCACATTCTACGATATTTCACTAGTTTTTTCTCGATTCCTTTGTTATCTAAATGATTCATCGTACATAATAGCATGTGAGTTCATTATATATTTATGGAAGAACTCCCTTTTAAAGATATTACACTAGCTTTTTATAGTTGTCGTCTTTAAAGTATGTTTTTCTTGTTTTAAGTGTTTTTATTACATTATTTGGGAAATATTATTAATTATAATGCACTTATATCTTATATCTATATCTTCATTCTTTAGTATGATATATTGAGTTTTAGTGCCTCTTTTGTATTTTTATGGACACTTGATGTAATATAATGCGCTTGTTACAATTAATTATCCACTTCTTACGATATTTGACTTGTTTTCTAGAGTTTTCTTCGTTCTACTAGGTGATTAATTGTGTTTACAATTGACGTTATTATACATTAATGGCAGGTTTCACTTATTTGCAATATTTTTGCTACACTCTACAATATTTGGTCACTTTATTTTGGTTTTAATTGGTTGGGCATTGTGGATCCTCCTCGATGGATTGAAGTTCTATTGGTCTCTGGTAAAACCGCAAATATTTATCTAATTATATAAAATAAAATAAATATTTGCATAATGTGCAAGAGTGAGTAAAAAGTTTTCTTGTCGATGACTCAACTTTTCACTTCACTTGCTTATTATTACACACACATACACAAACACTTTGCATACATATGTCCAGGAATGTATGTGTGTGTTGTATCTGAACTTTTTAGTTACTCGCGCAATATGTAAATTTTTTTAATTATTTTTATTTTTTATACAATTCGCTTTTTCTGTTTTATATTCATGTTTTTTTCTGTGCTTTTTTGCGAGTGTTTTGTCTCAGCGGCTTTGCCTCCCCCGCCTGTCTAGGGGCGACTCTTGTTAGGCGCACACGTGTGTCAGGCAACGGTAACGGTAACTGTAACGGTAATGGTAAACGGCGCGTAAACAAACACCAAACAAACAAGCGACAGGCGAATTTAACTGCAACTGCGCAGCGATTGTAGAGCGAGACGGGGAAACTTCTGCAGTGAGTGTGTGTGTGTCTTAGTGTGGGTGGAAAGGGGAGGGGAAGGGAAAGCGAGCTATTCAGTTGCTACGCTTGTGTTTTCATTCGCTTTTTACGACTCCTCCGCTGCGCGCACGGATTAAATTACGTGATTCTTTGCTATAAACACACACACGCACACATACGCACACTGGCACAAGTGCAGAACAGGAGAGCGACGCAGACGCGAACGCAGAAGCAGAAGGCGACGCAGATTGTTTATTATTTTTAATAAGTTTGCACTTTTGTTTGATTTTATTTGTATTATTTTTATTATATTTCTTGGCTCGCGCTCGTTCGCCTTTGTTATTGTTTTTTCTCTCTCCCTCTTTTTTTTCTCTGACTTAGATTTACTTTTGTTTTGCGTCCGTCTCCTGCCACTTCTACACGGCAGCAAGGCACAAATTGTATTAAAGCACAAAATGAAAATCGAATTTTGATAAACCTGCGCTCAAAAAGGCGAAACAGCGAACACACTCACACACACACACAAACGTACCAGACACGGACACAGACAGCAAAGCGAGCTGCGACGGCGACGGCGACGTCAACTGCGACGACAAACGTTCGCGTTCGCTTTTCGGGGTTTTGCCTCGCGATCGTTTCGATTCGTTTCGTCTCGTTTGATTTCGGCTCTGCTCGGCTCACACGGCTCTCCTCGTTTTTCTGTCCGGCCTGCTCTGGCCGAGTTCTGGGCTCAAACTGCGCGCTGTAAGGCCAAAACGCGAGCGCTAAAATTGTCAAAAAAACGCACACACACACACAAAATGCACAGGCCGAAAAAATCGCGCAAAACCAACAACAACGCGAACACAAAGTCGCGTTTTATTTGCCCTTGTTGTTATTGTTGTTGCTGACTAATCGCACAGGGTGGTCGATCACATCAATGTCCAGTTGCCAACACCTTTTATTGGCGCCAATTGGCAACTCTGGTTAGTGCAACGAGGGGGAGGGTGTGAGATGACCCTTTGCTGTTGTTCCGTTCCGCGCTGTTCCGTTGTTCCGTTCACGTTGCTGGCTCATAGATCACTCACATCTGCGGCGCAGTCACAGCGCGTTGTCGTCTTCTTGGCTGCGCGGCGCGGCGCGATGACGCTAATACGCTGACGTCGACGCCGCACCGCGCCGGCGTTGCCTATGACTAACGCAGCGAGGCACGCGGCTGTGTAGCTCCAACTACAAAAACAATATGTAGAACAGCAACAGCAGCAAAAGCACGAGCAACAGGGACGGCGGCAGAGGCAGCGGCAGCGACAGCACAACACACCAACAAGTGCGCTAGCTAGCCCTGGCAAGAATTTTATTTCTTTTTTTCTATGCAAGAACAATAACAACAACAAAATGCAAAAATATGCGCGACGCGCCCACTTTTTTGAGCAACAACAAGAGCAAGTTGGTTGTGCGAGTGTGTGTGTGTGTGTTAATGCATTTTAATCAGTTTGTGCGACACCTTGCGTCGCCTCAAATGCAAATGATCCTTGCATACTGCATACACACACACATGAACGCGCCTCTCTTGGCTCACGCTCTTTTGCATTTGCTCTCTCCCATTTGCACAGCTCTCTTACACAGGCACACAGGCACACATGAAATTTGCTTGCTCCCGACGCTTTTTACCTGGACAAATGTTAATTGAAGAATTTATTGTTGTCTCATTGTTGTTGTGTTTATGGCTGGCGCTGCTGCCTGCCCTGGCGACGACGTCGGCGACAGCGACGGCAACGGCTCGGCTCTTTTTTCTGTTCTTCAAATTGTATTTGTATTTGTCGCGTTTACTTATGACAGAAACAGCAGCGGCAGCAGCGCAGCGGTGGCGGCGGCGGCGGCGACGCCGATCATTGACTTTTGCGTTGCGTCGCAGCGCTGGCGCAGCCGCCTCCGCTTAGTTCATTTTTGTTGTTATTTAAACATTTTTTCGGTTGGCCTTTAAATTTGCCTGGACTGTTCAATCGGAAATATCTAAGAAATAAATAAGCAAATAAGTGTGAGCACAATATGTATGTATAATGTAAGTGTAAGTAAGCACATAATATGTATGTATGTATGTAATATATAAATTAGCAAATCGTTTGCCTTTTGGATGCATTCATGCAGGACTTTAATACATACATATGTACTACATGTACAATGCTATATACTTGCAATTGCTTTATCACATTCACTCATTTTTGCAGTGTATTTTACATCGCATATCACTAAAGTCGCTCCCCCAAAAACAGATTGCGAACTTTGCCAACCCGTTGACATGTTAATGACATTTTTATAATGCGTGCAAGAGCGAAAGCAACAGAAACAACAACAACAAGCGGATGCAGCATTTCGTCTTGTTAATGGACCACAGAGAGAGAGGAAAGAGAGAGACAGTGGAACAGTGTTGCCAGCTTAGCTTTACTCTCGTTAAATATGCCGAAAATATTGCTTTATCTAGCTTTTTTTTAATGAATTCAGCGTTTTTAATAACAACTCCATATATTTTAGCTGTTTTTTTATTTTTAAATTTAATTTGGCTTTTTTCCACTCATAAATTCTGGCAACACTGTTGAGGACAACAACAAATTCGCTCTCGCTGACTTTTGGCAAAGGGAGCGGTCGCGGTTCACGGCATGTGTAAATGCAAATACAAATATGCATGTATCCGTGTGAGTCCGAGTAAGTGTGTATGCGTAATGCATTAATTTCCATTGACGTTGCGAGATTTAAACGCATTTTTGATGTACGAGTTTTATTTGTGTGCATGTGTGAGTGTATTTAAATAAATAACACACAAGTGTACACACACTCAGACAGACGCACAGGCGGCTCGCCCTCTACAAAAGGTAACGAGTACAGTGAACTCGTGCGATAAAATCGCATGTAACAAATTTTTCCTGATTGATCGCAATGACGTGATCGCCGTGAACAAGGAAAGCAAAAGCAAAAGCTTTTTCCTTCTTCACATTATGTTTGTATGTTTGTTTGTATGTGCATAATTGGAGAATGTGTAGAACCAAAACAAAAGACCAAACACGCAACTTGGCGGCAAAAGAACAGAAGCCAACGTTGACGGTGACGGCGACGCCGCCGCAGGCGATTCAAATCGCACGAACACTTTTGGCAAGAGGCAGAGAGAGAAGAAGAGCAAGAGGTCGTGTCGTGGTCGTCGCGTTTGCCTTGGCCCCATTTCGTGTTTGCGCTACTCACCACTCTCTTCGGTTTGACCACGGCAAAGTGCTTGAGGAAGTGATCCGCATACCACAGTCGAGAGCAGAGCGGCAGGCGCAGGCGTTGCTAGAGATTGCGTTTGTGTGTGTGTGTGTGCGCTGTACCTGCACAATGCTTATTGTCTCTTTGTTTTTGTATTTGCTTTTATTAGCACGTTTCACTTTATGATCGTAGCGTGAATTCTGCGTTTTTTTTACTGCGTCGCGGTATTTATTGTAGTTTTCTTCAACAGGTGTGGCCCCACTGTACTCTGTGCATTGAACTCCATAGTCCAGCCAGGCAGAGACCTCAGCGAGAAAGAGAGAGACAGTGACGTGTGCGCTTCGTCCTTATCTGCACAACAACAACAACGGTAACAACAACATTTCACTGTGACGTCTTTCGCCCTTTGGGGAAGTAGATGAGTCATTGTAGAGCGTTCGCGTCGATTTCTAACCTATATGCATTAAATGCTGACGCTGACGTCGACGTCGATGATAATTTAGTATGCGCAGCTCGCTTCACATTTACTATCGATTATTGCTCTCTCGCTCACTCACACTTGTTGTGCTGCTACCGGACCTAGGTCTACAAAAAGGCACAGACACATGTACAGTGGGTGTGTTTGTGTGTATTTGTGCGCGTGTGGCGTGAATATAATATGATGCCTGCCTGCTGGACGAACATCAGAGAATCTTTCCCCGTTCGAGATCTGCGATTCGTTGGGCAGCCTCATAAAAAAAAACCATAAGCCAGAAGGGGCGAGAACAGAACAAAGAATCAGCATACTAAAGTTTTTTACCCCAAAAAGAGAAATGAAAAAGTTACTATAAAATCAACACATACACTCAGCGAAGATCTGCGCGTCTGGTACCGACTCCGACGCATATTTCAATCCCAACTTGTCGAGCGAAAAGGCTCGTAAAGCTAAATCTGAAATCAGCAACCCAGCGACACAACCCGAAAACTTGGGGACCGCCCCGAGTAATTAATCGACACAGGCAGCCGGTCCGTCGGTCCGGGTATATGGTGCGGCAATCTCGAAGACAGACCCACACACAGACCCGATAAATTCTAAAAGAGTCCCCAACAAAAAACCAAATACTGACTGAAGATAAATTAAAACATGCACAGTATATACAACATCGTATATGAAAGTATATAATGACCATAAATTGAAATAATCCCAAATTACTTAAAACGTCTATTTTGTTGTATGTTATGAAGATTCTGAATGGAATAGATGACGCACCTGTGCGAGTATAGCATACATTTTGGAGTTGAACTAGACGCAGTAAGAGATAAGAATTTGGACCATCATAAAATTGGAAATATGTATATACGGCGATATGATGAAATTCTTATAAAGGTAAACCTGCAGACAGATAGAAAGCATGGACAGAAGTGATGTAAGATTTAGCGAATTGGGAACAAATACCATGTCGATTCTCGTCCAACAATGAATCGGTACTTTATCTAACGTTTTCGGTGTCGAACATGCTAAAGAGTCGGCACTTGAAGAAGAATAGACTTTGACCATTTGGCTCTTAAGCTGGAACCTTAAGAGTCCCCAATGGCTTACCTGATCCGCAAGATAGTCTTAACTGTTTCAAAATGTTTGCTTAAAGTTCTCTCTTTGTTGAATTAGATGAACTGATGTAGTCAGTTCTATTTGTATAGATTCGCTCACTCACGTGATTCAACTTAAGTTATATAAGTTAAGATAAGTTAAGAAGTCTTAATGTAAAGTAAAGGCATGTTTAATTTGACGCTCTGGAAATGCAATTGTTGACACAAAGATACACAGAGTGAGAGAGACGGCAAGATGGAGAGCTAGTGTCAAAACATTATGTATAAGTATGTATAAGAACACTGACGTTGTTGCAGATAAAGCACATCCAAATTAAAAAATTAAAATCGCACACACCTTAAAAATGGAAAGCATGTCGGGTCGTAAGAAGGCCGCAACAACAAAAAATAATAAATGGATACCCCAAAACGGTTATGTTTGGTTATGACGAAGTTTGTATGCTCTTTTTTGTATGAGTTACAAGTAGACAACTTAATTAAATAAATATTAAGATGAAAAGATAAAGACAGCTGAAAACAGATTTAAAGATATTTAAATATTACAAAAAATTTTATATGCAATGAGATAAAAAATATTTGTGAATAGAAGAAAAACTGGGCCATAATGCATATTTTTAATATATTTTTAAAGTAAAGAAAAAGTTAACATTTATATTCAGTTTGATATCTGGACGTTACCAAGCTCACATCAAATTCTATATGTGCCTTTCGTGTCCATAAGAGTATACGCAATAAATAAAAACTTTAGCATTAACAAGGAGACAGAAACGACGACTGGGAGAGAGAGAGAGAGCGGCAGAAGGGCCAGCGACCCGTGAGAGACTTGGGCAAGATGGCGACGAAAGAGAGAGAGAGAGAGAGCTAACAGGCAAGGAAACGGTAAATGAGCAGTACTTGGGCGCAAGTGGGAGATGCAGAGGGGACGGCAGAGGGAGACGGCTAGAGGATCCAAGATCAACGACGGCGCTCTCCTCGTGGCGCACAGCTGTGCTGCTATTAGAGCGTAAAATTTGACGCTGGCAGCGACGTTGGCGATAGTTCCTAGAATTTCACAATCAATTTACAGTGCTTTGTTGTTGTTGGTGTTACCTTTATGGCCAGTTGGAGACTGTTGTTGGGGTTGTTGTTGGATCTGCGTAGTAGTTTCTTTTATTCATTTTTGTGAAATTCAATTTATACAAATTTCGCAATATCTACAAACACATACACACACACACAGAGCGAGACACACACACACGTGCGTTGCCTTTTTGGTCGCGCGACAATGGCAGCCTGTAATTGACCCACTTCCAGTGCCGCCACGAGGATGCGGGTGGCTGTAGACGAAGAAGGAGAAGAAGAGGGGAAGGAGGTAAATGATACGCTGCAACTGCGGCACGAGGCATGAACTTTATGGCAACTGGCCGAGCTTGAAAGCTGAACTCAACACGTGTGCAACGAAACCTGTTTGCAGGCGCTCTAATTGCGCTGCATTCAAGCAGCCTCTGTCCCTGTCTCTGCCTCGCTGGCAGCCTTCCCCTCCTTCGACCATGCTGCACCCTGATCAGTTACTCCGTTTGCCTGTTTCATTCATACAGCGCGTTGCAAGCAGCCGCTCGTGCCACGTTACGAACACGTCCCAGCGTATCCACGCGTCGCCACCATGAGTCACCATTATCAACGTCGGCGTCGCGGTCAGCGTCAACTTAGACGTCGGCTTTGTCGGAGCCTCGCTTGCTCTTTTTGTTGTGGTCGCGCTTTGCGGCTTTTGCGCGCGTCTTAAGACTTTCTGTTGCTACTGCTCTGAGTGATATCAGTTTAGCTTTTTTTTCGCCAGATTGATTGAGTGAAAATCTTGAAACTTTAAATAGGGTAAAAAGGCTAAACCGCATACAAATTTAAACTATTTGCATAGACTACAATTTTCTAAAGTTAGTATTTAGTTTTATGCCTAAAATTTAAGAAATATCAAATTTTTTAAGCAATAATTTTATTAAATTCTAACTGTAAGATTCATTCAATTTGGAGTACTTTTATTATTACAAAGATAAAGTATTTATTGGCTTTTTTCTCATTGCTTCCCTCTTAAAATAGCTTTTTTGGCTCTACCAACACCGCCGAGAACCAGAACCGCAACTGCGGTTTTGCCTGATTTTTCTATTTAAACTGAAACTAATTTAAGACCAGAAAAAAGTGGACAGAAAGCTGAAGCTGTAGCGGGAGCTGCGGTTGGAAATGGGGATGGGTTGGTAGAGACTTGGACAGAGGTAAGCGAAAGAGCAATTGTACAACGTTTTATTTACATATTTTTCGCTTATTTGCTTTGGGGGTTTGTCCATTTAGCGACAAAAGTGTGTGTGTTTTTTATTATGGCCACGGACAACGATATAGCTACATATGTAAATGTATATAGTGTCTACATATGTATGTATAGTATGCACATAGATATGTGCTTTATACAGACGCATGATAATCTTATAGCAAAACGGAAACTCGTTTAGCTGATTGTGCTGCGTAGCTATTGAATATGCTCTGCATGACTGGGGAAACATTGGGAAATCCCCCGATGAGCCATACTTCTCCACTCTATACGAACATATTTACTTACTTGTTTTGTAGGCAAAACATAAACAGAAGAGCTACAGTCTTGAGTTCAGAACTCATTATACTATAGGTATACCCGGAGTGTATTAAGTGTTCCTAAAAATTGTCTATATTGAAGTTGTGCAAATCTTTGAAAATAGGCAAAACAATAATTTGACTATATCTTTCCGCTTTTAACTTTCCTAACTTCAATCCTAGCGATATCAATAATATCAACATATTTAGAAAAGTTGAGCACTTAAAATTTCATTTGATTATGCTGGTATTTTGGTTAGTGTAAAATTCTGTTTTCTTTTAAATAGAATCTTAGTAAAATGAATAAGAATTTTTTCATGCAAACCCCTATAAAAAGTTAGAAATTTTTATCGTCGAAATAGTTTAGCTCTAAAGTAGTTATGCTGGTTTTAAATTGATTTCAAAACATTTTTTAATAAAACTTTTAATTCCTTCATGTTTTGCCTTTAATAAGTAAGAAAATGTGGTTGAAAATAAGCTGTAAATTTGATGTAAAAATTAATACATGAAAAATAACTTCTTGAAATAATATATATAAATTAGAAATATATTTATGTACACTCGAAGAATATTAAATAAACCACCTATTTATTTGAACTTTATGTTTTCCGGTGAATTTACGTTTATGTTGTAGAAGTCTAAACCACACACCCTAATGGGGGTGTACCCTCATTATGTAAAGAGTTTTTTAAGCAGCTTTATTTTTCATTATGCGTGTAAGTGGCATGGGTCGAATTCTACATAATGTACTCAAGGTCAGCCAATGCATTGCTGGGTAGGGAATCTAACAGAAATACCTGCTAAAAACAACAAGAACATGCACAGGCACCGCTCCTCTAAGAACTGAAATAACAAACAACAGCAAAAGCAACAGCAACATGAAAAAACATTAAACAAATGCAAACTGCAGCTAATTTGAAATTTCAAACAATTTGAACAACAACAAAAGATGCCGAAAACAAATGCGAAGCCCGAGACACCGAGCTGGAGCCTAGACTCGGTACCTCGTAGTCGTAGTTGCAGTCGGAATCGAAGCCAAAAGCGGCGGTGGCTGCGGCACGTTGCGCTTTGATTGAATTGAATGCGAAACGTTGACGTTAAAGTTACAGTCGAACTAGGTAAGTGACAAATGAGAGCTGAAGTCAGTTGCCAAACTGAGAGATATCCTGTAGAAAAGCAGGAAGAAACACTTTAAATTTAGAGTCAAGAAGTTATAAAGGCCAAGAACATCCCGTTCCTTCCATATTTAATCAGTAGACACCGTAATGAAATCTATTAGGTAGAAGACACCTTAATTCTGCTACATTAAGTTGGGGAAAAGCTTTAAGAATATATATATTCACGAACAGTACAAAAATCTGATCGATACTTGACTAGTTAAGATAAAAGGTGATACTCGTGTTTTTTTACAACTTCAAGAACACTTTTTAAGTTTGTAGTCTAGAATTTATAAAGCTAAGAACACCTTGTTCAATTTACAGGGTATTCGCACAGGCAATCGAAGAACATTAAATGCATTTTGTGCACGCTTAGAAGCGAGAAAATTATGTGAATTTTGTGCGCATTTTGTTGGTTTTGGTAGATTTGTACACGGGGTTGCATGCCGCACACCTGCATACACTCAATTATCCGCATCGGTGACAAGAAATTTGTGATTTCAAGTTTGCTTTACCTACACTTCCCTCATTCTCCATTCCCTTCCCGCTACGCGCAATATGGGTGGCATTTGATTTGGCCAAGATGCAGCTGGAGGGCAGCGCCGGAATTAACATAATGATCTCAATATTTGCGCGACTTTATCACGACCGAGCGAGCGTTTAATTATACGACTCTCAAAGATTACGATAGTCTCCGCAGTCCCCACCGCCATTGCTTTTCTGGCGCACAATTAGACACGCGATCTCCTCAGCGAAGCAGGGCGTATGAGTAATGCAAGTGCTGCTGCTGCATTGTTAATGCTCGCCGATTACAGCAGCAGTTGCTGTTGTTGTTGTTGCTGCTGCCGCCACACCCCCTTCTCCTCTTCCTCCACCTGACATTGAGATTGTGCGACTGTTCTTAGCAATGACTTCAACAACTAAAAATACACTCCAAAGACATTTCGAATTTGCTAAAGACTAAACTATTTGGGAGTCGGGCAGGCGAACGCCATGGAGCACCACGTTGAGTACCCGTAAATGAGCTGAGCTAGGCTGGCCTGAGTCACAGGCAAGGGCAGCTCCAAGTGCAGCGAATGCGAATGCGAAACGAGCGCGTGAGAAAAGCAGCCAATGAAATTGGCAAACTTAGTGCGACTTAGACCTGGTCGTACCTATAAATAAGTAAGTGGAGCGCCCCCTCGAAGATAGGCGTGACGCGGCGAAACGATCTGAAATAATTGAACAAGTTGTAAACGAACATAAATCACGCTCACGTTACGCGGTTCACGCAGTTTACATTGCTATTTTCTATTTATGTTGGGTAATTCCTTGATCAAGATGATCCATGCAACTTGAGCAGTCAGGCAACAAGATCTTTTGCGCCCCAAATGTATGCTTTACTATATACATCCCTTATCTATTTATCTTCCTCGAACACCCACGAAGAGCAAACGAATAGAGAATCCAAGGTGCAGGGAGGGAGAAGACACACCTGTCTTTGAAATGGCATTGTAGGCGTCGCGACATATCTTTGAGATAGTACTTACATATTTGTTGATCTTCACTTCACTTAGGTCCTCTTTAGTCAGTCGAAAACAGCTGTTCAAACAGGTGTTTAAACACAATATCCAGCAAGCATTTAATGCCAATGGGATTAATTGCTGCAATTAGCAAACAAAGCGAAACAGTTGTTAAACCAATTTTCACAATTGCCCCACCAATTGTACTCGCCAAAGGGGGCGTCGGGAAGCCTTGACAAACAAAGGAATTCGTATTCTTTTCGACGGTCAATTCATTAAGAGAACATTCGAAGAAAATGCAAGATGAATCCAATATAAATGTACTATTAAGTTAAGATATAGTTAGGGATGTGCAACACTAGGAAAGCAACATCTCGAAAATTTTGAGATAAAATCAATCAGATAATGGAACTCTCCTCAACAGTCGAGGTCGAGGTACATATCCCCCTATCCAATAATATAAGTTAAAGTTAGAGATATACTACCATATTAAGTAATCACATGTGTGTTAAATCGTTCAAAATGTATTTTACTGATTAGTACTAAATAATTTTAATCTTCTCGTTCGTTTTGTTTTATTTTCATTTCGGTTTTGTTTTCTTTTGTATCATTTACCACTTTCAATGAATTTTTGTTTGCAGTCTTAAAAATTTGTCTAAACAATGAATTTTCATGGTTTCTTTTGTTTCTCTTTTTTAATCATAATAAATTTCATTCGCTAATTTTCTTTGTTTTTTTTTTTGTTGTGAAAATTGTATTTTCTAGAAATGTTATGTTAAAATAAGGAATGCCACAAATACTCGTTACTCTTTACTCGTTACTAGGACTAGTTAGCATTATTATAATTATCATTACTTTCTGCTAGATAAATTGCAATTGATGTACCAAATTCATAAACAACTGACGCGTTGACAACAATCAGATTTTAAAATTCAACATCGCTCCTTCCACTTCATTCTCCTTCTCCGTCTCTACTTCGTTTGTTTTCTTCGATCCCGAACTGGATCTCGTTTTGTTTTTGGGTATTGAAAAATATATATGGAAAAATTGTACACTGATATTGAGGTATTGGAAAAAATCGGCGTATATGATTTGTATATATACTATATAGTATATTTATGTATATGTATATACAGGCATTTTATAATAAGGTAATTTGATATATATATATACTATATATGCTATATATATAACTTTCGAGATGCAAAAAATGGCTTGCGCTTGGTGCTGTTAGTGGGGAAGATTCACATTTAAAAATTGTTGTTACTGTTGTTGTTTACGATCTGATTCCGACTTGGATTCCATATTCGTATCTTGTTCGTCTTGTATATAGCAACATAGGATATAACAGGTGCAAATTGTTCTACTACGTACAAATTGTTGTAATATGAAAAGCTTACAAATTATTTCGTTTGGTAATTGCTTGCGGTTTTCTTTCTTTGTTTGTGTTTTCTTTCTGTTTTTATTGTGTTTAGTTACTATATAAAAATACAATATGTATATATATATATTTATTAAAATTCACATTTGTTTTTCTCAGTGTTTTTCTAGCAAAAAAGGCATCGCTATTTTGCTTACTGCGTTCCTAGAAAGTCAAATCTGGAATACTAATTCGTTTTTTTATGTTTACTCTGAAAAATGGCTGAGCAAATTTTCATTAGGGACACTTTTCTATCGAGACACACACTCACACACACACACACACACACACATGCACAGCACAACGAGATTGAATTTGTTAAGCACACAAAGAGTTAAAATCCATAGCGATTATCCACAAAAAAGCTGAGAACAAACAAATCTCGTTTTCTTCTTCAAGCTATATACGCATAGACGTTAAGATCGATTGAAATTAACTACATGCAGACACTCAAAATTACAATTAGGGAAAACTCTTGAAGATTTTCCTTCTTCCCGTGCTGCCGTTAAACTTTAACTTGGTATAAATCGAAATTATTAACTAGCTAGTTATGTTTTGGGAGTTTTCAGAATTTTAATTCAGAGTGCTTTACAACTATCTAATATCAGTTTACGAGCAGCAATTCTATATATCTATGAACTATGAACTTTTATCGAAATGAAGATTCGAACTTTGGAATTGCATTCAATGCAAGCTAGCTGACTCACACACAGTTAGAGAGAAAGGGAGATAGATAGTGAGAGAGAGTGTTACAGAGAGAGAGGGGAAGTAACAGACACACACACACATATACAAAGTCATGCATACACTTTAGACTTAAGAGTGTTTTGGAAATAAGTTCTAATAAATATACAATATACTATATATATAGAAATTGCAAGCACTTTGCTGGTTTCTGTAAATCCTTTTAAAGCTTTTTAGCGCCCAGTTTTAATGGGCCAGTGGCACGCTGCGCTCGTCGCGCCTCCAGTTCTCGCTGTCGCTGCAACTTCTTCTCCTCTCGCTTGCGACGTGCCTCATCCAATTTACTGTTGCCTGCAGAGGGGGAAGCAGATTAGAAGTTAAACATAGATTATACATGATTCTGGTTTATGCAACTCACCCATTCCCGGCTCATCGAAGGGCTCAAACTCTCCATCGGCCCACGAATCGCTATTCCAATTGGCATTGTGCATTGAGTTATTCAAATGCGACGAAGGCGGGCTAATGTTGTTGCAATTGGTCAATGCACCTGGCGTTGTTGGCGATGTGGTGGCACTACTAGACAGATTGGCGAGCTCCTTGGGTCGCAGCGTTGCTGTATGCTGTTGTAGCTGCTGTTGTCGCGATGGTGATGTTGTAACATGTGAGTTGAGTTTTGCCAACGGCTCAATAAGATCATTCAGCTCATGCTGCTGCAGTTGCTGTTGATGCTGATGCGGTCGTAGAGGATACTGTTGCTGCTGACTGGACGATGTTGTTGAGGATATCGATTGTCTTGCTAGCTGCTGTTGTTGCTGCTCCTGCTCAGCCTGCTCTTCTTCCTCGCACTAGAGACATCAAAATGGGAATAAGTTTACATAAAAGAAATGTCTCTTGTCTAGCTTACCGGATCCTCTTCCAGGCTACCCCACTCCTCATTGTCCCAGCCATCACGTACTTCGTTTATCGCATTAGCTGCAACAATTTGTCCATTGTTGGAGCTGGCTGCCAGTGGACTGCTCGGATCCTGGGAGGTCTGTACAATGCAAAGAGTTTAGATCAAGTTTTAAGTTCAAGTTTGACTTTAATTGAACTCACATCCATCTCTCCCCAGTTCTCGTTGTCCCAATCATTGTTGCCATAGTCAGAAGCTGATGCGGAAGTATCGTTACTCTCGTGCTCCAGAGACGTCATCGAAGTCACACTGCTTGTCGTAGTCGAAAGGCTGCTGCTCGAAGGTTGCTCTGTAAGTGCCCAAGACACCTTTAGGTTTATCTCTTTGTTGGACAATTAATTTAGAGACTCACCTAGTGACGCTGGTTTAGACAGATTTCTTCCAGTCAAAGGTGGCCTTGGTCTGGATGAATCACTTTGACTGCGATAGAACTTGGCCGTGACAGCAGTGACAGCCCAGCCAGCCCATGTGGCGGCCGCATTGCCAATTGAAGGCGTGGCCGTATGCACATCCGCTTCTGCAATTTGAGAAAAAGAAGTTTAGACTTCTCTTTTGTGATTAATAATTCCAAAACTTACCCATTGTCTCGCGCAGACTGGGATCCTCGGAGACCTTCTCCAGCTTGCCCAGAAAACCACGTATTGTTTTAAAGGCTGGATCGCGCACTGTCTTCTCTGGGTCAACAGTCAGCGAACACAATGATGGTAAGACACGATTGGCCACCTCGCTAAGCAAGAAGTATTGCTGTGTGGCTGCTAGCGCCAGTACGCCAGCAACTCGTGCCGGCGGAAAGGGATCACGCATGGCACGGATAAAGGCTGAGACAAGTACGCGTTGTCGTACCTGTGGGTGCAAATGCGGCGCAATCTTTCCCAGGCAAACCGTGGTATTGGTGCGAATTCCTCCCTGATCATCGCGCGCCTGCAGACGTGCGAAATGTCGTAGGACCTCCACATTTAGATTATTATAGTTGAGTTTGGGTGCCAAATGGATGATCGATTTGACTGTCTGCTCGCGTATGGTTGCGTTGGTGTCCAGGAAGCCATGCGCCACTTGTGGAAAGATTTGCTCATTGACTACAGGTGGCTGGAGATGTGCAATAAACAGATCCAATTGCTGTAGCAAACGTGATCGTGTAACACGATCAGTGGATGCGAAAAGCTTCACAACGCAGGGGACAATACGTTTCTGGTACTCCAGCTCGTCCAGTAGTTTTCCCAGCTAATTAGGAAAATCAAACAATATTAGTTGAAGCACAAAACATTGATGTAATATTTGATTCACCTTGAACATCGGTGCTAGCACCGCGGAACCGGCATCACCGTATTCATATGCAGTTATCAACTGTGGAAGTATTTTGTGTTTGCACACATTATCCGGAAAATTATCCAGATGCGTTGTGAGGCCACTAAAAAAACGATTCTTCTCCGCTTTATCCTTTATTTGGATTTCCTCCAGGAAGAGCAGCGTGTCGACTAGATCATTTTTAAAGAATCCGCCAGGTTTGCGGCAGCGTGTGATAATATCCGCTGGATTTGGTCGATTGGAAGGTGATGCTCCGACAAGTTCACAGTATAACGACTGTAGTGATTTGGGTATGTGATCAATGTCTTTAAGATTGGAACGTTGCTTAAGCACGCCATTGAATGCCTCCCAAACAAGGCATCCCAGACCCCACATATCCACAGAGCTAGTAGAAGAGCATTTGATGAGATCATTTTAAAAATTTCTTATATCATTTACCATTTGGTGGCTGCCTTTAGTTTACTCGGATCATTCTTCTCGGGAGCGTCGTATACTTCTAGAGTGACTGGTATCTTTCCAGGAGGCATTGGATTACCATCAGCGGCGGCAACATATTCCAAGCTGCCCAGTTTCCATTCTCCCGATGCATTGACAAACACCGACCAGGCTGAGACATTGTTGTGCCGCAAATTGCCATCATTATTGAGAAACGAAAGTGCGCGCTGTAAATAAATGAAGAATTATGAAAGGAATGATAATCAGATGACTCATTTATTGAACCTACCGTGATTTGAAAGATGCCCCACGCCAGATAGAGGCCCTTTTGCAAATTGTCTGTTGCTAGTTTGGTGAAATATGTGCCCAGCGGTTCCACCGACTCGGTCGCAACATAGAGCATCTTATCTGTTTCCAGTGAGTCCAGATATTGCAAAATACTCGGATGACGCAACGTTTTGAGTCGCTTCAACGAGGCCTTTGCCAGTTCACATTTCGTATCGGAACCGCTTCGAATGTCATACACAAATACAGAGACTTCCTCTAGGGTTCCCTTGCGCTTGGCCTTGTGCAGTGTCCATATGGAATAGTTATCGAAGCCAGCAACCGGTTCACCAATGTCATATGGAAAATCTTTGGAGGAGTCGCGCGAGAAGAACGACCACATCATGTGTTTTGCTCGACGGCTCAATATTTTGTTACGTCCAAAGAATCACCAAAAATGCGTCAAACTATATAGAACACAACACGGACACACACACGCACAGACACTTCGCACTGCACGTCTGTTACACACACACGCACACACACACAGCTGTTGCTGTTGACTCTTGTTTAAGGCAGAAGAAGAGAGATGCGCTGGCAAGTGCAAGAGTAGAGGTGAGAGAGAGCGAGAGAGAAAGACATTAACATTAATGCGTATACACCAACACCAGTGCTACATACTTTTCAGCCGTCTGCATTTATCGTATTTCGTATTTATTTACCCGCTGTTATCGTGTTTGATGTTGCACTTAAGATTTATATACATGCGAATTAAAGAACAACGCGCCTGACTGCACTCTTGGACTTATATTTTCCGCACATATGTAGTTACTAAAGTTGCAAAGATGAAGTTTTGATTCTATTCACACATCAGCAACAATTTTCCAACATTCTTTTGGTGATTGGAATTGGAATTGAACGTTGTGAAGCTTAAGACGAAATTAAAGACTAACGTGTTTGAGGATGCACAATGTTACATTATAACTACGGCGTTGTGCTTTATAAATATAAAAATCCTTTATTATTTTTAATCTTTTCCCCGAGTACGTCAGCTTTTGCTTCTTCTTTCTTTTGGTTGCTTAGTGATGACACGCAAACTAGGGCTGCACAATTAAATAGATAAGCAGCTGACTTTGAATATCAATGCACATGAAACTCCATATTTTTGTAGAACATAATGCTTGAAATGAAATGGAATAGGGAAACATAGAATTCAATTGAGATCGCATTTGAAATTGATATTTTCTAATATTTAAAAATAAACAATCTGTCATTCATCATGAACGCCGACATTCCCAATTTGCCGAACTGACATTTGCGAAATGTGGCAAGGCTGCCCTGTGTTATAACATTCGTCTCGCTGCCAACTTCACGCAGGTAAATTTTCGCTGGACGTTCGTAAAATATTGTGCTAATTTCTTGTGTAGGATCTTAGACAGCTCACAGGATGATGATGCAACGTACTGCGCTTTTATTGCCCATGGCTGTTGAAGCCACTGTTATGGCCCAACAGCAACGTGGCATGGCTACATTGAAGGCAATCTCCATTCGCCTCAAATCCGTGAAGAACATTCAGAAAATTACGCAATCAATGAAGATGGTGTCCGCGGCAAAATACGCCCGTGCCGAGCGTGATCTGAAGGCAGCTCGTCCCTACGGAGTGGGTGCACAGCAATTCTTCGAGAAAACCGAAATCGAAGCCGACGGTGCAGCTGAGCCCAAGAAGCTTCTCATCGCCGTGACTTCCGATCGTGGTCTCTGCGGTGCCGTTCACACCGGCGTTGCACGTCAAATCCGTGGTGAGCTGCAAAAGGACGATAGCAACACCAAGATTTTCTGCGTTGGCGACAAGTCTCGCTCAATCCTGGCCCGTGTTTACGGCAAGAACATCATCTGTGTCGCCAACGAAGTAGGTCGTCTGCCGCCTACCTTCTTGGATGCATCCAAGATTGCGCACGAAGTCTTGACCTCTGGTTACGAATACACCGAGGGCAAAATCTACTATAATAGGTTCAAGTCTGTGGTGTCGTACCAGGTCACCTCACTGCCCATCTACAGTGGCCCTACCGTGGAGAAGTCGGAAAAGCTATCCATCTACGACTCCATCGACAGCGATGTCGTCAAGAGCTATCTGGAGTTCTCTCTGGCTTCGCTCATCTTCTTCACCATGAAGGAGGGAGCTTGCTCTGAGCAATCTTCCCGTATGACTGCCATGGACAACGCTTCGAAGAACGCCGGTGAAATGATTGAGAAGCTTACCCTCACCTTCAACCGTACCCGACAGGCTGTCATTACTCGCGAGCTGATTGAAATCATCTCTGGTGCCGCTGCCCTGACATAAGGTGTGTTATGTACTATGGACACTACACTCCAAGTTCGAGCCGCAGCTTCAACTCCAACGATTTCATCAAATCCAATAACCAATACTATTACGATTCGAAACCGCCAGAGCTGCGAATTAAATCATTTAAAAACTTATAATTATCTGAGATATCCCCAGAATAAATAGCGTGGAACGAACGAAAAACATTTTAGCTAAGTGGGTGTTTTACCTTAAATCCGTGTTTGAGTCATGCTCTTAACCCTCTGCTTCTTCATGCTTGACTTAACAGCCAAAATTATGCTAGTTCCCGAGTTTTATAGTGTTCCCTGGTGATAAAATAATATATCGTATATTCGCTTGGCCTCCCCATCTATGTTATCTAATCAGAAAATGGTTGCATATGCAGAAAGTGATATTGATTTGGAACAGTTTATAAATGTATTTCAGTAAAAATCAATTCACAATATTATGAAAACGTTTGGCTTACAAACTATGGAATCGTTGCAGATACTAGGAGCTGCCTACTGGCTATTTTGAAACTCTGTGATACTAGCACATATTCTGCAAGACATTCAGAACGTAAGCACCGATATCTTCATCCTGATTGGTCCATGTGATCAGTAATGTCTTCTGTTTGGGATCCTTTTCATCCTCTTCTACATTGACCTCAACGCTTTCAATAGCTATGGTGCCATTCTCCTGTAAAATCACTGTCCAGCCGGTTAGCTTTTCTTCTAACAACAGCTTCAGTTTCTCAATAGTGCGTAACTTTGGTCCCGGATCATCCATTTTTACTTTTGAGGTGAAGCGCATCACGTGCCTATTGATGCCGATCTCCTTTAGGGCATCCGTCAGATTTTGAAGCATTATTCTATTATCCTTCATTACGAGGACGCCATGAATGAGCCGGCGTCGCTTTGGATCTGGAGGTTGTGCATTATAGGCGCGTGCCTCAGCCTTAAGCAGGGATATTGATGCATCCACGGGTATCTTCACAGGCGTGGATATTACACATGTCTCACCATTGGCTGGCATATATGTTTCCAGATTGAATTCATCGCGGATTTTGGCGCGCAAGAACTTCATTTTCTCTGCTTCACCATGAACGAGCATTACGTTCTTAGGTTCACAGTTCTGGATAAGCTGCATAATGCCTGAAAGTGAAATTCACTGGTTAAATATTTCATCTTGATAGATCTTATTCTTGCTTACCTTTGGCATCTGCATGGGCTGAGAAGCTCATGTATTCTACAGCCATTTTAACCTCGACCACCTGTCGATTCTCGAATTCGACTTTTTTGGCACCGCCAAGAATCTTGTTACCCACAGTGCCCTGTACACAGTAGCCCGGCATGATGACCATATTGTTCTCATTAGGTGCCCACTTCTTGAAGATCTGTAGAGAAAGGCCGGCATGCAACATACCAGGCGTCGCGAATACAACCATTGCACCTGGGTTATCTATATATGCCTTATCGAATGGTTTGATGTGCTTGAAGTCGAACATGTTGCGATGGACAAACGTCTTGCGTATCTTTTGATTTGTCCAAGTAATGAACATTTTGTAGTATGTGTTTGCTTTCTCGGTGAGGCCAAGTGCAAAGTAAATGGGATACTTGAGGTTCATACGCTCCCAATAGGTCTCTAGGAGTATACAGAGCTCTTGTGCGCGGCCAAGAGCAAAGACGGGTATGAGAACTTTTCCACCCTTTGCCACACATTCGTGAACTTTTTTTAGGAAATCGCGTTCGCGACATCGCTTTGAATCTCGTATTGTCGTTGCGTATGTGCTCTCTGAGATAAGCAGGTCCGGACGGCACTTATCTATCCAGGCAGCACCCAAATGCCGATCTGGCGTCATGTTGTAATCACCGGTGTAGACAACACTTTGTGAACCAACCTTGATCCAAAACATCGCAGCACCCAGAACGTGACCGGCATAGTAAGCCTTAATCTCTAGATCCGTGTCCACCATCATACTCTGATGCAATGTCACGGGTATTACTTTCTTCATGCAATCTTTGATCATTTGTGTGGTGAAGAAATTCGATTCGCCCTTTCGTTCAACAGCCACTTTACGCATATCCTCGAGCAGAATGGGTGCTATCGCCTTAGTTGGATGAGTCATGTAGATCGGGCCAGTATAGCCTACAATCTCAGACATATACGGTAAGGCGCCGCAATGGTCTAAACGTATTTTGAAATGTCATTATCTGATGAAATAGTTGCGATTGATAATAACTTACCCAGATGAAAGTGGGATATGATCACACAATCAATATGACTCGTGATAGGTCCTTCTGGCACAATGTAGGAGAAATCCGGAAAGCGTCTTTCATCATTGTAACCCATATGCATACCGCAGTCGAGCATTATGTTTTTACCGCCCATCGAAAGCAGAAGACAGCTACGGCCCACATCCTGGCCGGCACCCAATGGTGTTATTTTGATGTCCGGCATTTCGGTTTATAATTCTTTAACAATTTTAATTGAGCAAGAACTTTGTGAATGCCTCCAGCCATCTGTCTTTGATAACACAGAGTTACCAATTATGTATTATCGATATTTTGTGTTTTCATCCAATTTCTGTTAGGGAGGAGCTGTTGTGTTAAATGAGGAGCAATTCCGTCGAATTCAACGTATTTTATTTATTGATTATGCTTCTTTCGTAGAATATTCTTCAAATATTCGTTTACAAATGCTGAACAGTCTTGGACTAAAGTAAATATATAATATTAAAAATATAAAATTATAATATTTACCAGATCGTCCACTGTTAATTAACATTTGAGCTCGTACATTGGTAATGTTATTGTTTTCAACGAAGGGCATGAGAAAAACAGAACTTCGCGATTAGAAAAAATATTATAAAATGCCTGATTCGCTGGAGGAGTCAGACCCTTCGACAATATCGCTTAGGATATGTCTAGAAGGCCATGCCAATGCTTTGGCACTCAACAAGGATCACAATCAAATTGCAGTAGCCGGACGCAGTCGTAAGGACACAATCGCCCCAGCGTGGGTTAATAATTCAGTCTACTTATAATGTACCCATTCAGTTCTCAAGGTATACTCTATTGACAACGATGGCTTCACAGAAATATGTAATATGCGTGGTGGAAAAAATCAAAATCTTAGCTATTCCTCCAATGATGTAGCGTGGAGCACATTGGACAGCAACATTTTGGCCACGGCTGCAACCAACGGTGTCGTCTCTGTTTGGGATCTGTCAAAGTTTGGTCGACAAAAGCAGCTGTTGGTCTATAATGAGCACGAGCGCACAGCACACACAGTAACATTTCATAGTAGTGAACCCAATATCCTTATATCAGGCTCACAGGATGGCACAATTAAGTGCTTTGATATTCGATCCGACAAATCGGTCAATACATATTTTAGTAACTCGGAGTCTGTGCGCGACCTCAAATTTTCACCACACTCACAGAATGTATTCTCGGCGGTATCCGAGAACGGAACTGTTCAGTTGTGGGACTTACGAAAGTGGGATAAGTGCATGGTGCAGTTCACGGCACACAGTGGGCCCATCTACACATGTGATTGGCATCCTACACGGAATTGGCTGGCCACCGGCAGCCGTGACAAGCAGATTAAGGTGTGGAACATGGACGGACGTGCTAGTTTGGAGTACACCATACACACCATAGCTGTTGTGGGTCGCGTCAAGTGGAGGCCAGAGCGCACGTATGAACACTAAGTATATTACAAAATATATATCATATGATAATCAATTTTTATTCTTACAGTTATCACATTGCCAGCTGTGCTCTCGTGGTAGACTACAGTGTCCATGTGTGGGACATCCGTCGTCCCTATATACCCTTCGCCTCATTCAATGAGCATACAAATGTTACCACTGGCATTGCGTGGCAGGGTAGTGATTCGCATTGCTTGCTCTCCACAAGCAAGGATTCGAGCATTTATAAGCACGCTTTCAAGGATGCCACGCGGCCCGCATTGAAGGCTAATGCACAAGGCGCCAGCTTGGGCCGAAATGGCGACATATCTTTTACCAATAAAATCAAGGAGTATACTTCGAAATCAAGTGGTGCTTCCAATACCAAATCCAGTAACTTTATGTAAGTGAAGTCCCTAACTAATCCCTTGTGTGCTCTATAAGCCACTTGCTCAACTCCTTCTTTCCCTTTTGATCCTTTAGAAGTCGCCGTAAGTCCAACGTGCCCGGAATTATGCAATTCCATCTGGACCACTCCAAGATGTATATGTTTATGCTCAAAAATGTGGTAAACCAAGAAATATCAAAGATTTCTTCGGCAACGATATTAATTTGATTTCTGCACAGCAAACAGAATCCGGAGTTGGCTTGCCCGCTCACGATATCACCACGGAGCTGCGGGTGCACGAGTGCTTCATTGGTTGCGCACGGGAGCTGCTGTTAAGCGGCAAGAAACTGTCCGAGCTGTGCGAGCACAATGCGGATGTGTCCAAGAAATATGGCAAGCATAATGTAAGCATCATTTAATATATTCCTTGAGTAAATTTCATTAACTTAGAGTACCCTTTAGGCCACCACTTTGTGGAACTTCGTCAAGCTTTTTTATGGCAGCAATCACTTTGAGCCACCATTCGAGCATCGCTCATCGTTTTCCAATCAAAAGAATCCGATGAGTTCGCGTCGGGCCACACAAGTTGCCAGTGATTGGGCGCCACACGAAATGGGACAAGATATGAATGGAAACAGTCAAGAGCAACCGCATGAGACTGCCAATGCAAGTGATGACAGTGACGAGCTGGGCGGAAGTAGCAAGCAGCAACCACCTCCAACCAGTTCAGTGATTCTCTCTGAAACGCAAATCATTAGTGAGATTACGTTCGACAACTTTGAACTGTTGCGCAATGGTTTCATATACGTCGGCCCTGCTGATTTAACTAAAGCGATGGCTTTCCCAGACACTGCGCTACATCACGATGTGCAAGCGGCGCGTCCACAGTTGGACTTGAAGGCATCCGATCACGAAAAGTCACCGGTGAGTTGAGGTTTGCTTCGCAATTTGAACATACTGATTTCATTAATTCTTTCCTTAGCCACCACATGTACCCAGCATTCTTAAAGTAAGCCATGTACCCCCGATACCCATGTGGGAGCCACATCAATTTGTTGCGGATGCGCTGATGCTGCAGAACGATGTGGGCGATGTGCAGACTGCCTTAATAGTGCTCATTGTCATTGGCGAGGCGCGCAAGCTGCTGCCCATTGATGATGCTATAATTGTAAGTAGATCCTTTAGCTCCTTTTAGCCCCTGCTTATGGCTTGTATCTTTCTCCATAGGAGCATTGGTTCCACACCTACATAGATCAGTTGCATCGGTACGAGCTGTGGAATGAGGCCTGTGAGGTGATCAATCGTGCCTGGGTGCGTTCTGTGCGCCAATTAAATCAACAGTCAACCATCATGCACACGAATTGCGGCGAGTGCGGTCGTCCACTTGGCGGCAATGTAGGTTGGTACTGCGACAAGTGCAAGTCCATGCAGTCGGCCAAGTGCTGTGTCTGTGGCTTGATTGTGCGAGGGCTATACGCATGGTGCCAGGGCTGTTCCCACGGCGGACACATTGAACACATGCAGCAATATTTCTCCAAGCACTCGAAATGCCCCAAGTGTGGACACTTATGCGCGTATTCGTGACACTCGGAGGATCCTTTTGCCTAAATAGGCAACTCTATATGAATGAAAAGCCAAGCTTATGAAAGCCTCTGTACATAAAGAAACAGTTCTAGACTCTAAGTTAAGAAATAATCGTTTATGTATATTTATTTGTCGAAAGTTAATGCTACTACTTGATGAACGTGCTCTTGAAGGGCAGAATAACAACCACCTTGAAGCGTGTCACAGTTCAGTAGCAGAAAGGAGAGAAAAAATTATAAAATTGAGAGTTCTGTAAGAATTAAAAGTAGAACACACAACCGTAACGGTTGCCTTAGCAGTATAACTAACTAATTGTATGTCCTTATGGTCTCTTGTGGCCACAAAGACACCACCGCCTGCCAGCGCTGTCCGAAAATCCATGCGAGAAGCGCAATGAAGATTCATTTATCCAAGTTTTATACTCGTTTTCCGGTCAATGCACAAAATGAATCAAACGTGTTCGATTTATTTGATGCTTTGTTTTTAACATTGCGCCTCGCGCAGCTTGAAGCTTTAGTATCATTGGTGATAATGGTGATCTAAAGCTTGGATTTTGGAGTAGCGTTGGCGGCTAATTGTCAAGAGGCAAAATCAAGGCTCACAGTTTGACAAGCGTCGCCGGAATTCATTGCGGCGTTAGATGAGGTAAGATTTCTCTTTAATGCCGACGGGTCTTCATCATAACGTATTGTCATGGAATTGGAGTTGCCGGGTATCAGAACATAACCCAAAGTCTCGTAAAACTTGATGAGTTTGTCCTTGCAGTCTAGCGACATCTTATAACAGCCCAACTGCTCTGCGAGCAGGGAGACAGTGACCACAATGCTGTGGAGAAGTAAATGAGGTTGAGTGCATAAGATCTTAACACTTTCAATTAGTCTAAGCTTACAGTTTTCCCAGCTGCTTGCCACGGTAGGTGTCATTGACCACCACATCCTCCAGGCGTCCACGCTGCAAAGTGAATGAGTATAAGAATATTACTTTATATTGCAACTTTCGGAGAACTTTCTTAACTAACCACAGCACAATTGTGTATAAACTTGCGTTCAATGATCAGTGACGCGGCGCCAATGATCTCACCCTTGCGTGTGTCCTCAATGACTGTGACATAGTAATCCCCGCTAGCTTTCATCTGTGAGAAACGGGCTGTAAACAGATCCTCGTGAGATATACAATGGCAGTGTGCAACGGCGCTACTTACTGAGAAATTGAGTGCGTGTCACGTTGCCGACATGCGTTAGCTGCGACAACAACTGCAGGAAGCCACGATCATAGTCGGTGTCCTTCAGGGGACGCACCTTCATCCATGGCTCGCCAGGATTGGCTGCAGATATGAATGGTTGGAATTTGGCTGGACTGCGATGAAAGTCCAGCTGCAGCAGCACTTTTGGATCGTACAGATACGTCTCCTGCTGCAATTAGTTAATATTATATACATAGTTATCATATATTTACATAGTATTGAATATTACTGATTCTACCGTATATTGCACCATTTTCAATGCTACGTCAGCAAGTGACGTTGATGGAGGCACAAAGAGAACTGGTCAACGGCGACAGCTCGAAAATAGAAGTTACTGCTGGGAACAGTTTCTGGTGGTTATGGCCAACTGGTTTCATGCAGCGCCGCGTATCACTTTCGACAGACGTCAGGGCGCAGACTGGTTTGTCTTTTGCGCATAATAATTAAACGTCAGCGCAAACCGGTAAAATGTGTAAATAAATATGTACGCATACACACACATCCACTAGCATACTTGGCCAAGCCACACTTGAAGTCTTTATTGATTTTGTGAGCAGGATTATGTTTGCAGCCGACTCAAGGTCACAGCCGGTATATGCAATGAACTGCTTAGTTGTTGCCGCATGGCCACGTTGTAAATGCTCTGTTGGCATTCCATTTTGAAACGAATTCCAAAAATAGATAACTAGTACTCACCATTGTTTTTTTATCTAATATTTGTGTGTGATAATAATAACAAATAATGTACAACACCCACGCGCAGCAAATGCGGAAGTTTTTACGCTGTTCTATCGGCAACTTTCAAGAGCAACAGTTAGTGCAAGACTGAAACATAAGGTGAAATCAGCTGAGCGCCAGAGAGCGGGAGAGAGAATGAGAGACACGAGCGGCTTCGGGCTCGTGCGTTTCTAATTGGCATTGTTTGTAAATACCTTTCAAGACAAACAAAACGGCAGACAACAAACACAATGTATGTGTGTAGAGACGAACTGCGCAATATAGACCGCTTCCCTTAATCGTTAACCACTACATGTGTGTGTGTTGGTGCATACAGCATTTGCATTGCAGATGTATGTATGTATTTGCTTGCAATATCTCTTACACCGTTTAAGAGAAGTTCGAGTGCAACATCATTCTCTTACACTCAGTATCTGTTGATTTTCACTGAGGCAAACAGCTCATGCCAAAGACAGAAGAGAGTGAACATGAGAGAGCTCAAATAATATAGAGAGGGTTAAACAAAAGTGCTATGCATTTATTTTGATGCGCACAAATTTAGTTAAGAATTAAAAAACATTTTTTGTTACGTTGCTACAATATACTTGGGTGTTTTGTACATTTCGTAGGCGAATTCCTCACGATGACTGGGATCATATTCCAGGCCAACATAGTCGATTTCCAAGCTGAACGGACCGTCCATACCCTTCTTGGCTGCGACAGAGAAGCCGAAGTGTGTAATACAATTCAGTGGAACCGGAGCCTGTCGATCCTGAACGCGTCCCTTTGAAGATAGAAAGAACTTGGAGAAGGGTATTTTGGCTATTTGCCAGTGTGGTCCGCCACGGGTATAGAGCACAAAGTGGAAGATATCATTCCACATGAGATCAAAGTAACCCTCTGTGTGCAAGTTGATCAAATAGTTTCGTCCGTCCCCACGTACCTTCATAATAAGCATATTATATTGTGTCCAATCGTAGTGGGATTCACGTTTAAACGATTTCTGCGAAAAACTATATGTTATTTATATTATAAGTGTATTATTAAGGAATTTGTACTGACCCGCACTCGCTTAGTGCGTATGTTGGCGTAGCCCGTGCGCTTAATTATACCGTCTTTAGTGTGCTGCGAGTTCACCTCACCGTGGAAGAGTCCGGCACCTGAGGCACTTAATTCGAGTGTGGCATTACTTTTACCCTCGCCGTGATCTGCATCGGTCGTGACTGTCCATTTATCGAGTACGTCGGGCTCCTTGAAATCAAAGACAATATCGGTTTCTCCGGGTCGAAATACCAATATAGGATCGCTTTCCAATTTCTCTTTGACCTCTTGCCGCCAAAGCTTAATCTCATCTTTCAGTTCTCGCAATCCATCTATGATAAGTTGTTTTTTAGATGGTTCCGGGAGCTTTGTTTTATACCCAGATTTCTTTTCGCGCTCCCAGAAGGTGCTGCGCACAGATGTAGTGTGCACCTGCAGTGTCGGCAACCAGCATTGTAAACGTGGTGTTTGTCTAAGAAGACAGTGCATCTTCACATATTTTTAATTAATACACAATTAAATTCTATTTAATTTCTTATTTCTAACAATAATAAAACAAACTACGATTCGCCGACAGCAGCAACGTAACACGCATCAGCTGTGAATTCGAGCATTCACAGCGAAACGTAAACATACAGCAGTTGCAATGTTTATCTTTGCCAAAAGTATCGATATTTTGTATTTGTGACAAGAATGACTGCTGGAGTTGTTGTTTTACTTTTACGACCAACAAAAGTGCAAAGTTCTCTGCAGTGTTAAAACAGAATTACAATATGAAGTTACAAGACATCGACAAATGTGCACCCACTAGTGACTGGAATGTACTTTACTGGGTACTTGGCAGCATTCTTATGCCTGTTGCATTGCCACTGGCTGCCATCAATGTTTGGCAACGTTTTCGCGCTCAAAGATACCGTAATCAGTTACCCGGCAAGGTGATTAATACTGATGATTCCTTGTAAATCGAACTTTGTCAAATGAAAAACTTTTTTTAGGTTGTGCTTATTACGGGTGCCAGCTCGGGTCTAGGTGAATCCCTTGCTCATGTTTTCTATCGAGCTGGCTGTAAGGTAATCCTGGCTGCGCGTCGTGTCCAGGAGTTGGAGCGTGTGAAGAAGGATCTACTGGCCTTGGACGTGGTAAGATTATATACTTATAATGCACTTAGCTTGCTAATGTTAACCTTGTTTGTAGCAACCCGCTTATCCACCAACTGTGCTGCCCTTGGATCTTGCTGAGCTTAATTCCATTCCTGATTTTGCATCGCGCGTGCTGGCTGTTTACAACCAAGTAGATATACTAGTTAACAATGGCGGAATAAGCGTGCGAGCTGATGTAATGTCCACTGCTGTTGACGTTGAACTCAAAGTAATGGTGGTCAACTACTTTGGATCGGTGGCGTTGACAAAGGGTAAGCATAGGCATTAACTTATTACAATACTATGTATTCATGTCCACTCTTTATTTAGCTCTACTGCCTTCAATGATAAAACGCGGGGTTGGCCACATTTGCTTTGTTAGCTCGGTGCAAGGAAAGTTCGCCATCCCTCAGCGTGCTGCATACTCCGCCTCGAAGCACGCTCTGCAGGCATTTGCCGATTCTCTGCGAGCTGAGGTGGCCAGCAAGAAGATCAACGTCTCTTGTGTCAGTCCGGGATACATACGCACACAGCTCTCCATGAATGCTCTTACTGGCACCGGCAGCAACTATGGCAGTCAGTATATTCGAACTTACAGTCCTGAATCTTAGTAATATCTTCCCTTATTTCCAGAAATGGATGAGACAACTGCAAAGGGAATGTCACCCGATAAGTTGGCAGAGCGTATTCTACAATGCATTCTGCGTAACGAGCCCGATATTATTGTTAGTGATCTTCAGGCTAAGATCGCGTATTACCTACGTCACTTATTACCTTCGGTTTACTTTTGGATTATGGCAAAGCGTGCAGCAAAATTGGAGAGGGCCGAGAAAAAATCATCTTAATTAGTTAGATTTATTCTTTTCTTTTATTTGTAGTTTTGTTTTTATTTGTTACTTGAATTTTGCTTTAAATGAAATAAAATTATAATAAAAACTTGCAACGTGTATGTGCAGTGTATGTTAAAAATTAGTTACATAATTCGAATAATCATTTAATGATAGTATTAATAAATAAAATAATTACTGTAATCATACCGTTATTAAGTTAAGATACAACATACAATTGTCACACATTTCCTGTTCGCAAAATAGTTCTTAAAAATTATATTAAATGTATTTATTTGTTCTACTTTTCGGCTTTCCACTCCACTTGCTCCGTATTAATTGACGACGAAATACTTCATACTCGATAGGGTTCTTTGACAACATTCATGGTAAAACTGGTGTTTATTAACTAGGGGAACGGATCTCTGCGAGTTTTTGGGATTCTTCATCTTAAATTGCATTTCAATTTGTTTAGCTAAATTAATATAAAACCATGTTGAATTATTCAGGTGAAGTGAGTGCAAAACCTTGATGAGAATACACAAAGAATAATATTACAATTGAGGTACATACAAAGAGTTCAAAATCTGTTTCCTTTTTCAGATTTATGACTAAATTATTTCATATATATTTAGTTTAAAATCAATTACATTCTTATGTACAATACACAAATTGTTAATTTCGCGTTAAATAGTCTTTTTCTTCCACGCCCAAAATACGTCTTTAATCGTCAGCTTAGATGATATCCCTTTTGCATTTATCATATGTATATACAGTTCATAAACATTAGAAATTTCAATGTTTATTATCTTTTTTTTGCTTTTTGGTAACTTTAGTGATTTTTTGCCGATACTTGACTTCATAAAAGAATCCTCGTCTTGTATAGTTGCATATTTAAATAGTTTTAATAGGATTTAGATTTCTGTTGTTCTTTTGCTTTTCGTTTTTAAAATGAACTTAAAACTAAAATTCGATATTCTTTTTTGTTTTGTTTTTTTTTTTTCAATAAGCATTTAAAGCGATTGTCGCGTACTTTTTTTTGTTTTTTATTCGTTTCATAACTTGCCTACGATCTGTTAACATTAACTCTGTCTGTTGTTGTGTATTTTGTTTCTGTTTCGGGTCGGCGATTTGCTGAGCTGAGCAAATCTTATCTATATATATTAATGTGTTGTACATTCCAAAAAAATATACTCAAATGCTCGTTAAATTGCACACCCCGTGTAAGTTTTGTCCACCCCATTCCGTACAAATGCAAAAACATATCCCAGAACTATACGCAATCATCTTAAAGGCCAATCGATGTTTAACATAAGGAGATTCTAACCTTACACTACGATCTGTTAGTTAATTAGAGTGTGAGTTGGATACGCACTACATGACTATTTGTATATCGTAATATGAATATCGTAAGGTGTTTTCTGCTGCTTCTTCATTGCTCTAATTTGTTATTGCATTATAAAAACTATTTGTAATTCCAATTCGATTTCATATTTTTATATACACTACTACTAAGAACGGCGTAGGCAATTGTGTGTGTGTGTGGGGAAGTTAATGGTCGTGATTTTTGGGGATTCTGGCGGCTGCTAATTTGTATCATATTTGTGTGTATAATATATTCTATTTGATTCTGATGCGCGACTACTATAAACTATATTCGATGCACTTTACTTTTGATTTATTGACATTTATCGTTGGTTATATTTGTTACTAAGTATGTAATTTGCAACTTTCCCCGGGCTTTGTTCCGACCCGTTCTCGACTAATCTTGATTCTTAATATCATTTTTGATCTTCTTGGAATACATTAACAGTATGTATATCTCATAAGTGTTTTAAATTTGTTTCATTCCTTACTAAAATAGCACCTTGTATTGTTGTTGTTCTGTGTGGCAAAGTTTACAGATGATAATAAAATGGTCGTTGTTCGAAGCATTAGGAAAGTTATTAGATACATATAGAAACAACGTAATACTGAGTAGGAAAATATAAATATAGCTGCCAAATAATTGGCCAATAAAAAGATATAACAACAGTTACGTAGTAGTTTTGTGTAGAGTGTTCGAATTTCGATGGGTTGTACTTCAGCGCTATTTAAGGTTTATGTTAGAAAAATAGTATTGTTTGTAATCCTCTAATCGACTCCTTAATGGAATCATAAACTTTATAAATCAATTGAAATTGGATTAGTACAACACGAGCGCATTTCGAAAACTCAACACTATTGATATAGGGGTAAACAAAGATACAGTTACAAGTTAAAGTTACAGATCACGAATACAATACAACAGTTATGTAAGTAGTAAAAGGTACGACGTGCGGTGAGTGCGACTGGCTTCGGCAAGTGGCGGAGGTGGTGCAGGCGTGGGTGAGTTGAAGTCATAAGCATCTGGTTTGTTATATATATGATATTGTGGTCGTTTTGTTTGTTATGGGTGGGTGATTGGGTTTGTGGTTGTGTTTTGGGATATATTAAGGGGCGTGGCATTCACAATTTCAGCAGACGCGGCAAGTTTAAGGCAGTGTAAAGTACATACATATATATTATGTACATATATATATACAAATCTAAATTTATATATATGTATATACGCGTGTGTAAACCTATGCGACAATTTGTATAACTAACTTTAGGACTTATCACTTTCACTTGGTTGGTTATAAATGAAAAACAGGAGGAGGAGAAGGAGTAGGAAGCGGAATGCATGAGCTGCTCTTAGCTAACCAGATTCTCAATGTCTGAGACAACAACCTCCAGATCCGAAGGCAACTCATTGCTGTTGCTCTCCAATGCTGGCGATGCTGTCGTCGTTGCTGCCGAAGTGCGCGTCCGGAAATTGTTGAGACTACGGCGTATGGGCTGCACAAACTGGCGCTGATTGGCCATGGCGCTGACAGAAGCAGATTGCTGCAATGCTCCCGCGCCTGACGTGGAGAGACTCGAAGCTGTTGTCGTTGTGCTGCTCGAGGATTGACGTGAAAAGCTTGGCGGCGCTGCACTTGTTGTTGCAACAGCTGCCGCTGCTGCTGAGGATGAGCTGCTGCTCTGTCCGCCATTGAGACTGGCGCGTGGAATATTACTGAAGCTATTGCGCGTATTGCGCGTCGGCGGCACCGGAGCGCCATGTGACAGCGAGTTGGAGACGCTGCTATTTCTGCGCAGATTCGAATTCGATGTGGATCGACGCTGTGGTGGAGGCGCTGGTGCAGCTGATGTGGGCGGATCTTTGCCATTCTTGGCAGCGGCACTGGCTGCTTTCAAATTGAGGCTACTGCGCTTCTTTGACTTTGCCATGCCTTGACTCAGGTTAATTAGGTTTTGCGTGCTGCCAAAGTTGCGTGTTAAGTTAATGGAACCGCCTCCGCTGCCGCCTCCTGTTGCCTGCGACTCTGCCTTGCTCACTTTGCTGCTGCTGCGACGCGGTGCAACGGCAAAGGGATTATGCGTGGACAGAGAGTTGGAGCGACGATATGAGCTGCGCTGCGTTACAGAAACAGCAGCAGGATCCACTGATGTGCGCGATGAACTATGCGAGATTTTGGCTTTGGAGCTGCCAGCCGCATCGTGGCTTGTTCCAGGCAGTTCCACATTCTCATAGCAGGGCTCGGTGCTGTTGCTGGTGCGCGTGGGCGGCTTCAGTGTCTCATAGTTTGGCTCATTGAGTGTGAGAATTTGATTATCATCCTCTGCTTCGTTGCACATCAGCAGCGCAGTTCGCTTAGTACGCTCGCTGCCCCCTTGGCCTTTGTTGTTGGATGTGGTCGCCACCGCCGCCGCAGCTGCCAGCGCTGCCTGGCCACTGGAGCGTGCCGTGCTCTTTTGTGTACGCTTGGGACGAGCGCCAGCGCTTACGCCCACAACATGCGTCTTCACCTTGGGCTTCTTACTAAGCCGCAGCGAAAACTTGAACGGCGGCTTGTAGACCACCTGCAGTTTGACCTTCTCATTGGACAAATTGCCCATGGACTTGGTCTTCTGGGGTGTCTTCTGCACCAGACGTTCCGGTGTTGACTGCGATTTGCTCATCACATTTCGCACCCGCGAGCTATGCTCAATGTGCGACAGCGGCTGTGCCACAATGGGCGACTCCAGCAGCCATTTTTGTACTTTGCCGAATGTGTTGTTGGCAGTGGCAGATAAGGTAGAGGCATCATCGATTCCGGTTGCATTGTTGTTGCGATGCGAATAATCAATGGTCTCCTTGATGTGTTTTCCAAGCTTCTTGTTCGCCTTCTTTGCTTGCTCCTCTTCAGTGTGACTCGATTTCAGCTTCTTTTTGGCTAAAGCATGCGTTCTAGACGATTTTGTCTTTGGTTCCGCATTGCCACCGGTTTTGCTTACTCCATTCGCACGCCCTCCGGCTGCTGTTATTCCTGTCGCCGCTGCTGTACCTAAACTGGCTCCCGATTTCTTACTGCGCTCACCTCGTACCTTCTTCTTGAATGGAACTTTAGTACGCACTGCCGTGTGCACTATGACGCCGTTGTTGTTCTCCGGTAGACGCACTGTCTCCGTGGTGGCGCTGTGTATGATCGTCACGGACTTGAGCTTCAGATTCGAACGCTTCGCCAGCAGCTTTGTGCTCAGGATCTGCAAGAGGAGTTTTAATCAGTTAGAGATCCATTCATACTAGAGATAAAGATTGGAATTATAAGATGGTTGCATGAGTTCAAGCATAGACTAAGTTACAGTTAGCCTAAAACGATTGTTGATGTACAACGGTCTACTGGGTTCAGTTTGGGGTTCATTGCTGAGCTCACCCTCCTCACCCGAGGCCTGTGCATTGGCCTCTAACTGATCTCTCAGCATGTTCGTGACCACACGCATTATCTTTTCACACACAAAAACTTAAGTAAATTAGATTCGAATGGTTGTCACAACTAAGTACAATGGTCACCAATTACTCGTAACAAGAATTATTTGGTGACAACTGCCTAGATGTAACTGCAAAATGTACTCCACTTTACTTACAAGCAACAAAAAGACTCCAATTGCTGCCAAGGCCACAGTGTACCAATGTTGTTGCATCCACTTCTTGAAGCTGGCTATGCTCTCCTCGGACAACAACAGTTTACGAAGTGTGGCCAACGGGCCAGAAGGATCAACCTCACGGCACTTTTGAAACACGTCGCAGTAACTTCAAATGGAAAAAGAGTTACTCAGATAAATAAAGCGTAATATTCAATACTACATACCCATTGTAATCATTGCACGGTGTGCCCGGCTTTGAGTACATGTCTGGTACATCGAAGGGAGCCTCGTTCCACTCAAATGAACTGCGGCACGGATTCTCCTCACCAGGCAGCTTGCAGCACAGTTCGCACGACTTGATGCGATCATCCTGTGGTCCCGGTATGCACTGGCACGACTCCAGGCCGTAGGCCAAGCATATGCTGCCTGTGCAGTCGCCCATGTAGCACACGAACTCCTTATTGCAAATTGTCTTGTTTGGCTTATTAACCGATGGTGGACACTGTGGCACGCGGCCATCGCAGAAGGAGGGATCCCGACAGCCATTGTCGTCACGACACTTATCACCGAACTTCACCTTGCAATCGGTGGTGCAGCACGGACCTTGCGAGGGACTGCAACGTGCGTGTGGTGTCAGTGTGCAGGGTGTTTCGTCCAGATGCGGTTGCCGTGACATGGGAAAACAACACGAATCCTTGCAGTCCTCCTCCCAACCACAATCACATTGTTCGCCTGGCTCCACGACGCCATTGCCGCAAATAGAGGACTGCGGCTCTGTGAAGCAGCCCTTCATCGAACGTGCCTTCGCATTCAACACAGGCTCAATGGATTTCAAAGAGCAAGCACTGAACTTATTGTTGTTCTTCTTGTCGCCCGATGTGGCTCGTGCAAACATTATAAAATTACCATCTTCGCCACCCGGCGTGCACTGCTCCGGATCGTGCTAAGGGAAGGAGACATTGAGTGAGATTATATAGTCTTTTTGCTTAAGAATCTACAAGTAATACTTACCGGCGATCCAAAATTGTGGCCAATCTCGTGTGCCAATGTCACATGCGAGACAGCAGGAGGTACATGTTTGCCGTAATTCAACAAAGTAACAATGCCCGTATTTAAAGACTTTAGCGATCCACGATAGTGACCGTTCTTCTCGCAAACTCCACCTGCATTTTTAAGATCTCCGGTCCAAGCAAGGCCCAAGGTGCCCATCTCAAAGTCGCGATAGGTGAACATGTAGGCCAGACAAAAGGCATCGTAATCTTCCTCTGCAAAAGGTATATGTGATCATCATTATCATTCTCTATCAAATTTCACACTCTGCTTACCTGAAAAGAGTTCCAAGAACTTTTCCACTCCATAGTTGCCCGGGAATCTGTAACTGGGATCCTTCATGGCATTCATGTTGTGCACCTTGATCCTTTTTATCATAAACGTAATATTATCAGGTTTGCCATCGTTGTTGAAGTCCGTATTCCGATAAATGGAATTGGCACGCTGCACATGGCGAGTGATGGCCTCAATGGAGGCCTCATCACTGCCCATTTTCTGGAAGAATGTGTGATCTGCCTGCAGATAGAGCATGCAGGTTGTCTTGCGATCGTACAGTAGACGTGGTGAACTATGTATATCATCGCCTGGTCCACGACCACTCAGCAAATTGGTCATTAACATTGTATTAAAGCTTGGATTATGCGGATTTGGTGCAAAAATTATCTCTGGATTGTAATTATTTACAATGATATTAGGTTTCTTCGTTGCTCCATTCTTTGTGATGATCTCCACGTGGGTCTTATGGCTGGGCCGATCGTTGTTGTTGAGTGTTGTCCAGTTGGCATTGAAAAAGTTATTTGGCAGGCTGTTGCTGTTGTTAACATTGGGCTCCTCATAGGGTGTACCGAACTCTGGTTCTATGGGACGATTGTAGGTGCTCACAATGATGTTTTTATGCTTCGTGTACAATTTGCGCACATTATTGTTGTTGCTGTTCTGGTTTTGGTTGTTGTTAACATTCGTATTGCTGTTGCTATTGTAGCTGCGACTTCCGTCGCCAACATTGGAGGGATTAAAGTTATTTACAAGAACATTTCGATTGGGTGTCGGCTTGGTGAGTGTCGCCAGGAAGCTTTCAGTGCTGCGCATATTTGTAGATGACTTTCTCGGCTCCTCATCACTGCGGTCCTCCTCAGAGGCGAGCACACGAAAATCATCATTATATGGCACCTCCAGATCCAAAGGCAAAGGCGGATTTCGATTGTAAGTTGGAACTGTGACATGCTGCAATACATACATTATTATTATATGATTAACATAATTAATATACGCCCACTCACCTGCTGCTCCTCCTCGTCTGGCAGCCAGCGCTTTTGCCGCAGTCGCTCGCTAGCACAGTGCGTTGTCTTAATGGGCGCCTGTGAAGACAAGCCCCTGGCAAGTGCTGAGTGATGTTGCTGGTGCTGCTGCATATTCACATCACTCAGCTTATAGACAATGCTATGCACGCCACTCTCGGCAAGCTGTTGTGAATATCGCTGCGCTGGCTCAATATAATAGTGTTCTGCCTGCGTCTCGATGGTGCCATCAAGCAGATTATCACTTGTGAGTATCGCCTGCACGTGGGCAGTCTCATCGTCCTCCAAGCTGCCTGTGTAAATGCGTGACACGTCATAGTCAATGGGCCCCAGCGTGTTCTCGATTTCCACATCGTTGGCAAACACCGAATTCGGCTGTTGACGCAGCACCAGAAGAAAGTCTCTGCATGTGAACAAAAGAATGAGTGTGATTGTATTAATATACACGGCATACACGTCGTATAATTAATTATACAATGCAGTTGAGCCCACGCACGCACCTGTCATGTGCAGAGAAATTCAGTCTTATTGTGTGTGCCAGTCCCAGTCCATTTGAGGGCTCCACTTGACGTTTCCGGCGAGCGCGGGCTTGTTCCAAGTGCCTCTGCTGTGCCACCTGCAGCTCGGCGCGATCAAAGTTCGCTGCTTCCCAGTGCTTTATGTATGGCGTCAGTTTGTGGGTGTAGCCTGAGGATATGATTGTTTAAATATATGGTATATACCTTATATATCCATTCTTATTTAAATTCCTTGTCTAATTGGACATACCTGGCAGCTTGAGTGGAGTAGGAATTGCAAACAGCTCGTTGATTGAAGACAGCAGCGCCAGGAGCGCAAGCAACCAGCCCATGCTTCTCTATCTGTGTATGTGTAGATGTCAGTATGTATGCGTGTCAGTGTCAGTGTGTGTGTTTGTGTGGTGTATGTGTGTGTGTGTAGAAACCTAACTAGTTCTAGGCTGGGTTTGTTGGCTTAGATTGACCTTTGTTAGCCGTCGTTTCTTACATTATTGCTGACTGTTGTTGCTGTTGTTGCTCTCCCAATAAGAATTGCCAAAGTGGGAAAATCCGTTACATCCACACAGGTTCGACGCGAATGGCAAGTGACATCTCCTAACGTGGAGCTGCTGTTGCTGTTGCTGTGAGAGATTAAAACAGAATGAGTTAATTGCAACAACTTCAGCTCGAGCTTGCACTTCACACAACCAAATGCAAACACACATATTTATATACGTTTATTATTCATATATATTTTTATATATGTATTTAAAAATCACACGCCGCACATCAGCATCCCAGCAACAACAAAACAAATAAAAAAGTTGCTTTCACCTTTTGTAGCGAGTTCGATAGCAAGCAAAATTCGCAACAGATATCAAAACAATAAAATATGTTTGTACATATGTATGTGTGTCTTTTGACGCTTTTTATTTGTTTTGCATAAATGGCAAAAGCAACAAACTGCTGGAAAGAAGCAGCTTCAGCATCTTATTAGCACTTTGTTCACACACACACACACACACACGCACGCACACACAATATAAACAACATATACACACACAAACACGCACAAACGGTATGTGTGTGTATGTTTGCCCGTGAAAATTACTGTTAGTCGCTAAACTCTTTTTGCACACACTCTTCTATTTCGTCATTAAATGAATTGCATTATTTTTCTCTTTGACAACCGTTTAATTGGATAATAATCCTTTGCTGTGTGCATTTGTGTGTTCTTGGACTGTTTTGTTTGTGTGTGTTGCCTCTTCTGTTGTTGGTAGTATCCAAGTCAAAATAAAACACGTAAAATTCAATTAGTCACTGCTAGTTGGGGGTCTTTTTTCAAACTATTTCAATTGTTGCACTTTTTCGTTTTGATAATTGGATTTGGGCTAACTCGCAGGTAAAATATTATAACAACCACACAGCAGCACATATACACACGCACACACACAGGGACACACTCACAAAACAATCGACCTCCGCTCGCTGTTGTATTGCCATTAACGCTGTGGCGTAAATGGTAAGCCAGCCAGGTTTTTTCTGGCCTAAACCTGTTCCCTGGCTTATTGATGACCCATCGGTGAGTACTTTATTCTAACATATCGAACAGTTTATTATGTTTTGAGCTAGGTTTAACTAAACTTACTTTTAATTCAGTTTAACACATGCATTGCAATGCAAATATTTTAAAAACAATTATTTTATTTCTCCCCTACATATAAAACGGCTGCAGGCAATAAGTATCGATACTTTCAAAGCGCTGCCTGACTACATACTCGATAGACAACGTTGTATATATATTTCTGAACGAGTGGTATGTTATCGAAACGATAACGATAAGTTTGCCTGCGGATTTCGTGTCTCAGCATTTTTAAAAGTTTTTAATCTGTCAGTTAGAATATTATTTGGTATATTGAAACAATTGCTTAACAGTCAATCACTTGTTTTATTAATGTTTGTTGCTTTAGAATACCTTCACGTAAATTTTGGGCATTATTTTCTAATTTATTTTTGCATTCCAATAAGTTTTCTTTTTGTATATCTAATGTTCCTTCCATCGTCTCAAGTTTTTTTACTTTCTGATCATATTCGTCAAACAATTGCCACCAAGTTTCTAGAGGTAAATTCTCAGGTTCTGTGAGGAGGGCATGCTCCACTGCTGCGCTCGTACTATACAAGTTTCCATTGGGTTGAGACATCTGAAATGTTTCAATATCCCCAAGCATTTCTTCTAGGGTTGGCGCTGTTGGTGGGGGTGCCACCTTTGATTTGGACTTCTTAAACATTATTTGATTGGAAGTCAATAGTTACGACTTGTTTATAATTCTGGAAAATTAGGTAAACGTCAGCACGTATGCATTGGGTGATAAATGTATGTTATGTTAATGTATATTTTGCGCTACCCATACCTTTCGTCGGTAGTATTTATGTAACGAAGTGTTGAAAGATCAGTCAGAAAGATCTGTATTTTTGAAATTAACGTTAATATTTTAATAGATAAATTTAATGTCGAGTTTCTGCATTGTTTACTTGTTGCTAAATTAACAGTGTTGAGTTACACGTCATTAACAGAGTTGCAATTTTAAAGAAGTTTAACAGCACTAGATTCCCGCTTTTTAGTGCAACACACGCTTCTTGTTAGCCAAATAAGTAAACAATATTAGGTATTTCCAAGTTTTATTAAAGAAATGACAAACGAAGATACATTAAGCGCTGCTGCAAAGCACAAACTAATTGAACAAGCATCGCGGGCAAAGAATCCACTAGACACTCTGCCCTATGATAGCTTCAAATCAAACACGTCGGAGGAGGAGTTCAAACTATATTGCCGCGCCAAAGGCGATATGGATGCCACGACACTGAAATGGACATTTAAACTAGCAGAGCAAAATGTCGGACCATATTACAAAGAATTAAAGATGGGCTGGAAGCCAAAAATCAAACAGGCTGAGCTCAACAAGAACTGGGCACGATTCCTAGTGGCACAGAATCAACAGAAACAACCCGTGGCATATTCCATGTTCCGCTTCGATATGGACGATGGCGATGCTGTGCTCTACTGGTGAAAACTGTAGTAACTCAATTCTTGTGTCTTCAATTAACTCTTAATACTCTATTGCAGTTATGAAATTCAAATAACACCCGAGTATCGGCGAAAGGGTTTAGGAAAATTCATGATGCAAACTTTGGAGGCATGTGCACGCCACTGGAAAATGGAGAAAGTAATGCTCACAGTGCTGAACAACAATGAAAACTCAATTACTTTTTTCAATGCCCTCGGCTACACCAAGGATGAAACGTCTCCAGATGTCTTGCAAGAAGCGGACTATCAAATCTTAAGTAAGAGTATGTTGTGCTGAGTATTTATTATACCATATGAGAAACAAATATATCTACTTTTAATTTAACAATTTGGCCTGTGCCTCAAAGTACGTGCCCATGCGAATGTCTTGGCTGCTGAGGCCCCCAACGTCGTGGGTGCTCAGGGTGACCTGCACCTTGTTATAGCAATTGAACCATTCGGGATGGTGATTCATTTTCTCGGCCAACAAAGCGACACCGGTCATGAAGCTGAAGGCCTGGTTAAAGTCCTTAAACAAGTATTCCTTGTAGATGGCATCTCGTCCCTCGACCAGAGTCCATCCGGCATCCAGCAGAGGCTGCAGTTTCTCAGCACGTTCTTGTTCAGTCAGTTTGGCCTGTGTTTGAAGAGTTTTGTATGAGCAACAAGTGTGCAGTGTACATATATTAATATCAAAATCTGTGTCTGTGGCTTTCGCTGCCCTTGGGTTCAAGTCGTGACCTCGCGTACCCCCAAGAGATAATACATCGACAGTTGAGGTATACGATTTCAATTGAACCAGATTCACTTACCACCATTTTGCGTTTTGGCAATGCTTTTGTTGTAAATGTTGCTTGTTGTTGCTTGCTCCAATTGCCAACACCAGTTGCTGCTGCTGCTGCTGCTCTCGTTGCTGTCGGGTACAGAACTGAGCTGGAATATCTGTTGCTGCTGCGCGCTAACAAAATTATTCAATCTCAGCATTAATCGGAGCTCGCGACTCACCACCACAAACGTCCGATGCTCCATTCTCTCCCTTCACTTGTGTTTGTTATTGTCGTTTTACCTAAACTGGCGGTGGCAGTTACCAGCCCAGAACATGAGAATCGTTTATAAAGCCGACCTGCAACTTTTTGAAAGCCCAAAGCGTGCGCATATTTATTTGTTAATAACATTCTTTAAAACTGGTTTGCAATTTAAGTTCTGTTAATCCAGTGTAGCTATCGGTTATCGTTTTGTATTTAGTTCACGCAACTAAGCAAAAACTAGCAAACAAATAAGCACGAGATTTGATAAAAAATTCGTTAAAAGTATCTTAGAATTGAAAAACAGCTGGAAGCAGAGTGACCATCAATCATTTTGACTTCAGCTCGAATAAAATCTGTGTAAATGTATGGTTACTTTGTTTAAAAACCAGATAAATATTTTGGTTGTGTTATTTTCACAAAATAAATATTGAACTGCATACTAGGCTTAAAAAGGAAAATGTTAACATCCATATTAAGTAACAGTGCTCTTTTAAGAAGTGCTTCTTCTTATCGATAAGCCAGTCAATGAAAAATTAACTTATCGACTTTTGAATTTTGGAAAATGTATATTTTATTGATCACTTTTTAAATATTGTTATTAAATATGACCATATGTATGGGTATTGAATATAAAATGATTCTTAAAGTTGATTTATTTATGCACAATGTTGTCAGTTTCACCATTGCCATAGTAATCGTAGTCAGAACTGACTGTTGAGGTGGCAACCTTAGGATGCTCCGTGGAGGTGACAATTTCTGCAGCAGCACGCTCTGTGGTTCCCGGTGGAGCAGTTGAGGTTGTCTTCAGCCACCGAAGACTATAGCGACTGCGCACAAATGGCGGCTTGGTAACGGTGGCAATGCCGTCGGCATACACTGTGGAAAGAGTTTGATTCAGAATATTAGAAACGTAGAGCTTCTGTGACCTACCCAAAGTGCAGAAACACCAGCAGAGGATCAATAACAACGACAGTTTCATTTCGCAAGGTTCTTGATGACAACTGCTTTTGCATGCTGGTTTCACTGCATTTATAGGCCTACGATATATAGATAATCGAATCTCTAGGGAGGATGGAACAGTGAAAGTCGTCCAATGCCCCGCGTTGATCAATTCCCAAGAGCTTTTACAAGTTCATTCACCGCGTCCGCGATTGTGTATTAATTATTTTTATTTATCTGTGATGAACACTTACTAAGCTTACGGGTTAAAGATATCGTAAAATACATACATCAAATCAAAATGCTTATGAAAATGGTAATAAATACGTGTACAATTCGAAATGGGCGATGCCCCTTGCTTTGTTTTAATTATCCTTCGGCCTTGGGCGCTTAGGACCTGAAGGTATTGGTGGTGGCGGCACATCGGGAACATCGCTGTTCTTGTTCTCCGAACCGTTTTTGATATCATCAAAACTGGGTGCCACATCCAAGTTGTCTAGCGGCAGTGGCTGCACTTCCGGCTGCTGCTGTGGTTGCGCTGCTGGGGTTGCTGGCTCTGCCGGACTGCGCGTTGGATAGCCTTGACTGGGATAGTAGTCGTAGGGCGGCAAGTAATTCTCACGCTGGCGAACAAAGCCTGCCTGGTCATAGACAACCGGATACTGGCTGTAAGGATACGGAGGCAGATGCATGGGCTGTCCGTTGTTGTACTGGCCGCTCAGTGGGATAAGTACAGGTGGAAATCCCTGTTCGTTAAGGGGAAGCTGCTCCTTGGGTACAATTTCCTTGGGATCTGTTTCCTCTGCAGTAGGCTGTAAAGGGCTTTCCAACTCTGGCTGTGGTTGTGGCTGACGATCTGCGGGCACAACACTCGGCTGACTGGGATCATAAGGAGCATAGATGGGCGGATATTGTGCGGATGTGGGCAGTGGATAAGGTAGCTGAAGAAAGGACTATATAGTTTCCATACACGTGAATACCATGTAAACTAACTTACTCGTTCATTAGGCGGAAGGCCCGGCACCAGAGGCTGACCAAATCGCACTAGGGGCGGACTGTAGAAGCCAAAAGGATTATACGGACCAAAAGGAGCATAACCTGGCTCGTGTATAGTGGGCTGGATGACAGGATAAGCACGACTCGAGGTTAAATTATCGTCCGTTGTGATGAGTGCATTGTAGACCTTTGGCTTCTTGCGCAGACGACGGGCTCCTCGACAGGAACTAACGCAAAGAGTCAGTGCCACAAGCAGTACCAATAGTCCGTACTGTAAGTAGAATGGAACAAGATTTGATTGTCGCTTTGATTTGTCACTAAGCTATTTAGCGCTGTTTAATTGATCGCCAGCAGATCAATCATCAATCAATGAATTGTTTACACTGCCTTCAATTGTATTCGAACTTTGACGGAAGTACTATGGGAGACTATGTACAAGGAAGGTGGTAATACAAGAAGCTTGTCGACGACGCTGCTGGCCCCAGACTCGACGTCATCACACCCCGCGCATGACTTTCAAATGCCAGGTGAGCGATTGAGAGATTGATTTGCTACGATCTCCCCAGCTCCCTCCCAACTATATGAACTATTGCATTCAAAATGTGCTCGCTACAGGGAAAACAACAACGATCAGAGCACATGTGTTGCCATTGTTGAGAATTAACTACAGTTCATTAGTTTTGAATTGAATGTAGATTGTTCCTTTAATTGGATTAATATGAAGCCGATCAAACCGGACGGCAAGCGAGATCGCATGGGCTGAGCTATGGAATTTTGAGCCTTTCCTTAGGCACCTTAGCAGAGGTAGAGTTTTATCATAGGTCCGGTTAGACTCGTTGACCGTTGCCCAGTTTCCCCTTTCGCATTCCCGTTGAACACTTGGTCAGTTGACATGGAAATGCGCCAGTCCATGAAGCTAAATAAAGTGACGCGTACTCGGAATAGAGCTCAGACACTCATACTGTGTGATCTGTGACCGAGTTTCCCCTAATCTTGATCTCACTATATTCGCACCGCCTTCCACTCTCAATTGGTTTGTAATCCGTGCCGCCAGCTGTGCTCGGATTACCACCTAGAGACACTTAATGCTGGGCTGGTCGACACTCTACCTCCCTCCGTTCCTCAGATTGGAGTTTGCTGTATAATTGGCTTTGCTTTCCATGCATTTCACTTTGACTTTCCATGGACACACGGCTAGAAAGACAAACATTCTCCGCCCACGCATCAGCTCGTGATTGCCAGAGCCCTCACTCTGTTTTGTGAAAAGAAACGAACGAAGCTAACGAAAAGCAATTGAAAGATCAGAGACCAATTTCCAACGCTTTTCCTTTTGGCTTTTGTGAAATGAATCGAATTGCTTGAAATTGAATCAACAAACACACAAGCGCACTCGAAGCTTCAGAGCTCGTGCCGATCATGAGCGGATCATGTTCATGATCACGAGCGTCAGCATCATGATGATGATGACGGAGTCTGAGTGCACTTCAACTCTCAAAATTGGGGCAACTTAAGTGCCAAAAAGTACGAGTTTTGTAGATTGTTTGAAAACAACAACCACAATAAAAATAAGTTAGTTTTAAACGATGCACGAGAGATGCTGCGGTCGCCTTTGAAGATCGTGCGCTTGGCCCTGGATAGAGTATAGGCTTAAAAGCTAAGTTCAAATTGCCCATAACACTCGTGAGCTGAGATAGCTAAGGTGTGAGTTGTGAGTGTGTCAAACGGGTCTCAAGCGCTATTTATAGTTTAATTGCAGAAATAGTCGAGCGATTGCAGTTTCTGAGAATAAATGTAGTTAGGTTAAGGTAGAGAGAGGCATGTCAATACAGTATAGCATAGTATTTGCTCTCTTTCTCGTTGAAAAAACTATATAAGTAATTTTGCAAATTGGTTAGACTGGTAACGCTCAACATTCTAACGACGCACTTCTTTGCCTTTTTGTGGTCTTTTTGTGTTGGATCAATAGGATATTTTAAAGTTTTATTTCCTATACGCACTAGCTAAATTTCAATCCTCAATAAACGGTTATTTATTTTTTTAGAATTCCACAAATTTATCTATTAAAGTTCCTTTACCAAAGCAAATTCAAGCTCGTTCTTCTAGCTCTTGCATTGCCAGTTTCTGTTTCGTGTTAGCTGAGTCAGCCAAGCAAGCCAGCTTACTCAGCTCACCCAGCTCTCAGAGTCATGGCTACAGAGATCAGAGCAGACCAGTTCAAAGGCAATAAAATGGTCACTCTATTAACCTTAAACCTGGCGCGCACAAAAAGTGAAAGTATTGCCCCAAAATGGGGAGCGTGGGATCTAAATCGAATATATCAAGACCGATACTCAAATCGATAGCAACACGAATACACTCGGCAATCAATCGGTAGTTACCTTTGTCATCATTTGCATTGTTAGTATGCAAGTTGTGTTTATCGCTGGAGTTGCAGGAGAACCTCAAGAAAAAGCAGCGCATAAATCGTTGTCGGGGAGCTCCAGGGATTTTGTTGGCCTTTGCTTTATTTTTGCAATTTGCGATATATTTTGTTCACTTTTAAATGCACAAATTGTTCGAACTGACGTTGCCGCCGCTCGTCGTCACGTAATGACTTTGAAAACAAGTTGCTATAAATTATAATGCACTATATATTCCACATGCAAAGCCAAATGCAACTGAAAGTCAACGAATCACTCCGACACCGGCAATGGCACTTGTGGTTCTCTGGCGGTGGCAACTTCAGGCGATGGCGATGACGATGGAGGCACGATCTAAACACAACACACGACTCGAGTTGAAACGGAGGCTGACGGTGGCTGCGCACGCGCGTTTCTTATTGGAGTTTGAGCGAGCACTGGGCGGTCTCCAACCTTTTATACCTTCGCCGGCAGCAGCGACGCCGACAGCGACGCGACGTTGCGCTCAGCAACAAATGGCTTTGCTGCCTGTCTGCCACCTTTGGCAATGGGTGAGCTGTTGCAGGAACCTCTTTCAACTGGCCTAGTTTTCTGTGTGTCCCACATGATAAACTGAGTTTGGGTTAAACGACGTATATAGGAATCCTTGCTGCAATTTACGAGGGGGAAAGAAGATTTCTTGCTTTGATAATTTTTAAGTGTGAAACTTAAAAAGAAATATAAACATATGTATCAAAATAACATGTGTCGACATTTTTAATTGTTAAATATAGAAAAATACTACAATATGTCACAATAATGTCGCATTGTTAGGGTAACTGTCTTTTGTTGGCTATCGATTACTTTTGAGTCGATTGGTTGCACTAAGCTGAGCGAAAGTCAAGAATAATGAGTCGACACGCCTTCTATTCTCGGGCATAGCGAACGAGCTTGGCGAGTTTCACTTTCGTTGCAATGCCTGAAGAATTGTTGTTTATATTGTGTTGATTCTGCTGGGCTGTTGTTGTTTACCGCACAGCTATTAACTTCCTCTCTCTCTCTGTCCAGGTCCGCATGTCTGAGCATGATCGGTGTACCCTATAATTTGTGTAAATGGGGTATATGCGACTAGGACAGAGAACTAAGGAAACATCGAAGAAACGGTTAAATCAACATTCTCATCAATATATACTGGCACAGGGTATCTAATAGAAGTCATTCCTCATTGTTGTTGCTGTCTCAGTTTTTGTTGTTGTTGTTGTTGCAGTCACGTACGCTGACAGAGGTGATAAGTGTCGGGCCTGTCAGTTGCGCTATCCACCCACACTTGACTGGCTAGATACATAGATGCATGTGTGTGCCGACAGCTCTTGGGGTCAATCAACAATTTGAAGATTTCTTGCTTGCAGTTGTTGTTGTTGGTGTTGCTGCTGTTGTTTGTGCCTCCTGTTGCGTTTTCTTTATTGCATGAACTTTCGCTTTCCCTTTTGATTGGCATAATGAGTCTTTGAACTTTTTACGGTATCTTGATCTGTCAGGTAGTAGTTCATTAGATGTTGTTATTGTTTACTAGGTGTGTGTTATCACGAACCCAGTGACCAGTTGAATAAATGCCATGAATTATGACCGACCAGCTGCTTTCTACAGTGGCTGATATTAGACGGATATCGGTAACAATCGAAATAATATGCTTAACTACTCGAAATGGTATAATTAATGGTGGGACAACTAGGAAACTCTAGATATGCATTAATAAAAGAAATTGTATAATTATAAATGAATGAAAAACCCTAATTTTGTGACATTTCTGATTACTTATTTGTATTTATATATATATTATTTACCTAATTGTGACAACACTTCTACTTTGTATTCTCCTTCTCCTCCCTCTCTCTATCGCTTTAAACAGTCATTTGAACCGCTCAACGTATTTAAATACTAAACATTCGGTTGTTCACTGACAAAAGCTGCCAGCTTAGTGCCGATTACACTTGGATTGCTAGATGGCGCCAGTCAATGTTTACAGATGTTTCGGACTGCTTGTTTTTTCCTAACTGAGCTCGTTACCCAATACACGATCCCATTTGTGTCTCGGATGTAGGCAATCATATACGATTCATGCCAATCTGCACTACCGACACTGACATTGCAAGTTCATTTGCGGACAAAGCGCGCTCGTAGTTTTTCACCGTTCACCACCAAACATACAGTTAGGACTGTTTCATTCACCACGGTTTAGCCGTTTAAAACGGGCTTCCCCGCCTTTCAAGGGCGATCAACTTGAGTGCAGAGCCAGCGCCGACGGGATCAACGATCACAGTTCTGTAATCGGGGATCCGCCAGGGCCTCCAATCTTTTGATTGTTCACAGCCCTGCAGAAAAAAACTGACCATAACACTTATTGCAATCGGAAATTTTAGATGTGTTTACAGCTCAACAGAGAACGTAAACATTAACTAAATTATTCAGATTGTTAATCTAAAAAGTAAACAAACAAATGCATGTTGGCTTAGCGCCGCTGGGTGTGCACAGCATTATCATGAGCCTCTGCCCTTTTGAGTCGCTGCCCCGTTGCTGCGAGATAAGGTAATCAATACAACGACTGCAATCAATCACTACGCCCAAACAGACTTCGCCTCTGCCCTAGAAGGTGTGGAATCTGCCAGCTGATCAGGCCACTCGGTTTCTCGCTATAAATGCACTGCAGGCGCAGCTAAAGTGCAGTTACATCAGTTTTGCGGCGTCTTCTTCTTCGTTTCCTTTTCGCAACATGAAAGTTTTCCTTTTGCTGCTGTCGCTGACGTCGCTGGCCTTGGCTGACGAACACGGACATCACCACGGGGCTGAGCACACCGGCGACTATGTGGTGAAGACGGAATCAGATCTGTTGAAGGCCCGCGATGAATGTGTGAAGGAGGTGGGCGGGATCACGCCTGAAGACATTGAGAAATACAAGAAGAGGGAATTCCCCGACGAGGAGAAGACGCGCTGTTACCTGAAGTGCGTTTTCCACAAGTTTGGCCTATTCGATGACGAGCATGGATTCGATGTGCACAAGTTGCACGTGCAGATCGAGGACAATGCCCATGTTGATCACTCAGATGAGACACACCAGAAGATTGCCAACTGTGTGGACGACAACTCGCAGGGTAGTGATGCCTGCACCAGGGCTTATCGCGGTGTCACTTGCTTCGTTCGCAACAGACTGCACCTGGTTAAACCTGTCAAGGCCTAGGCTCGCCTTAATCTCCTCCAGAATTCCTGATAAGTGCATACAAGTTCAATTTGCTTAATAAAAGCTGATCTTTATTTGAATCTTCTCTTAGTTTTTAAATAATCCTTGACCCAACCACCAAATCTGCCCGATGTAGCACAGCGATACGCCTGGTATGCCCACTGTGCAGGCTCCTTCTGGTGGCTCTCTCTCTGGTTGCAGTACTCGATAACCAATTGCAGCTCCTCCATTTGTTTGTAGCCCGCAAAGATTTTGGCTATGCGTTTCGCATTGTATCCCAGCTCATCTGTCCACAAACCCAGTTGCTCCACTAGGCATCTGAGGCGCCTCGGTTCATCACGTTCAGTTCCACAGCTTTCCAGGCTTTGCTGCATTTCCTCCGATGTGGGCAGCTGCCACAGTGCGGTAGGTTGAGCAGTGATCTGCTGTGACTGCGGCAATTGGGGTAGGCCGGACACAGTGCTCGCCACAACTATTCCCCCTAGGCAGATGATGAGTAGACGCAGCCGCGGATGATACATTGAGTCAACTGTGGAAAACACTTTGCAAATACTGCAGGCGACCACGACAAACATCTCTTATATATAGAATTGTCGCAGTCGCTAAACCAGTTTCGATTCACGCGTCGACATTGACATTAACCTAGAATTCATGGAAGTCTCCGCGGCGACGATTCTAATTGCCGACCCGGCTGAGTTGTGCGTAAGCAGCACGTAATGGGCAGACCCAGACTGGACATGGACGGACTTGTGCATGCTTTTGTGCTTGGCACTTGTTATTATTGGCTTTGAGACACATCCGACCCCTTATGGAGAGTGTTGGTTAGGGGGCAATAAAGGTTAGGAAATGTCTAAGAAAATAAGACGTGTGAATCGTACATATATTTATCATCTGTATGTACGTCACTCTTTGAGATCTTTGCTTATATTTTCCTATAAAATAGTAGTAACTAATGGGTATTTTGTATTTGAACCCTTTAACATGTTGTTAGTTTTGGTATTTGGTTTTTTGCTGTCACATGTTTTATAATTTTTATATATTAAAGAGGCATCTCTATGCCTATGGAGTACCATTTAAGCTTATCTCTGATTTGAAAAATAACGTAAAGCACAATAAAAATCCAGTTTGTTTTGAGTGCCCAAGCACTTAGAGTATTCTCCAATGCTGACATTGCAAAAATCTTCCACAGAGGCTTCAATGAATCACATTCTTTTCAATTGTCTACAATAAATAGACTAAATTTTATAGCAAGTCTCTTAGCTATAAAACGTATAGTGTTTAGAAATTTTTGTTTGTCATGCTGATAATTTGGAATCAAGTGTGCTATTATATTATATCATAACCCCAATAACCCCAAAAAACATCGTGTTGAATTCATATAGTTCTTCACTTAAATTCACCTCTGGAGTATCGATACCCATCCCTAGATCTGGCCACACAATGAGTAGTCTAAATTGCAACTGCAATTATAAGCTTGCGACTCGATGCACAATTCGTGGGTGCATTGTGGCCACATGAGTTGTTCGTTGCAATCAGACGTGAATTCGCCTTATTCTGCCTTTGACTGCGGTTCATTTGCTGGAGGGGCACGAGGGCGAAGGGAATTCGATGTAAATGCAGTGTCGTGTGTGCATTGCATTGCTGGAGAAGCTGGAGATGAAGACGGAGAGACTTTCTCCTCCGACTGTGACTACTTCATTAACAACTCGCTGTGTCGTTTTCACGCTGCAATACATCTTTCCGCACCATTCAACTTCAACCCGTGCATATGTCAGCGTCGTATAAGCGCGTTTGACAAAGCTAATTTCATTGCGGCGCGCTTACCGAACCAGTAGCGGGCGCTACGTAAGCCTGCAAACACCCAAACATGCCAAACAAACACTTCACACGACCTATTCAATTATTTCTCAATTAAATGTCGTCTAAAGAAATCATCCACGTTGTCGGGCGTTGTTGGCATCGCCATCGTCATCGTCATCGTGACGCTCCTTGGTGGCGTTTCCATCGATAAACACTTGACACTTTTTGTGGGGGGTGACGCGTGTTTTGGTTCGTCGACGTGTTCGTGCTTCTGCGGGGTGTAGGGAACGTGTTTGGGCACATAGTTGTCAAAGGCAAAGTGAATTCAATTTGTTTTCCCATTGGATTTGCATTCGGTTTCACATTTTTGGTAGGTTTAGTTTCTCAAGCGGCTATTGTCGTCGCACCCGCTCAAAGAACTGTTCAGAATCCAGTAATTGTTTTGACTCGCAGTGCGCACGCAAAAGAACTGCAATCGAAATTGGGGGCGGGACTTGTTAAACGTCTGAATGGAACCGGCGATATTCCTATGGTAGACCAATAAAAAACTGTACTAGATATGGATGTAAAGAGATTCGTTAAAATATTTAATAGAACAATTTAACTTTTTTTTATTATGTAAAAAATAAACGCCATTTTGTTTGCCATTTACTATATTAATCGATTGATCAACTTGAAGTTCATTACTCTGTTACCGTAACATACGCTGTATATATTAATCAATCATTATTAACTAAGCCACTAGACCAGTGTTAGAAGTTAACAGTGGCTTAGTCAATAATGTAAGCCTAAGTTCATCGATTGATGAACAACACTATTTATGTTATTGATGTACATACTTATAGTGGCTTAGAGCATATTTAGTTCAAAATGTAAACTTCAGCATATACCCATTCTGCATTGTTCTCTGCGGCGTTTAAAATAAAATACTTTAGCTTCTCATAATCGTTACCATTTATATGGCCTGCAGCATTCCCTTCTTCCTTCCAATTTTACAACATGAAATCTTCCAAGTCCTTCACTTTGGGCACTGCAACGTTCGCTTTCAGACTTAATGGTCTGCAAGCTGTTTCTTTTGATACCCATTGTTTCTGGGTCTCTGCGCCCTCGTCTACGCGGAGTCCAGTCCGGGCTCAACTGTTTCCATTGTGTGTGCTTGGCACGCCCCAATGGCTTCGTGGCTGGCGGTCGCCCATTGAAGCTGCTCTAATTGCAACTTTGAAACTCAATTGGACTGCCCAGTCGAAGTACATACAAACACACACACACTTATACACACACTGCAACACACGCATACACACACCAATTAAATGTAAAATGTTTTGCGCTTTTCAGTTTTCAATTTTTTCCACATTCTCTGAGTGTTTCGCAGTTTACAGTATACAAATTGCAAAGGTCAGCCTCGCCATTCAATTGAGACAAGAGCAGAGAGGGAGGGGTGAGTAGAGCGGTCTGGGGGCACACGTGCTTTTTGTTTAAGGCAGCGGGAAATCCTGGACAAGGACCTGCCAGCAGGAATGCGTTCCACGTTCATGTGCAACGGCGCGTGTGTCTGCATTTTAGTGCCTTAACTTGGCGGCAACAAATGCGACAGTAAAAAGTTTTCCAGCCCAGTCCTGGGGGCGTGGCCGCTTACGTGCCAACGTAGGCGACACATTGTGCCAAAAGTTTGACTCTCTTTCTTACTCTCTCCCTCTTTCGCTCGCACATTCTGTCAAAAGTTTACCAACTTCTGCACGCAACTGGCAGCAAAAGAAATGCTAGAAAATTGGAATACTTTCCCAAGTTGAAAGTTCTTTTTTACAGTCGACTTGATCGAGTCGCAGTTCCTGCCTCCTCTTGCCACCCCTCAGCTTGTGGGCATGGCAATTCGCAAGCTTAATTAATTATTAATTAGCAATCTTTCGAACAGGCACAAAGCCAAGCAAGTGCGCGAGTCCGAGTCCTACTCCGAGTTCATAAAAAATGTGGACGAGTATATCAAATTCATGTTGGAACATGCCACAAAAAGGACCTGCGAAGGGGCGGGAGGTGGGAGTAGTAGCAGCAAGAGTGTGGAGCAGAAGCGAGGGCAGCGCGTGCTGCAGCTTTTGTTGACCACAGTGCGCGCATTAGCGTGGTTCAAATACGATACCGTTTCAGCGAGGGAGGTGAGCTGGGTGAGCGCCGGGTGGGTGCCTGCCTGCTGTGGCTTGTCGAGTGTGCGCGTCCACTTGTCCGCTGCTGGACAGCAGGCAACGTGGTAATTGGAATTAATTCAGCATTAAGCTGCATTTCTTTAGCCAACTCTCTCTCCTCCTCCCAGCTGAAGTGCCTACATTTTATATAATTTTTTCCATTCTCATTTGCAGAGTGGTGGACACGGCCGTTAATTAATTGCGCTTAGTTGCCGCAAATGGTCAGTGGGCGTGGCATTGCAGGCGATTACTCCTTACCGCCCTCCCGCAGTCATTAGCGGACGGCAATTAGTAGGAGGAGGTCAAGTACGCATTAGCTTGGATGCGGTCTTAAGCATCAAAGTACTCTTTGGGGCAGCTGTGAGCTGGAGTGGAATGTCTCTTTAGAGAGTCCCTCTAAAATTCCTCCGTGTAGGAGGCAACAATTGCAGCTCGTCGCTGCACACACACGGCGTATGCGCAATATCAATGGCGTACGCAAAAAGAGATAGCACACAACTTGTTCGAAGGCAGGCGGGGCTTTGACCATGGAAACGAGCGAGATAAATAAACTTCGTCTGCAACTTATTGACATTTTGAAACGAGTGGGTCGAAAGAAAATTTCATGGATTTGATAAATGTTTTCAAAATAATATGTTTTGCAAGTTTAATGTTTTTTTTAGTATCAATATGTCGATGTCAACAAACCCAAGTTTGTTTATAGCACTAGTAACAGCAACAAACAAGCGCAAGCATCGATACAAGTGTTAAGCATCGAAAGAATGTTAATCTCTAAACATCGATGTACACTTCTTCTTCGATGACTTTGCAGCTTAAATAACAGCAACTACCGATTTATATCGATACTTTAATGTTGTTGTAATTATCTTTGCTGATCGCCTGCAAACATCGATATAGACTTCTTCGATTACTTCGCAACTTTATTCACAGCAAATGACGATTGCGTATTTAATTGGCTTAATGTATGGAATTTGCGCAGTGAAACTGTTGAAAACTTTATTAACCGCCCTCTGAGTTGGCAGTCGCCTCACATGCCAGCTTAGCCGCTGTTTGCCGTCTGCTTCTTGTTACTTTGTCTGTTTTGCATGTACGCAATGTGTGTGCAGCTGTCCCGCACACCGTAACCCCATCGACAGTTCACCCGCAATTGGCAAGATACACACACACCACAAACCTCACACCAAACGACACCCATTTGTGTGTGTGTGTGTGTATGTGTGACTGTTATCCGTGGAACTCATTAACCTGTGCACACTGCAAAGTCCTTTGTTTGCCAACTGACAATCGGCAGTTTTGCCCATTCCTGCACAGAAGACGCTGCTGCTGCTCGTTGGCCATTGTTATAAATAAATTGTAGATATATTCATTGTACTATTTTACGCTTGATTACAGGCAAAGGATTTTTGGCGCACACACCCGACACAGCCACACCTACACCCCACTCACACACACACACACACTCTCGCACTCATCCCCATCCCCGCCAGCACCGCGGCCAATGTGCGCCCATCCATTGTTCGCTTGCATTTGACCGCGTGTTTGGCACTCTCTCCTGGCAACCATTAAGTGGATACGCTTATTATCCTTCGTTGGCGTTGATATGTGCCCGCTCCTGCTCTCTGATTTGTCCCACCTCCAGCCTGCCCCACCTTTCTGCCTTACTGCCTGCTGCACTGCCGTGTAATTTTATTCATAAACTCGACTAAAACATATTGCTGGCGCAGCTTAGGCTAAGTACCCGTTGTGGGAGGCATTGTTTTTGGCCTCTGGCAGTTGGCAGGGCAGCCAACAAAAACACGGCACAGCAGGGGCTCGACTATTTTGGCTTTTGTGTCAATGAATACAATAACCAAATTAAATAACCAAGGAGATGCAGTCAAAGGAGACGCATCTGGCAGGCTGGCGTTTAAGGGGTTCCCAGTCTAGCTGCAATTAGCCCACTCGGAGCCAATAGATAGAATCAGAGCTGTATGTAGATGCCAGGAGAAGTACAGGAGTAGATTGATCTAGTGGTATCATAACAAAGCGGGCCACTTGAGCGTATCCTGATTACTGTGTAGGGGTTGTCTCCTTCATCGTTTCATTTCGATTTTGATATGCAGTTTGTTTATTTATTTATTTGCGTCTGCTCGCCTAGAAGTAAGTAAGAGTGCCCCAAGGACATTCTCATGCCGAAATGGCAAACAAATAATGAGACGACAGACTTTTATACTGGTTATCCCGGGTACACCGAAGGGTACTTGAGTGCAACCTGCCTGCCAGCCTTCGATCTTCCCACACACAAACACACCCAGTCAGAGATATTGGGCTAAAGATACAGCTAGAGAGAGGTAGACAGCATGAGTATGCTTCTATATTCTTCTTGGATACATTTCGAACCTTTTTTTCCACTTGAGCGAGTTGCCTGCGAAACTCTCGAGCAGAGCTGCTGCTGCCTTTACCTGCCTCATCTTGAGGTGCGTGGTGTGCTGATTTTGGCAAATTGTCGACAATTTAACTGCAATTAAATTGCAATTTTTCCTATGTTGCTTACCACACGCATTGCATGGAGGCAAAGTGCGCACAAAGAAGATGGTAAAGGTGAGGGGAGAGGAAGCGGGGGAGGAGAAGACGTGCAGCAGACGCGTCTATTGTGCTACCTTTGGCGGATTGCACAATTATTTTCGCACTAAAAACGCACTCTCCCTCACAATCTCTGCCCCTTGCTCTTCCTGCTCCTCTCCCTCTCTCTTTCTCTTGGGCTTTAACGCCGCCTCTTGACTTGCTGCGGCTTTTATTGTTTTTGTTGTTGTTGTTGCCGCTTTTGTTGTTGCTGCTGCTGCTGCTGTTGTTATTTGGTGTTGAGTTTGTTATTGCTGCTGTTGCTTTCCTTTGTGCCACAAACAAAATGGCCGACTTCTTGCCTATTCCCCTCTCTCTCTCATGCACACTCTTTAGCTACGCAGCGGCGTGTGCTTTATAATTTGTATTTAAAAGATATTTCCCTTTGCCAAATAAACCTAAATTCCTTTGTGCAACATAATTGCTGCATCGCTTTGTGCCACGTCGCCTCGCTTAGTGATTCCTTAGTGCGCCGTGTTGTAGCCTAGCCTGGCCTGGCATTGTGGTTTCTTGCCTTGCGGTTTCAACCTGGGCAGCAGCAGCTGCTTCTCTTCTCGGGTAGGTGCTCTAATCACGGCTTACTGCGACTCAAGTTGTTCGTTAGAAAAGCTTTTCACAAAAGAAATCATTCACATTGCAAACTTCAAGAAAATTCTGCGCAAGAAGTTCTACTTTTCAGTTCTATTTGAGGTATTCCAACTATTATAGCTTTATTAATTAAAGTACTATTAGATAATAAGTGGGCATCCAGAACTCCATGTGTTTTAAGTATATTTAGGCAATTTCTGAGTATAAAAATTGCTTTTTAATAAAGTTTAAAACAGATTAATACTATTTGTTAGTAAGTTATATCATTTGTAGTCAGTGATGTCATCGGAAAGTTTTACTTGGAATAGTTTCAGTATATAAAACATTCGACTAGGGACATCATTTTCGATCTATACCACTTTATCTTGTCATTATTTTATTTTTCACTCTAATAAATTAATATTCCCAAATCGTACCTGACACTTTTCGGCATTTATCCAAATACTTGAATAGACTTTGCACTCATTTAATTACTGCTTAAAGAACGTGTGCGAATTGCACGATTTTCAGGCGAAATATTAATTAAAATAAGTAAAATCGGGCGGCAAAGGTGCCAAAGTGTTAGCCAAGATGGTGGCGTGGATAGGGAAAGGGGAAGAAGATGAAGGAGGCGAAGAAGAAGAAGGCTCCGCTGAGGCGTGTGTTGAATATTTAATTTAATTAAATTCACTTGGAAAATAACTTTGAATTAAACAAGACGGCAACAGCAACAACAACTACAGTGGAATCAACGACAACGAGGCGAACGTAATGAGAAAAATTTGCATAAATATGCCCCGACTCGTTGTTGCCGAACGCAAAGTTGCTCCTTGCCAAGGCGAAGGTGACAACCCACGACGACGGCGACGACGACACTAATCCTTTGCGAACTCTGATGGCAAATGATGACATATGCCGGAGGCAGCAGCACGCTGAGTACATTCAAATCGAAATTAAATTTCCAACAATTTCCGAATGCGATTGACACGATCCACCACCCGCCTCCGCCTCCTAGAGGGATAACAACATTTTCAAATGTTCAAAAAACAAATTTGCTACTTATTAAAAAGAGTGAACGAAGAGCCAGATAGAGAGAAATAGAGAGAAAAACCAAGAGACGAGCACGTGCCATGGCCGAGCCAGTAAAGCGACTGGTCGAGCCCATTGTCCTCGTGGGCGGCGGCAACGGCTGCATCTAATCCCGATTCCGTCGGCTTAGTGTCACCAAAACATATTTCACTTTCGAGTTTTGAGCACAAACAAATTTCGTTTCGCTTTTCGGCAAGTTACAAAAATATTTATGTGTGTGTGTGTGCCCCGTTAAATTGTTATCCCTTTTTGTGTGCTCAAGTGTGCGTGGACTTGTCGCAGTCACTGTACTGTGCCATAGAGTCTGCCATTTGTTATTGTAATCCTCGCATTGTGGCTTTGCTGGTCAGTCAGTCAGTGCCTCCGCTTGGTCTCGCTGCTCTGCAATTTATTTGAAGTGTCCTTTTACCTCGGCCAGGATATCAGGATACTCGGCATGTTGCTGATGCATGAATTATGCGTTTTAGCTGTTTTTGATCATTTTTGCCGGCGCTCTGCGGTTTCTTTTTTTCCCGCCCTCAATCACTACAGTTTGAAACTTTTTTTGCGCTACAGTGGGGCAAATAGCGTCAAGTAGCGTTCAATTTTAATGTGATGTTAAGCGGTTATATTATACTTGGTTTATCTACATTTATTTTTGTGTGTGTCGATTCACTTTGTATTTACCAGCTCCGATGTACTCGATATATCGATAGGCTTATTATCATTTAAATACCATTTTAATTTGCTTTTGTTATCGAGTTAGCATATAATGCAGCAAATGTTATCTAACTGAGTAATTTAATCAGATTAATTATTACTTAGTGAAGCCAAACCAAAAGTGAGCAGGCTGCATACTGTTGGCAACCACTGTCGCACCCCTTTTGGACTGCTGCTGCTGCTGCCTCGTCTGCTCTAATAAACTTAACAATAACGGCTTTTCTATCATCCCAACCCTCTCTACACTCCATTCTCTCCCCCATCTCCTTCCATGCCCAGTCGTTTGTCATAAATAATTCTAATAATAAATTAAATGCATCCGTTACAGCTTGAGTCAGTTTGTTGATGATTACCCCGACGGGAGTGAGACAGAGAAAGAGAGAGAGAGAGAGACAGTGAGAAACGCATAAACGATTTGCACCCCCATTTGTCTTGCCACAGCCACAGACAGATGCCTCACTGGACAGACAGACAGTTATCCTTGGCAGTCGAGCGCAAGCACACACAATACTCAGGTCCATTGTGAGATTTGTGTCTGCTCTCGTGGACGAGTTGTGAAAGAGATAGACAGAAGGGAAAGAGTCAGAAGGAGAATTTTGATTTGTAATTTTTTTGTAAATTTGATTTGTGTTTGGCAACTCGCTCGAGCATGGCCAACAAATTGAATTTAACTGAGATTTTAATTACCAATTACCAATTGCAACTGAGGCATACCACACCTGGGCGGGATGCTGAATTATGAAGAAGAGGAGGATGGGGAAGGGATGGGTATAAATATTGAGATATCGTTATTATATCAAAAGGGCATATTCAATTTATGGCAGATCGATAAGTATATTTAGCAGACCAGTAACTATCGTTTATTTAATATATATATTAATATTGAGATTTCGATATGGCATTGCAATTTATAAGCAATACTATAATTTTTCAAACAAACTGTAACAGGCCGATAAATAGATTTATAATAGATCGATAACTATCGCCTGTTAACACAACATATAGCTTTAACATAAGAAAAGCTTAACATTTACATGTTCTGCTTTTGATTGCTTTATTCGCAGTATTTTCTTACTGCAGCTTCGATATTTTCTTTCCGATATCTCATCTCTAGTTTACAGAGCTAACTCAATCAAATTGAGGCACATATAATGAACTTATTTACACACTTTTCGTGACGCAATTTGGTGTGAGTCGCGTTCCCAAATGAAATTCGGCTATTCCGGTTCGCGTGGTATGTCAGCGACAGACATTGCCGACGCCCCAAACCCGCTGGCGTCCTTCCACCCACACCCAATCAAGGGTCTTTCGCCATTCGCCATGAGGCAACCCTGTGTGCTGGTGGCTTTGCCTTTTGACACGACACTGTTGGCAATGTTGCCACACAGATCGCAGTCCTCTGGGCCGCGTCGCAACCGCACCTCTCACCTTTCCCGGCATGAATATGTATTACAAAGTGTTTTTGCGCCCGTTCAAAAAGGGGCGTTCTACTTGCGGGGAAGATGTGGTCGAATGGGCGGGGACCGGGGGGTTGGAGACGTTTATTGGCAATACAGGCGCGTAATTGTGGCAGCAACCCCTGACCCTAGTCCGGGCCATGCCTCGGCTCGTCTCCGGCGCCAGACAATGTCAAAGTGTGATATTTCGCTTGAAATGCTTTTGCTTAGTCCAAATTCCCCCTCTCGCCTACTTTCTCTCTCCCTCTTCCCCATTGCGGAAGTGTATTTCCTTTGCTGGCATTTGAATTATATTCAAGTGCTGGGGGGAGTTGGAAAGAGAGGAAACTTGACAGTGAATGGGACCGGTATAGGGCGGCTGACATTTCATTGAAAATGGAAAAATTATCTTATAATATTTGCGTATTGATGAATGAAATTGTGACACTGCTTGAGTATTTTGATGGCGTGTGAGAGAGGTTGCGGGAATGGGGGAATGTATTCAATTTAAATATTGGAAATATACGATTTTAAGAGTTGGGTTTTGTTTGGTTTGGTGAGCGAAATATGTAAATATATCTTAAACTAAGTACATAATAGAAGTCCCTACATAGACCTTTTCATCGTCTGTCCTCCAAATAACTAACATACTTTTCCAGCTGTTTTTCTAGCTTCTCTTTCAGCACCTCTTCTACTCTTTAGCTCCTTCACCAGTTCATTTTCACTAGAAACTGCTAACATATTGTAGATTCCATTTCCGCGCCTTTCCAGCTTCTTTTTCAGTTACTAGCTCTTGAAGCTCCATTACCAGCTCCTCTTCCAGTTCTTTTTCTAGTTCCTTTCCTAGCTCATTTCCAGCTCCCATACCCTGCACCTTTAGCCCATAGATTGAAGTGGGTAGTTTCTACTCAGGATCCGATTTCTATCCCATCTTTAGACAAAGAAACCAACATATAAACTTCTTTTTGCCATCAAGTTCACATTCAGCCGTTATATTTAGAAGTAGCTTCACTTCATTCCAGGTAAACACATTGGCAACATAAAACGTCTTTTCCTGTGCGATTCTTGAGTCCTTCTTCAATCCAAATCCCCTTCCCCCAAGCCCTTTTCCAATTCCAAAGTGGGCACAATTATACGCAGCATTTAAAGACTAAATTTCCTGGAATTAAGTGCGCTTTAGGCACAGGAAAAAAGCTTCTGTATAGAGTATCGAAGCCATTGTGACAGCGACGTCGGCTGCGACAGAGACGTCGACTGTGACAGCGACAGCGACTGCGCGAGTGTTTCAAGAGAACTCACAGCGCGCGCGCTGGCGCACAATGGAAACCTCGACGCGAATCACTTGAGCAGACGAACTTATGTATTGTATATATTGTATGCATTGTATATATTGTATATATGTGTGCATACTTCCAATTGTTGTTGGTATTATGCGCGGTGTATATGTGAATTGTATATATATATAACTTGATATACCACACATATTATGCGAGTGCTTCGCGCACAATGAACACGCGAGTGCGGCCCGAATCGACAATTGAAATGCGCTGAAACTGCTCCTCCCTCTCCTCCTTCTCCTGCTCTTGCTGCTGCCTCTGCCACCGCCTCTGCTCATTGTTCGCATGTGTTAAAAAGTTTTCAGGCATTCTACCGCAATCAAATCTGCGATCCCTTCCTCCCCCGCTGAGTTTGTGCTGCGCATGCGCGACGCGTATAAAATTTCCGACGGCGCATCCTGCACCCAAGTTGAGAGGCAGTAATAAAATTTCCTATGAAATGCGCAGAATTCTCTTTTGAAATTGTAATTCAATTAGAGCCTAAGTGGAACACACACTCACTGCAAGGTAATCGTTACTGGGTACTTCCTACTCATGCCCCACTCCGCCTCCGCATCCTCCTCCTCTGCCTCCTTTGTCCATTGTTAATTGCAGTTGTAATTGATATTTAGCGAGCGTAATTCAATTAAGCGAAAGGACAAAGCAGCAAAGGAAATCGAGTCGAACAATCGATGGAAAATCGAATCGAATCTTAGGCGAAGGCGGCAACAGAATGACAAGCCAAAAAATATTGCTCATACGCCTCCCCTACCAAACATGCCAGCACGTATAACGTGAACATCATATAAAATACTAGATGAACGTGTGTGCAGAGCCGACGGCAACTATGTCATGTGAGAGAGACAACATGACGTCAGGCGAATCGGATCGGGTGCAATTTGTACAAGTTAATGTCCACGCGGAGGCGACATCACATGGCGAATCATGTTCGACAGAATAGTCCACTATAAAAGACAAAATAACTTTGTTAACGAGGAGATTAAGCACACACTCACACACCCACACACACACATGCTTGCATATAAAGTGTACGTGAATATGTCAGTGCAAAAATGCCAAACAGCTTCAAAGAAGGCAACAAGAGCAGGGGGAAGGAGGCGTTGAAAGAGACATATTCTTGGAGAATTGGAGTCGGGGAAGTGGGTTTGCTAGAGAAGTCGGGGTAGCTCTGGCTGCTGTCGCATTATCCTTTTGCAGAAATGCTAATGTTCCGTCGAGTTAACCGAAAAAAAGGAGGAAAAAACATAAATATGCAAATGTGAGTGCGGCATAGTTGCCGACTTGATATGAAGTCGTTAATGTGCGAGATGATAACGCCTTTTTTGTGGCATCTTCTAAAGAAAGGGCAAGTGGAGATAGCAGGGGAGTACAGGGCACGTTGCGTGGGTTTGTAGGGCAACAGATATGACTGTTGTGTATGATTATGATGATGATATTGCTGTAAAAAGAGTATCTATAAAGAGTTAGACTTAGAGTTAGAAAATTCATTAGATTAGATATACTTATATAATGTTTGCTGAAGTAAGTTAATATATATGGTTTGATCAGACGTATTGGGAATATATATAGTAATAAAGTGTATATAATATACACACCCTGATACTTACAAATGTTGTAGCTCAGAAGTATTGACCTCTAATATTAGAATTAATATATATATATGTATATCTGTTTATATATATGATATTTTATTTAGAAGTACAATATCTTAACGAACATAAGTATATAAATATATATTGTACATATATAGTGTAGAGACCAGTAATCGCTTGCAAGAGTGTTGTCAATTCGATATTCACTTCCATTTCTTTGTCTGAATTTTAATATGACATTTTTTTATTGTCGCCTTGTTGTTTGCCCCCTCGTTGGGCACATTATCGAGAGCGATTTGCTATTTGCTACAGCAATTTGTACACTGCACGAAATTTGAATAAAATGTGCGTAAATTGCAGACGCCGAAAAAGGATAAGGCTGGGAGCAACGGGATAAGCTGTGATTCGATTACGATTCGATTCGGAAAACAGAAAAGAAGAAAGAGAGGAGGAGGAGAAGAAGGAGGCGAGAGCAAGCAGCATTTGTGCGACTCTCAACAAATTGTTAACAATTCCAAAAGAGAACTCAGGGGGAACTGAGAAGGAACCGAGGAGCCTGATGAGTTGCCAAGGAATTTCAATGCAACGTTTTGGAAACGCAATACGAGAAATTTGCATGATTTAAATACCGTTTTAATTGAGTTTTATCGTGTTCCGTAGGGGGAGTGGGGATGGCGGAGAAGGCATGCGGGATGCGGTGGAGCATGAAGGATTCAGTGACTCTGTGTGGTGTGTGTTGGCTCAACCCCCCGTTGACGTGCAATGCCAACAAGCATTTAACCACATTGAAATGAAATTTGCCACCAGCTGCGCGAGAGGCAGAGGGAGGAAGAGAGAGGAAGAGTGGTAGAGGAAGAGGAGAGACTGAACTGAGCATGTCGCATGCCGTTCACAAGGCGAAGTTGAAGCAGAGCATAAAGCATGGCAAACTCCCCTTACTTTCCCCTCTCACTTATCCACATTATATAAATGTATGTGTGTGTGTGCGTGTTGTCCGCCAGGGGGCGTTGCGATGCCAAGTGGTCAGAGAGCTTCGTTTGCTGCAGTTTGTAATTATTAAACTATGCAATGATGGCTATGAATGAGGTTTGTGCGTGTGTTCGTGTGTGTGAGAGAGGCTTACATGCATATTTGTGTGTGTGGTGTGTGTGTATGTACATGCTTTCGGCTGCCATTTAAGCAGACCACATGCGCTTTTATATGGTCGTGCTTGTGTGTGAGGCACTCGTATCTTTGAAACTTTTCTCATTGGTCGCAGTTGCCGCCCCTCTCTCCCTCTCTTCCTCTCTCTCACACACGATTCGGTGCGCGGCCATTGTGCTTTGCCTCAACTCGAAATCAATATCACGTTGTATCCTTCAGCGGCAACAAAGGAGCTGCTGATTGACAGAAACAATTCACACGCATGCACACACACATACACAGGCAGGCATTCGCACACTCGCTCCTTTGGAGGGAGAGTCGGAGGACGAACAACCCTTCAACACTCAACTACATTTTGATTAAAACTTTATTTGTAGCTGCGTTTGTCGAATAATAAAAAAATAAAAGAGTATTTCCTTTGTGGCGAACAACAACAACAAGAGCAAAGAGAACTACTCGATCAACAAAGCGTACAAAAGGACACAACTGGCGGCACAAGCGTAGCCTTTACTTTTTTGTTGTACCTGTCAAAGAGCGAGAAAGGGATAGGAAAAGGAAAAAAGCTGCAAATCAAATGTATTTCTTGCATTCTTCACAAGTTTTTTATATATACTATTGCTTTATCATTCTCATTTTCTCTACTCTCTCTCTCTCTGTCTCTCAGATTTTAAGCCTCTATTCCATTAAATTACATTTTTTGCCTCCTACTCTGTTTACAATTCGTGTATTTCCTTTGACCATTAACGCTTTGTGCATCGAGTTTATATTAATATTGCTTTATAATAACCCAATTTTCTCTTTTTTTTGCAACGCGTTCTCTTTATTGTTCTGCATTGTTATGGCGCTCTATCGCACTCACTCTCCCACTCCTGCTCGCCCGTTCTCGCTCACGTTCTGCTACCGACATCCTCTGCCTGCTGCTCGTTCCGCTTTCCTTTTGTTCTTGCGTTCGCTTTTTGGAGTAGCTCTTGAGTTACGTTGCCATTTTTGTGCGCGCTTCGCTCTTTATTATTCGAGCATTTATTTTGCATATTGTATTGCTGTATGTTTTATTCTGCATTCTCTGTATATTCTCTGTACTTTGTATATTTCTTTTGCACGCCTTTTGTTGTTGCCTTTGTGCCTCAAGTGTCCGATAGTGGGGACTTTTGTTTCAACATTTTGCCGATTGCAGCTGATTGCCAAACTGAAGAGAGCGACAAAAAGAAAGAGAAAAGTGCCGTAACCCCATGCAGTTGCCCACTCACACATGCACACACACAGTGACACTAACGTATGTGTTTTGCTTCTCTTATTTAACTCGTTCTTGTTGATCAGCGCAACTTACAGTGGAATCGATAACACACATTTGCATGCAACTCTCTCCGGCGTCTGTCAATTAACGCAATTGTAAATCTGTTCCACGTGTCCTGCACAAAGCACTCGATTCACGATTTGTTGTCAATTAACACACAAACACACACACACACACACATAGAGACTTTCACACACAACAATGCAAGCTGTTGGTTAAACATAAACGCCCTGCAAAGCGTTGCATTTAGATATTTATCGCACTTAACTGCGGCCGGTCTCCCCTCCCACTCTCTTTCTGACTGCACGCTCTCTTGCGCTCGGGCAATGTCAACCGCAGAGACAACACGTGACTTCTGTGCAGAGTTCAAAACTCACGAGTTTCACGAATCACTTTGACGAGCGACGTCTGATGCCAACATGGATGGAATGAGGACGTTGATGGGAAAACAATGAAGTAATCCACCCCGTCCTGTTCTTCCTGTATTTAGCATAAGTACGGGTTTTAAATAATGCTGTATCTGGGGTACAGTTGCCTTCCGGATAGTGCACACACACACACACACACTACTTTATTCGTATTCCAACGAACAAGATGAAATAATCAATGTGACGTTGCGGTCGGGATAAAAGAAGAAAGCGGCCTGCGGTTCCCCTCCAGTGGGACAACAGCAGCTCCGACAAATGTAAAAAATCATAGGAAAGACAAAGCAGAGAAACTACCCAAAAAACAATATGTAAATTATGAATTTTTGTGTAAACATACACAGAGTCAGAGCGAGTGCATCAAAGAAGTGATGGGTACGGGAGGCGGGAATGGGGAAACAGCCATTAGCCAGCCCAGCTACTGTATTCAATCACAGCACCGACTCGAGCTCCCATATCATCTGTTGTTGTTGTTGTTGTCGCTGTTGACTGCTTGGGCGGTACCGAAAAATTGATTTCTCATCGCGGCATTTTGTAGTTGTTGCCCAACAACAACAACAACAATAAGTCAGATGGATCTCTGCTCGAACGTGTGTGGACACTCTGCTTATTAGCTGACTAGGTTGAGCTAGCCTCAGCGACGTCGCACAGTGGTTTCAACCAAGCATGAAATAGAAGAAATTAGTATAGTACATAAGTGAGAAATAGATTATAGTAATAATAAAGACTCTCATAAATGACATGACAGTAATCATACTACAAAGTTTCGAGGAGTGGCTGGAGAATTCAGATACGTAGATTTTCAATGGAAATATATATTTTATTTTATTTTTCTAATTTTCTTTTTTTTATTGCTATAAATATAAACTGTTGATGCGCTATCAAAATTGTGATCTTAAAGGGTTATGCTAATTTGTATTATATAATTTGAAAAATACAAGCTGTGTTGGTTTTCAATCGATAATTAATACAAAAACATATAATATTTTTTTAAGTGATACGTATCAACAGTTTTATGCATTCAGTTCCTTCTATTTTTGTACAGTTTTCTATTTAGTACAAATTTATTTAGCCTTTGGGTGCCACTGTGCGACACTGGTGGCGCGGCAAAAGGTCTGGGCCACCTACTTTACGCGTTTGCTACTACTTCAAATGGCATTTGTTGTCTTTTCATGGTTTTTCTGTTTTCCCGTTTTTTCTCCATGCGTGTATGATGGTAAAACAACAACAAGTAGCCGTAGAAGGTGGGGAGAGAGAGGGGACTGTGGGACAGGGAACCTGCCAAATTAGTTGCCATGTAACCTCATGACCCGCCGCCTGACAAGCCACAGATTGGGTTACCCAATGAGCCGCTGCGTCTTTAATGTTTGCCCTGCAATAACAAGGCGAGCTGTTAGAGAAAAGAAGAGTGAGGAGAACGGGAAAAACGGGAAGAAGAAAAAAGACGCATTTGAAATCTGGCAAAGCAAATAATAACAAATAAATGAAACTAATGCCGAGAAAAAGAAGCAGGAGATGGAGATGAAGACGGAGACGGGACCACCCTCACGCTGCAAAAACATATGTCGCGGATAAGAGTAACCCTTTGGCAAGGTCTATGCTGTGTTATGGGTTACGGGGCTGCAGCAGCACCCCCTGAGGGTGTACTCAACTCCACAACCATGTGCCATTTCTTTGGGATGCTGAAGCTTGCCTTTGCCTCTAATTGACGGCACTTATGGTAAGCCACAACAGCCTGAAGTGGCTTTGCCTCTGCCTCGTGTGGCATCTGCAGCAGGAGTATCAGCACAGGCCGCAAGGCACTCGGATCTTGGGTCGGAATCGCATCTATCGCATCTAAATATCTATTTGTTGGCTCTCCCCCATCCGTTTGTTGTCGAGGAGGATTGTCGGCGCAATCGCCTGCCATTAATTCATTGTCCATTATCTAGCTAGCAGCTTCTTCTCCTCCTCCTACTCCTTGTTTTCTTGTCCGACATTGTATGCATTTCGTGCAGCAGCAACAGCAGTAGTGTTTAGGGATGGGTAACGATATAATTGAGATGGCAAAGCGATAAATTTGTATAAAACTGGGAAGATATAGTACCAAACGCAAAGTTATTTGATATCTGCTACTGAAATTATTATTTAAATTATTTCTACATTTCTAAGTTGTTTGCAATCAAATTTGCATTACATTTGCAATTTGGAATAAAACATATTGTAACAGAGTTTGGTATTCCATATATATTCTAGAAGATATAGGGCTTCATACAGACGCTAATCACAAATAGACTTACCTTGTGAGATTGGTGATGTCTTCTTCTGCCTTTTGCATACAGTTTTAATTGGCATGAAGTAATTCTACCCCTGTATTCACAACATTGTGCCGATATTTTATATTCTATTTATAGCGTCATAATATTATATTTAATATTTCCCCTAACGATACCCATCTCTATTGGCAGACACATGCATGTTGCCCGCCTCGCTCCATTGTTCGGCCTACATGGAGCGATACTCTAAGATATTATCGACAGCTCGTTCGCTGGTCAGGTTGGTCAGGCTGGCCAGGAGTCAGGAGCTATCTGGTAGTTACTGCAGTCTATTGTCCAACGAGCATGCTTTCTGTGTGTGCGAGTGTGTGTGTTCGCTTGGGATGGACTCTAGCCCATTGTCATTGTTAGATGCTGACAATAGTGTACAGAGAGCGCATTGTGCACGCCTTGTTGCTGGCAAAACACACACACACAGCCGTACACACACCCGTACACATACTCGTACACACACCCGTACACACACCAGTACACACACTAGTAGAAACACTCATGTGTATGTGTGTGGTCCACTGTTTGTAGTTGCTGTTGACTTTTCGAGTTTGGCTGCGGCGGCACACACAATGCTCGACAAATTGATATCCAATAATTTAATTTTGTTATCCATTTCAGGTCCTTGTACCGCTGTACGGCATAGAGCAGGAGGTAGGCGGGGGAGGGTTGATAGAGGGCGAAAATAGTTTTGTAATTTGCACTACGGCATGCGTGTAACCGATATTATTGTCCTTTCGAGAGTCCTGGACTCGTTGGCCATTGTAAAATATCTGAAATGCTTCTGGTCCACGTCCTCATCATGCTGGTCATTCGCCCACAATCCAGACCTCTGCCACTGCCCCTGGCCCGTCTCCCTGCTAATCCCCTTTGTGTGTGCTGGGCATTAGTTTTATTATAATTTGTTTATGTGTGTCTCGTGTGTCCGAAAAGCAAACAAGCGAATCCGTTTGTGTGAAAAAGGTTTTCACACTTTTCCACTCTCCCACACGAACTGTTTCCCCTCAGTTCTCCCCGCAGTGTTTACAGTTTTGGCATCTCTCCCGGTCGCGTGTGTCCAGTAGTTTGTTAATAATGCGTGGCCAACTGATAAATTCACATGGCTTAACGCCTCACAATAATCACATATCGTATATTTCATATTCGTTTGCTATTTGTCATTGGAAAAGGCTTATTGTATTTCGGTTTTCCGGCATTAATTGCCGGCACTTTCCCACCATTTTGAGGGTTTTAATTAATATATGTTAAATTTATCACAAATTTGATTGGTTTGGAAATTAAAATTGACCTTTATTAAGTGATCGTTCATCAGTTGAAAAGCTAATAATACGCTGATTTATTATGAGACTTTAAATTGAATATATTAAATATTGTTTATAGAATATTGAAAATGGTTTTTAGAAAAAATAACTCTGAAACACTAATTAGTATGGTGTGAGTTTATTTACGATATCTTGATAATTAAAAGAAATAAACCGAAATGTTAGAGATAAAACAAAATCTATTAGGAAAAGTGCCTTGCAAACTCCTTGAAATGTTATTCACTCTAAAAGTTAAATGAATATATGTGATATGGTTTATGTGTTATTATTGTACATACATAATGAATGAATGCATATTTACTATATCAGCTCAATCTAGCCGTGTCCATTTTCCCTCCCTGTTTGTTTGTCTATTTCTACAATAACGTGTTTGTCAGTTTGTAAGCGATTCAAATGAGGTTTGATTGATATCCCTCTCCTGCGGCAAGGGTTGAATACCCAAAAGGGATCCGATCGGATCTGCTTATCATGTGGTATGTATGTATTTGCCATACGTTTGGTTGATTTCAAATAATAAAATAGTTGTAAATGGTTAACAGAGATGAAATGCAAGCTGGTTTATTATGTTTTTTCTTATGTTTGTTATGAGCAGATGGAAATACAAATGAATTTATACTTTATAGCGCAATCGATTTGACTATATACATATACATAGATGTACACGTATATGTAGATTTAGATTCCTAATACTCATAACGTTCTTAAGAACTAATAATTTTATGAGAACTTAATGGTAAGAAGATAAAAAAAGAACGAAGCGAATCAACATTAAACTTACTAATGAAAGCAACTAATTCTAGAAAGAAACTTTGAATAAATCGGATGTTCGTAAAACAGAACATGTGTAGGATCCCTGGTCAAAAGTTCAACGTTCATATTAATTTTGTAGTCAGTATAAGACATGTACTTTGTAAGAATTGTGAAGGTACTATTCTTTTTTTTAGATATAGTTGCAAATCAGTAGGATCAAAAACTAATGTAAAACAATGAATAGTTGTAAGATTTTCCTATTTACGGCCTAAAAAGTTTGCTAACCAAAACACTGCTCAAAAAATGACTCCACAAATTCAAGATTTATTCTCATAGGTAATAAACCTAAATGGGCTCAAGACACTTTCATTGGAAACTATCCGTCGGATCCGAATTGTCTTTTGCACACACATTCTACAAATGTATATTCGAAATATATTATATTCCGAATTCATAAGAAACTTGTGCTGAAAAAAAGAACGAAGTGAAAATACGCTGACTACATGAGAAGTTCGATTTATTGAGTTTGTTTTTGAATTTATTAAATACTTTAACACAGTGTTTGAAATGTATTATCTAATACACATGGTACTATATATGTTATATGGTACATATAGGTATCTCCATAGTTATTACATACACACGATAAAGGTACCTATATATATAGTATATATACTCTTTACAACGTAATCTCAATCGCAATAATGGTAATGGTAATTTCAACTAATCTTAGTATCTCTTAGGGATCTTAACGTATGGTACAATACTTCTGGGTGATGGATAAAGAACTTACAGTTACGCACACACACTAGTGAGGGGTAACTAGAGAGAGGAATGAGACTCGAGCTACAATCGTATACGATGCCTTACGAGCTAAAGAAAACCAATTTACGGCGAGCTGAGCCTGTTGTTGCTCTTGCTACGGCTCGAAGGGCCGGAAGACGGCCGGAACTTGAACATTCCCGGTACCTCAATCCTGTGAGTCACCCGCATTGCTGGTGCGATCCAAGGCAATGCCACCGGCTCCATTCGACTCGGACTGCTCAAGATCGGCGCTGCTAAGCACGCCCGGCAGATAGCCAGTGCCCGCATAAGGAGCTGAGAGAAACCGCTTGGCGTGCGCCTGCATGAACGGATGATAGCGATGCGGATGCGTCGGGGAGCCAAAGACGGCGGGCGCCACGAGGGGAGAGAAGGCAGACTTCATGGGAAACGGAGGCGATGGCGGCACCTGCTGCTGCTGCTGTGACGGCACTGACGGGGGCGGCGTTTGCGTTGTCAGATCCTCGCCAGCAAGCATGCATTCCATGGCCTGCAGTACATCGCCGCGAAAACGCTGCATCAGCTGTTCCACATCGCTGCGCCGTCGGCTGGGAAAGACGCGCATCAGGACATCGATGGGAGAACGCTGCTGCTGCTGCTGTTGCTGCTGGTGATGATGATGCGCCGCCTGCGACAGATGCTGCTGCTGCAACTGGGATTGCGCTGGATGATGGGTGGGCAAGCCGGCGGCTGCCAGGAACTGCGTGTGGTGATACGGCATGAATCCCTGGTGAGCGTGTCCGTTGCCAAAGGAACGCAGCAAGTGAAGATTTTCGGCGGGTGTGTTCGGTGGCGGTGACGAGTTGCTGTCCTCCTTTTTCAGGCTGAGATTCTCCGGTGTGGCCTCATCTGGTGCCGAGTCCACATCCAGATCGGACTCGGGCGAACTAGGCGGACCAGTGCGTGCGGGCGACAGGCTGGCAGTCAAGTTAAACAGGCCACCGACCTTGGGTTGCCGCGGGCTACTGGGCGAGCCGGACTCGGAACCCGTGTCCTGATCAGTTTCATTCGACAGGGCGGCGCCACGTTTGGAGACTGCAAGTGGAAAGCAGAAGAACGGGAGGGATGAGATGAGTTGCAGTTGAGAGAGATGAGATCAGGTCAGGTAGCTGCGGTTTCCACTTGGCAAATAAAAGTATCGAATTGTTCACAGAGGCGGGGGAGGAGGGAACAAAAAACATAAAAAAGAAAATAATCACGGGAATCGCAAACAAGGCAGGGAGAGAGTGCGTTGACATGGCAATCTCGAGACAACCTGCTGAGGCGTGCAAGGGGCAACCTGTGCCCGGAATGAAACAAGTTATACGATATTTTTTCAACGTTGCCATTCTCTGCTCTCTGTCTCTGTGTTCTATTTGATTTGTTGTTGACGAAGCCGCAGTGAAAATTTAATTAAGTTGCGCCCTGTCGATTTTGTAACCCTCATTCCGAGTCCGGGTCCTGCCTTCGATACATTCCTCTGTCCTTAAGAACTGGGGCACAGGCCCAGGACACCTGGCGCTAGTTCCCTCTCTCTGTGTGTGTGTGTGTGTTTTGTTTTTTGTGGGTCTTGGATTTCAGTGCAAATAAACAGTTCGACTTAAATGGACAGATTCGATAGAGAATCGCGTGAGAATCCTTGCGTGTTTTCCTTTCTCGCTGGGAAAACAAACGAAGAACCAGCAGAGGAGTCTCCTGTCTCACATTACGCCCTCAGCACGGAATTGTCTTACGACCTGACGATATAATTCTTCTTACTTCAAATTGCCAGGCTAAGTATCTTTTCCCCAGCTCTCCATATTTCTTTTAGAATTGTACCGAGAGTTTGCTACTGTTACGAGGGTTGCACAATGTAAATGTGTCGGATTATGTCAAGTTATTCAGTTATTGAACCAAATTAACTCTCAAGTACTCAGTTGGGCAAGTAGAAGGGGAATACTTGGAAATTCTTAGAAATATCACTGAGAACTTCTTGAAATTTATGAAATTCTATATTTGTTTTCGTGCTAATTGCAGGTGAAATTATGGCGATATAATAGAATGCTTTTATAATTTATACTTTAATTATTTATTTTAGTATATAGGTTGATTCCATTGAAATGATGTACTTGTGTCACCGAAAATTTTAATTATAAGAAGTCAATTAAGTGATAATTACGGATAATATCACATCAAGATTATACACATTTTTAATGATTCCAGAAGAGTCTAACAATATTTGATATAAATAAGATTTATACTTGAATAACTTGTGTGTTTTTTGCCCGATCGGATAAACATATAAAGGAGATGTAGATATTATAGTCAGCTATGTTTGACAGTGGAGCAGTGTGCGTGCCACAAAATATTTGAAATAAACTTGATCTATGTGTTGTTTTCAGGAACCATCATGTCAAATCTGATGTCTCTAGATTTTATAATAGCTGGGATCTCGAAGTTCAAACTCACTGAACAGATAGGTAGAGAGATACATAGGTATACAGACAAACAGACCGACAGACCTACGAACATGGTTCAATCAACCAGCTGGTGATCCTGAGCATGAATATATTGTATTGTACATACTTTGCGGAGCCTGCCACGCCATATACTCTTTTTTTATTTTAAAATTTTACTATAAATGGTCTGAAATGTCTGATTTAAAAAAAGCTTAAAAGCTTAATATTTCCGTTTTAATATTTCCGTTTATACTGCGACTTTAACTTAATTGTTTCAGTTTCTCCCCATTTCTTGCGGAGAACTTAAGCTTCACTTCAACTGGAAAGTCGTTGTGCATGCGCCGCTACACAAGATGCAGGGCAACGCCTTGGGTGGGGATCCTTTGTGCGACAGCGACGACACCTAGAGCTGAGGCACACACACGGGCACCACACACAACACACACACACACTCAAGTAGGCACACACACACACACACAACAAGCACCGTCGGAGTGTGGCACTTTCTGCGCCGTTGCGCATTTTTGACAATTGAAAATAAAATTCTTGCTTGGCGCGGGTATGTGGCCACAGGTGGAGGGAGGAGGAATGGGGAGTGCAGTGTGCGGAGTCACACATGAGCTTGGCGTGAAGTGCCCCGCGTTGTTTGCCATGTGGGGCAGCAAGGCGTAAATGTATAATAATAATTTCATTTTAGACTTACCGGGACTCTCGTCCAGCTCGGTGCGCGTGGGGGAGAAGCCCACGCTGAGGTGCTCGGAACGTGTGCGTCCATCCGTGTCGGATTCATTGCCATTGTACTGGCGATGGTGTTGGTGGTGCTGATGCTGCTGGTGCTGGTGCTGATGCTGGCCGGGCGTGGAGCTCGCCTCGTAGCCGTCGCTGGGAGGCGAGGGAATGCCGCCGTGGAACACACCATTCTGTGTGGGTGCTGTGCCTGCAGCGGCCGCGGCACCGGGATTGCCACCTCCACCATGTGGTGGACTGTGTGGGGAGGTAGGCGTGGCACTGTCGCTGCTGCCGCCATTCTGTTGATTACCCGAGCCCGGTACCGATGTGTAGAGCAGACCCAGTTCACGTGCCTCGTTCTCCTCCTGTGCCTGCTGGCGACGCAGTGCAACCTGGAAAGCAACAGAGGAAGAAAACTGAACGGATTAGACGGATGACTATGCGGCTTGATGCGTATGCAGGTCACCCACCTGTGCTGCCATCACCCGTTGTCGCTCCGCAATGAGCGTGCACTTGGCACACACGCAGTCCCGCCATCGGCAATAGCGTTTGTGGCCCTTTAAGGCACTGACCTGCAAAGAGAGGAAAGAGAGCGAAGAAGGAGTAGGATAAGTAGGTGATTAGCTGGCGGGGATTAGCTGTGACTTACCACGCCATGATTACGGCAGCGGGCGCACTTGGGTGTGCGTTGATAGCGTTCCGAGGCAGCACGCAGGAAGAATGCGGGCGGCAGAGCACCCAGCACTGGATGCTGTGACATTAGATTCTGCATATCCACGCCCGACGGCAAGCTCATGCTGCTCCCACACACTCACACACTCTCTTATACACACAAATAAATGTTAACAGTTAAACAACACTCTCTCTCACTTTGAGAGTTATCTGATCTCTTTCGATCGCTTTTTGTTTTCGATTATTGTCTATCGATTTTCGAGCTTTGCACGCATCACACACGAATTGGGGGGAACGGTTACACAACGGTTCGCAACGATCACAGCTGGCGAAAAATAACACGCGCAGTGACGACCATGTCAGACGGAGCACTCGATTGCAACTGAATCAACTTTGGATAAATCTAAACCAAACGGCAGCATAAGCAGCAGTAGCAGCAAAGGCGGCAGTGCCAGTGGCAGAGGCAGAGGCTGAGGCAGAGCACAGCAAGGCAAATGGCGGCAAGCGGCAACATTTACCAATACAAAAGCCGCAGACGCACACACACACAGACACGCGCCGTCGGCAGAGCGAGGGTTGGAAACACACACAAACATCCAGACACACAAGCAAATGAGACATTCGGAGAGTGTTGCCACCACCTTTTGTATGTGCGCTGCCTGCGTCGGCGTCCGCAGCACTGAGCTCTGCCTTGGCGGCAGCGTCGGCAGCAGCAATTAAGGAAAAAGTTTCAAAATCTAATTTGGTACTGTATACAAATTTGTGCACTCGAGGCGGCTGCGGCTGCCGTCGCTGTCGCTGCTGCTGCTGCTGTTGGTTGGCTGTGCTTTCTGCTTCTGCTACTGCGGCGGTGGCAGAGGCTGAGGTGGTGGTGGTGGTTGCTGTTATATTGTTGTTTTTGTAACTGCCTCAGCTGCTGCTGCTGTGGTGGTTGTTTGAGGTTTCTTTCATTTTCTTTGTTGCTTTTGTTTCACAATTTCTTTTTTCTCTTGTTGTTGCTGTTGTGCAGCTTTAGCTTTGTATACGTGTGTGTGTGTGTGTGTGTGAGAGAGTTTTACTAATGGAACAGCCAACCAAAAACGTTGTTGCGCCTCAGATGCGATGCGACCTCGTCGCTGGTTGGCATGGCAGCGTAGGCGATACACTGACACACACACGCACATCAACACACACACATATGCACAGCGACACAACTGACACAGTTGGCGTACAGTATTCGCCTATGTATAAGCTATTCTGGGAGGGGGTGGGATGTGCTGGAAACTTAGGAGGTCAACAGTTAAGCACGCCAGTTTCAGTTGCAGGGGTCGCGTTCCCCGTTCCCCCAACTTCTGGCATGTTGCCACTTGCTTTCAGGGCACAAAGAACTGCGGAAAATACATAATTGTTTATTGTTTATAATTAGGAAAAAGTCTTTCAAAAGCATCGCCACTAAAAGGCTGAAAGCCTCTGAAATATTTCTTCAGGTTGTATTGTTTATAATACTCGGCATAAAAGGAAGGGTATTACTCACTAACGTGTATTTTATTCCATACACATACAACAAATATAGTAATAGCTAGATAACTAATACTAAATACATACTATCTATAAATTGTTTTAGGTTAGCCGATAAATATTATATCTTTATATTGTTTACTTATATTACAAGATAAACTTATTACTAGTTAAAGCCAATAAAATTATTATTAATGTTATTGGATAACATCAGAAACCAAAAAAATAAATAAATACGTAATGAATACGTTATGTCTTAAGTTGCCAACTCTTTTGATATTATAGTAGTTAGTTGGTATAATTAAAAGTTTAGATTTATTTACGAATGAATGGGAAATTGATTGGAAAGTCTAAGCTATCGATATTAAATTACAACATTACTAAATCTGCAACTGATTAATATCATAATACTAGAACTATATAATAATATTATAATAATGGTATCCTACAACTTACTATTTATATTCATATTTACATTAAATTTATAAAAACCACGCCATCGTTTGGGGATATTTATGAAATTGATAAACATAAATTGAGATAGAAATAAAAATAAATTATGTTGTAAATCTCTCAGGGCGGTAGAGCAGACTTGTATGTGCACTGCAGGACGTAAATATCGATTCCATTCGACTCAAAGGCAAGAGCAAGCCGAAGATTCTTGTACATAAAATGACTGTGACGAGGGGGCTGCGTGCTATGGGGGGGCGTCAGTGGGTCGCATTGGCCTATTAGAATGTTACAAATTATTGCAATTGAATCAAACTGCGACGCCCGACGTCGACCGACAGCAGCGGCAGCAGCAGCAGCTGTGACAGAGCAATGTGTGCGACAGAAGCGACGACATCTTGAAAGCTCTGCGCACTCTGCGACTCTCTCGCTCATCGCTCTCTGCACGCTCTCTCCGAGAAAGAGACTCCGCCCTCGCGCAGAGGCGGAGCCAGCGCGTGCTCACCAACACACATACACAGCCACTGGCCCTTACAATGAAAACACAAAGCGGTTACAATGTGTTTTTGCAGCTGCAGGCAAAAGAAACAAGTTAGCAAACTAAAGAGAGGATCGTATAGTTGTGTATGTACATATGTATGCGTGTGTGAGTTTGTGTGTAGTGCAGTGTGCGAGAGCGGCACAAGGACAAGCCTTTTCCCTCTCTCGTTCGCCGACTCTCTCGCTCTCACACAGACATACATACATACGTTGGCAACTGTAAATGGCTAGAACATGTTGGTTTTGTTGTTGTTGCTACCGGTTTTAGCACAGTGCGCATTTCTCGAATTTTAACTTTGTTTAAAGTGCATACACAGACACTGCTTTGAGTCTGTATGCGTGTGTGTATATGCGTCGCTGGGTGGCCACTTAAAAAGTGTTTTTACTGCGGGCCAAATATGCAAATTGCTTGGACCGCACTGACAACTTCTTCAGCCAACAAAAGCTGAAACATGTCCATTATGTCCGCCGCCGTCGCTCTTCATGCATGAGCTGGGCTCCACAGCACGGGAGTCATGGGGATGCCCAGAGGCTCCAATGCGGCGGCATAGCTCAATGCAAACAACACTCGCAATAACGAGTAGCCCCAGTCAAGGCATCAATCATTAGCCAGTACACCACTACAACAACAACAACAACTGCTTCGTGGGCACAACAAAAATAAAAGCAGCACGAAACAAAATAAGAAATAACTACATGATGAATACGTTATGCTCTAAGTTGCTAACTATTTGAAACTGATATATTTAAAAGTTTACATTTATTTGAACATTTTTAAATTCTCAATATTAACAATGGCTTATTTAACATTGGATGAATTTTAAAATACTAATCAAAAGCTATCGATTTTGAAAGTTTGAATTGCCAAATCACTATTGCTGCCAAGACACTCGAAGTATTTATTCAGGTATTACACAATTCATAAATCAAATTTTATTATTGATTTTACGTGAGTAGAGTGGCATCTAATAACTGAAAACCTCCTTCAAAAGAGTATCTCAACTTATGCTTGTCAAGCTGCAGTTGCAAAACATTTGATTAAACTTGATCGTCGATTTTTTTCTGTCTTCTGGATCTTTTAACAGATCGGAGTATGTTACTCATGTCTGTTGCTGGCGACTCTCGATGAAAGTTGAAATATCTCGGGGATCATTGCTACTTTACTTGCGTTTGCCCAGCCCTTCTTCTTCACTTCCTTCCTCTATCCCCTTCTTGCCTTTGATACCTCCGACGGGGCTCGAGTGCTCAAGTGAGCAGCTTGTCGGGGTAACGATGAATTGCTTCTGATTCAGATGCCGCGACACAGTGGCAGGTAACGGGGGATAAGGGGGTACGGGAGGGTAGAGGGGACATACTTATGAACTGAGATTGAGAGACAAAAGAAAAGTGCCTTAAAATGTTGACAAATATTTGCCATGCATTGGCCGCAAAATTATTTGATCAAGACCACCGAAAAAAAGAAAGAGAGAGAGAGAGAAAAGAAAAGAAAACAAAAGACAAAACGATGTATACAGAGATCTTTTTGAACAAAAAAATTGTACAAAATTAAAAATGAAACTTGGAAGACACGCAGCTAATGAGATTTCCTTGCGTCATTGCCTCATTCATTCATTCCGCTGCCGCGCGATTTGTTTGTTTTACGTTTTATGATTATTATTGTTGTTCGAGACGGAGTTGTTGGTGTTGTCGGAGTTGTAGTTGTAGTTGTTGCTGCTGTTGTGCATTGCGCAGTTTGAACTTGTGTTTTATGTTTGAGCAATCGTCGAAGAAGAAGAGGAAGACGTCGCGATGAACATTGTCTCTATTTGCCGCGCCCCTAGCCGTCCCCGCCCCCCGTTCCTGTGCCACACATTCTCTCTCTCTCTCTCTCTCTCTGCCACATGGCATTCACCAACTGTCAGCGGCAGGCATTGGAACACAAAGAGAGGACGACGCCGCAGCCACTCCAAGTGGACAGGGGCGAGAAAAAAGTTAATTTAATTTCGAGTGTGTGCAACAATTGTCCCAGTCTCAGTCTGCGCTTATCCTTTTCAGCCGTGTCGCAGCGTCATGTTAATAAACCCAGCCCTGCCAACCCTTGTTCTCATTCCCTGCCACTAGTAGCTGGAGCTGCCCGCCTGGTCGATGTTGTAGAATATTGTCTTTAGCTAGACGGACTTTCTTGCTTTTCTTCGACTTATCTTTGACGTAAAGGAAATCTCATTAAAGAACTTCCGGCGCTTTCAAGTGTCCTTTCACTCTCTCTCTGTCTTTTTCTCTCTGTGCCAGCCAGCATATCCAGCTTCAGCTTCGGCTTCGCTACAAGCTGAAACTTTGAACTCTCTTGTATCTCGTGTTCGTTGAGCCAGCGAGCCATGAAATTACATTTCGCTTCGCACAATGATATATACTAGTAGTACCACTCCTCCACCCCCGTGTGTGTCCTGGCAAGGTTTCTTTACTTCATCTTCTTTTTACGGATTCAAGGAAACGTGAAAATTTTGTTAAAAGTTCACAGAAACTTTTTCTGTTGTTTTTTCTCCCGCTGCAAGATTTTCCCATGTCACATGCAGATTGTACTGGGTACGATATCTATAAATACCATATCACTTATTTGTAATTGTAATCGAGTTCTCTACGTTTCCCTGTCACATGACACACGCCAAACGCATTCCTTATAAATTTGCACTACAACATTTGGCAATACCAACTCAAGGAGCGCTCTGCAAATAATCTCAGTCCGGAAGTTCGAATTTCAAACAATTGCCCAACCCAGAACCGAACAAGATTCACACTTATTGTATACAATATTGCGAATTCCGGCACAGAATCATTTGACACCCCGAAACGGCAAAGCAAACAGTCCTATTATAGGATCGTTAGCACAAGCAGCGGGACTGGGATGAGATTATAATCATGTGCTCTGCGTAATTTGAGCTGGCCACATTCAGCCAAAACAAGGCCTGCTCTCGGGTCGCTTTTTGGGTTACTGACTCGAGTTTGGGTGTTAATATAATAACATAATATTGTAAATAGTTTGTATAAATTTTAAATAACAATACGGAACGTGAAGAGGCAGCATCCTTGCTAAGGGTGACCTATTCCGTACTGCCTGTTTGGACCACCCTTCCTCTTTATCTAACCCTCAGTTATGAGTAGAAAAAAAGAACGCCCCTTTAACAATGATACGTTGAGGTAACTGTTATTATATTAGTTGAATCTGCACATATGCCTGGGGTGCATAGGGCGCGTGTTTCCCAGCCAACTAGCGGGTTTATATTCGCTCTCTCTCCCTCTTAAATGATAATGATAACTCTCTGCACTTATGTAGGCTGTGACGTCGCCAGCTGTGAATTTTATTTGATTTAATTAAATAACAGTGTTGAGGGTATTTAATAATGAGCTACAACTGCTGCTGTCACTGTCCAGAAAAAGTACCCATACATTTCACAGACATAACAGATAATATAAAATCTTTATTGAGTGTATGCTTTATATATTTGTAAAAGTACAACACTTTTATTTAATAGTATCAAGGATATTTTTAAATTTGCGCTAAACTTAAGGGCTGCATAAAAACAATATATTGGTAATCGATAAACTCCAGAAAAATACAAAACATGCTCTGTGCAACACTGCGAAACAACAGTAACTGTTAAGTTAACAGTCTACACAGAGTGCACCAACAGTTTTTCGTTTTTGAAAATTATAATTTAAAAACAATTAAAATACATGCAAACATATTTGTATATTTAGTTCTAAATAAGGCATTGCTCAAATCAATATGTATAAAATTACAAGGTGTATAGGAAGCACGCCAATGGGGAATGTAAATTGTGCGGCAATATTCGTGAAGTCATCTGACAATTGAAAACAATATTTATTATTTATAACAATTAGTTGAGAAACATGTATAAACTTATTGATCATAGGGTATATGAGCATAATCGTTGATCATTTGCCGGTGGAAGCATAGCACGCATCACAGACTCGCACAGGCCTGCCGGGCTGTCCTTGGGCATTGAGCAGAGGCAGTGTGTGCTCGGAGCAGGACTTGCAAAAGATCTCGCCGCAGCTGCGGCAGTGGTGCTTGCGACGCGTCAGATTGAACTCACGCGTGCAAGCGGTACAGTGAGTGGCAATGGAATCGGGTGCCCAGATCCCAGGAGTGCTGACAGTGTCGTTGGGCGTAGTCTGCAGCGACTGCGATGAGCCGGACAGTAGCTGCTGCTGACGCCGCTCTTTGTCCTGGAACTCGGATATTTTCAGTTTGCTCACACTGAGCTGTATGCCCAGCTCCTCGAGCGTTGTCTGCGCCTCAGACCATTGAGCGCGCACCTTCTCCAAATCGAACTTGATCTTGTCGCTCTTCTCCTTTTCCTCGTTTAGCTCTTTCACACAATTCTGCAACGTTGCAATCTTCTCCTTCAACCGCACTTCCTTGTCCTGCAAGGAGACGCGCCAGTCGCGTTCAATTCGGGTCTCAGCCTCTGCACGGGCAGCTCGCTCCTCGCAAGCAGTCACCTGGGTTGACAACGTCTGCGAGGTGTTCTTCAATATCTCTCCCAAGTTGCTTTTATCGTTGGTCCATCTGTCGATTAAAAATCGATTAGTTTTGTGTGTTTTGGAAATAACTGATCCCACATATCGATACAAAGAAAATCTAATCTAATATGCCAATAATACAGAAATGGGTAGACAGAAAGTCTAAGAAAGCGAATTGATTTAAAAGATAATATCAGAGGGTTTGCCAGAATGTCTTAACTGTAGAGTACTAAGTTCAGATTAAGTAATGTAGGCAAAGAGTCTCTGAAGTCTAAAAGATAATTGAATCTATACCAAAAAATGAACCTAATGTTAACCACTAACCGCTCTATTATTCAATGTTACCACATTCCCAGAATATTAACCTATATCTTTGTATAGTCTTAATCTTACTTTTTCTCTAACAGTTCAATTGTGCTAGCCATATCTTCCTTTTGGCATTCTAATTTGCTCATCAATTCCGTTTTGTGTGTCAGCGACGCGTTGCAATCCTGTCGATAAAAGTAAAATACAAAAATGTTTTGTACGAGTTCTTTGAAAATCATTGAGAAAAAGACCACAACCATTGGTTAGTATGATAAGTAAAAGACTAGATTTAGGATAAAGTTTATTTCTTTGGTTTTCTGGTAGAGTTACGAGATTAGTGTGAATACGTAGTCCCCTTTATAGCAGATACATACATTAGATACATATTTATATAATTACATTTCCAACTTGATAGGTGTAAATAAAGCAAGTTACACAATCGACATACTCGTATGTATATGGTATATATAAAGCCAATTACAGAAACTACATACGCATAATAGAGTATTATAATATTATATATATATAATTTATCAGCACTATACATCATAATATAGTTTTGGAGGAAGGGTATTCGGCTAACAGCTCATAATCTTCAACAACTTGTAGATTGTAACCTGCATTCAGCTACATTCGTATATATAATATAAGTATTCCTATAACATATGACTAGGGATCTAAGCACTGAAAAGGCATCGTTCATTCAAGTTATATCAGCTATAAAACATTGACTCTCCTGACTCGGTTATTGTTCCAGCTGTTCCAGTTAGGTATTGATGAGATGACAGGAACCATATGGTAGTATCTATTCTAACAGAAGGATCATCTACAGGAGATTAACCTCCATAATTGGGTAATACATAAACAGATTATCATTTGGTAAATGTCTTCTCAACAATTGATTATAAATTAATGCTACTATCCCGGACGATTTCAGGCATTCTCAGTAGTTGCAGCACCCTGATCCTGGCACAATACGTAGTCACTGCGCGAACCATCCCCGCCTCCCTTGAAGTGCTGGGTAACAGCGGCAGCTGCCTCGGCAAGTTCTTCATTTAGTGATTTGGCGGATGTGGGAGTCTTGATAGCTGCTCCAGTTGCATCCACAGGGAGTTGACTGGTAACTGGAGGAGCACCCGCTGGCGACTTGCGATAGTTGTTGGGATTAAACGGCGGTATGCCGTCCATTTTCAGATGCAGTCGCTTCATTGGCGGTCCAGTGTCCTGTTTGTGCTTCTTGGTGAGGGCCTCAAACTTTTGCAGATTCTGTTGACGTCGCGTATTGGGCGATCGATCGCCACCTCCACCACCGCCTGCTGATGCAGTCACCTGTTGCTGCTCAACGAGCTTGGACTCGTATTTCTTTTCTAGCGATTGTAAAATGTTACCAATTTGTGAGGCTTTCGTTTGCAAACGAGAGACCATTTCGCCCTTCTGCGTGAGTTCATCTTCACATTCCTAATTAAATTTCAAACGAGGAGGAGGGAGTAGGAGTTATGTATCTGATCGACAGCAGATTGGGCACGACTAGCAGCCAATTGTTGGTGAATCAAAGTGAACCAAAGAGGAAAAACAAAACCAATAACAAGCGGATAAAATGAGTTGATGAATGTCACCAGTTGACGGGTGTGAAAGTGTATTTCAGTGTACGTATGAATGATTGTGTATTTGGGAATGGGGGTTAGCATACGCACCTGTAACTTGCGATACATTTCCAGATTGATTTGCTTTATGTCGTCCAATTGGCGGCGCAGCGAGATAATCGTATCCTGTTTCTCGTGTATATCCTTCTCTAGCAACTTCATGGCCATATCGGACTCTGCCTTAAGCGACACCTGCAGCTTTAGCTCCTTATCCAGTTCAGTATTCTTTTTTCGCTCTTCAGCCAGTTCGCTACTCAAGGCCTCTGCATGCTGTGACTTCTCCTTCTCCCTGTCCTTATCCTTGTCGCTGCCACTACCATTGGAGCTGTTGTCAGAGTGACTAGCCGACTGTCGCATAGCCTGATTCTCGGCCTGAAGGGCCAACAAACTGTTGCGCGCAATGGCCAGATCCTCCTTCATCAGGGCATTGGTGGTGGTCAGTGATTCGACCTTTGCCTGCAGATTGCCAACGGTGGCGCTGAAATACGCGTATGGGAAAAGGATTACTTGCAATTTTTTGCACGCTGTCTACATTGTTTACACACTTGAGATGGCGATTCAGCTCCTCGATGTAGTTCTTCTGATCCAGAACTGCAATCATGTTGCCCTGTCCGGCAGCATCGAGTGTGGCTGGTGCAACATTTGGCTCCTCGTTGGCTTCAGCATTGCGCGAACTTGAACGCAGATAAAGCGAAAAGTCAATAACGCCCTGCTGCGAGTCCAAATCCTCTTCCTTGACGCACAGATTGCAATCAATGACATTGAGACCCACCAGTATACCCATTATAACTACAATCTGCAAAGGGCAATTGGGAACACGTCACTAACTCTTCACCCTCACTCTCTCCCTCCGTTTCTTTGCACCAACCTCGTCGCTCATCATAAGCGCATGTGGCTCATAGTAGTCATAGAGTGAGTCCTCACGATGCTCGATCAGGGCCTGCAGGTAGTCGGATAGCTTTTTTTGCATCAGGGCAATACGTAGCCAGGCCCGTGCGCGTCCAATGTGCGTGCGCACCGTGGGCAGATCACGTACACTAGCCGTAATATCCTGAGCCTCTGGGCAGTAACTCTCGACGCTTTGCAGCAAATCCCAGAGCTCCTTGCGTGGTCCCAGCAATCCCTTCTTCGGCCGCAGTCCATGGCCCAACACATGCTCGATGACAATGAAGAAGTGTTGCAAGGGTAGATGATCCGAGTCGAGCATACGGCCATATCGCAAGGATTGCTCCAATAGCTCCTTGACAACTAGTTTGCAGATGTTGACCAGATTACTCCGTTCGATCTCGGCCGTGTCGCGTGCTGCAAATGAAGTAATCAGCGCGATCACCTTTAGTCGAGGGTTGAGTTGGGTTGCATAGTCATATAGATCGCGTATAAGAGTGCAGATCGGGGATTGGATTGGAGCCTTAGCTAGATATCTCTAACTCGGGAATAAAGTCAATCCGATTCGTCGAACCTATTCGTTCAGCGTCAAAAAACAAAAATAACAATGCAAACTCAATAAAAAAATTATGAACATTTATGTATGGTTCTCGTTGTTGTTGTTTCTGGCGCCGGGCGGTTGTCCCATCTATAGCATTGATCTGTCCACACTGGAATTACCCAATGACTTTCAAAATGAGCTGACGCTGCAATCAATGCTTAACTCTGAGATGCATCAATATAGAAATCATTTGAATTCCAATCCGAAAATCGATGCTTCCCTCCATAGTGATCGTGTGGAAGATCCATTCGAGAAAGACGAGCTACTGCGAAGTATCGAGGATCGCATCAAGGCTACATACTATGCAGCCGCCTCACCAGAGACATCCGCAGTCTATGGCAGTGATACGACTGGCACCAACACTGATGTGGCATTGACCAAGTTTCTGCGTAGTCCCTGCGATGACATTGGTTTCATGGGAACAAATCTCTTTTGCAACTATCCCAAGAAATGTTTCTCCACGGAGGACATTGCCTTGATGTCAGCACGGCGAGACTTTGAGATGCTTATACCCAAATCCTTTCCACAAACACTGCTTCACGACGGTATTGTCTACACACTTATGAAGTATTTCAATAGTGTCAACCAGGTGATAATGCGAATGTCTGACGATGACACAAGACGAATCTTGCAACGCTCCTTCTACGATGCTCTCGGTGGTTACCTGCGCTACTATCTGGTGCCCGTGGCCCAATTATCCTACTATGCTGGACGTCTGAAACTCTGCACTATGCAGCGTCTGGTGGCGATTTTTCGTCAGTGCCGCATAGTGCTCAACACAAATGGTAATGGCTGGAGGCAACCTGCCATCAATATACTCAAGGAGCTCACCTCAGTGGAGATTAAGGCCATCAGGGTGAATGAGAAACAGACCAGTGAATGCGATGCGGCGAGCTGTGCCCTGCTTGACCAGAACTGTCAGAGTGAAGACGATCAGAAGGGACAGATGCTTGTGCCGCTGCCACATCTTGAGGTAGAGGATAGCGACGGCTTTTTGGGAAACATATTTCTACCGTTCAGGCATCGACGAATTTATAATCTTCGTTCGCCCGATTCTGCTTTTATACTCGTGAAATTCTATAAGACCTTACTGCATTGCTATAGGTTTCAGGGTGTTAGTCCGGATACCTATAATAAGAAACTGCGCAAATGGATACACGAAAATCTGCAACTTCATTATCGCGATGAGATATTCTATCCGGGCCTGGGTGGTGTACTGCAAATCTACGAGGCGTTAGTCACACCAACACCGGAACAAAAAGAAGAAAGAACAGAGGAAGATCTTGCTGATGAGGACTGTCACAAGGACTATTCCATGCCGTTTGATGAAAACGGTACCGGTACCGGGCACTGCGAAGTTTTCTATCCCAATAAGAACAATCCGTTTCAAAGATATCACAACAACCCAAGGCCTGCACCAGTTGAATCTCGCAAAAAGAGTCGGGCTGCAGATCAAGAAGAGGCCGACCAAGGAGAAGGTAAAACCAGCGAAGTAGAAATGAACCAGAAAGAGACTAATAATAAAAATGAAGAAAACTCTGCGTTTGAAGATGGAGGTAAGAAAAATCAAGACGGAACGGAATGCATTGATTGCAACGATGACAGTCTAGTGGGCTACATTGCCATCGTTTTGGGTTTACTCCTCTTGACCCTGCTCCTTGTCATCTTCTGTTGTCTGCAAAGCCGTAATAAAACCGAATCAATTCCAAAGAAGGAGCCAGTCAAAATTACTCCACCCCCAACCGAGAAAAGTACTGTTGATTTAGAATCAGGTCCAACAACATCACAAAAACAAAATACAGATCAAAGTTGTTGGAAGAAACTGTTTGGCAGCAAAAAAAAGACGCTGCAAAAAAAGGCAGAAGAACAAAGACGTAAAAGACGAGTAAGGCCGGCCGGAGGTCTAAACCAACTACATGAGCTAATTCCCACTACGGTGAAATTCGCTAAGGTTAATAACATGGATGGTCAAATGCCTCGTAAACGGGAAGGTAAATCATTTGGTTTGTTTCTATAATTTCGATTAAAAAATGTTTTCTTCATCGCAGGAACCATTTTTGAAGAGGAATCTATTACGTCGACCTCGTCGTTAGGCTATCAGTTCCATAGAAAGTTCATACCCCTAAAAAGGAATCAACCAAAACGCGACGATTACTATGCCAAACCGGACAAAATGCGTTCCAAAGCCTCTGGCAAACAAACGAGTATTGTGTGTCAGCAGGAAAAAGATCAACGAGATCGACTCCGGTATCGAGAGAAGGACCGAGAAAGAGACCGAGAGAGAGACCGTGAAAAGGACCGTGAGAGAGACCATGGAAGGAGTCGTGAGAGGGACCGAGAGAGGGATCGTGATCGAGCAATCATAAAGTTACCGCCCGTTTGTGAAGACCATACTTTAGAGAGGGAGAAAGTCGAAGACAAACTGTCAAAAGGGGAGTCTGTTCCACTATTGTATCCTCAAGGTAAACATAGAAGACAAGAAGGGGGTCTAACACACAGTAAAGAGAGAGAGAGAGAGGTATGTGTGAGAGAGCGTAGTTAAGAAATATTATACATATATTGTAAACCAAGATTAGATGAATCCGAGCGAGAGTGCAGTGAGCAAAAATTCCGATAATTCCAGAAATATAGAGTGTCCAGATAAACTGAATGACAAAGATAGCAACAAGGAGAAAAAGTACCAAGGTAGATCTATAAACAGAATATCAAACAAGTTAATTTTTAATCGGAAACTTACTTACAGGGACTAATATAAGCTTAACGACAGAAGTAAGTAGTCTGGAACTAATAAAACGAGAAACCAAACCAGAAGACATCGAGAACACATCGCAATCGAAATCTTCACCATGTCGATCAAGTGGGGCGGGTGAGGTAAGTTTCTAAATTCCAATTTGGATCAACTAAACTGTTGATTCTTAACTCGATCAATCTAAACCTCCCAGTTGTCGAACAAGTATGCAGGTAGTTGGGAAACAACCTTTGATGATGATAGCAAATAAAGAGCACTACCTTTATATATTGTTAATAAACTGCTCAATCGGATCTTGAGAAAAGGCAAGACGAGATGTTACGAAAGTGTGTACAAAACAAAAGCAATATTGCAGCTATACATGCGAAATGAAAATGTTCTAATACGTTTATACAATCTCACAATTATTCATAATTTTGTTTTCAATTTCAAGTTTTGTGTAATTCGAAAATTATTGCGTTTATGCTATATTATAAATAGTATATCATTATTATTTCATACTGATGCGAGATTTTACTTTCAATCAGTGACTCTCTTTGGGGTAAGATATACATTTGAATACTATACGAGTTCATTAAAGTTTATGGCAATTTTTTATAGCATAAGCGCAATAATGACTTGCAATCCAGTCAAGTGAGTCAGGCGCAGTCAACTTTACATGCTCGCGTTGCCAGACAGTGGAAAAACGTGTAGTGTTGAAAAAGGTGCATCTAGAAATCAGCATAAGAAGTCTACGATTATTAACAATATGCAAAACAGCAAGTACGACTACAACAAAAGATGAAAGACGTCAAAAATACAGAGAGAGAGAACGCTTGCAAATGAGGAAAGGAGAAGAAGCAACCTACAGAGATGGGACCACTCAGCACTCAGTGTGCCACCGATGAGGCCCACATTCTTGTGTTGCTGATGCGGTGCCGCAAGTGCATTTGATCCGACGACGTCGCACAGACGACGCCCGATAAGATTTTCAATTGCCATAATACCATTATCCTCGAATGTCCCACCGCCGTTGCTGGTCTGCGAGAGGCCAGAGAAGCGTTTCGAATTCCGCTGTCCAAATTGATGGCTCGACTGATGACGATGTTGCACCGCGCCACCACCAGTACCAGTATTGCCAGCACCACTAGTTCCATTGACGCTGCCGCTGCCAGACGATACGTTGAACATTGCAGCACCACCGCCAACAGTTTTTCCTCCGCCGGCAACATCAATATCCTGCAACTCCTTGAGGCACAACCACTCGCCATCGACAGATACACGAAAATTGCACAGATAAATGGTATCCTGGACTCCACCGGCCAACTCCTCGTTGGTATTGGCATGTGAAGCTTTTGGCAATGCTATTGTGCTGCTGCTGTTGTTGCATTTGTTGTTGTTGTAGGCCTGCAGCTGTTGCGATTGCGGTGGAGGCGCGACTACTACGGGTGGTGGTTGTGCGGCAACGGGTGCAGAAGGTGCAGGCGCAAGCGGCGCTGCGGACGTTGACTGCGCTTGTTGGGGTTGATTCTGACCCTTTTGTGCCTTTGTTGTTGCTGTTGTTGTTGCTGCTGCTTTTGCGATTGAACTGCTTGCTGTTGTTGTTGCTGAATTTGATGACGCAGCCAATTTGGTGGATTTCATTCCGACTTGCTGTTGCATACTTTGCGGCGACTTCTTTGCACCAACAGACGATACTGTTGTTGTCTTTACGGCTCCCTTAAGCTGCCTGGTGGTGGTCGTAGAGGAGCTACTGGCACTAGTCGTTGATGCCGTTGCTTTGACGCGACCACTAGCAAAGCCGTTGTTGTTATTGTTGTTGTTGGTCTGCTGCAGCAGCTTTGTCTTCTTGGCATCCTCGACTAGTCCTCGCATTGTTGTTGTTGTCGCAGTGTTGTCCTCTCACTATTCCACACAAGGTGTACATAACAAAATAACATAAAAATAGATATCCGAAAATAATGAGCGCATTGATGGACCGAAAGTTGCGTGGGCGCATACAACATACGTAAAAGCAAATCGAGTTGTTCCTGCTCCTTGCGAGTACGTCTCTTCTTCCTCTCTCTCGCTCTTGAAATAGTGGCCACTTAACACTTAAAGATAATTTTATATATGCTAAATTTGTTTAAAATTAAACAATTTAATGCGTTTTTCCTCGCTGCGTTGAGTTATCCTGTTGTTGCGTTGGGTATGACTGATGCAAAAGCTTCTATTGATTTATCAAGCACGCATGCGAGCGCAGCTTTTTGAGCTTTCTCATCAGGGGTGCTCACGCAAAACTGTGAACGTTTCTTGTAAGTGGTAACACTGATTGTACACATTTTTACATTCACTTAAATTACGCGTAAGGTATAAAATACTAGACCTAACATAAATATACTAGCACTCACCGGGCTTTTTGCGCTTGGGCAGCACTGCTACAGTGGTCACTGGCGTCTGTGGTACAGGTACATCAGGGTACGTTGTGGTGCCATCGATGACTTCCGAAGCCGCCGCTGCCGCTGCAGCATTCGAGAATTGCGTTGAAATGTGATTAAAAATGTGCGAAGATATACTTTCTGTGCGGCGGAAAGTGTCGCGCAGGCGATTCAATGATGAACTAGGCGCAGGCGTTGGCGTTGCAGGCGATGTTGATGACGGCGAGTCGTCGACTTTATCATGGCGCACCAACAAATCATCTGTACTCATTTTGTATTGCACTCAATACAATTATATATTATATACGCACTTAATATGCTTATCAGCCGATTAGTATACACAGCACTTGTAGTTTTTCTCGTCGCGTATCAAACATAAACAAAGTACGAAACAAAAATTGCTATACTGCTGAAACAGCTGTTGCATGTGCATGAGACGACCCTCCGCCCATATAAAACTTGTTTTGACAATTTAACATGTTTCAGTTATGTTAATAACAGACAACATTCATAAATACTACATTTATTTTCAAATTTATATGTTTATATTTTTCATCATAATAAAAGCAATGTTAACAATCATTACAACTCACAAATGTTAATTGTTAAACATAATAAAGTAATAGTAATTCAAATTTTTGAAGTAACATTAAAATACCGCCCATAACAGATAGCTGTTAAAAAATAAATGCTTAACATTTAGTATTTTCACATTGTTTTTGTATTTATTTTTAGTAGACCCTACTAAAAAAACTCAAATTAAGAAAAAAATGTTAATTAAATACATGTTATTTTAGCTACAATTGTTATGTTAAAATTCTTAGTTGACTTTAAAGCGATAGTTCGTGTCTCTGCTACAGAACATCGTAAATTTAACTGAGCTACAATTGTTATGTTAAATATCTTAGTTGACTTCTAAGCGATAGTTCGTTTCTCTGCTACAGAACTCAGCTGTTCACGACCAATACAAAACGTAAAACATTGCATGAAAATTACTAAATGAAGAATAGAGAGTGAAAGATTCTTTAATATTTTAATCTTATGCTACTTAAATCTATATTCGGAAGCGCGTCAACATCGAACTCGAGCGGGAATGCGTTTCATTTGATAGTCCTCGCCAATCTTTAGCACAGCTGCCATGCCCTGCACCGCATGCGATTCGATGTGGCAGTGGTAGCTCCAGAAACCGGGATTGTCTGAGATGAAGCGCAGTATGACATATCCCAGGCCAGGAACCTGCACCGTGTCCTTAGCAACGGCAGCGTATTCGTCGGGCAAGCGGAATAGACGTCCTTGGCGATCAAGCTCGCGAATCTGCAAAGCCAAAATAAGAAGGAAAGAAGTCAAGGACTGGCAACATTTGCAGATGCAGTAGCTCCGAATGTACTTACGTTTCGAACCTCGTTCTGGTTGTTGAGCACACCTTGGCCGACCAAGCGGAAGGTAAAGCCGTGCATGTGTATGGGATGTGTGGCATCCATGAGGTTACTTACAACCATCTCAATGGGTCGATAGGCGGGCAGACGGATAACGTGTGTGCACTCGCATAGCTCTCGGCCACAATTACGTCCTTGAGCGGCCAGGGAGCTGCGATTGCAGAAGTACCCATCATCCCGGTACAGATGTCGTCCCTGCAACAGACTTATGCCCGGCGAGCTGTAGCTAATCTCGTCGATCTGATAGAGTTGCTCGCCATTTGCTGCCTGGCGCATGCTCAGACTGGAGTAATGCGTAAGGAACTTGGTATATCTGGGCCAGGGCAGAGGCTCCACCGAGCGCAGCGAGACAGTGCCCACATCTTTGTCCTTGTTATTGAGCTGTCGCAATGCGAATCCTGATGATACGTTTCCCTGATGGCTACGAAAATCGTTGACCATTACGAGATCATCTTCCAGTTGCCTTGCCTTTGCTTTGTCCAGAAGTATGTTGCCCTGCGGTAGGCCACTGCGTGCTGCTCCACGATAGCTAAGCACGGCACCCTGATAGAGATTCTGCTGCTCGCACTGCTCGTAGCCGCGTACACGTATCCAGTAGTTTTTGGCATATTGATTCGCCTCCAGGACGAAGTCAAAGCGTTCCGCTGACGTTAGAAAGAAGCCATCGGCCAGCACGGGTTCAATGTCATTGCCATCGGTGCTGATGATTAACAGCTTGTGCTGCTCCACAGAGAACTCAAGGGGGCAATTAAAGATGCCGTTGTAAGTGACCCGCATGCGATAACGATAGCCGGGCGTGATGCGCAGTCGCTCGTAGCGATGCCTGGCATCTCCATCGGGCAGCTGATCGAGATGATTGCGTCCCTTGCCATTAATCAGTATGTTGCGCACCCGCTGCAGATTATAATCATAGAAAATATCCTGCAGCATGAGAGCGTGTTCCACCAGATCGTAGTCATAGAGTCGAGCATGGGGATTTGCCTGATGTGGCTGGCGGACAATGAGGCAACCCGCGACACCGAAACCACGCTGCCAACCCATGTGGCTGTGATACCACAGCGTGCCACTGCGATCCGCATGGTACTCATATCGAAACACCTCCCCAGGCTGCAACGGATACTGCGTGGCATGAGCGACTCCGTCCATTTCGGGTGTGCGCGACATGTGGATGCCGTGCCAGTGCATGGTGGTCGCTTCGTTCAGATAATTCAGCACATCCACGATGACAGTGTCATTCTCGCAGAGCTCCATCGCCGGCCCTGGCACCATGCGATTGACAGCCATGACAGGCGTAGCGACGCCATCGCCATAGATGCAATGCTCACTGGCGCAAGCACGTTCATCATACGGACAACGCTGGCACTCGGGGCCCAAACGACGATAATTGTGTACCACCAGCTGGTAGTAACAGCTCTGCGACTGTCCCTGCTGGCAGACACGACGACAGGGATGCCGCTCAAAGCCAGCGAAACTGGATATGTCCACCTCGCCGTAGTCATCCTTCAGCTGTAGACTCGCTGAAGTAGCATCCGTTACCTTGTTGGTTTTGTTATTATTGTTGTGTGACCAAAAGAAACTGGGCCACTCAATGCGTGGCTGACTGAATGGATCCACCTCCAACTCTGTTGCTGCTGTTCCTTCAGTCACAAACAGAAGGATCACAAACCACAATACATTGCACAAAGCACTGCGACACCTTTTACTTTCATATGCTCCAAACATTTCCAAGTTCAACACGCAACTGCGCCCGAGGCCTAAGTCGACGCCCGAAGAAAGTTTGGAAATCTGCGTGAGGCGCCCGCAAAGCATTACCAATTCCTGGCACGCACCCACTATAAATGCTGAGCTGCATTTTATTCGTTTTTAATAAGATCCAACGGTCTATTAGACTCTGAATACCCTTACTACAGCAGAGTAGAAGAAATATAAAAAAAAAACCAAAAAATTTAGATAAAGCATTCGATTTGCGAAAATTTCGGAGGGCGGGAGGGAACGTGGAAAAATTTTATGAAAAACTTCGTCTGCGTGACATATTGTCAGCCAATTTGATAAACCTAGCTTTTATAGTCTCTGAGATGTTAACAGCCCGACATGATCAACTCGTTTGACGTCGATTAAGAATATAAAGTTATAATAAAAAACTTTAATTGATTTCAAAAGCTCGAATCTAGTCAGTGATAATAAACAAATTATAGTAAATCACATTAAACAATAAATAGTTTTGGACAATTATTTCAATTTATTATTTAGTTTGATATAAAAATCGCGTTTCAATTATATTTGCATAGGCTGAAAATGAGTTTTAATGTACGACTATTTTTCTTCTGGGGCAGCTGGAGCCGCCGTGGCTGCGGGTGATACGGCAGGTGTCGGAGCGGCTGTTAAACTATTTGTGCTCATCAGGCTAATAACCCCACAGGCAATGGGCGCTCCCACGGACATCTCCTCGTTCTGATAGGCTAGTGCATTGGGTACCGACAGTGCCGAGGAGAAGACCTCCGCATTGAGGGCCGTATTTAGATCGATGGGTTTGCTGTGCACCACAATGGAACGACCCACGATGCCATTGAAGCCGAACAACTGCAGGTAGATGCTCATAAAGACCGCCGAAATGCTGCCATCTTCTTTGACATCCAGATTACCAAGCTGAAGGGAGGGACAACTGAAGAATGCAACAGTTTTATCCAGGCAGATCTAGCTAAACTTACGAAATTATTGGGGAACTGTCCGCCCGTTGATTTGCAGCCCTCACTGATGTCGCCAAAGGTGTGTATGTGGAGGGCGTGTTTGCCTGGTGGCAACCCCGTCATGTTGATGGTCACCCTAATGTCGCTATTGTAAGGCAGCTGCTGAAAGCTGATCATGCCTGCTGCTGAAGCTGCATCGCCCTCGCCCGTCAGCTTGGCAGCAGCCTGCCATTGAGGGACCTAAGGAGAATCAGGACCTTACTAGGGAACTCTAGAGAATAAGGCAACATTGGGATATCCTGTGGATCCCTATAGTTATTCTATTGATTAACCTACATAAGCGTAGCCCAGGTATGCGGGTTGTGGACTCAGTAGAGGACTCAGCAAGGCGGCCGCTCCAATGCCCCCGAGAACGGGTCCTACACCGCCCAGAGGTACAGTTAGACGCTCGTAGCGCTTTACCTTTGTGCCGGATACCACTTTAATATCATCAATGCGCGTCAGATTTGCTGGTGCAGGCCTTAACCGATCCAGTAAATTTTGTGCGCTGCCAGGCGAAAAAATGGCGTTAAAAAGGCAAAGTATTATCAACGCTAGAATGGATCTCGGGCTGAACATAGCGGTAAATTGTCAATTAAAATGATTTTTTTATTTCGTTTGTTTTTTGTGTTTTTAATTCCCGGCGAGAATGTCGCGTACCGCACTCAGTGAATTATTTTGATGAACTGAACAAGGCAAAGTGGCGGCCAGGCCATGTCGTTTGTCATTTCAGATGACTTCGACACGGTTTTCACGCTGATCGAACAAGTTAATTGCTCCTCTGGCGGAATGGACGATGGAGTGAGTATGGATGGATGCATGATAATCGGAATGTACCGGGGACGACTCAGTGGCAATTGACAGTCGCGTGTTTGATGCTTGGTTAGCTTAGCCAGAGGCGTAGGCGGCCTTCCGTTTCTCAATCGCATTCACATTGAAATGGTCTCTTCATTAGCTTAACTACACTCTCATATTCAAACTGAACTTATTACATATTAATTATTGTATTGTATACCATTTCATAATCGATAATCCCTGCACGACCCCCCTTTGGTAGACGCCCCTGTCTAATGGGATTATTATTTGATAGAGACCCACTGCATTATCAGATCGACATTCAGCAATTGAAAGTGAACCCAAAAAACCAGAAAGTGAAGCTACCTTCGGCATGACGAAGACGTTTTACCATTTTACTTTCTTCTACTCCAAAAGCGTCTATACTAGTTATATTTAATGGAATGGTTAATTGAATAAAACTGTTCATGTTCAGTTATAATAAAATTAATAGCATATTTATTCCTAACAGATGTTTTCTAGGAAAGTTATAGGATATAGTTATAGGATATATAGAATATATATACTTTATATTTGTGTTGCTAACTTCTGGCCAAAATGGATATACCCTCCGCAATGGTATAAAAATATCAAACTACATGCGAGATCTGGTAGTACAGATGACACAGATTTCGGTTTTAATTGCGACCTATTAACAATCATCATGTTTATGTCTACTATCCTGACTGGGTGCAAGTCAAACAAAACTATGGATCGTTCTAATTACAATCATAGCTAGCGTTAACTAAAAATATCAATTAGGTAATTAGCATCCAGTTTAGCGCATTAGTGATGGTCACCCTAATAACGTTGATTGTAGCCACCGCCACCGCGTCCTCCACCACGACCTCCGCCGCCACGTCCGCCGCCACGCCCACCGCCTCCACCGGCATTAGGATTCCAGCCAGTGCCCTGAACACGCCCACTGCTGTTGATCCACTGCTGATCTCTTTCCCGCTGATCGCGTTGCTGCTGGGGCTGTTGATACTGTGGGTGGTATTGCTGCTGTTGATACTGCTGCTGCTGTTGGTACTGCTGCTGCTGTTGATACTGCTGCTGCTGCTGTTGTTGTTGGGGATGCTGCTGCTGCTGTTGATTTTGCCAATTTGGAGCTCCACCTCCACCGCGTCCTCCTGCACCTCTGCCACCACGAAAGTTACCGCCACCTCCACGACCACCACCGCCACGACCGCCTCCACCAGGCCCGCTTGCTCGCTGCTGTTGCCATGAGGGCATCTCTGGTGGGGGTGGAGCGTGCTCATTGGCGCGTCCACCGCGATCCGGTACACTCCCAATCACATGTTTCTCAATCTTTGAGGCTGTATTCTTGCGCACATTCACCGAGCTTGTCTTCTCGATAATGGCCAGATCCGCACGAGCAGCTAGCAAGGCCACAATATTGGTATCATCTCCGCCAAGTTTCAGTTTCTCTAGCTCTTTAAGTTTGAGCTGAAAGCGATCGTTAATCTCGTTTTGACGATGTTTCATGCTCTCTGACCACTGGAAGCTCTGTACGGTGGCCTCCAATCGTGTTAGCATCATCTGACGACGCAGATTGTACTCTGCATCGAGATCCTTGTGCTTGGTCTCCAGCAGACGCCACTGTGCATCAGTCAAGGGTTTCTTAAGGTGCATTAGCGGCTCACTGACAACCCCCTTGTTCACTTGCTTCAGTCGCTGATCCAGACGAGACGCAATCTTATCGCACAGCACTTTGGCATTGATCTTCTGTGGCAGGTCGCCAAGTTGCAGATCCGCTGCAAGCTGTTCCACAGTTTCCTGTAGATGTGATTCAGTCTTAGATTTCTTGCTGGGTGGCTCAATTGGTTGCACCTTCAGGGACATTTTTGTAGCCATCAATTCGGCCGTTAGATAATCGAGCAGTTCCAGCAGAGCTGTGCGACTCTGAAAGCGTTCCGACATCGGCACAGCGACAAACTGGCGATACGGGCATCCCAGCTCGGTCAGCAACAGAGACAGCTCAAAAACAAAGTCATCGTGCTGCTTGCTACTGGAGGCCACATGCTCGTCAGTCTTTCGCAGCACATGCAATTGATTGGCTAGCCAATAGATTATTTCACGCAGATCGCCGCTCTCAATGCCACAGTCCAGGGCTTGGCTGAGGGTCTCCTGTTGCACTCCCTGATATCCAAGTGCCTCTAGGGAATCTATTATATCTAATTCGAGACTCATTGCCGGCTTTTAAATATGTCTTTGCGTGATTTGTTTTTTCTTCCAGCTGACAGCTATTTCTGTTAATGATGTTTGGCCACACTGATTTGGTATTTTTAAATTACAGAATCCTAACATTTAACTGTTATGTTATTCATCCGACTGGACTTAACATAACATGTACATAGGTTTAACAGAGTCATTTTTTCTGTTTAACCCAATGGTGCCAACAGTGCTGGCTTTAAATTGTACAGTAAAATGTTACGAACGGTTTTTTTTATTTTTCAATTCTTTATTAAACGATACTTCCTGCCTCCTAGCATTTCGCCGTTCCATTGGTGTTTGAAGTCTATATTTAACGTTTACTTTTAAGTAGTCTGATCAAAGATTTAGTTTCATATCAATTCATAGCGTTAAAAATAAGAACAAAAAAAATATAATAATAATAATATAATTTTTCAGCTCTTAAAAGAACAAATTCCAATAATAAATTAAAATTGCATTTCATTCATATAACTTCATTTATTGTAGTTTACCAGTTTTAATACAATTTAAATATATATAATTTTATTTTTATATGTGTAGTATATATATGTATGTATATATATAGTATGTATTTTTTGTAAAGCAGGAAGTTTTAGGATTCGCAAGTGTTGCACCTTTGGTGCTCCAAATTTTACATTGTTTTCTTTTGTTTTGTTTTACATACTTACAACATTTACTTATGTACTTAAAATGAACACACACATTTAGCTATTTAATGTATACATACATAATCATAATAATATTCAGTTACTTCATGTCTTCCGAAAGAAATGTTCTAAAATTGAATTGAAAACAAGGAATACACAAAAACATGCATATACAATTTTCCCTGGTACAAATTAGAAACGAATTCAAAAAAATATAGAATATGTGTATAATTATTAATTAAACAAAATACAAAAAATATTTTGCTGCTGCAGCTACGCAATGGCACAAAAATAAATTCCGCGCAAGAAAATCAAAATGAATGAATATAAAATGGATGCACTGGCGACGGCGATGCCCACTGAAATAAATCGCCTAAGTGAAGCTATACTGATTATCGACAGCGCGTCCGGTGCACTCGCCGCCTCCGCCTGATGCTCCACCGCTGCTGCTACTGCCGGCGCCTCCACCACCAGCACCACCAGAGCCACCGCCATTATCGCTGCCAGCAATATGACGCGCCGTCACAACACCCGTCTGATGATGGACCGCCTGGAGTGATGCGTTCGATGCACGCAGGTGCGGCTGATCGAGAAAACCATGACCTGCCGGGGGTGAGCCCTGCACCGTGGATAGTGTTGTGGGATCCAAATGAAAGTAGACTTGCTCCGGAAAATAGACGTGTGTCGGCTCTTGTGGCAGTTCGATTTCGTTTGTCTTTAGGCGAACACTTAGATTCATGGTAATCACTTCGTTGCACTGTGAATGGTTCAAGACGTGCCTTAATTAGATTTCGTTAACCTCGATTCATTTCAGATCTCTCTCGGTTCATCCTCTACTATGTGGTTAAACATGAAGCATGCAACACAATTGCAAAAACTACTCAAACTGAACACGACACGAAACAAACAAGAAAGAAACGTACAGAAAAGGGGATACTACATAGCATAGTAGAAAAATCATACAAGAAACACATTTGTCTTTAAAAGCGAGAAAGCCTAGAACTGCTGAAGAATTTATAACGCTGAGGAATCGAGAATTTTAGGAACATATTCAGGAACTTTTCGGAAACATTGTGAATATCAAGAGAAATTCAAAATGAATAATGTCATTTCTTATGTTGTCTATGAAACACTTTGGGTATTTGGGAGTTAACTCATAACTGATAAACATGGCAACGTAATATCAGACGGACTGGCATAATTGAGCCTTACTTTGCAACATACGTACATTGGATCGGGATAGGATAGTTAATCCAATTGCAGTGTGAAATGAAAATGGTGGAAAATCAAATAAAGGAAATAAAAACCATCACTGACACTGAATTGACTCCAAAATTTTGGCTATCTCACATGTCTCGGCGATGGATGTCCATTGCTTGTGGCATTCGTGTTGCCCGCCGAACCACCGCCAGCAGCACCAACGGACCCGGCGGCATCTGCAGCTCCGCCTAGTTCATGGTGCGATGTACTAGCGGCGGCGGCGGCAACTGTTTGCGCCATGATGGAAGCGGAATCGTTCAGTCTACTGGTATGATGCACCCATTCCGTTAGCGTTACATCCGATGTGCCACCAGACTCGAGCGGTATGGGATTGTGTCGAAAATGCTCGAGCATCTCCTGTATGGTGGGGAACCACAGATGCTGCACCCGACACTGTCCTTTATCGGAGATTGTGAGTCGCAAATGCTTGGCGCGTCCATTGAAGTTAAACGTAAGCACAAATTCGCCTCGTCGTGTCTCGCTTTGTCGCACCAAAAAGTTACCATGTCCCTGTGCCTCCATTTGCAGCACCATGCGAGCAGCCTCAGCTCGTGGCAATGTGCCATGGAACCAGGGAAACTGTCGCATCTCCGCTGTCAGATCGGCAACGTTTACATCCGATTCGGATTCAATCAATTCGTTGCCATCAAAATTACTCGATGCCGACAAACGTTGTTCGCCTCGTTGCGGCCTCGAGGGTATATCGGGTGGCGTAGTACCCATTAGTTCGTTACTTATCTGAGAAACAGATATGACATTCACATCATTGGGTGAGGATATAGAAGAAGCATTCGCTGCTGCAACAGCATTATTGCTGGCTGAGGGAGCAACTAAACCACTATCTGCTGACTGAGAGCTAACCAGATTGCCATTAGAGCCGCCAATAATGAGTCCTCCACCTTGTTGCTGATACTGTGGATTCTGTATGCCGCCCAGAGCACCACTTGTTGTCGGATTCGGATTGGTGGTTACAGGTGACGTCTGCATTGCCGCTGCAATCACATCCGAATCGAGCATGGGCTGCTGAGTTGGTGGCGTCCGCATGCAATATCTTATGGTTGCTAGCCAACTGCGCATATCGTCAGCATCGTTCGCTTCAATCACGTACTCCATATTGTTGTCTGCCTTCAGGACGAATGTATTCTGTCTGTCAGGCATCTCCAAAGTTGTGGTTTCCCGTGCCTCCGAGATGAGGAAACAGAAGACGCCACTACGTGGCTTTGTCGATTTCGGAGGTGTGTAGAACTCAAGCATATATCCACCCACAGCTTTGACCAGAGCCAAGCGACATTTCTCCCATTTCTGTGTGCCCGTTGTGGAGTCGAGACTTTCGGCAGTTAAATTATTAACAATTCCCTCCTTGCGGCACTCGACAACAATTTTGGCCAACTTTGTTTTGCCACTGGATTTGCTGCCACCCACGCCGTCAACATCATCAGAGTTCTTGTGAAAGAATGCCTGCAAGAAAAATAGCTTCTAATGTTAAACCTTGATTTGCCCAACCGACGACACCCACTCACCTTGCCCTTGCGTAGTCCCTTGAACGAGAGGCGGCGCAGCAGTGATTTAGGAAACAGACGGGATACCTCATGCTCGTGCTCGGTATCGAAGTCGGCGCCACTGCCTCCGCTATTCTCAAACAGACATCCGATGCCTGTCTTTAGATTGCTGCGTCGTCTAAAGAATTCAGTGTCATAGTGATCTGAGAAACATTCCACAAATTTTATAGCAAAAGATCTGTGTGGTATGTTGCGTGCCTCCTCCGGTGGCAGATTCCCGTTAATGTAGTTGATGCACGCCTTGGCAAAGTCACTGGCCGCAGCGCGTGCATGTCGTTCGCAAAACTCCTCCCAACTGGTGCCACCATATGTGTAGGATGTGCTGCCGATGGCTTGGCCAGTACCCATGGGTGCTGGTATCAAATCACTGCCACCGGCTGCACCCAAACTTGTTGTAGGCCCAATGTAACCGCCTGCGCTAAATGCGCTCGTATTGCCAGCAGCGCTATTTCCGCCCATTTGGCCCACAAAGGACTGCTCTTGTCTACGTGGGTGGCGACGCTGCTGCTCCTGCTCCCACTCCCGTTCCCGCTCGTTGAGCCCGTTAATATTCAGTTTGGTGCACGAGTTACCCAGCTGTAATCTTAAGTACTGCAATTAGAAGGGATTTTCACTTTAATTTAATGAAGATATTATACACCACACTTGATTAACAAGTTAACTGGTAATTCCGTATTTTTTCTTTTATATATGTTTTAAATATAATTCGTGTATGTTCTTGACTTCGTTTTATTATTAATTCCGAACACATTTCATGTTTCGCTCAACCACTATCTTTAACTCTTTTAAGCTGTTCAGTTTTCCAAACAAGAAACATATTGTCTATGGCACCGGATTTCCCACTGGGTAAGTTAAACTCAGAACAATAATGGTACTCAATTTTGCGTTAACGTTGCTCACTTTGCGTTTGCGTTCACGATTGCCTTTTACGTACTCGATTTATTGTAATATTTCACTTTACGTAGCGCGTAGGCGTATTAACGTATCTCTACAGGCACAAGCGCACACCCATACATATCACACACATATCAGTGCATGCATGTACATACATACGTAGTATGCGTGTTGGTGTATGAATTGGCTGCTGTTTTGTTTTTGTTTTGCAGATTTGATGATAAGCTGGATTCAGCGGTAAATCAAGGCCATTTCAATGTCTAAAAGACATTCCTAGTCAGTTTGTTGTTGAAATGCAAATCGTTCTGCGCCTCGCATATGCATGTGTGTGTATTACACCTACACAATCGTTCTCGGCATTAACTTTTTTCTATCATTTAACTTACATTTTCGCGTTGTTTATTTATTATTTACGTTGCCTGCACTTATTACATTTGCTTTAACTTTAGTTTTACAATTGTTTACAACTTTTTTCACTATATTTTCGTTTTCAAGAAGAAAAACACAACGCAATATAATCGTCTATCGTCCGAATGCTGTAACTATCGACAATCAGTGAAAAACAAAATATTATCGTCCAGCCCCCACTGCTATCGGTTGCCATCGTTTATCGATAGCCTGCCTGACTTAGGCGGCTTCTTCTGTTTGAATTGAAGTTATCAACGGATTGCACGTTTTCGATATGTTTTTAAAACGATGTTTAAATTTCTAAATTAATAAAAGTTTTACTTATGTTTAAATCTCACATTTTTATTGTTTCTATATGTTTCGAAATTGCATTTACTTAAAATTAATATGTAACTACTATGCATACAATATTTATAGTTATGTATTTATTGTTAGTTCTGCTTGATCATTATAAATAAGTAAAATTCTTGAAACTTAATTAGTGAAACACACGGAGTGCAACAGTATTTTTTGTTTTTAATTACCATTTTTTGTTGTTTAAAACGAACACATGCATTTTGGCAAAATATTATTGTATGTGTAGGTAAAAACTTGAATTCGAATGAAGGAAATAGGGACGGAAATGCGAATGAGAAATAAACGATTCCAAGGGGCCACAAAATGATATCGTGAATGAAATTGTTGAGTTTTAAATGCGGGCGCGCTTACTTACTATTATTTGTGATTGTTCTTTAACTTAAGTATTTACAGAAAATGTCATACTGTACGATAATTTATGTGAATTATAGGTATTTCTGATGAACTGTTATTGGAAATGTTGAAAATGTTTTAAAAACTAAATGAACATAATGAAATCTCAACAGGTTTTTGTTTCAAAAATGCTAATACTAAGCCTTTCTTGTAGTATATGCAGGCTTGTATGGTATATATAAGTAAGAATGCTGCTTGAGTCTGCCTGTGTGTGAGTGTAAACTTGATGCGCATTCGAAAAATCTCAACTCGAAGAAGAATCTGTATATAGTTCTAGCTTTGCGTATCGTAAAGCCAAATTACATCAACATAAACAAATACATGTACAATTAGGTGACTTACAAAATTATAACCATTATTTATGCTAAAACTACGTACATTTATTATTCGGTTTTGCTGTTACTTCACTAAAAGGAGGTTCACCTAACTTATACAAAAAAACGTCGATACGTATAATTAAACAATACGTAAATTGTTAAGAGAGAGAATTTATAGTGGTTTTTTTCTTTTTGTTAGATTGTTGTGTTCATTTTCTTTAACGTTTTCTTCGCGGTTTCCCTTTTTAAATTCTTGAATTAAGATAGAGACACTCAGACTTCCAGTTGTTTTGATGGTGGATGCGCAATGAAAGGTTCACTCCACATGCGCCGCAGATCGCCCTATAATTGAGTTACAGTTTATGTTAAGTAAAAGTTAGATGATTCCTACAGAAACACACCTTTAAGTAGGCCATCAGCAGCAGGGGCAATAACGTGAACGGCACCAGGTATAGCAAGGCGGGTTGCGCAGCCTTAAAGACCTCCGAGCTGACTGTTGCCGTTAGCAGACCCAAGAAGTAGCTGCAATGGAAATGAATTTAGTATTACCTATTCCAAGCTGGGAACTTTGCGCCGCACTTACCCCAATAAGGAACAATGAAAATATGTCAACCTAGAGCCAACCCCCTTTGGCGGCGACAGCGTTGGATCTGACGTAACACCTTGCGACTTCTTGTACGCATCATAGCGCAAGACAAAGCACAGCAGCAATCCCGGCATAACCACATCACCCAGGCCGAGCATCGAGAAATGCCCAGTATTGTGAATGCTGGGAAATACCAGTTTTCCAGGCAAATTCAACTTGGGTGTGTCCCGCACAATGCCGCCCAAATTCAGTTTGCGCGCCACAATTCCAACTGGATTATCGGCGGGTCGTGTGGCCACCTTGACCATCACATTTGTGCTGAATATATACGATGAGAGGAACACCCAAAAGACGTCGTAGATCAGCAGGCCGGTCAACAGCAGCGTCGATACCTTCAGACTGGGCAGGCGCACAAACGCAATGAAGGCCACACACAAGCCCATCCCCATGGCTGCAAAAGGAAATCCAAGTTAATCAATCAAGTATAAGACACATCATGCAATCTGAACTAACCATCCATTAGAAGCCAGTGTCCGGTGAGTACCCAAACGCACACAATGGAGACGGAGAGCGTGAAACTGAATAGCTCCGCTGCCGTAAATCGTCCACAGATGCCAAATGAGAAGCGTTTTCCGTCCGTGCAGGGACGTATAATGTACTGGCACATAGGCAGCAGGAGAAAGGCCAATGCCACCGTTGCAATGACTGCAAACGAGTAAATGAAACAGATTAAGAAGAGTCTTAAGATAAACGGAGACATACTCACTGGCTGTGCACACAGCGAAGAGCAGCTGCATTGAGTCGAAGAAGAAGAACATAATGAGCAGCGATATGGAAGCACCCAGTGGCAAGCATAGCGCATGCATTGTATCCAGTGTGGCAAATTTATCCGCTGCAACAGAATAAGGAGATTATAATTAAAATATGTTAACGAATCTATTTAGTGCACACTCACTTGGCTCCTTCTCCACATGCTCGCCTGTGAGCAGATTCGTCATGGACTCATTGCGTTTCTTTAGCTCACGTTCGCGAGCTTCTTGTTCGATGTTGAGACTGCGAAAACTGCCGTAGACAATTAGCAGCATCGATATAAGGCAGGTGGATACGCGCGAAGAGTCCATCACACTCGAGACAGTCCAATGTAGCTCACGATATTCCGAACCAGCTGCTGCTGCTGCCGCTCCGCCTAAGCTGCCGCCGCCAACACTGCCGCCACCGCCACCAGTTTGCGCGCCGGCGCTGCCGTGCGACATGCTCGATGTCAATGATAAGGCAAGAAGGTGGCAATTGCCGTTGCGCAGGAACACAAGCGAGGAGGAATCCTTATCTCAGTTCACGACGCAGCTGCAACTCTACGTGCTTGTTTTCCACCTTATCTAACTGCGTATTGCCGTCGCTGCTGCTGCTGCTGCCTCTGCTACTGCCGGTGTTGCTGCTTGCGTTGTTGTCCCTGCGACTTTGCTGGCTGAAATGAAATTGAAATTTGTTTTGGTTTATTAGAACAATGATAAAGACGATTCGAAACCTTCCCTGGTTACCCCCAACCAAGGCAACATTTCGGGTTCTCATGTGTGTTTCCCTCTCTTTCTCTCTCTCTCTCTCTGTTTGTTCTTGTCTATTTGCTTTCTTTATTATTTTTGGTATAGCTTTAAACAGCTGCGCGCACTTCTACTCGCATGAAATCAAATGATTTATATACTATATATGGATATATATATATATATATGTGTAGGTTAAGTGCTCGGAAGACCTCAAAAACCGAAACAAAGGTCAACTTTCATGCGGGTTAAACTTTTACACCCTGACCAGAAGAGACACAGAAAGCGAATCAAAAGCGGACCACAGCGACAACAACAACTAGCAACTGTTGCTGGTGTGTGAGTGTGTGAAAAACGGGCCTAAACACAAAGCAGGCCATAAAGAGTCTTTGGAATAAATTATAAAGGCATTACCCAGTTTCTGTGCTTCTAGTTAATGTTGTATTGTTCTTGCTGTTGCTGTTGTTGTAATAAGCTATTGTTATTGCAACAAATTCTATAGCTTGTTCACACATGCTTCTTAAGCTGGCACACGCTTAAAATCTGCGCTTAAGATACCCTGTAGAAGAGTTGGTACTGGGGAGTATTAATGCATAAAAGAGATAAAGATCATATCTTTAGCACTTAACTACAATTTGTGTCTGCGAGAGATGCTATAAACAACGTTAAATGTGTCATAAATCAAACAACTGCAGCTCGTCGAAGACCCCTTATCACTTATCCATTTCGACTTTTTTATAGCCTGCTTTTAAGCATACATCAGCAATTAAACACATACAGGGTATGTTTGTGTGAGGCAAGCACACGATTCTGTTATCAGGTTGTTGCACTTGTGCTCTGTTAATGCACTGCTACTGCCATTGCTTACGTTAATTGCTCTGTTAATGATAATAGAGCCAGTGCTGCCACAAAAGAAAAATGTAAAAAACAAACAAAAAACAACAAGAAAACAAAAACATCTAAGATTTATAAAAATCATAGTTATATATATTTTCATAAATTGTAATGCTGTTTAATTTAGCTCGGTTGGTTTTTGAAATCGGAAAACTTAAACCGAGATACTGAAATATTTGCTCCACCGTTCGTTAACAACTAAGGCAGGCACAGGAGACAATAGCGTAACACTTGCCACAGCAACAAACTAGGAAGTTAATACATTGTTGTTGCTGCTGTTGCATGTTGCCAAGTGCCGTTGCTCGCACTAAATTATGTGCTTTGTTGGAAATGTAGAGTGAGTAGTGTAACACGCTGTCTTACTCTGTATGTGTGTGTGTGGAATGCAAATGATTGAAATAGCTATGTGTTTGTGTGTATCTTGTGTGTGCCCCCTTTTCCAATGCAACAATTTAATAGTTCCCACACGTTGCACGCTTGATAAAATTGCCAGACAGCGGGACAGATGCACAGACAGACAGACGAACAGCCGGAAACAGAGAGGCGCTAATTAGAATTAAAGCATGCGACGGGAATGGACACGATTAAGCCAAACAAAATGGGCACGAGCATTAACTAATTAAGGCAAATTAAGAAGTCAGTCACATACAAACACACACACACACACACACACACACACACACACACACAGCCCTATGTATATACTTTCTAATTTGAGTCGGCCCAAAAGTAACTTCAAGAAGTGCGCTGTAATTGGTCGACTGTGGCCGGCACGGCTCGGCCCGTAAGCCGTAAACTGCCCACATCGAAGGTGAAAGTGAAATTTAGCCACGATACGAGCGGAAAACTAAGCTGCTACCAAACTGAGACACACACACACACACATGCATATTTACCATACCTTCAATTGTAAGTGTCTACAGACCTCCAACATAAGTATTTATGCATGTGTGTGTGGGTGTGTGTGTATGCAAAGCAAGTGCTGAGTTTCGCTGTTTGGCTTTTGCACTACTTCATTTATTTTTGGCCAAGACACACACACAAACAACAAGACAGCGACCTCGCAACTGGCTTCAAATGCTGCACTTGTGAAATTTTATACACACAACAACAACAACAAACCTTAAAGCGCAGGCAAAGCTTTTATGAATTTATTTTTTCCTCTGTATACAAAATGCTTAGACTCCACTTGAACGGCCGACGCGCCGCTCCACTGCGTAACAAAATTACAAGATTCACACACACACGCACGCACACTATTGTATACACTCACTATGGGGCCATGTGTAATGAAAAGTTGGGGTGGGTTGGGGGGTCTACAGTCTTTAATTACTAAAACTGAGGCAGCAGCAGCAGCCTGTTTCAATTTCATTGCACCTTCGAGTAGTGTATACTATTTGTGGCAATACTCGACGTGGGGAGAGGGCAGCGGGCGGACTGTTGTTGGGGATTTCTTTTGCTTACTTTGTGCTTTACGCCTCACATTTACATTCGCGTTTGGTTGTGTATTTTGTTTTTCTTTTGTACCGATTTTCTATGCTTTTGCGGAAAAGCAACAGCAGCTATATATTTTGCGAATGCATTTTCAATTTTTGTGAAATGGCCTAGCTGCCTTATGCACTTTTCACACTGCTTATTTAACTGCACATTTGTTACTTGTAATGCATTTTATTTTTATTGTCTTTCTCTGCAATCATTCACTGTTTTTTTCTGATGGAAAAACAACGAATAATGAGTGTGACCCAACAGCGCGAAGCCATAAATGTTAGTCAATTCGAATTATCGGTTGTACAAATATTCGATATGTGTTATCGATAATAACTGTATGCAGTGATGGAAAATGCCCCAACATGGCGTGCGTTGGGGTGGTATTAAAAAGATTTCAATGCACGGTCACACCGGGTCAGACGCGATTGAGAGAGCGCCGCTGCTGCTTCGATGCACAATTGAAAATTTAAATTACAACTAAATGTAACGCGCTCAACGGCTAAACGGATACTAGTGATTTAAGCATAAAAAGTGTTTGAAAACAAATTGAAATTAAGAAAAATCCACTTATTATTTTCAATACTGTGCAAGTGCAAAAGTTGTAATTAAAACTGCATTGAGAAGGCTGCAAGGGGCGAGCGCAGCTTCTGAGTCTTACGAATCGAATCGAATCACTACTGCGGCGGCAGGAAGTCAACGGTGGTGGTAGTGGTGAAAAAGTCATCGAGAAAACCATAAAAAATAACAAGCACAAAATGGGTTTAAGCGGTTGCTGTTCGTGTGTCAAATATCTGATGGTCCTTATAAACATCTTATTTTGGGTATGTATGCAAGCAGATTACAACAACAAAAACAAGGAGAACAACAACAGAACCAGCTAAACTCACCAATACGAGCCTGCAACTGGAACACACACAAACGGCAGCTTTTGTGTTTGTGTGTGTGTGTGTGTGTGTATCTGTATGTGTGTTCCCTACGCCTCTTGTGGGCCGCCTAACATCGCGCGCACGCTCTCTTCTGCTGCTGCTGCGCTGCCTCTGCTGTTGTTGTTGTTGTTGTTAAATCCCTACTCCAATAAACAATAGAAGTTCCGCTGTGGTTGGAGAGAGAGAGAGAGTGCGTGTGACACACACCCACACTCAGACAGACAGAAAGCATCGCGTATAATTTCCCCCTCCTTCTTTCCTCCCCCACTTCATTTTCCTGCTCCCACACATTCGATTGTGTTGTTGTTTTTCGCTGTTGGCCTTTTCCTGTTTTTATTTTACTTTTTTTATTTTTATGTGCGTGCGTTGGTTGTGTGTTTTGTTAGCTTTGGTATCTGCTTCTCGTTTTGCCTCACCTTCTTCATGTTTTCTACTCGTCTTCTTATTGAAGCGTTCCATTCATTCCTTCTACGTTTGCGTGTGTATCAGTACACACACTTTCACACATGTGTATGTACGTATTGTTGTACGTACGAATGTATTGTTGTACGTACATATCTATCTGTATGTGTGTGCGTAGTCAGGACCTACATTTGGCGCCTTTTAGGTGCACCACTCCCAGGAAAATGTTCTCTCATTTTACAGTTGGTACTCGTGAAAAGGGTTCAACGCTTTTCATTGTCTCTGTGCAAGTGTGTGTTTTTACGCAACTTTTGTCTACGTATTCTACACATCGTTTTAATTGTAATTTGTTTGGCATTGTTTATATATCTTTATCGCTTGCGAAATGGCTTTCCGTCAAATTGGAAACATTTTAATTTTAATTTTTTTGTTATATTTTGTTTTTGTTTCTTTCGATTTTTTCCTATAGTATTTATTAGTCAAAATCTATTTTCGAACTGAACAGAAACAACAAAATCAGTTTTGCTTTCGTTCTGTTTGGATGTTGATTTTCGTGTAGTTGTTGTTGTTATTGCTACCGCTGCCGCTGCTTTAGTGGTGGTGGGAGATGGACGATTGTAGGGCACAGTGGTTTGAAATCATCGCGTAAATTAGTAAATTGTCTCAGATACTATTATATATTAATGTAATGAGTTCTCTTTGATTATTTTCTATAAATAACATTTGGTTACAAGATTTGGTTTTAGTCAAGGTTGCACAGTGCTGCTGCACATGGCATATTGCAACTGAAGGTTTTCTATGCAATTTTGCAACACTGTGACATAGATTTTCAAACAATTTTCATTTCCATTTTCATCATAAACGAACGCGCTGTGGGGCTTCGTGATCAAACGCCACGATTTCAGTTGACGCTGCTGACTTTCTGACGTTCCATTGACGCTGGCTCCGTCGCCGCAGCATCAGTGCCTCTGCCGCTGCTGCCGTCATCTCGCCTGAAGCTTTGTGCGCTGTGCCGGTGGACGGCACGGTGGACAACGATTGCGTTTCATTAAACAGACCGCCCACCCGCCTAGCAATTAATTTAGATGATGATTTGCTCTCCTCCTCCTACTTTCTTGCTAATTATTACTTAACGTGCTATTTTTCGCACAATTATTCATACGATTCGCATCGCGCAAGGAGAGTAAATTGAATCAGAGAAGGGGAGAAGGGGGACATGGATATGAGTTATCGATCAAAGCAAGAGTGGGAGCTGGTGATGGGTATAAATTATCGATACATTTTCAGTTGTCTCTCCTTTTCTTCACTCTGCTTTTCTTGTCAATACAAAAGGTGGAGATGGACATGAGTTATCGATCAAAGAGCAAGAGTGGTTGCTGACGATGGACATAAGTTATCGATGCACTTTCTCTTGTCATCTCTTTTCTTCACTTCTGTTTCTCTTGTCAATCCAAACTGACAAGGAAATGAATGTAGGTCATACAAGGACTTTGCACTTTTATTAACCAGTTGGCATAGATTTTCTTAGCACGCCATGTAACATGCATATGCACAAGAATATGTACATTTGTACGACTCTATATGTAATCAATTTTCTGCCAATTGCAAAATTTGTACTACAACTTTGGGTTTTTATTCTGTTCTCCTTCATTCAGACACGCACACTTGCGCCATGACGGTTGCGTGTGTGAGAGAGTGTACACACAGGCAGCCGAATGCACTTTGCAGTGTGGCACATGTTCCACATAATTTATTGTGCTCTCACTGTCGTGCGCTCTCCTCACTCTCACTAACTCTTTCTCTTAAGCCCGCTCTCTTTATTGCTTCGTTGGTGGTCTGCGAATAAAAGCTTGGATTATGTACCTTGCATAGTTGTTGTTCTTACTCTCTTTGAATTACTTTGTACACTGCAAACGTAAATCAGGTGGTAAAAGCAAATACAGTAATAACATAAGGTTAATTAGTGTTTGTCTTGCTTGTCTTGAGTACTTATGACAACACTATTTGATCTGCTTGCCTAACTGCGTTGTCTTATCGGTAGCCCCCAGATGCAAGAACAAACATTACAATGCGGCATATTTAAGTGTTACGAAATTATAAGATATTTCGGTACCACTTGAAGCAGAAACAACAACAACATGTGATCCAATGATTAAAAACTATAAAATCGGATGTGATTGAAATTGTTTTCAGATGAATGTTTATTGAATTCAGTAGCAAATTGTATTCTCCTATAATTTTAATATATACATAATTAGCCTATAAAAGGCATAAGTATACTAATATTTTTATTTGCTTGAATCATACCCTACATATTAAAATATATTCTTTGTGTATATAACTATCATTGAGAAATTGAAGATATTCATTTTGAAAACTAAAAAAGAAATTAACATTACGTAATCAACTAATGTACCGTCATAATCCAATTACGACAACTATTGTTTAATTCCCATTTGTGAAATAAAAGACATTGTATATAAGTACCTTATTACATATAGGAATATAATCAGCAACAAACAAAATATATGTATAATGAAGAAGTATGAGCTGAAAATAGCTATAATATCCCGAGGTCTGTGTTGATAAGGTTGGGGGCTTCACTCTCTCTCGCATTTGCACATGTTTTACTGTCTTTGTTAATGCTACACTTAATTTACACTATAAAAGTAAACAGAGAAACAGACAGACGCAATTAAAATAATATAAAAATTTGTCTTTCTGCTGACATCATGAGTTTTGTAACTCAACAGAAGTGAATGTTTCATAATTGTAGGTACCTCTGGGGGGAGGCAGACCGCTTTAATTGCCGCCCGTCCTCTCTGATAGGGCGTGGCGCACATGACGTTATTCTGTGAATGAAACGAATTAGAAAACGAAAACAAAATACGGAAAACGAATGACCTATTTGGAAAATAGTTTGAACTCATTTCTCACTATCGCTCTCTCTCTCTCTCTCTCTCTCTCTCTGATTGCAGCTGATTGGTTTGAGCATTGTGATCACCTCACTATGGATGCTAACGGATCCCACATTTATGCTGTCGATGACGCAATCATATAATCATTATCACATAGCGCTATATGTGTTCCTGGCAATTGGCATACTGATTACATTGGGCGCATTTTTTGGCTGCATGGGCGTCTGTCGCGAGTCGCAGTGTCTGCTCGTTTCGGTAAGTAGACACTCCACTTCTACCCCCAAACCCCCTCCCCCTCCCTTCCCGAACCAGTTGCATATTCCGCAGCCCACATATGTCTGAAGCATATGCATGTTTACACTCGTATCCTACACAGTCTGAAGAACTTCGCCCACAGTTTTTTGTAGAACTCGCTCTCACCCACTCATTCATTTATTCATTCACAAAACTCTGCACTCTTTTTTGCAGTTCTTCTGTGTCATTCTCATCGTAATGGTGGCGCAAATTGCAGCTGGAGCTTGGGCTTTCCACAACCGAGATAAACTGGATGATATTGTGCGTGTGGCAGTAAAATCTTCGGTACAGGAAGAATACGGACAGGCCTCGATGAGTTCGCGTACCGTTACTTTTGATACACTGCAAAAGAATGTAAGTAATTATTGTGTGATTGTTTATCTACTTTTTGGGATTTATTTTATGTCTTTGTTCTTTTCAGTTGAAGTGCTGCGGTGCCGATGGACCTGGAGACTGGGCAACGAGTCGTTTTAATAACGTAGATCGCTCGAATATCGTCGATATTGCTGTATCCTCGATGAATGTGTTCTACAACATACCAGAATCCTGTTGCAAGGATAATCTTAAGGATAATGAATGCGATCAGAGTCGTCGCTTGAAATTCGGTGGTCCCCTGAATACGTCCATTTATCAGCAGGTAAAATGGATGAGAAAATGAATAGAATAAGCCGTCTGATATAGCTCAGGATTCTTATCATACATGTTCTGCAAAAATTAAGAAACTTAGCAGCAAGAATTAATAGGACTTATGCAGTTTTTCTGTAACAAAATCTATTTAATATCGTTTCTATTTTATGTCTATGATCATCAACATAATCAGACCAATAGAATAATATAGGATAAACCTTAAGCTAAAATATGACAGAGTAGTTAAAGTTATTGAAAGAACTTCATAATTCAAGTCTAGAGACCTAACTTCAGAGATTATTATTTCTACACGTTCCTTACTTAGTTTGTTTTGAATTAATTAATAATTCGAATATCATATCATGTCTCATCAGCATTAAGTTATCTAAATTCAGGGAAGGCTTCTTCCATCGTTTAAAAACCAATCTCAACACTCTCCTTGGGTGTGACTGGCGCATAAACTTCTTCTGTTTATCGTCGATTTTGAGTCGTCGAAGATTACCCATAAAAATTAATAATCCTTTAGATTCTTGGTTTTGTTTTTCAACGGGCGCAAGCTAATAAAAATTCTACGCCCGCCCGTCCCCGAGACGATAAAAATGTATTAATTATTATTGATATTCAGCACGCATTTCAAATGTCTATGTGGAAGAAGAGGCTTCTCCTCTGACAGAATGTGCACAATAAACAAACAATAAACAATTCGATAGGCAAAGAAAATGAGAAGCAGAAGCAAACACACACATACACACACACACCATTATATTAACTAATACATACACACACACACTAAGAGCAATGTGCTCTCTCTTATTCTCAGCTCTCTTAGTAATGCACGTTTCTCTTTTACATTGCAGGGCTGCGTGGATAAACTAATTGAAATCATCTACGAGAATTGGGTGACCATATGCGCTATAACTGCTGTCGTTATACTGCTGGAGCTGCTCTCGCTCACCTTCGCCCTGAGCCTTTGCTGTGCGGTGAGGAATCAACACTACAAGGCCTGAGAATTACAGAATTCCCATAGGGAAATAACAGACGATGAGAAGTACTAACGATCCGGATGTAGTAAACTAAAGCATAAGCGTTACTAAACAACAACAACAAGAACAAGAAGAAGAACAATTGGAGCGAAAGCGGATGCATTTAACGCGCCTGGCAACATGAGCTACGTATAAAGGCTGCCTCAGCACTGGCGAATACTTTAATACACTTTTGTAGTACTTTAACAAAGAAACAACCGATCAATTGTGAATGATAGACGATGGATGAAAATAGAAGAAATATTATGATGACGATGATGAAGACGGTGATGAAGATGATGATGATGATTAGTAGTGGAGGCAAGAGTCTCTAGAATTGAATGCAATTTATATGAACTTGATATACAGCTACACAAGCAACAACTTTTCTAAAATATTTCTACAAAACAGAAAATCTCATTTTACAATAGCACAAGAAGAATAGAGGAAGATAAGAAAAAGAAAACTGAGAATAGCATAAACTCTATACACACACACTCGACAGTAAAGTTCTTAATCTTAGGATAGTCTAACAGCGTCAAGCAAAAAGTTTCAAATTCAGAAGAAATCAGAAGTAATTTTAGTAATACATAAATCTAGTACTTTATGATACTATATACCATACATATATATACATACAGACATACATACATGCGCATACAAGCATACTAACATAGAGAAAGATCATACACTAGCGACTTAAGCACTCAATCGTAAACACATTTTTGCCAAAATACGATAAAGAATTAATGCAATCAAATCGTTGTTAATTTATAAAAGCAATGCATTCCACAAGTGAGAATGATTTTATGAAAAAAGGCCAACTTTCATTTCTGATTAGGCGTTGCCATCCCAAAGATCTTAAGAAACCCAAAAACTCCCTATCATTTCTCTTGTGTAAAATCATGTGCTAAATATATGAGGAATATATATACACGTATATATACATCATTTTAAAATTAAATGATATTCGTTGAGCTTCGCGAAATTAAATGCCAAATATTTTATGTATTTTACAAAATTTGTTTTTAACTATGCCATGTTATGTAACAGCGCCCTATTAACCACATCTGTTAGCTGAGCGCTGCTGTAGTTAATACAATGTAAGCTAACAGATCTATGTAACCGCCACTGTTAACGAGTTGATCACTGTTCGACATGCTGTTAGTTAACAGCTGAATGTAAAAAAAAACAAACAAATTACCCTGCCATATTTTAAAAACATTTAAACGCACATGATATGTTTATCATTTGTCTAGGTACAATTATTTATATAACTGTAACACATTTACAAATGTTGATGAAAGCACACATTAAATAAGTCCATGTCACCCACACACACACACACACACGAACATCATACTTCTTATGTGTAAACATCTTTATATATGCATAAGCATACAAATATAGTATATTTTCATTTGTCATACACGCGAAACAAAACGAATTTTGTATTTTTATTGTTGTTATATGAATTTTGTTGTTAGTTAAACGTAGCTGAGCGTCATACTTTGTACCCTTTCACAACGTTCAAAAAATAAATCAAATCTACAACCAACCCAATGACAAAATTTAATTAAATTTACATTAATCTACAAGTAAACGAGTAAATAAATAAAATATATATATTTAAATTTACACACAAAGCGAAAGCATAAAGTATAATTTATTTACATTTTATAGTAGTTAAGTGAATTTTGATTTAGCAAGGTTCGAGAGCCGAAGGAGGAGTTACATTTTAAAATGTAGTCTAAGTGCGGATAAAATTCACAAATTACAAATATAACTAATAAAAACAAACCCAAACAAGCAAAATTAATGCGTTCAAATTGTAGCGAATCATTAAGAGAATAAATATTATCTATATAAAAGTGAATCAACTAAATAAAACATACTTGAATGTCATAAACCTCATAAAAAATCAAAAAATATACTTCAGAAAACCTAAATTTGTTGCATTAAAATATCTCATTATTAATTAGTGTCGAAAAATCGCCTGAAGAGTTTATCTATGAATCTTATAGATGAAGTAAAGCTCCACAGGAAAGAGACATCTGTTCAGAATATAATATAATGTATATGTATCTGTACTACAAGCAATACAAAATCTCAAAATATGGATGCTCAAAATTAAAAAAGAACTTACAGTGAAATACTTTGTATAAGAAATGCACCCACTAACACTCATCCAAGTACTCACAATTGATTGAGTACATTTGCTAGAATGAGTTACATCAGACAGACACATTATTGATATTTCACAAGTAAATAAACATATATTTAACAAAAGCCATGAGTTTTTTATTCGTCGGGAATAAAAATGCATTGATTGTATTATTAATTTGTTATTTTTATTAAAATTCTTTATTCTTGCCCAGTTTCGCTTTTTATTATTTTTTTGTTTTCATCTCTTAAATCACTAACATAAGTAGTTCAGAACTTAACTTAAAAGCTTTTCGATTGTGAGACAAAACATTCAACGAAAAGGACACCAAATCTAAACTAACAGACATATTTTAGGTTTACAATATCTTTTTTGGGTTTTTTAAGGATTCAAGAGTAGAGTTCTCGGCTTTAGGCTAAGTTGAATTCAAAAGTTTTAGTCGCTTACTCGGCTTGAATATTTTTAGACAATTAAATAGAATTCACTATAATTTTCTTTCTTTTGGTTTAGAATAGTATGGGTTTAGAATAGTTAGTATGTATTCGAAATTGTGCATGGGTCTCCCATAGTACAGGTGTATCGCATGTATGTATATAATGTGTATGTGTATGTGTAGTACTTATAAACAATCCAATCACTAACCACGTTTGCTGATGTTAAGTAAATATCTTTTTGTTTCGATTTTTTTTTTGTTTATAAATTAGTTTAAGGTTTTGCCTAATAGTTGGGGGAATATAGCATACGAGTAAATTATCATTCTATAATTAACTTAGAGTAATTACAGGAGTGCCGTAATTAAAGTAGCTTATGTTGAAAAATTATTATCATAATTTACATTTACTAGGTACATTTTGATTTAATTTAGTTAGTCAACTAAATGCGAATGCAATGTTTATTAAAAAATACATGAATTGTTTTCGTTATAATTAGTTCAATTAGTTACTAAACAGTTAAGGGAGCGGAAACGTACGATCTCTTCTAGCTAGCTACAACATCATTAAAAATAATTATCATTTCAAACTTCGAACTTGTTAGATGATTCGGGATTAGCTTAGTAGACACACAAAATGTACACAAATTTAGTTGAATCATACTAAGAACATTTAGCAGCTAAAAACAATTTTAAATCTTTGTTGGTTTTAGCGTAAAATGGGCTAATTAAATAAATATACATACATATATGTATAGTATATATGTTTTTTAAGCGTTTCACTTTCATTATTTAGTATATGACTAGTAAGACATTAAAAAGGTAATTCCATCCGTTATCAACGTTCTCCTTGCGCGTATTCCTTGTTGGACAGTGTAAGTTAATATTGCATAATATACATACATACTAGATAGGTTCTTTAGGGTGGTTTATCAAGTAGGTCGCATAGGTTTCCAAGTTCAAACTTTAAATTTCAATTTTAAAACACAATACGTGTTTTCCATCAAGTTCATCTCTTCAAGTAGTTACAAAAACTGATTGTAAATACAAAACTATTGATTTAAGCGCATTTTTCATAATATTGCCAACAATTTGGACTAGTTCACGAGGGAACTTGATGATGGGTGATTGTGTTAACCAAATAGAATCGTGGGTGTAAGTGTTCCAAAAATAATGGACATGTTTCTCGATATATCAAAATGTTGTTTGGGTCAATTCTCTTTTGTTCTTTAAACAACAATGGAAGAACGTGTGTATAACAACATAGTGGGAGTGAGTAGGAGGGGTGGAGTGAAAAGGGTGAGGAGGGAATATCAAACCACATTGATTGTCTCGACTCCATGCACAGGGGCGCATTATAAGTTAGTCTATAAACCTTTTTCTGAAACAACAATCGTATTGTTCGGAAGGTACAATGTAAAAAAAAAGAACTGTTTCTCTTGCAATTCATTCGTGCAGAACATATACACATATAACAATATATATATAGTACCTGCAGGTCTGAAATTTGATATGCTTAAAATGAAGCAATAAAATAACATAAATCCAGGGACTTTTAACGTCTTCTGTTGTGTTCCGCTGTTGAAACACATGTTTTTGTAATGCATACGAGGCAAATATTAAATTTATCCCATTGAATAATTAAATAAAAATTACTGTTCAATTAATGCTGAAGTGCTATTTTATCGGTGGTAGTATTGCATTCAAAAGAATATTGCGTCATTTAAAAAAAAGATTCGCTTAAGTGTTGGCTATTTAATGAAATTTATGAATAAAAAAGATAATTGCATTTGCATAAATTAACAAGCGTTTCCCTTAACATATTTAGGTGTGGCATGTTTTATTACCAATTTAATTGACCGCAATGTTCGTACAGCAAATGGAAAATATGCAAATTGAAGCAATCTTTTTTATGCTGCATGCAATTAATTTAATTAAAGTGCTTTAAATGTTTTGACACAGAAATTAAAGTGCACTTCTGTTAGCTCACACATCAACATATGTTTTAAATAACAGTAGAGGAAACTACTTTGAGTAAAGGAACGCTGTTAAGACACTGTAATGTTGCTTGAAACACCCTGTTATCTGTAATAGCGACAACAGACTGAGGAAAACTGATAGGAATAGCCGAGCTAAGTTTGGGTCAAAATGTGTAAATGCAGTTGTTAATAAATCAATTGAGAATATACGTACATACTATTGTAATGCCTGGCTAGATAAACATTTATCGCAAGCTTAAGTTTCTGTGTTTTTGCTTAATTAATAACATCATTTAATCGAGTAAAGTAAATCGTGTTGCACATTTTCTGTTAGACTGTTAGCATATTAAACCAATTCCGTTTCTTAGTTTTGTTTGTTGTTACGCTTCTCTTTGGTTTGGTGGTTTCGTTTAATTCCGTGAAATAGAGTACACACTTGCAGTACACGGTGTGCGATTTAGACCAATTCGCTCGTGGCGGCAGGATTGAATTAATAAAATATGCCTAAAAAATCTCGACATATTTTATATATTTTCATAACGATCGACTTGCTTTTTGAGTACACATTCATAAGTTGTTAAAGTTGATCGATATTGTGTGTATTATTTTATATATTAGCTGCCTAAACTATTGTTAATTTCTAATATGTTGTTTCTTTCATCATTATCAACTCGTAATATCGGGGTGTCTTCCTCAATTCTAACGTTGCACATTATTAATGAGAATTGTTGTGGCTGTCGAAACGAAATTTAAAGATCTATAAGCGGTATTAAAGTCCTTGTATTGCGTATCGGCAGCTCCTCTGCTAGTCATCAAAGATCATCTTCATCATCGTCTTTATCGAACATCTGCAGCGACTTTGTTACCAAATCGTCCTTCAGACACGCCTCGAGGAACTCCTCCATCGTTATAATGCCGTCCTGATTTAGATCCAGCTTGCAAAACACTCTATCAACCTGGAAAGGAAAAGAAGACCGCTTATAAACACTGACCATCTTTTATTCATGTCTCTCCACTTTTGTCAATCATCTTGCCGATCCCCCATAGACCCATTCATATATGAATGTTAATCTGCACTTATCAATAATGCGGCCATGCGGGCTGCGTCATTAAATAAAATTTCCGTTGCAGTTTCCGCTCTCAGGCCCACACACAAAGCATCCGCTCGAATCCAATTCTCAATCCAATTCCCTCGAGCTGAAACCACATACAAGTCCACACACACACACACACTCACACGTGCGAGCATCTATGAGTACGTGTGTATCTATCTGCCTGTCTCTGTTGCAGTGTGCACATTCATAATTACTCATACGCAGCATGAGCCGTCGACGTCAACATCAACGGATGCTCAACGTTATGACGAGCGCGCGCTGCTCTTGCATAAAAAATCAAGCGAAAACTACAGCCAGAGTTGCTTTATACAGTTCAGCTTTATGCAACATCAACTGCATCGACTTCTGCGTCTGCCTTCTGTGAGTTAATTTGCGCAGCGGCAATTTAATTAGCAGCGAATTAAAGCCTCTTGTGTGTGCTGAGTTAAAATATTAATGAAAGGAATTAAGCATAACGTATATGCATACAGTTATGCAAGTAATGCAAGTGTAAAGATGTAAAGTTAAGGAAGATTGTCAACAATTATTGAGAAAGAATCAATTGAGTTCCTGAATCTCTTTTCAAATGGAATATTATATTCTGGATGCGCAAACCAATAACTGTTTTATGTGTTTAACTTTCCTTTAATAGGATTCATTTAAAAAATCTTTAAAACCTTGAAAATATATTAAAATTCTATTCAGTATATGATAAATTTAAATAACAGCTGTTAACAATTACTGTTAAGACTATGTTATGTTGAGTAACCGAAGAGAGAGAGAGAGATAAATTGTGTAACATCTTCATATCTTCTGCTTACCTGATCCCTCGCCTTGCGATCATCCTCCGGCTGATGCGGCCGCCTTCCCATAAGCTCGTGTATGGCCAGCACAATCTCACTGAGTTCGCCCCGACTGATGCGACCGTCTCCATTCAGATCGTACAACTTGAAGGTCCACCTCAGACGCTCGTAAACTGAGCCGCGTAAGAGGGTCGACAAGGTGACCAGTAAATCCTGGATAAAATTCATTTATTTCTTTATATAGTACACAGTATAATGTGGTATTATATGAGGAAAATAATTACCCGAAAACTAATGGCGCCATTGCAATTAACATCGAAGGCTTTGAACACATAATGAGCATATAAACTGGAATCTGCGAGAATAGAAATAATTTTTTTGAGGTTATCGCTGACAATTTGGTGTAGTCGAAATGCGGTCAGTGGGGAAGAACTCCCAAAACTGGCGCACATAAATGAAATGTTGGCTTAAGTGGCGCTTTATGATGCGCGGCTATAAAAAATACTCAAATAATGCCGGCAAGGACATTGAATTCGCAGACACACACACATAGAAACACTTAAATACTTACTGCCATGTGGAAAGAATTTGGCGTAAATATCCTTAAAACAATCCTCGTGCACCACACCCTCGGGGCATTCCTGCGAAAAGGCAAAACGAAGCGAAATCTCTATGAAAATATGATACGAATGAAGGCGAATGGAATGAGAATAGCAATGGAAATGGAAATGGGAGTAGGGATGAGTTCACGTTCGCACGTTCGCAATCCTTATCGCATTCTGCAAGTACCCACTGCGATTGCGACTGCGAGAGCACTTTGAATGGTTTAATAACCCGAAAAGAAAATCGATTATCATATGGTTTGCTCAAGTGTGAATAAAGCGTTTAGAGAGGCATTAGAGAACTCGTTTTATCGCAATCGTATTCAGATTATTATGACAAAAAATCAAAAAAAAAAAAAAAGAAAGTAAGACCCCTTCTAAATCAGCATATTATACATGACTGAGGAATATTAAAAAATATACACAAAATCATATTACATTAAGATGAAATAAAATAAAATTATAAATGAAAATAAAGATCTATTATTTCAGAGTTAAGATAATCGCAAAGAACTTAGTTTAAGTTAATCGTCGGCTCTATCAAAACATCTTATATGCATGCAAAGCGTTTAATTCGAGTCTCTGCAAATCTCAGCAAATCTTTTGTTCAAATTAAATCGTCCTCGCTTGTTTTCTCTAGAATTTCTAATGATTCGGTCTTTTGCTGCTGCTCCTGTTGACCCACATTTTGAGTCGTCTTAGCAAAACGAATTGCCTGACGTGGTGAATGTGTGAAAAGCTCTTAAGCAGCCCCGCACAGAAAGAAAGAGGCAGAGGCAGAGGTAGAGAGTGAGCGAGGAAGATGAAGAGACAGAGAGAGAGTGGAACATACGTATACGCAATGCTTCTGCAATGAAATTCAAAACGCGTGTGCATTAAATTGGCTACCATTATTTGCACACCTCCCACACGAGCCCGGCTCCTCTCCTCCTCCTCCTCCTCTCCTCCCACTCTCCCTCTCTCTCACTTTCAGCAGCACTTTGGCTGCGCTTTTGCCGCCCGTCAACAGTGGGCAACATCATTTTGAGTGCTCAGGCTTAGCCAGAAATTCATATTCATATAAATATGCGAGTACTCGCTTGATCTGCTGGGTAAATGGATTGTGATGCGATGCATGCGTGTGTGTGTTTGTGTGTGCGCGGGTGTATGTCCACTTACCGTTTTAAATCCTCTATACATGACGCGGATTTCCTGCTTGGTGAATTTGGTTTGACGGCACAAATCCTCTAGGGCAACTGGTATTGGTTTAGGCACTCGTGTTTGTTCCAACTCATAGACCACCTCCTCGATGGGGCTCTCCGGTGGTGAGGCCATGGTGGTATCAGATTAATTCCCTTCTGCTTCCTTCAACAACTTCTTCTACTTCTACTCTTCCCTTGTGTTTCTTCTTCTACTGCTTCTCTTGCTTCTACTACTTCTGATACAGTTTCCTCTCTTACTCCTTCTTTTTCTACTACTTGTTTTTAAAATATTTCTTCATCTATTACTTCTGCTTTTACTACTCCCTTTTCTAGTACACCTTATACTACTATTCCCTCTTCTGCTGCCTTGTCACCTCTATCTCTTCTTCTACACCTTCTTCTTCAAACACTTATTCTTCTACCACCTCTTCTACTGCACCTTTTTCATCTACTATATCTTCTCCTGCAGCTTCTTCAAGTACTTCAACGTCTTCTGTTACTTTTTCTCTTACTTCTTCATATACTTCTTTTTCTAAAACATCTATTTCAACTTATTCAAGTACCGCTTCTTCTATTGCTTCTTTTTACCTCCGTCCTCCTTCAATTGGTTGCCTGGCGAAGCACTTCAAACTTGACTATCCTCTCTCAATTCCAAATCCCCTCAGTTTATTTATAGCCCAAGTACAATATCAATTTCCATTTTTCCCACACCCATTAACATAATTCGCTGGCATTCCCTAAGCTATATATATCTTTATATATATAATATATGTATATTTTAATTTTCACTAAATTTCCCTGCTCGTCCTTGTGCGCACTCTTTTGGGGCTCTGCGGCACCTTCACCTTTTACTTTCCGTTTCGCATTCACGCTAAGTCGCTAATGAGGCAAGCATCGCTGAAAAGAGAGAGAGAGAGAGACGGGAAACCAACATGAGCAATGGGCCACAGAATATAGAAAGTGAATGACGAAAACAAAATTATATAAATCAGCATGCCAGAGGCCAGGTGAGTGGGGGGAGGGGAAGGTGGGGGAGAAGCGGGTGCTCGCGCAAGGACGCAGCTCGTCATCGGAGTCGGTTGCGGTCTGTCGGTTTGTGTTGCAAAAGGGCAGCCAGAAGTGCAACTTTGCTTTTGTTGTTGCCCAGTTAGCCCTGTTCGTCAGCGCGTCAGTTAACCAGCTAACCACATTGCGTATACGCCGCATTGGTTTGTTACACAAATGCACAAACACGCGCCTGCAGCTGACTAGCCTTGTGTGTGTGTATGTGTGTGTGAGGCAGTGTATGTGTGTGTGTGTGTGCCCCGTCATCAACATGCAAATGTTGATTATTATTGCGTGCCATAAATCAAAGCGAATCGAGTTATGCGCGCGCCTTGGCGTATGCAGCACCTATTTTCGCACGCCGCTCATCGCATTGTTGGCCATGGAGATTGAGGCAGAGTCGCGAATGCCAGAAGTGCTGGTGGCGGATGTGGCTTGTGTGCGCTGTGTGTGTGTGCTGCCTATGGCAAGCTAGCGCAGCTGCTATTAATGAGCACTTTGCATGCTGTTCAATTGGGTGTGCATTGGGCCAAAGATGCATCTCAACTGCAAATCGAGGATAGATGATACTGCTATTGGGCATTATCAAAATGGGCATAAGCAAAATGATGTATAGCTAAGCCGATAAAGCAATTTTAATTTCATACTTCGCACAGTCGATTGTTCAAGTCGAATAGGTCGTTTCGGAGATAACAGTTGATTTATGCGTCATTTCATATACTCATAACATTTGAAAAGGTTTATTTGAGGTGATACTCGTATCATATTCACTATAAAGTGTTCATGATTTAATCTAAAATAGGGTAAAGCCATAGTTTCTGCACTGATTCCATTTTGCAATGTTTGATCGAATAGGTCGTTTGTTGGGTTGAATAGGTCATTTGGCGAATGGTATTTGATTTGAAAAGGTTTATTCGAGATAATATCATATTCCCTATAAAATATTCATGATTTAATCTTAATTAAAGCAAAGCCATAGTTACAGCAACGATTCCATTCTGCACTGTTAGGTCGAATAGGTCGTTTGTTAGGCGGAATATGTCGTTTGGCAAATGCTGTTTGATTACATAAGAAATTTAAGCCATTTTGACACTTTATATGTTTGTAATATGCTTTAATAATGTGCTAAGTCATCATATTTCCACATGAACTATACCAAGCAGTTCCTAATGTCAGTTGTTAATGTTAATTAGGTCGTTTCGAATTTTAAGTATGAATGCTGGTAAATATCAAATAATTCACGATTTCATTGCCTTTATAAAATAGATTTATATTCAAACTATTATATACAGAAGGTGAACATGTAGTATGTTTATATACGGTATTGTTGTATTCATTTAAATATTACTTTATTCATTTTAATAACTCAACCAACAATTGTAAGTAAATCACGCAATGTAAGCTTTAAAGCCTAGAAGCTCTTTCAGTGTCATATTTTCATCATATTATTCACTACATAATGATTCTATTATTCATTCATTTACCCCCCAACAATCTGTGTGTCAAGCATTAACATGACCTTTGGCTCTGCATAGCAATCTCGACAAACACCGAAGGTATCAAGTAGTCAGTTCGCTCTCAGTTGGCAAAGTGCATAGCAAATTGCTTTATTGCAGTCGGAATATTTGATTTATTTGCGTGAAGGACAAATCATGTTGTGTTGTGGGTTGGGGAATATTGTGAATTTCATTCACAATTGCGCCATGGGCAGCAAAATAGAAATTCATTTCATTTCAGCTTGAACTCTGTAACTTTTCAAGCTTTAACTTGTTATTGGAAAAACTCAAAGAGACATCTTAGCGGGAGTGGGAAGATGAGCATGTGGTGGGAAGGGTGTGGGTGGAGGGTGTGGGTGGAGATGGTTGGTAAGTTGATCGCGTTTTTGTCGCGCGTTTCTCTGAGCACTTGAGTGCAATGCTTGACCTCCTTTTTGGCATGACAAAATGCAATGTTGAATAGTCAAGAGACGGAAAAGTTATTTTCGGGCTGTGCCTTTTCTATTCAACTTGAACACACACACACACACACAGACACAGATACACTGACAGACTGATAGATAGAACGGGCTGTCAGGATGGGAAAGAGAGAGAGAGATGGAAAGAGAAGGCGAGAAGTGTTAGCAAACGGTAGACAGCGCGCTCTTCCATTTCCGAAGTCATGGCTATTTTTCAGTTGGAATTGATAAATCCCGCTGATAGCTATGAAAAGAGTGTTAGCAAGACAAGGAGGGGGAAGGAGTGGAGGAAGGGTAAGAGTAAATAGGTCGCCATGACGGAAATAGCTTTGACAGCTTAATCCAAGGGAATATTTCGCACAGCTCTCACCAATTTGCTGCGGTAATTTCCCTTTTGCAATAAAAACGCAGTTTGCCATAAGGAAAAACACTTTGTACACTTTAGTACAGTATATATAGTATGCATATATATTCCTGAAGCCTTTTACTTTGGTTACTTGCATATTTAAACCAATTCAAGTTAAGAAATCACTTAAAAATTGAGTTATATACAGGACGGTTGAAGGTCTATTTCAATTTTAAGATGTAATCAATGAATGACTGAAAATACTATACAAAAACAGTTCTAGTTCTTGGAGTTTCACACGGCAACCTTGATGAATAATTGCCTGCAGGGTGTAGCCTGTTTCAAGCCAGGTCAAATGCATAATTCATCAATGACAGCGCCTGAAAGTGTCCTCAAACGGGCCGCACTCCAAGTGAAGTGTAAACGCAGAACGCAATCGATACGCTTGCATAGATATATATATAATTACTTTAAGTAAAATGCAGCTTAACTTTTGAACTAAAACATTGCATAATTAGTGCAGGGAGTTCCCTAACGATAGTAAACAGTATTTCGAAACTAGTTTTAAGCACAGTTAAGCAAAGTTAGCGAACATATTAGACATACTTATGAAATTTGATATGCGTGGGGAGAGAGCGAGAGTGGGAGACGGGCAGCGCCGCGTAAGTTGCAAGTTGCCCAACTGAGCTCAATTAATGCGCAAACAATTAGCTCTGTTTGTTGTGCATTGCGATTGATACTGCTTAAACCGACTGGCTGGGAAGTGAGCAAGTCATAAGTATATATCCATCAAATAACAAAGCAAGAGTTTAGAGGATGCGGAGAAAGGTTTATTGACTTGTATGTATTGTTTAAATTTAAATGGCAACCAAATAAATAAATATTCTTTGATTTTGACAGGTTTAAAAGTGCTGATTGTCTAGCTTTAGGTCATTATAGAGTTAGTTATACTTAGGATAGATTTATTTGCCCCAGAAGGGTTAAGAACATGAAAATATATAGTGAGTAAGTTATATACTAAAGCTGAAAGCCTCAGCAGCGTAAAGAACCTGAAAATATGAAGTGGCAACTGTACTAAATAATACATTGACACCCTAATGAAAAGGTAACAAGTTCTAAGAGTCTGTCAGGCCAATCCTTTGCCTATAGACAAGGTTAGTTTTAGAAATCTACTACCACAACTACTAATCCAAATCGGAATAGATCTAATAACAGAAAAGCAGTCATATTTCTAGCAAAGCATAAACCTTTATAAAGCATAAACCACAATTTGCACTGCAAACTTAACGATCTGCAATATTCAATTAATAATGACAAATTAAAGCCAACAAACGATACCTTGTAAAGGTCTTTAAAACGGGCACGCCCCATTCATATAAGCTACTTGAAGGGGCAACAATTTCATTGCGCAAATGTTTTGCTATTAGCATAAACAGCTTCAGTATTATGGCAGGTCCGTTAAGGAGGCCATAACTGGCTGACTGGGAGACTGTCTGCCTGGTTGGATGCCTGCCTGGTTGAATGCGTGGCTGGCGGGGAATGTCTGCTGGTGCTGCTGCTGCTATAGCCGGGGCCGAGCGCAGTTGGCCAACTAATTGCATGGCTCTATTTGCGCAAATCAAATGCGGCTGCAGCGTCAAGGGAAAAAGGCAAGAAGAGGCAAGAAGAGGAGGCAGGGGCGTTGCCTCTTTGCTGCAATCGCCTGCGTTTTACAACATTTTTATACCGTTTAAGCGGGCAAGAGCAGCGCACACTCCACTTTGTAATGCACTGGGGCCGCAGCCCAAAACGTGTTTGTCAAATATCACGTATACGACATGTGCCGCAAGGACTGTAGAGGCTCGCAGCTGGTGCTCGAGCTTTGCCGAAGCTAATTAAATATTAAATCGGGTCAACGCTTAAACGTTTTAATGCGCAAATCTTTATTAGCCAATTGGCAAACAGGGGCAAGCGAGAGAGAGGGGGGCAAGAGAGAGACAGACAAATATTTGTACAAGGAAATACACTTAAAGTGCCTTAAGGCAGAACTCAAGAGGTTTGTGTGTGTGTGTCTTGGCATATGCAAATTGCGTCTGCAGCTCAGCCAAGTTGTATTGTATGTTTATTCATTTGTCTAATTGTGTTTGTGTTTGCTTTGCAATATGGAAAATGCAGAATGGAAATGGGCATGGAAATGGCTGTGGAAATGGAAATGTGAGTGTGGCAATGTGAATGCGATTGTTGCCACACGCTGTGTGAGACTGTGAAGAAGTGAGTGGTGTGCATGTCAGGCCTTTGGCTTCTAAATGGCAGCGACAACATCGACAAGGACAAGGCAAGCCACGCCTCGCATCGCCTTCGTTTACCTCCTCCCTCCCTGCCCTGCCCTGCTCTGCCCTGCCTTGTCTCGCTCTACCCCACCTTGCATGCAGTCATGCAATCCCACTCGAACGCAAACCAAACTGAGAACAGTGGCTGCAATAAGTAAATTAGGGGGGCTGCTGCATTGTAATGCATAGCCCAAATTAGTTACCGTTATTGTGTGGCACTCCACACAGAGAAAAATCAACTTGGCAATTGGAGGGAATCGACAAACAGTTGCCCCACAAGGTTGGTAGCCTTATCGCGTAGATCGCATCAACTGAGAGAGTTTTATTTTTAGTATTAACGTAAATTAAAGAATTTGCATGTTCTGAGTTTTTAGCGGGAATATCTCTGCGTTCTTTTGTGCCAGTTATTTTATATTTAGTGAGAGAGTTTATGTTCGATTGGTAGCTAATAAAGGTAAAGTAAAGTTAAAGGTCATAGATCAATCCTTTAAGACAAAGCATTCAATAATCAATCCACATGAAATTGTTTATAATAATTGTTTAAAGTAAAGATTATTTAGTAATTAAAGAACATATAGTATTGTCAGCAACCAGTGAGGTATATACTACAATATAATATAATTCAATCCCTCAATTTAAAAATATTCAATAAAATGTTTAAAGTATCTTTCCTTATTTAAGAATTAACAACCTCATGCCATAAAAGGTACAAAGTTCTATGCATAATCAATTCATTTGAATATATAATATGTACTACATATAAAATCAATATCATATTAACTATATATCTATATACATTTACTTATATTAAATGCTTCTTTTTCCTTACTTTTCACCACTGTGCACTGCGTCTTACTCACTATCCTCGCTGCGTCTTGCTCGTTGTTTTTCCCGCTGTTTTCATGGTTTCATTTTCATGTACAGCCCGCTAGGAGTGGCATGCCAGCAGAGCTATCTAGCTGTCTAAAACCTAAACCAAGTATATGTACAACAACTAACGAACTAACCAGCTAACGAACGAGCTATCCAACTATGTATCTAACTATCCATCTAACGAAGCTAACCGACAACTATCTCACTAAAAGCACCTGACAGCGTCGGCACGCGAACGCGCCAGCGAAACCGCATTTTCTACAGTGAGCATTATTAAATTGCGGATATCTAAACAAATTGTGTGTGCACTGTGAAAGAAAGAAGGCACGAAAGAGGGAGACAGATACTAGAGTAAAATAAATGAGAAAGCAATGACAGTATAAATAAGTAATATGTTAAAAATAGAAATAGAAACCCCACTCTACTCTCTCCCCAGCCTTATCAATCAAACCTAGATCAACTTTTTTTCGAGTGTAGCATGTTGCACTTCTTTGGGCTTCATTTGCGTGACTTGGCCCACGCCCACCATGACGTCACACACAATTACACAATTGAATTTTTGGCAAGCCGAAGCCGTAGAAGGAAGCCCGCCCCCTCACGCCCCGCCAAGGTCATTGTGAAGATCTTAAAATGCGCCCGCAAAGACAATAAATCAACGCCAATTATAGACATTTTTTGCGGGTTAAGTTTTCGGCCCCGGCACAAATGATAAACGACTTTTCGTAGCGGGCCAACAAAAATTTGCAACACTTTTCAATCTGTTCGTTGAGATTGTCAGACACTCCAAGTACTTGTGGTAATAGAGAGAGAGGAAGAGAGAGAGAGAGAGAGGGAGAGATGCCGTGGATTTTACGTTGAAAAACGGATAAATAATGAAGCAGTAGATTTCGTGACGACATGTGAGAAATACTTTCTGGCAAATTGAATTTGTAAATGTGGCAAGGCGAGGAGAGAATTTTGCATGCAAGCAGGAGAGAGAGAGAGAGAGCGCTGAGAGTCCTGTGAGAACTTTAACTGGATTTGCTGACTTTAGCTCTAGTTATGAACAACTTGTGTGCTTGTTGACAAGAGTCTACGGGGAATATGCGCATAATATTGAATTATTACGGCCTTATCGACAACAAACCGTAAATACATTAATTGATTTATAATCTCTCTCGCATAACATGCCACACTGCATTATGCATAATTGAGTTATGCCACAAGAAACAAAAGCAATAACTTAATAGAAGAGTTTAAGAAAGGAAGAGAGATAGAAATGTAAGCGAGACAGCATGAAAACACAAATTAAATTTACATTGTTGCAATAAATATATTTTCTTCACTTTTCAACTTATTTCTTATATGTGCGTCTTTTAATTTCACAAGCTCTCGTCTTCATTTTGTTCCGATCTTCGATAACGATTACACTAACGATTGTTCTATTGTTCTAATTACACGATGATTGAAAATTATATGAACAACTATCGGAACTTCTGAACTTATCTTCTAACATCGATTAATCGATAAGGTCTATTTGAATATAACATAAATACAATAATAAATAATAAAATAGAACTGTACTTAAACAAAAAGTAGATGCAGTTGGAATCATGTTTAAGCTGTCATTCTGCCATTCTGCTATCACAATGATATATGAAATATATAACTTGATTGCTTTATTACTTTATCTGCAACGCGCTGCACATGCAGTGCTTATTCATTTCGATTGTCCTTTTTGTGCAGCTGAATGGAAATTGTGTTGCCATTGGTCTGTCTGGGTTTTGGACAGGCTTAACTGTAAATCGGCATGCATATGATATATATCTATTGCACTCAACTAATGGAATTCATAAAATCTTGTTTACCTTTCAATGTGCGTATACGCAATATGCCATATTGCCAATATGTGCATGATATACGAGCATGATATGCATGATATATATACGATATATCTATATATAGTTATGTATCAATGGGGCAGCCTGGCGCGCAATTGAGGCTCGTGCCAAAAGCAAAAAAGACAAGTGCGGTCAGGAAATTGTGAGGAAGTTGGACGATGGCCAGTTACGTATACGTAATATACGTTTGTATGTGTATAGACGGAAGCCATTAGTTATTATAAGTTGTGCCTGTTGAAATGCTCGCTGACCATTTTGATGCAATTTAATATTTGATATTCAATTATGCCACAAGCGACGGGCCAACTGGGAAATTGCGTATACGTAATAAAAAGCAACAAACAGTGAGCAAAAGAAATGACAAACAGCAAGCGCGAACTTTTAGTTTTGCATCTCTCGCTGGGGAAATCAGTCTGAAAGTGTTAAAGCCACCAAGTGCTGTGTATGTTTTGGGTTTTTGGCTTTTTAGTTAGCTAGTTTGCTAATGCCAAAAAGGACGGCGACAACTCAAGCACACGACAAGTCAAGCCACGAAGATACTGTCTCTCTCTCCCTCCCTCTCTCTCTCTCTCTCTCTGTGTGTTGTAATTCAAGAGCAACACGCTCCGCTTAGCTGCCATGCATGAGGCTCCCAGTGGAGCCTTAAGATAAGCCAAGAAACAATAACAAATGACTCCCTCGAGAGCATCGCAGTGTGCTCTTGTATTTTGTTTGCACTTCTCCGGCTGTTCGTCGTCCTCGGCAGCGCCATTTGCAATCATTTTTTAGTTAAATATTGTGACCAGAAAGGAAGCACGCGCCATGCCAGCACACTGCCACTCGTATCTCAATCTTGAATCAACAAACGGCACCCAGTTCTGTTATTAGCGATGGCAGCGAAGGTATCGAATGAGCTTTAGCTTTTCAACGTGCTTTGATTTACTACAATTAGTTGTTGCTTTGTTGCTCACGTTCCGCGTGCCTTGTCAAAGTCACGTGCTCATCCCCGGGTGGGAAAATCACTTCCGACATGCACACGGAATGCGGAATACTTAATTGATGCCTCACCTAGTTGGAACTATAATCGGAAAATGTTACTATTGTAGAAAGCAGCCAAGACAAATAACAGGAGAACGGGGAACGCACACGACTAGCTTTATATCCTACAAGACAGTATATTGTAGTTAAAAGTATTCTGAGTACCTGAATACCTTGTTAATAATATAAAGATCCTATGAATGCTAGACGTTAAGTTATATATATATATATATAAATATATATATAAATTCTTATTCTAAAACAAAAGTGTATCTTTAAGGCGAAGGTGTATATCTACAATCTTAAATATTCCTTACAATTTCAATCAATTAAAAAGCATAATTTAATTTGAAATTACTCGCACAATAACAAACAATATTTTCATAGAAATATACAAAATATTTTGTATTTAAACCAACTTTAATTTAAAATGATTAAAGCACTCTAAGAAACACTATAACAAACATTTTCATTTCCTTTCAATTCATGACAAATACATTTAAATAAATTGCATGCAATTTTCCTTGACATTTCCAATAAATAATTAAGCAATCGAGGCTTGCGGCTTTTCCCTGCCTGTGGTTAGCTTCAAATTGCACTCAAGTAAATCATGTGATTCTATACACATGCATATATACATACATATAGACGCATACAGAAATGTATATATATTGTAGTTAGGGTTATCAAGCCTGACATAATGGGCACATTATTTTGCAGACCATTGGCTACAGCCAAAAAAAAGTATAAGCTAAAAAAAAAATAGTTTTTAGATTTACTGGCAATTATGCCATCGATTCTGCTTTTTGCTCACCCACTCACTACCCCCCTTGTGCTGCCCCTCAACCCTTATAAATGCCAAGAAACTTTTTGATATTTTGTTATATGCGCGACGGATATAAATTAAGCCAGCTCATAAATTAAAGCGATTGTGGGCAAAAAATATTGTTGTCCAGTCATCACACACACAGGAAGACACACACACACACACACACAGACATACATACTTGTAGTGGTTTCTCTGCTTATTTATAACTTGGCCGAAGCGATTTTGGCCAGCAGAAGGAGCTAAGCATTTGCGTTTCGCGTTTCGCCTTTTGCTTTGTTGGCCGATAAAGAAAATTATTGTCTAAAACTTGGCGCATATCGTTGAACCGGAAGTGCCTTGGCTCATAAAAACTAGCGGGCGGCACAGTCAATGTAGGAGTAACTCACTGCCCATGTGTGTGTGTTTGAGTGTGTGTGTGTAAGGAGAACTTGCGTCGCCAGCAGAACGACGTTCAATCGAGTTTTATTGTCGAGCATTTCGCACAGTTCGCACAACTACAACAATCACAGCTGTAGGGGAAGGGAGTGGAGGAGGGTGAGGGTAGCTCGCAACTATTTTGGCAGTTTGTTAGCTTGGCTGGCCGACAATGAAGTCAGTTTTTAGTCGCTGTTGGCCAGTGCCAACTAACAACTAACTGAAAGTCGTTCGTTCGTTCGCTCGCTCGTTCTTTCATTCTTTCATTGTGAGGGAGTACGTAAAACTTTTGCCCCGGAAACGAAGGAAATGCAGCAGCACCAACTTTTCATTTTGGCTGCAAGCGAAAAGTTTTTTTTGCATACAGTTGCTGTTTTGCTTTAATTTCCCTGGCTTGATTGCTAAATTTAATGAAAACAATTGTGGCAGTTAGAAGTTCTTAGACAGCAAGAGAGAGAAAGAGAGAGGGGGGATGGTGCAGAGCAACTGCTGCTGCTTCCGCTGCGTTGCACTGAGTGGCAGGTAAAAAGAAAGAATAAACTTACAGCTGCCCCTAACAAGCTTTCAACTAGAAAACACACTAGGGATGAGTATCGGCAAGAATACGATATTGTATATCGATGTGAACGTAAGAATGATAATGTACAAAGGCTTTATAGACAACTGAGCAAGGTAGAGTCTAATTGAGGCAAGAAAAATGATCATTTACAGAGTATGTGATGTTAAGATACTATATTACGATGTACGGATTCTTCACTTATAATAATATATAAAAAAAAAAAAAAAAAAAAAAATTAACAGAGTATAAACAGCGTTTACTTTAAAGAAAGTGAGATTAATTTTGAGCACAGTGAGAGAGCAACGTTATACACTTTGCCATGACAAAAATAAAAGTGCAAGTTCAGGAATTGATTTTCAGCATAAACAGTTAAGCAATGTGCAACAATGTTGTTCCATCATTATCAGCAAACAGCTCTGGCAACAGCAGCAGCAGCAACAGTAGAGACAGCAGCACCCTATATACTAACTAAATCGAGATATATCGATACACATCCCTAAAACACACACGCTCTGCCCTGCTGTGTGTGTGTGTGTGTTTAAATTGTCTCATTTTCGCTGTTGTTCTTGATATCATGAAACACTCGTTGCAAGAGAGACTTTGCCTCAAGTGGCAGCACTTGATGCGAATGTGGTCTGCACAGCCAGTGTAGATTTAAGTGCCCTATGTCAACACCCCTTGCACTGCTCCCACACCAGTTCCTTACTGTATCTATTTATGCAGAGCACACTTGCGGGCATCGGTTACATTTACAATCGATTTGTATATGCAATTTTTTCGATTTGCTCGCAGCTTTTCAGCTGACATTTTAATCAATACACTTTTGCCAAGTAGATTTTGCTATGCACTCGCTCATTTATATGCAAATTTGCAAGTACTATAATATTAACTTATCGTAATGCTTAACATGGAATTTATTATTATTTTCCCTTCTTCTTTTTGGCATTTTTTTATGGGTTTTCTTATGTGCAGAGGCAGCGGGCAATAAAAAATTGTGAAAAACTTTTTCCCAGCGCAAAATCAACAGCAGAAACAACAATAACAAAAACAACGATGGCAATAAAAGGGCAACGCAAGCGGGCACAGCACAAGGAGGAAATTTTTGGTTGCGCGAAAAAGTATGCTACACTTTTTGTACGACCATTCGACTAACAGCTCTACTTATTCCTCTGTCTCTCGGTCTTACTATCTCTAGTATCTCTGTCTAGTCTCAGTCTTTCGGTCTCTCGGTTCCTCTGTCTCTTGATCTCTCTGTCTTTCAGTTTCACTCTCCCTGTGCCACAAAGTCTTTGCCTCTCCCTTCTCCTCAATTACTTTTGACTGCCCTGTGCCGGCTGTGATGCTGTGCGGCCCAGTTGCTCAGTCCCAGCACAGTAATTAATGCTTGTAAGTGCCACTCGTCAGTGCGTATGTGTGTGTGTGTGTGTGAGTGTGGGCAGCAATGCCACACACAGTTCTCAGGGCAGCACAGCTTTTGGGCGCTCTCAACTTTTTCGCTGGCTGCTTGTTAATTGCATGTTGGCAACATATGTTCACTGTATGTAACTGTGCAATCTCCACAACGCCCATTTGCGCCACGCCCACGCTTAAATGTGCGTCAATTAAAAATTGTTACCAATTTCTAGCCTAGCATCAAGGCCAAACCAGACCAGAGACCAGAGACCAGCATCAGGGCCAGAATACAATTCCAACAAAGTTATTTGACTCGCGTCGCTTATTGCGTTCTTTCGCCATTTGTGGCGGGAGGCGTAACACATGGCGTTTGCGTGTTGCGGCTACAAAGAGCACACAAAACTTTGCACAACTTTACATTCATCAGTGCTTGGTCATAAAAACAATGTTTGTGCATGTTGAGATTTTATGGACACATCTGCGCGTCATAGACACATGTGCAGGTTCCCTCATAATTTGTTCAAGTTCCCTATCGATATTTATGAAAATCTTGTGATATATCATAAAATTTGACAATATACTTTTTATGAATATAAAAAGGATTGTAATGTAGATATATTTTATCAGTTATAGTATGAATCACAGTATAGAAATAGGCATAGAATGTGTGCAAGAAAGTTTTAGTTTGATTTAATCCAAACTCAAAGCTTAGTACTGGTATATATAATATTTTCTTTTATAGTTATACCATGACATTCTTGCTCGTTTTCTTCTTTCCTTAAGTATTTTTCTGCTCAATAGATTTGACTCAAAGTTAACTGTTAAAAGTACCTAAACGTGCTGCAAGTCTTGAGTACCAAACTAAAAGTTGTACCTACATCTAGTATTCTTCTTTCTTCACACTTGTTCTTTCTCCGTCTAGTATATATACTTTAATATATCTAGTATATAACAAAGAATAATATGTCTTTCCTATTCGTATTCCTTAGTATTTTTTCACACTATAGATTCAACCCAAAGTTAGTTGTAAGTAGACCATAAAATGTTTCCCAACATGCGACAAGTTCTTTATCCCAATTGATTTTTAATCATTGTACTATGGCACTCGTATACTATAGTTTCTTGTACTTCTATCATGGTACTTTAGCCAGACACCTAAGGTGATTAGCTAACCTGTGTAACTGGCATTGCGTGCTACGATATTCGATACGATAAATCGAAAACAGAACGAGAACGAGAGAGTCCTTAAAATTGAACAAGCTTAAAAAATGATAATTTGATTGTGTCACGATTAGATTTCAATTCCGTTAATTGACTTTTTAGCCGCAGCCACTTGAAGTGAGTTAAATTCGGATTGTGGCAAGGTGGGGGCGGCAAGGGAGGCACAACGACTGGGGGAGCGAGCTGTGTTGTGTTGAGTTTGGGATTTATTTTTAACATTTTCTATTTGCAGTTTTTTTTGTGGGCGTTCGACTGTTTTGCACAATGGCAGCCAGTTTTTTATTAAGGCGTGAAGGCGCATGTGCATGTGTGGGTGGCAGCATGTATGGATGCCCCTTCGTGTGTGTGTGTGTGAGTGAATGAATGAAACTAGAGCGCACCTTGGTGCTATTTTTAAACGCCACACAAAACAACAACAGCCGCAACAACAACGACAACAACAACAGGGACAGCAACAACAGGAGCAACAACAATCATCGCTTAGTTTTGCGCTAAGTGTTTTTTCCATGTTGCCGCCGCCGACGATGTGTCCTTTGTGTGCGTGTGTGTGTGTGTGTGTGTGTGCAGCATCCTAGGCCAAGTTCGCAGTTGTTGTATTGTTGGTATTGTTGTTGTTGTTGCTGGTATTATCATTGCTGTTAGTTGGCAACACTTAAAACATAGTTGGGGCAAATAACGTCAAGCATTATATAAATACACACGATGAACGCTGAACGCTTTATTCACACATTATTTAATGGATTGCTGCACTGCAGCTGAAGGACCCTCAGAGCTCCTCCTTCTTGCGGTAGCAGAGTGTGCAGAAGGGGGCACAATCATAGAGACCTTCCCACAGGCAAAACAATAATCTGCTTTATTTAAGCTAAATACTTATGTGGAGAGGTTTTGAAATGGAAATGTGGGCAGAGCAGGAGAATTTGGGGAACTTTCAACAAATTTAGTATAGTTTTTTTAGAATAGTTTTTTTTTATTTATATTACTCATTAAATGGGAAATAAGTCGCATATAGATAGATCAAATATAGTAAACTAAAATATGAGGAATATAAATAAGAGGTAATAATCCGATGCCTATCAGAATTATTAAAGATTGTAAACCAAAGTTAGAAAAACATTTGGGATTATAAACCATACTTCAAGCTGGAGGATTTAATGTATACACACATAGAAGTAATCCACACATAAGGCAACCAGCAGCTAACATTGTTTTATCTTTACTAAAAACATAGTAACATATTATTGAGTTGGAGATAGCCAGCAAAAAGGAAAAACAATAAAAGCTTAAAAAGTATTTCTGATTGAAAAATTTAAATGAGAATAATTACATTCTAACGCTATACTCCCAAATATTTTTATATAAAAATAACATCGAATCAAAAATAAACATTGCCAGGTTCGATCACATTTCGCATTTCGAACTAAAATGAGGTCAAGTTACGGAATTGACTTCTATATGTGAATGTATGGCATGAAATCAATTTGATTTCAAATTCCACTGTATAATTAAGTGATGCATCCCTTACATTACTGTGAAGCCATGGAAATAAATGAGAAAATAAAACCATTTAATGGTTACTGTTGACGATAATTAAAAAGTTTCGACTAAAGGTGTTCGCTAGAAAGGTTAAAAGTTGAATCAGAGATACACAAACACGCATTCATGCACATTGTAACTTTCATGTGAGTCATAAATTAAAAGAAATATTTCTAGCGTGACTTTGAAAGAAGAAAATGGTCCGTAAAATAGGAGTTATCTCTACCTTATCTTTAACTTTCAACATTCTTTCATTTTCTCGCACTAGAAAAACTTTCTTTCATTTCTTTTGCGCTCGACTCTTTCGCAATTTCACAGAAATTCCCGAAATTTTAAAAGTATTTGACATAGTAATGTTTCCTCTGGTGGGAAAACTTTTCGGGCCTACTGTGCCTGGCCTGGCGGGTGCTTTGTCTTCCCACAATTTGTGTGTGTGTGTGTGTGGGAGTGCGTGTACCTGCGCTTGTATGTGTGTCCATGTGGGTGGGTTAAATAAATCGCATGCGATTAGAAAATTTATACAAATCTGTAGTTTCACAAGCGTGAGTTCTGTTATTTGCGATTCCGTTTTAGCTGCTAGTTTTCAGTTTGGGCTCTTTTTATGACGCCTGGCGTCGCTTAAGTGAGTTGTTGTTTATAGTTGGCTCTTATGTGCTTCTGTGCAAGTGTGTATGTGAGCAAGAGAGCGCGTGTGGGTGATAAATTTGCATTTCTACCGTTACGCTATTGTTTACTTTATAGGTTAGTTTGTTTGCACAGCGTATATGTGTGTGTGTGAGCGTGTGTGTGTGTGTGCGTGTATTTACCTTCGATGCCTTTTGATGAGGACGACGGACAAGGGATAACAATGGGACGACAGACGAGTTAACCTCAAAACATGCCCAAGCAACTCTCCTCTTTGCCTTCTCTCCTTTGCCTTTTCTTCTTTGCACTTGACGGCACTTGACTGTGCCGCTGTTCTTCCTTCTCTGTCGACTGTTCTTCTCGCTCTCTCTCTCTCTCTCTTTCTCTATCGCACACACTCCTTCGCGTGTCTCGTTTTAATTTGGTAATGACTTTGGCTTATTAATTTATTTGCATAGTTGCGCACATTTTGTTACATTTTCGAGTTTTTTGCTCCTTTATACTTTATTTTTTGCCAACTTGTCACTCACTTCTCTCTCTCACTTCACCTTCGCACGCACAGGCACACACACATTGTTTCTTTTCGTTCCGTTATTCGCTTCTGTTATTGTTGTTGTTACTGTTACTCTTGTTACTTTTGTTGTTGTTCTTGCCTGCAAACGAAGCGACAAAGCAAAAAGCCAAGCAGGCAAGCACAAGCCTGCACAAGTAAAAAAAAACTGTATCTTTTAGATCCAGGCATATCCTTTATCTCGGACACAGCAGCAGCGCAGTCGACAGTGACAGCAGCTGCGTCGCACACAGCGACTGCGACAGTGGCAGCGACTGCGACCGCAGCAGCTGCGGCCGTGGCATCGCTAGCAGCTGTAGCTAGAAATTCTTATTCGCCGCTAAATTTTAAATTAAATTGTGAACAAGAACAATAATCAGCAACAATTGACAACAGCAGGCACCAACAACAACAATAAAAGAAGCAACGCTGGCAGCAGAAGCAGCTACAGCGGGCCATAAATAAAAGGTTGCCGCCACGCAGAGCCCAGTTACCGTTACAGTTGACCGTTACCGTTGGCTAGTAGTGGAAGCAGCAGCAGACGCACAGGAACCAAACGACGCGCACACGTTAGTGTCCTATACACAACTAACTGATTACAGTTTTAGTCCGTAGTCCTGCAACGACGTCGACGGCAACGAATGCGACTGCGACTGCTACTGCGGCTCCAATGTTAACCGACAGCTACGACGCTGGCGTTCACTCGTCTTTCATTCGTTTCGCCTCGTGTTCGCTTCGTTGCGCTAACGTCGGCAGCGGCAGCGAGAACGATGACGCCAACAGCGACAGCGACAGCGACTGTGGTGGCAAGGTTCCGTTACAGAAATTTGACTAAGCACAGCTTTGGCTTTGCCTGACGCCTGACAGCTGAGACTGCGACAGAGGCTGAATCGACGGCAGCGACGACGACGGCGACACATTATTATGCTCTCGCCGCAATGCTGGTGCCGGGGGCTTCTTGCGGCGAGAGCAAACGCATGGGAGAGCACACAGGATGATGCCGACGAAAAGAGAGTGTGTGCAAGACAGAGAGGCCCTGCGGTGTGGGTGAGAGTGCTAACAGTGGGACTATTGACAAAAATGGCACAAAATTACTGTGAACTTTGTTTTACAATAAATTAAATTATACCATGAGTAGAGTACTTTTGGATTGTCATTTTTATTTATTTATTTAACATGAATAATTGTTTAACATCTTTTTGATTTTAATTTATAATAAACGTAAGTGTATACATAAATTTGCTATTAAAATGGTAAAATGTTAATTCTTAACCAATTTTAACATTTCACCCACTGTTCGCACCCACTGTTTAGGAGTTTGGTGATGCCACCCACCTTGCCGTAGTGATTCTCAGATTGATACTCGCAACAGTCTGGCAGCACCAGAAAACTATGTGGGTTCCCTTACTCGTGCTCACCTTATCTCGCCTTGTCCCAGCTCTGGTGTATATGTTTTCATTGCCCCCGCAACTCCCCACACCCTTTGCACAGTGTGTTATGTCTCGGGCATATGCTGTAGCTGGCGTCGCAGTCAACGTCGCTGTTAACTTTCGCTGTTAGTTGACATTCGTCGTCATCTTTTGCCAAGAGCTTAGGATGAGCTGGCACAGTCATAGGAGAGAACATCCCTCAACCCCCTCCCCACGCCCTTCTCCTTGCCAACCCCTTGTTGAGTATTGAGGATTGCCACACTTTTCACAGACTGACGACAGCATTTTACAGCCAAAATGACAAGTGCTTAGTGTGTGTGTGAATCTTATGTATAGATGTGTGTTTGTGTGCGTCCGCTGCTGCTGCCGTTGTTTTTCGCATTTTCATTTTTCAAGCTCTAAAATGGGCAACTTGTGGGAAATGGGAAAATGGGCAGGAAACAGTCTGGCCAAGCACTTGACGCACGCTTGCGCGCCTTTCAAATTTACCGTATTAACTCATTAAATGTTCAAAAGCTCATTGCCTGCAAAATGTGCACACATCTGTTGTGGGTGTACGCGTGTGTGAGTGTGTGGGTGGTGAGAGGGTGTTAGTGCAGGAGAGTGTGAATTCCGTGCACATGTGTCGCCTATGCGGCTGGCATTTTTATACCTTTGCAGAGGGTATATAAGTTTTGGCCAGAAGTTTGCAAAGCACCTCAGGAGATATCTGTGACCCTGAAAAGTATACACATTCTAAATCAGCACTAACAGGGGAGTCGTAACAGTCTGGACGTGTTTCCGTTTGTTGCAATGTGAACTAGTATCTTAGTTTTAGAGCTTTCTTTATGAAACTTGGCAGACATCCTTTTTATCTCTGCTTCTATAGCTTTCAATTAAAATTAAAGATTTTCATTAAAATGTTATATATGTAAGCATAATATGTCCAAGAATTGGAATTATTTAGAGCTATCAATATATTCATATACAAAGTTATATAATTCGGTACCTATAAGGTACTACCGGAGGACGCTGCAAGGGTATAAAACCTTCGGCATGCTGAGGTATCCTTTTTTCTGGTTCTCACTCCTCCACTCTCTCAGAGACCGCTGGACCGTTGGGGCCATTGAGGGCTTTTGCTTGTTGCCAACTCGCCGCTTTATGCAATTTAAATTAATTTCTGTAATTATTTTAGTGGCGCACTTAAATGGCTTTATTCAAAATACCCCCAGCTCAGTGTGTGAAAACGAGTAACGGGGGAAGGAGGCTTAGTCGTCGGCGCGTTGCATGCTATTAAATATTTCATACTAAAATGTGACACGCTGACTAAAATGACAGCTGCGTGCTGCAAATAATTACGCTCAACGTTGCGATTATAATGACCATGAAGAGAGTCCACAACAGCCCGAGCACCCCAGCCCCAGTCTGCCACCCATACTCGCTGCAATGTGTTGCATGCCATGGTAGACACTGTGGCACCAGCACAGCGACGACGACGTCGCAGTCAACGACTGCGTCGGCTTCGGCGTTGGCGTTGGCGTCCACGCTGCCAATTTGCAGTCCCATTAAGTATGCGCTGCGAGGTGGTCGCCTCGCTGAGTGGCAAGACGCCTTGCCAGGCAACCAAGACACACAAGTCCCAATTACCACAGAGTCTGGACTAGCAAATACCCTAGCAAAAAACACTTTTGAATATAAACATTGTATCAATATCTGCGATATATGTGTTAACATGTTTCGACTTAACCTCAAAGAAATTAGAAAAATTTGTAAAGCGCCAAAATATAATGTGTGTCATACAATATGTGTTTTTATATTTTTTTATCCTTGTTAATCCGTGTTCTAAAGTTAAGTCTTGCTAGAATGGGGTAACCCTGCAACTTTCCTAGCACTGTTATACAGCTACAGCAACCACAATGAAACTATTTTAATATTGAAATTGTAAAGCAAAATGCTTGCGGCAATTGCCATGTTGATAGACCTCAATGGGGTATTGCACCACAATGTCGGTTATTCTTGGATTAAAGTTTATTTTCAGCTGAGATAAAAATGCGCAAAAACTATAAGACAATGTAAAAGAAAGTTACTATAGAACTATTTATGTAGAAGATAACGAAATGATGAAGAGTATATTAATTTAATTTTTATAAGGTATCTACATGTGCATACATATACTATATGTATTTATGCACATGATTAATATCATATGCCATGGAGAAGATTACTATAGCTCTCTCGATAAGTCTATTTTGACCCGATAGGATTTTGTTATATTGACAGTTTGTGCTGTAAAAAATAGAAGATATGGTAAGTTTGCGCAATTATTTGCCATTATCTATTGCGATGTAATGCTTCGATGAGGCTCTGCTTACCAAATTTCATAAATGATGTTATAGTTTCTATTTCATCAAAAGATTTAGTTAAGCATGTTTAAACTTCATTGAGCAACGGATTCGATTATTTTTTTAACTATTATTTCAAACATACTCGTGTATAAATCCAGATATGATACATAAGTACATATACAGACCAAGTTTAAACGTCATAGAAAACGAAAATCATATTAAGGAAATCATTTTAATTCTACAATTTTGTATTACATTGGAATCGCCTGGTCGTGTTTGCGCATTATAGAGGTGATAATGATTATATAAATATAATAAATAAGTGTTTTGTTTCGATGATTTGAGGTTATAGATATGGCTATGATGGGTTTCTCAAATTTTTTTAGACACATTTCAAATTAAAAATTAAAATTAAACAAATGCACGGCGATGAGCAAAATGTATAAAAACGAATATTGTTTGGGGCAACTGTCGAGAACGTTGCACTGAGACTTAACAAGCAGATCAGGCACATATGTGGGAATTGACTACATCCTCCGTGAGAGTATCAGGAGATTCAGTTCCTTCAATGGCATCAGGATCCTCGACGGATGTCTGTGGTTGCTCGTCTTCCGCTTTATCATTTTTATCGTTTCCGTTGGTTTCAGTTACGGCATCGGTAGTTATTGTTGTTGATGCAACCACTGTAGTCTCTGATGCTGCGGCGGCTGCTGCTGCTGCAGCTTCTGCCTTTGCCTTGGACTTAGCCTTCTTCTTGTTGTTCTTCTTTATTCGCTGTTGCTGCAGCAACTCCTGTTCGGCTTGTGCTTTCACTTTCTCCGCTTCGGCTGCGGCAAGTTTAGCATCATTTGAGGTCAACAGTTTCATCTGGTTCTGCAGATTGGCCAATGTTTGTTTCAGTTCCGCACAGTTGCGCGTCATCATCTCCATTTTGGTATTGTCCGTATTGATGGGCCTCACCTTGACCTTCTCCGGTTCGGGTGGCAACTGAGGTAGTGCGGGAATTTCGATTTGGTTGTCACGCAACGTCTGATGCAATGTACTGCGTTCCGATTGCAGGGCGCGCAGCAGCTTATGCAGTTGCTCCACCTGTTTCTGAAGTCGCTCTGCATGTTGGTCACGTCCCTGCTTCTCCGTGGCCAACTCAATGACCATGGCATTGGCCTTCTCGTACTTCTGGCGCCAGCCGAGCGCCTCCTTTTCAATTTTCTTTGTATGCTTCGACATTTTTTCCAGCTCGATCTTGTAGCTGCTAAAAACTTCATTTGATTTCTGCAAAGATTTCTGGAACTCATCGTATTTGGCTGTGTATATGTTCAGCTGCTCCTTTAGCTGTTGCTCACGCTCGGTAAGATCCTTAATATCGCGTTGTGCCTGTAGAAGCTTCTCTAGACCAATTTGATTCTCTCTGAAAGTTAACATCAATTTAGATATAAGGCAATATAAAAGAAAAACTGCGGCATACCCTCTGCAAGGGTATAAAGAGAGAGTGACTCACTTGGTTAGTATATCCTTTTCCATAGCTGCCTCCACCTTTGCCTTGTTGAGCTTAGCCTGGTGCAGCTGTGACTCAAGCTGCACCTGTTCGTTCAGCTTCTCCAAATGTTTCTCGCGTGCCTGATACTGTTCAGCCAAAAGTTTTAACCTAAAAAAAGAAAACAATACATATGTGTGAATGTGTGTGTGTTTATAGACAAGCATATGGTAGTGCGTAGCAAGGCAATCGGCATGCATTGGGCCTTCTATAAATAGACAGCGCCGCACGCCGGTGCCTGATCGTAATCCCCCCTTACTTGTTGGTCATTTCGATGTTGTAATCACGCAGCTTGATGTTCTCCTCATTGTTCTTCGCCAGCGACTTTTGCACCTCATTAAGGGAACTCTGGAACTTCACTTGGCTCTCCTTGCGACGCTCCTCTTCCACCTTGATTTGCAGCGTGCTCTCGTTTTTTACGGACTTGAGCACCCGCTGCTGTTCACGACACACCTCCTGCAGTTTGTCGCGGATCAACACACTCTTGTTCAACTCGCGCTGCATCTGCTCCTTCTCGCGTTGCTGTGCCTCCATCTGCCGCTGGAGGTTACGCATCTCTACATTCAACCGGCTCTGATTCTTCTCACTCTCCACATGCCGTTGTAGCAGTACTTTCAGCTTGTCCTCATCCGTCTCATATTCGTCCAATTGTTTCAACACCTGGTGGGCCCAATATTAATTTCATTTCATTTCAATTACGGTTGTCAATGGAGTAGAAAAGCTTTTTGTGTCGCCTCCTGCCCCTACTCACCAAGTCCTCAACTTTCTGATCCCGCAGCTTCTCTTCGCGAGCAACTCGTTTTCCTTTGCTCATCTTTTCCATGCTTGATTCTTTCAATATATGTATTATTCGTTCAAATTTTTACTAGGAATATTTTTGGCATCAAAAAAAAAAACGCACATATGTAGTTAACATGAATATATGTATCAATACAGTAACAAAACATAACATACAATGTCTCTGTTATGTTTGTTAACAGTGCGTTAAGTATCGATAGAATAATATAATGAGTAGCTGCATATTTATCGATATTCATTATATTTGAATTTCTGCAAGGAGAATCCTTCCAATCCAAACAATTAATTTCACGAATTTACTGTTGAAGCCAGATTAAAAAAAAAACTCAAAACCAAAACCAACCCAAAATAGAAACCACAAATTTCAGGTATAATTTTATATGTATGTATACACATATATGTAATTAATTGTATCTCATTCTAATAAGACTTCATTATTTCGGCACGAACCATTTTTTTAATTTTTCTCGGTCATATTTTATAATTTTTCTTTCCGTTTTAAACATACAAATATACTGTTAGTTCTATCACAATGAATATATTATATTTTGTGTGTATGGTTGTTATGTACGTGCTGTCTTTGCTTTAAAGTTTCGAGAGTTAGTATATCTGAAAATTTTAATTGAATACGCTGATGCTGTTTACATTACCTCCTTATACATATGCACATACTATCACCCCGAACAATTGGTAGCATATACCGATTTGTTTCTCTTTTTTTCAATTCAGACAGTCTTTTACAAAATTTGATGAGAGTTTCAGCTGCGTTCATAAAATTTCTGCATTTGCCAATTATTGCATTTGATTTTTGGCAATTTAATGATCAAGTGTGCGTTGTGTATGTATGTGTGGACGAATACGATCACAAAGAAGAATAGAATCGAATGAACTCATTAAGAACAAAAAGATTAGATGAGGATGATACATGCAAACGGGCAAACGACACAAAATATATGAATCGCAACAATCGAAAGAAGTCAATTTGATATCTTAAGATTATAGTCTAAAATAAATTGGTTAAATAATATATAGATATAATAACAATAATGCAAAAGTGCCCAATGTTAGTTTAGTTAAACGTATTGTAACGCAAATTGCTGTCAACCTCTCCAGCATTGTCACCGCCCCCAACAAATCCAGAGCCACCAAACTGTGATGGTTGATCGGCATCGGCCATAAGATCCGTGCTAGATTGCGAGTAGCGACGCCATCTGGGCCAGGGCCAGACGTCGCGTAAGCTGTCGATCAAGCGCTGCTGGAATGTCTTGTACTCCATGTCCACAGACTGTGTGTCTCCGAAATTGAAATCCGCCACTTCCACGTTGAAGCTGAGAACGAAACGAAAGCGAAAAAGAAGTTACTTTCTGTTTATCTATTTGAATCCTTCGATTAACTCACCGATTACGGCTTTGCATGTAGTAAGCTACACCAAAGATGACCAGGCAGACGGCCACAAGTGTGCAGGCAATGGGCACAACAACAACCGATAGTTGCGACTGTCGTTTTGCTATAAATTTGAAAGAACATGATTGAGAAGAGATCTACTACATTTTGAATGTGTTTATACCTTCGTAGATGTTAATTGTGACCTGATTGACAGTTTCAGATACTTCGTTGCGTATGAAGAACAAAATGGTTTTGCTGTCAAGAAAGAAACGTTCATAGGAAATATCACACTTATCGTATCTCACATAGGGGCCGCATGTTTCGTTGCCAGTAGCATTGTAGGGCGCTAAAAAAGAGAGAATGGGAATGAATAGATGAAGGTATGTATTTATAGATATATTATTAAATAGATAAATGTGAAGATAGAAATAGAGACATATGCATAGATTAACAGATACAGTTAATAAACGAATGGGTAGATGGACAAAGATGATGAATAAAGAAATAGGTACACAGAAAAGTTAATGAATGAACAGATAGATGCATACATTAATAGATGCATGGATAGATAGATACACAGATCGACAGAAATGTTGATGAATAGACAGTTGGATAAATAGATAGAAAGAATAGAGATTAATAGATGCATAGACAGACAGATACATAAATTGGTAGACATAGGTATAAATAAATAGTACATATGATATAATACTAACCATTAAACGTGAGAAAGCATACATCAAAAGGTGCAGATCCTTTGCAGGTGGCTTGCAAATTGATTAGTTCCCAATGTTGCACCCAATTCTTACCAGTTGTGGCGAAGCCGGAAATAGGAGCTATATGGGGTAGATGGATTAGGGCAACAATTCATTAAGGTTTATTATTTCTTTCTTATGCTTACTTTTGGACACAATTCGATGTTGGAAATAACCATACGTGTTGTTCGGATCGGTAGCGATAACCCTTCCATCGACGCAAGTGTAAGGCGGCGGCGATGACGACAATGTTGCCGTAGGAGAAGCCAACTTGCGCACGCCCATAGGATTAACTAGGGCGACGGACGTGTTGCCCCTGTAGTTGTTGTTATTGTTGGCCGCATTTAGGTTTAGGCCAAGTAACGCGGCGTTGGCATGCATCGTTTCGTTCAAGTCACGTTTAGAGCGTGATACTTTTGGACTTATGGTTGTTGTCGATGATGATGTTGTTGTTGCTGGCGTTGTGGATGAGGTTGTTGTTGTGGCAGGTGTTGTCGATGAGCTTGTTGTTGTAGCGGGTGTTGTAGTTGTTGTTGTCGTCGTTGAAGTTGTTGTTGCAGGCGTTGTTGTAGTTGTTGTGGTAGTTGTCGTGGTTGTTGTTGTGGTAGTTGTTGTCGTTGTCGATGTTGTCGGCTCTGGCGGCGGATACCGTGATGCCACCAGCAGCACCTCAATATCATAGTACTGATCAGCCTCAGGATATATTGCTTGATAGTCGTAGGCATGCGACATGCCCAGATATGTACAGTTCTGGAACCAGTACGTACTAACATAATAATGATTTTGCTCTAAGTACTCCAAATCCTCTGGCCACAATTCGATGCTATGATTGACCACTTCCTGGGTTGATACAAAGTCTTGCTTTCGTTTCTTTTCTCCTTGAATGAGCTCCAGGCTGCCACTCAGCGAATCATTCACTGCGATGTTCGTTTCACCGGAAGCCAGCGGGAACCATACGAGCATTTTTTCAGAAACACTAACCTCCAAGCGATGATGCCGCATCCGTAAATCATCCTGTGTATAGTGGAGACTCCAGTTGCTAAACGGTTGCGAAGTTTCAATTTCCTATAAATTCAGAAAATGTCGTGATTAGTCTTTTATTTCAAGTCAACTAGAGGGAAAGAGTAAACAAATTCATCTCAATTAAGTCACAATAAATCTAGAAAGAAGTGTACTGATAGAAGATACGTTAATAAGGCTTTGATTAGCAGTCTACTATAGGGAAAGAGTATTCAATTTCATCTCAATCAAGTCACAATACCCCTGGGAAGCAGAACAGTTGGGAGGTACCAAGCACGACAACAATCACGTCACGCAGAACGATTTGCATTGTATTCTTGATATCGGTTAAATAAAGTCAACTCTTGCTATTGCTATATTTAAATTCCGTATTGTTATCAACGTGACGTAGCAGAATTGATTTAAATAGAACCGATTATCATACAAATTCAAATAAAACTTTTCTACTTTTATACAGGGAAGTTTGCATACATTATGAAATTTGCGACGTTGCTACTATGTACTAAGCGCACTCTCTCTCTCTACATAAACTCTAAATATACATATATGATACAGTATTTATCTCTTAAAGAAGTGTTTAAGTGAAGATTAATTTATGTGCTCTGTTTGCAGCTGTTTAATGATAAGCTTGTTTATGTAGGGTATGTGCGGTTCGTTGTGCGGTGTACAAAGTGCATACACATATGTATTTCTGTATATGTGCATGTATGTCCAATTAGTCACAGCCACAGTTATTTTGCTTTCCATCGCTTTCTTTTCTGCAATGTATGTAGGGTATACATGTGTGTAGGATATTTACCTTTTTCTTGCCATTACTGTCCTTCCAGGTGAAGGAGTAGGTGCCATTGGAGGCAACATTTCTTCCATCATAGAGTGTGGCACTGACACTGGTATCAAACCCGATCAATGCATGATCGGGAGCCGTTATAACAACATGTTTACAATTAACTAAAAACAAAAGGGAAACATTTCAATTATTAACTTAGCACTTACGAGTATTGATTGAATATTGATAAGCCAAACTTACCTGTTTGTAATGAAGCGTATAACACTAGGGATATTCCCAATGCAGCACTACCTATTCTATGCATTTTGCAATGCAACAATAGGCGTCTATTCGGAATTTCCCGTCTAATCGTTTATATGAAAAATAACTTTGGCAGCCCTCCGCCTGCACCCCCGCCCCTTAATACAAACAAAAAAAAAACAAACACTATGTTCTAATTGTTTTTATCAGTAGTTCACAGTCACTTTTAATACTATTGAACAGACTGGAACTCTTTCAATTTCTATACACTTATTTATATACTTTTTTTTATCGAATATTCAGTACAATGATTTATTTGCA